>CM027848.1:31745168-32345168 GCA_016097595.1 Eucalyptus pumila | reverse complement strand
TCACTCATGGGGTTTCAACTAACAGGATGCGTATGCAACAACCTTACCATCCTGCATCAACATATAGCCCAATCCTCTAAGCGACGCATCACTATAGATTTTGTATCCACCAGACCAAACGATATCGTCAACCCAGGTGCGGTGGTCAACTTCTGCTTAAGCTCTTGGAGACTACACTCGCACCTATCTGTCTACACGAACTTCTCTTCCTTCTTCAGTAGTCGAGTCAACGACGACGCTAAGGTTGAAAATTCTTCCGCGAACCTTCTATAGTAACCTACCAAAAGCTTCTAATCTCTATCTCGGTAGTCGATCTTGGCCAGTTGATAAAAGATTTGATCTTGGTCGGGTCCACGAAGATTCCTTCGCTTTAAATCATGTGACCTAGTTATGCTACACGAGTCAACCAAAACTCGCACTTACTGAACTTAGCGTACAGCTCATGATTGCTCGAGGTCTGAAGTACCATCCTCAAATGCCTCTCGTGCTCCTTGGAACTTCTCAAATACACTAGGATATCATCAATGAACACGATCACGAACTGATTCAAATATTCTTTGAACACTCAATTCATCAGATCCATAAAAGCAGCTGAGGTGTTCATTAATCCAAATAGCATTACAGGAAACTCATAGTGGCTATATCGAGTACGAAATGCTAACTTCGATTCCTCAGCTGATGATATCTCATCCTCAAGTCGATCTTTGAAAATATCGATGCTCCTTGTAGCTAATCAAACAAATTGTCAATCCTCAGCAGTGGATACTTGTTCTTGATCATCACCTAGTTGAGTTGACGATAGTTGATGCACAGATGCAACGAACCATCGTTCTTTTTTATGAATAGAACCGGTGTTCCCTAAGGTGATGCACTGGGATGTATGAATCCCTTATCCAATAACTCCTACATCTGCACCTTCAGTTCTTTCAACTCAAATAGTGCCATCCGATAAGGAGCCTTAGAAATTGGCTTTGTCCCGAGTGCTAACTCGATCATGAACTCTATCTCTCTCTCTGGCGGCAGGCCTGGCAATTCCTTTAGAAACACGTCTGGAAACTTTTGTACCACTGAGATGTCATCAATCTTCAATTCCTCAACCATCGTATCCATGACAGTCACTAAGTAACATTGGTAACCCTCGTCTAACAAATGAATTGCCTCAAGCGACGAGATTAAGGTAATCGAGAGTCCTCCTCGACTCTTAATAAACTCGAAATTTCCACATGCTAACAGATTAAACTAGATTACTTCACAACAACAATTCATTACAACAAGATACTCCTTGAGCCAACTCATTTTGTATATGATGTCAAAGTTATACATAAGCAACTAGTCAAGTACAACTATAGCTAGTGATTCATCTTTCTACAACTTTATTACAACAAACTGAAATTTTACCAACTTAACCAAACTCCAATGTGCTACTTTGATAAAATCACTCTAAAACATTTTTCCTCTGATCGATGCATGGTTTAGTTCATTACTGTCCCTTTTATCATCCTGGTGGTGCTCTATCCACGGTAGTGGTGCTTATGCTCTCCTAAACTTGCGCGAAAGGTTCCTCACCTAATGGTCGTGCTGGCCACATTCATAATACGCTCCCGTTATACAAGGACACTAGGTTGATCCACACTTCCTTCTACAAACTCGGCACACAACTAGTGAGTCCTCTGCCTCCTATCGGGTGACAACATGTACCCTTACTTGCACTGGGGGCCTGTTCCAAACACCCCATTGTGCGTTCTAAGGCACATTCCCTCTATTCTGTCCCATCAATGGTGAAGGCAGTAGCTGTTGTTCTCCCATCGGCCTTCTAGGACGATTTCCAGCCAGGTGATCCTGTTGGTCGCACTCAAAACAAGCATTCGTCCTGAAATGGCATGAGTCCGATTCATGTCTCCTTCCATAGAAGCGACACACAACATTTTGGTTTGTTGCTTACTTTCCGATTCTACTCATCTGGTTAGGACGAATGGGGTGCTTTCCTTCGGTCATCGGTTTCTGCCCAAACAAATTTCCATCTCTGCTTGAACTGAACCGCAACTTAGATGCGGCGACTCGCGCCTCAATCACAATTCTAGGTTGGGCCTTAGCAGGTGCAGTAACAATAGCAATTACGGCATTGGCAATTGCCATGACATCAGCAACAGTGGTGGCTTGGTCCTGTGTTGGCTCAAAATGCTTCCCAGAGTCTCTAGCGCCTAAATGATCCCATCGAACTAGGATCGCTCGGTGCTGCTACACTCTTAGTACCGGCCGGTAGTTGTACTTTTACACTCACACTAGCTTGAGCCCGCACTCTCCCTCGGGTACTAACCCTCGTCGACATCCTACCCTAAGTGACAGATCCTAACGACCTCTCCCTAGGAGTTCTCCGCTCCTGATCGCTCATAATGTAAGATCCATACAAGACTTGCTTTCCAATTTCACACAGAATTATAAACTGAGCGATCCCCATAAAACAATCTACCCATCAGCTATCAATCACATACATTAGCATAATCAAAAGGCCCTTCCTACTAAATATCCCATAATCTATCGCACCTTATCAATCCAACTATCAACCAGCTCTGATACCACTCTAGGCAGGGATGTCACGCCCCGATCTTCAAGCGTGTGCCCATCCCTCGGTGGTCAATAAATTTTTGCGACATCTTAGGATGTGTCACCGACCCATTCATTTTAATGCACATGCAGAAGCGAATTACTAATCCCCTAACCACAACAAATGTGGGATAAAAAAGCAGGACAACAAATTTTAAATCAATCAACACATCTTTTATAAACAATCTAGTTTACAAACAGAGGCCAACTCTAAGATCTAAGTGAAGGAGGTCTATCTCCAAAAAGAACTTCTAAGCCACCTATGCTCCTGACCCTTCCACCTCAAGTTCTGGGTTCTTCACACTAGAGACCTGAAAAGTTAATCCCATGATGGGGTGAGACAATGTCTCGGCAAGTTCACCCCCCTAAACCCTGACTAGGAAGGAAATACGCTTAGAGACAGTCTGTGCACACAAGTTAGAAGACTTACCTCACCTCAATTCCTCCCTGCATGTCAGTACAGTTCATAATCTCAACCAATTAATTCAATCCAATCGATTCGATACAATCAATACTATCTATCAATCAATTGATACCATCTATTAATCAATCTCATTTATTAATCAATCAATACAATTACTGCTCACACAAGCCGAAATAAATTATAGCTCTCATAAGCTGATATATAGATTGTAACTCGCACAAGCTGATATATAGAATATTGTTCTCACAAGCTACACACCAATGCTCACACAAGCTGATGATTCAATGCTTGCACAAGCTAACGTACGATATTGCTCACACAAGTTGACGATTCAATGCTCTCACAAGCTGACGTATAACAATGCTTGCACAAGCTGATGTACGATATTGCTCACACGAGCTGATGATTCAATGCTCTCATAAGATGACGTACAATAATGTTCGCACAAGCTGACGTATGATATTGCTCAAACGAGCCGACGATTTAATGCTCTCACAAGTTGACGTATAATAATGTTCGCACAAGCTGATGTACAATATTGCTCACACGAGCTGACAATTCAATGCTCTCACAAGCTGACATACAATAATGCCCACACAAGCTAACGTACGATATTGCTCACACGAGCTGACGATTCAATGCTCTCACAACCTGACGTACAATAATGCTCGCACAAGCTGATGTACAATCTTGCTCAATATAGCATTCAATTGCAGTAACTAAACACACCATTACAATTTGCACAAAATTTCGATCACTAACTATCCTGGTATAATTTTCGAAAAATAAATAATTAAATAAATACAAAAGTAATTAAATAAATGCAATTAATTACCAAAAATACCAACTTAGGACGGAAATGCTTAATTAACCACCTTAATGGACTGGTAAAATTTCCGAACCTATTTAGATAAATAGTACAACTTATCTAGCCCTTAATTAGGCTATTCTAACAACCTAACATGCACAAACGAATAATTGAATCACTAATCCATTCTAACTAACTTATGTTTAAGCTAAATTAGTCACCCCTTAAGCATCATTAACTCCTTAAGTAGAGTTTAGCGAGCAAACTCACCAATTTAGCGATCCGGTGAGTCCACGATAACGGTGACACGGAGACAGGTAACAATCGAACGTGCAGCGACACCAACAGAGGGCTGAGAGGGCTTGAAAAAGCCTCCCAAAGGCTCAACTCGAAACGGAAGCTTCAGTTCTGCTCGTTGCTGGAAGAGGCTACTCGAGTGGCCAATTGAGGTTGGAATAGCAAGGGACGTGTAGCGGTGGCTGTAACGGTGTACGACGGAGGGGGACGGCAGCAAGGGGACTTCGATGGTGGCTTGGGCAACTTGGGGAATGGCGAGGAGGCGTGAGACGATGAGCAGTAGGTGTGGCCTGGCAGGATG
Source organism: Eucalyptus pumila (assembly GCA_016097595.1). NCBI lineage: Eukaryota > Viridiplantae > Streptophyta > Magnoliopsida > Myrtales > Myrtaceae > Eucalyptus > Eucalyptus pumila. The sequence goes on along the minus strand of CM027848.1, from coordinate 32,340,734 downwards.
ACGCACGACGAGTGTGCGATGCGTGCAAGTACGGGTGGCTGCTCCAATGGCTTTGGCGGTTGGTCGACGAGCAAGGGGGGCTCTCTCTAGTTTCTCTCAAGTTTTTGGAGCTCAAAAGAGATCAACCATGGAGAAAGGTGGGCTAGAATTTAAAAGGAGCTGTTGAAGAGTGGAGGGACCCATTGGCCTCTAAAGTCTTCTCTTCTTATTCATTTTCACTCATTGCATGCCCCCAGCACCTTGATGTCATCCAAGGCCAATTTGGTGTACAAAATTTCCCCTAGAAGCATCCCCAAGTCGTCCAAAATGTTGGCTCCCCTAGGGCCTACGAATTTTGGACCAACTCCCCCAAATTGAATCAATTCTCCTTCAATTGGATCCAATTTGATATCCATAAATCCAGCCAAGGTGTCATCATCCCATTCAACATTTTTCCTCATCAATTTGTCCAACTTGAAGCGCAAAAACGTGACCAAAAACAGCCCTCTAATTTTTTTCGATCCAAAGTGCCCTTACTTTGAATTTTTGCCGAAAATCCCGGTTTACAGAAAAAATCTTCAGAAGGTGAGTCCACGGTCCTAAAATGGATCGTGACATGATTCAATTTCCAAAATTGGGTTCAATTTCACAGTTAATTTCAATCTGGTGTGATTTTAATGTGACCTAACCTACCGAGTAGCTTTTAGGAATTTTTAGTGCATTGACCCATAGTCGATTATTTTCGAGTCACAATGTACATCTCCGACATAGTGGCAACTCTCGGTTGTCATGAAAATCTCGAGGTTTCAAATACGGGCACAGGGTACCAAAATGACAAAAAAATCGGTCTAATGCGGATCAATAGAAATTTTGCAATTAGGTGGAATCACCCACACACTAATCACATACTTCTATTGAGTCGACCTATCTTTGGTCTCTAATCGATTTTTAACTAGACCGTAATAACCCTTGCAGGTTAGCACGGTCGAGCAGTTGATTCCTAGTCGAATTCTCAAGTCTGTTGTGTTAAAATCCCTTAATGGCTTCACCTAATAGGCTAATTATCTCGTGAGTGGCCAATTAAGAGAAAAGAACTATAGGCACGTTGATGAAAAGCCCAACTTATTTAATCGAAAACAAAACCTGAAATTCAAGATGTCACAATACATGTTTAATTCTTGCAACGCATGTGAATTCTAGATATATGTTAGGCATGATGCACGATACCAACGGGAAATTCTAGGGATCACATAGAACGCCTCATTAGGGACTCACAAGCATTATTGGCCATACAAGAACATAAATTGATCAATAATGGCTATAAGTCGTGAAAAATGAATCAGGTAGGTGTCTAGAGGAACCTATGCATGAACTGCAAAGGCTGAACCCGAGGCTTATGTTCAATTGATCTTAAACCTTGTCTTGTTGGATCTTGTGATCTTAATCTTATGTTGTACTTTTGGTTGTTTTGACATGTATGTTTGTTTTTTTCCATTGTATGTACCTAGTTATGGTTCTTAGACCAAGTTTAGAGTAGGATTTTGAAGATGGAGAGAATGTGAAGAAAATGAAAGGTTGATGTTCATTTTTGCCATACTTCTGCACAATTCATCCTGGTCATATGTCTTAGTTTCTCCTTATTTGTACAAACACTCGACAAGTTGCGGGTTTTTCCTTTTCGCTTATCTTTTTTTTGTTTTTTTTTTCATATTTCTTAGGATTGTGTGATAGATTTACTACTTTCCTTGGTTGTTTACTTACTATTTCATACTTTCAATTCAATTAATTGCCTTCTTTTCATTTCTAAGAAAATAGAATGGCACGAAAATGACTATCCACACATGGTCACCTAGTTTAAGATAAATAATACCAAAAAAGTAAAAAATAAATGCATTGGCACTTTAGGTAACACAACATACTTTTACGTACCAAAATCGTGCTAATAGAAACATTAGCATAACCCAAGTCCCCGAACCTAGTTGCATAAAAATCAAGGGATTACTCTCAACCCTCGATTAGGTTCTCCAGCCGACCCCCTAAAATGAGGTTAGTGGCAATTCCCATCTTATCTCTAGGTTATCTTAAACAACTAGATCATATAAATAAACCCATCATGAAGGGTATGGACCTTGAGAAAAGATTCACGATCATGGTTTAGCATACCCAAGATGGTGGAGCTGATAAAGATGAAGTGATGTCATCTTTGGTGGATGTACATTTTGAGAGGGCTATCATGATTGTAAAAGTACCATTAAACTCACATTTATGTCCAATTTCCTTTTGACCTTAAAGTCATCGATTAAGACGTGCCACGATGTCAGGGTAGGGTCACAACACCTTCTACTGTCACGCGGGGTATCAGTTCGTGAGAGCTTGCGACTACACTCAAGTGAACTCACAAGAGGTTCACCCAGGAGGTGAGGTGTTGATGCCTCTATGGATGAGAATCATGAGGAAACTCTTATGGTCAAGTACCTTTAAATCCAACCTTTCCCCTCTTCCTTTCCCAAAGAGTCGAGTGGTAGAGAGATCAGGTCGCAACAGTGGGCATCAAGTTTGTAGGTTTCCAAAATGAGGCATCCGCCTATACGAGGTTTAGGTGATTGACTTATTGAGTTGTCAAACTCATTTATTGTTGTTTCATCAAACTCATTTACTATTGTTTCATCTTTTTCAGGCCAGTAAGTATGGATCCACCGCTTGCGCGCTTCATGTGTTTCAAGGTGCCTATGAGTATGGAGGTCGCTATCATGGATATGGTTAGGGAAAACACCATATATCAAAGGATCACTATTATTGTTTGGGTGGAGGAAGGCCACGGCAATCTCATCCCCGCCAATTACTGAGTTTGGTACTTGTGGTTCAACAAGCACCTTGTCGGACCTCTTAATCCGATCCATGGGCCATCTGGATTGGATGAGGATAATAGCCTACCCAACAGCCCAATAGATGACATCTAGGTAGTCAGTCCTTGTAAGGGAACCACTTTTGTTAGTATCTCACTAGAGGAGGTAGGCTTACCCTGAAGCTTGTGAACCCCCTACTGTTTTTGGAGGTATATCGGATTGGCCCAAGAATGGGCTTGTAAATTAAACAATCTAGTCTAACAAAGCAAATAAATAATATGTACATTTGCTTATGTATTTTCTTTGCAATTCATTTTGTGTGATTCTTGATTGGATATTGATATGTATGCTTCCGCTTGCGTTTAATTGAAAGATAATAACTGACGGATCGGCAGTGTCTCTTGGAACGTTGCATAATTAACCACCATCGGATGTTGCATTCCTAAGACAAGGAATAAAGGCCTGGGGTGTGATCCCTAAAAATTGTCATTAAAGTACAATTGAATCCTAAAACTTTAAGAAAATACAATTAAATCCTAAAACTTGTCACAAAAGTGGAATTGAGTCCCAAAACATTCAAAAAGTGTAATCAAATTCTAAAACTTGTCGCCAAAGTGCAATTAAGTTTTAGAACACAATCCCACTTTTGCAATAAGTTTTAAGACTTGATTGCACATTTTAAAAGTTTTAAGACTTAATTGCATTGTCATAACAAGTTTTATGACTTAATTACATTTTTTGAAAGTCTTAGAACTCAATTCTACCTTCATGACAAATTTTAAGACTTTTAGTGTATTTTTCTCTTAAAAAAGAATATCCTAGGTTACTTCTTTATATCAATGTTTAATTTTCTTCTTAGTCTAACGGTCGGGGTTGCGTGGTGGTTTTCCTTGGTGCCGTTCAGGTTTTACATTTCAACTTGCTAAAATTATGTTTTATGATACTTAGACCATGTCATCTTAGCCTATCTTGACCATTGATGGCTGATCATAAAGGCCTCACGGTGAAACCCATATATGCAATGATCAATATGGTCTTAGTCCAGATGACCTATAGACCATGCAATATTAGCTCTTACTTCTTGCATTCCGTCCTCCTGAGGCGTGCACCATCCATTTCTCTGGCTAGGACAGAAGGTCGCCATGACCGAATCTATATAGTGAAATTCCGAATGGAGGCAGAATTTATATTTGATGAATTCAACATGATAGTGTGTTTGGACTGGTTTTGACAGGTGTGGGATCTCGACTCAACCCTAACCGGACTTTATTTTATAATCTAAGAAAATCGATGGAAAATATGCAGTGTCTACAACACTATCGTTATGTATTGATTCCGTTCATCGTGTTTACAGATAGAGCCTCCTTTGAAAATTCTCACATGTGTGGAGGGTATTATATTCTCCGAATACCCAATTGGGCACCACCATTAGCGACTCCACTACAAGGCCAACGGGTACAGAAACACAGAATGCCCATTTTATCTCGTGTTGAAACAAACCATATGAGGGTCGTTTGACAAAGAGCAGAAGAATGTGGAGCAGAAGAATGTGGAATCTCTCTTTATAATCAGGAATGCATAAGAATATTTCAAGTGGGCAATTGCCACTTGCTACCAGCTGAGCTGACGATTATAAATACTAAACCAGTGCTTCCACGGATGACAAGAAAGACCTGATCGATGGTCGGGAAATTGAACTGGAAATTGCTAGTGCTCGCTGCTTGCCGTTGAGTGTGGTCTCGCATGAAGAGGAAGAGAGTAGATGTGAGCCAAGGATGACTTGCCACCATATGTATTGCCATCGGAACTTGCATGCGTTGGATTGGGGCTTATGTGACAGGTTATCCTTGGTTCAACTTTGCTCACTTTCTTCTCATGTCAGGTCTCAACTTCTGTCAAAACCCTTTTTTGTCTTATGAGAGCTTGGGAAGTGACACTTACAGCCTAATATCCTCCTGTGAAGTGTAAGTTAATATCTTGGTTGGTTTACCAGCTGCTTATCTTCTATTCGTTTTTGTACTCATATGCCTTGTGTAACGTTGGGCCAGCCTGCCTTGATCATAGGGCTTCGATGGTAAGTATTATACATGGGAGCCCCCCCGATCGTGGAAAGCCTGACCTTTACTGGAGCTATCTTAGGAGAGGACGAGGATCTTGCAGAGTCCATGGCTCAAGCGAGCCAACTCCTTTCTTGAAACTCCCTTGACTCTTGCCCAGCGCTCTCTCTCTCTCTCTCTCTCTCTCTCAAGTGATCTCAATATTTTGGGATTTTGTTTGAGCCGTACGAAATTCTCCTTTTTGAAATTTGAATCCCTTACTTTTTTTTTTTTTTTTTTTGACAAGAATCCCTTACTTGAAATCATGAGGATTCAAGTCCCTCTATCCCCAGAAAGAGACCATTTGACTCCTCGTAAGTAAGCCGAAGAATCCCGAGGAGCTCGCGAGCGGTTTCTCTTGGCGTAGAATCAGCGGTGTCCTGGACGACTTCTCAGTGTTCTGCAGCAGGAACCGAGCCATACTTCTTTTTTTTTTTTTTTCTTCTTTTGCAGGTTGTCCTGGGGAGTTTCTCCTGCAGCCTCGCTATCGCTCAATTTTGTCCCGGCGAGTCCTCACTGTCGCCAGTGATACCCCCTGCATGCCGCCACCCTGTGCACTAGACGACTGCGCCTCCGCATTGCTCGATATCTTGGCAAAATTCTAAATAGGAAAAGTCAAGCTTATGCAATTTATGTGAGTAATTTGATGCATGTTATTTGACATTATACCATAAATAATTTCATTATTATCTCAATTATTCCTGACATTGATCAAGGCAGGTTAGGGCGTTTGTCCTTTGAAACTAAAGGATGGAGCCTTATGTTGTCTTATTTCTAGTTCATGACTGATAACTTACGTTCATTATGCAAGATAAATTGTATAGACTATGGTTGCTTTGAAATATATGTCAATGAATTGAACGAATTTTTGGTAAGACATGTATTAATAATTACATCTTCATGCATTGCATATAGTTTGATTATTGAATAAAGAAAATATAAAAAAGAAGCAGCACTGCATCATTATTACGTCGTTCACTTAATAAAACTCATTCAGGTTATGTTTAGGTGGCCAAGCGTTTAGTCTTTTATTTCCGTTAAAGAAAAATACGAAAAAAAAATTAATCTCTTCGTTGGCTAAACAATAGGGTTAATGCATAATCGATTCTCTTTCATTTAATTATTACACAGTTTAAATGTCAGTTGAATTTCGTTCCAATTCATTAATGCTCGTTAGCTTGGAATTCATGAAGTCTTTCAATTAAGTCATGCTTTAAAGAAGAACAACCCAAAGGCTATGTTTGGTTGTTCAAATTTCTAACCAAGATAGAACTAGATAGGATAGAATATAAAATTCATGGAATATTGCTATATTATATCTACTGTTTTGTGATTGTAATAAAAAATCGAATATATTAACATCATATTATATATTGTTTGGTATAAACGTCTATATGAATCACAAATTTTAAAGATAGAGATAATAAAAATCTCTAGCAATACTCTTGTCTACTTTATTTTTATTTTATTTTATTTTCCTATCTTTTTTATTAATTTCTTTTTTTTATTTCTTTCTTCCCCTTCTATCATTTTCTAATAAAATTTTATTGAATAGAAAATTGTGCTAATATACCTAAAATAGTAAAACACCTAAAATATGTAATAAATATATTTATATATTGAATTTATATTATAAGATAGAATTAAATTCGAATATATAAATAAAAAATGTATTTTTAGTTTTAGTTTTTTTGAATTTCTTATATTAGAATTCAAAATTAATTATATTTAAGTATAATTTTAACTTGTTAATTTAAAAAATTTATTATTTGACAAAAAAATCTTTCCTCCCATACATATTAAAAATTCTATCTATTTTTATCCCACTTCCTTCATGGAATAATTTTATTTTATCTATATTCAATTTATATCCAACTTTATCTTATGTTAAGCAAGCATTAAACGCATGGTAGGATAAATTTTATTCTATTCTAAATTTTATTCTAATCGCCAGATGTGGTAAGAATTAAATATCATTGCATTTAGAAATCATGTTTCAGCTAATGCATGCATTTTTTTTAATTAACATTTTGTAGACATGGGGAAATTAATTATAGTGAAGTTATTCTTGGTTTATTGCATTAAGGTTTGCCTTATTCTCTACAATTTATTTTATAGGCTTTGATCATCGAGTGTTAATTTTTTTTATTGCATACTCGAATGATCACTTCTTATATGTTTGTGATAAGAATTAAAATTGTCCAAGATTGCCTGCCGAATACTTTTTAAATAAAGAAAAAAGGTACCGAAGGGGTGTTAGATTAATCTAACATAACTAAGTCCTCTAGTTCACAAAAGTAAATAAGTGGCAGAGTCTGTGTTAAGTCTTTGTCTTAGTAATATATTAGCTTTCCTTTTTGTGATTCACTTCAGGGAAGGTCCTGACATGTGTGTGTTACAACTCAACCTGTTTCATGTAGACAACACCTCCCAAAAAAAAAAAAAATACTCAAAATAATCTAACAAAATAATCACCATTTGGAAGTGGCCATTCACTAATGAAACTCTCAACAAGGCATCTTGCAACAAATGTGGAACTTTGGGATGTCATAGGTTCCTCTATAAAAAGCTATGTTGTTGCTATACTTATTCAATGTGTCATCTAGTCAATTCCCACTCCCCCTATCATTTTAGAAGTTTGCTAGAAGTCACACCTTATCCAAACTCTCTCTCCACGGTGGTCACTCCATGGCCTCGTTAGTTCTAGTATAGGCTTTAGTCTTTTCACAAACCACACAACTATTGGAGGAGGATTTGCTCTTATACCATTTATAGTGAACTAACTCATTTCACGTAGGCCAAACCCTTAAAAAATGTACTCGACATGACCATACAAGCTGATGACAATTTGGATGATAGTTAACTTATAAATCACTCAAAAAAGCTTCTCTCAATCGATATTCAACTCTAGATTAGGAGGGGCTTGTTGAGGTAATGGTAGTGTTTAGCATTGGAAATCCAATATAAAGCGTGTTTAGAAGAGAGCATTCCATTCTATCTACTCTAAAGAGACACAACTGCCCTTATTTATGCTATTATAAATTCGAAGCGGTGGACCTCAAACCTAATCACTATTCTGCTTTCGTTAATTTTTTAATCTTTATGTAGGAACTACATGCTATAATTAATAGTGAAATATATATATTCTTTTGTAATTTTCAATTGGGTACAACCATGCATATAAAAAGAGATAATTCCAAAGTGGGAAAGGTCCTCAACGAATCAGGATGCGTTTGTGCTTGGCAGCGCATAGAAGACTTTTAACGAACGAATTCCGTGATGCTCAATAATTCGGAGGGAATCCATATTGTTGTCACTGCACAGTAAGGTTAAGCCCGTGCCTGCTGCCCACTTCCAAGGAACATTTGGATAAGGTTGGCACCCTCCAATATCCAAAAAAATTTTAATTCTTTTCCACGTTTTGAGAAAATTTATGGATTAATTGTCAAATAAAATTCAAAAATATAATTCTTTTCGACTTCTTTTTCTATATATGCATCTCATATACATGTACAAGCCGTACCCTATTCGCTATGTGCAATTCATCAATTACAATATTAGTAAAAATATTGATTTGATGAATCATATAATAAACTCAATCAATCCATCATAAATGAGACAAATTGAAGCTAAGTCACTTATCTGATTTAGTCGAATCATTCTTGTAACCCAATTAAAATGATATCGATATTATACAAATAAAGTATTTCAACCTTGTAAGAAGTTAGAAAACCCAAACCGTCTCACATCGATATACATTTACCTCACAAAGATTGCCTATATAATCAATGGTCCTTTTGAAACTGAGAAATTATTATAATTATTTTTAATTCCACAGTTTTTTAAAAATTATAAAAGACCCTGTTATGTTCTTGAACGGCAAATTTATTCCTAATTTTAAGTTGACAAGTACTTTGACCTTAATTAATCTTTTTAATTTAAGCAAATGTCTTTATGAATGGTCACTATCACTACTTTCAGAAAATTAATCTACAGTTTATAACTTTATTAAATTACTGAAATTCGCTTTTGCTATGTTTAATTTATGACCAGGGAATATGAAATGGAATCCCATTCTAGGCAATCAAATTCCTTAATGGGGGATCCCTCTTCTGTTGTTTGGTTGAAATTTTACATATAAAGAAGAGAAATGACCAATGAGAGTGGAAACATAAGTATAAATAGCACATCAACATATTCGCAATTTTCGATAAAAACTGGTTGGAAGGATTATATGAGAATCTTGTGTAAAGATTTATGACTATATTAGCAATGAAAAATTTCAGACCGATTTTTCATCCATACAATAAATTTGGGACTGATTAGACAATTCCTTACGTTGAAGATTTAGAGAATTATTAGTCCCGGTTGATAGTCACCCTCAATAATTTTTGAATTATTATATTGGCAACCAGTCCCAAACACAATTATTTACTTAATTGTGCAAGTTGAGAATAGTAAAGTTTACTTGCAAAGTAATTTTTAATTGTGTAGCCGGATGAATTTTTAATGAAATGAAAATAATATTTTACGACTTATCAACCACTTTATAATGATGCCCCTGAGTTTTGCTGGCAAGTTTCCAGTTATGATATAATACGCCTTAATTTGTATTGACTGTGTAATTGGATCTTTTCATTATCAACATACATAATCATGCTGACATGGCGGCCGGCATAACAAGTTTAATCATTAAAAAGAGAGAGAGAGAGAGAAAATGAATAGAAATGGTTGAAAGGCAAAACCAAAAAAAAAGAAAAATCTGAAAAATAAAAAAAGATAGGGACGGAGTGAGTTTAGTGTCACGTCGCCAAATCTCCTGCGACCCTCTTTAAAGCAAATTGTCTTTCAAGTTTTTGAGGTCCTTGGCTGCAATGAGATCATTAGTCGCATGGATTTCCTAGCCTGAGAAGGCCATTGAGCAAATAGGAATATATTGAATAATGATATGTCAGAGAAATTTATAAAGTTGAGACTCAAAATCATTAATTTTTATTGGGATTTTGTCTAATGCCAGATTTGACTCTGCGAAACCCTTGCTTTAGTCGTGTGACCCTGGCAAGGACTTGTGAGGGCTAAGCCAAGTCGGTAGTGTGGATCGTATTTTTCTCTTCAGTCTCTTGTACTTACTCCCTCTGTTTTCTTTCTCTATCATATTTTTCTTTTAAGAGCGGCGCTTTTTTCACCCTTTCTTGCATTTATCCACTCTAAATAATATTTTGATGATATTAAACTTTGTGGGTCCCAAAATGATTTTTAAAGTCAAATGTGGGGCCATTTCGTGTCCCACATTTTTTATTCGGTTCATCTTTCGTTTTCTTATTCTCTCTCGTTTGCTCGGTACGTTGCCTCACGACCCCTCGCGGCCTCAACCCTGTCATCATTGAGACGTTCCAAACCATCGTCTCCTCCAACATGACAGGGAACACGATGTTTGTTTGATTTAGCTAATATATCTTTTTACAAGAGAGTAATCTTTGAAAAGGGCAGTTAAGCAGCTAAATGAAGAATATTTTTTAAAGTTGCCTATACAACTTGTTCCTATTGCACTACGTTCCTGATTTGAAGATCAAATCCCTTCTTCATTAATGGTTATATGGAAATTTTGATGCATTTAGATTTGGCAAAAAAGTAAATATATTTGCAAATATTTTGAATGGTTTATTTTTTAAAGCAATTACAATTGTAATAACTTTCTTGTCAACGACTAATTATTCAATGTAATCAAGCAAAGACAATCATTAAGGGACTATTTTCCCTTTAATTGGGGAGGTATTTAATAGATGTTTAGTATTGATAATGTACTAAACTTTCTCATATTTTTAATTTTTTCAGAAAATATCTTTTTAAAAGTTGCGTGGTTGTGGTGTAAAAATAAATGAAAATTTCATAATAGATTCACTGCATTAAATAAAAGTTGTGCAGTCAAAATACATGAACTATAATGTCGGACACATAGTAAAGATATGAATTAAAAGAAATGCATTCATTAAAAAGAATCAATTATAGATCTCTTAAAGGTTCTTCATTGTTGATAATTTTGGGAAAACAAATCAAAGGATGCATTTTACATAGATCGCATTGTATCACATGTGGAGATTTCCCAATATTTTTAGGCTTATGTGTTGAATGAAACAACTTCACCAAGATACGAGTGCTCTGCCATTCAAAGGAAAGACAAATTATTTTATTTCCATGATTACAAATACATATATATGCTTGAAATAAAACTCTTGCAAAAGATTAGATGGTATGTATAGGTATATTTGTGAATGTAATCTTATATATCCATGCATTCACGGGCATAATTTTTCTAATCTCTTTGGTCATATTTTTCTTTTTTTCTTTTTTTTACCCCTTTCTCTCTCCTTTGGTATTTATTCTTCTTCATTACTTACTCTGCAAGTCCAAACCCAGCAACCACGGTAAGACGAGGAGCCCCCCACCTTCGCAGCTCCGTAAGCCAACGCACTGTCACCCTCACCGATCGGTCTCCTGCGCTGCACATCTCTACCGTTTTCCCTCTCTCCCTTGGCAATGGAGGTTGTGGTCGCCATGAAGCGTGACCTCCATGGCTGACATTTGTCGCGACCTCTTTTTTTTTCGGCGCCCGCAATTGGGTATGGGCGCCTAAGGGAGGCTAATGACTTGGCTGAAATTAGTTATGCCCGGACTCTCCCAAGTCCACCAATTCATGACTTTAATAGTCTAAATTTTTAACCTGCAAATTAATTTTAAAACGGAGTCGCCACTAATCGGTTTGGGGTGGGTCGATTAGAAACCGAAACGAAGTATCGGGAGAAATACTCGCTCCTGCGCAACTAGAGAAATTAGGATCGGGGACTTGATTACACTAGTTAATCACTATTGCCCTTTCGGTACCTATTCTTGTTTAAACCCTGAGGTTTTTTGGATGTTCGAGAGATTTTCCACGCATTTTTGGGAGGAAAAATATTTTTTGAGTCTTTTTCTAATTTTTTGGACATAAAAGGGATTTTTTTTTTTTGGGGATTTTGTTGGTATTTTTGGAAAAATATAAGTCCTTTTGGCTTTTCTGAATTTTTTTGGTTTTTCCATGAATTTTTGGCTTTTTTTGGATTTTTGGCATTTTTTGGAAAATATGGAATATTTTTTATTCTTTTGATTTTTCGGAAAATAAAATATTTTTCGTCTTTTTTTTTTTAATTGAAACGGCGTCGTGGCCGAGCGTTCGTGGACACCTGGCCCGGCCCGATGACCCGGCTCCCAGCGAAAACTCTAACCGAATCGCGACCCGGCCTGACGAAACCCTAGAGCACCAGGTCACGCACCCGACCCGGGCTCAACCCGGTTTTCGACCCTCTCTCCTTCCGTCTACCAGCGGCGCTGATCGGAGGGTTTGGGGGGGGGGGGGGCAATCGAGCGATAGCCCGGCCCGGCGTCTGACGACGGTAACGTAGCAGCCTGCAACCGGCCGCTTGACTGGATCAACAACGGGACCTGCGGCACGACGATAGAATACGCAAGGGAGGTTCCAACTTGCTCAGACTAAGATTCGGTGGTAGATGGGGTTCGAGAGAGGTGGGTACGACGACGAAGGAGCGACAGGCGGCGGCTACCGTTACCTGTTCGCAGCAACTGCTCGACGAGGCGACAAACGGTGGAGGTGACAGGGCAGCGATGGCGGTCTCTCGGCTTTGGCAGAGATCTGGTGCTATGACGTCCGGGACGGCTGCGGCTTGGCTTGGCTTGGGGCGACCTAACACGGTGGATTTCCGGATCTGTGCCCAAATCTCGACCCTCTCTCCTCCGATTCTTCTCTCGCTCAGCTCCTTCCACTTAGATCTCACCTTATTTGCTTCTCAGCCCGACCCTCTTCGCGAATCCAAAACTCCTTCGCCTCCTCCGACCTCGCTTCTCTCTCACTCTGGTTAGATCCGAGCCTCCCCCGGCCAGATGTGACCTCCTCAAACTCGCTCGCCGGCGGCCTCCCCCGAAGTCTCTCAGTGGGAGGTCGGCCGAGCTCACGACCCGATTTCTCTCTCGCTCACTCTTCGATTCCTCCCCCGAAGTCTCTTAGTGGGAAGATCTCAGAGCTCGCTCGTGCCCTTCGACGGAGCTTGTGGCCTGCTATTTATAGGCGAGGGGGCGGCCGGTCGACGAAGCTTCGACCGCTTGTCTTCACGCACCGAACGGTCCTCTTCGGCTGAACCGGCGTCCCATCCGAGCTTATCCAGCGAAGCGTGCTCGGCATTGATGGCGCTTGAGATCTTATCCTCTCTGGCCGACGTCGGCCTACTCCCCTCGGCCGTAGGCCGTCCTTCGCGCGCGTCGTCGTCTTCTGTGTGTGTGAATTACAAAGGCGTAGGGGAAGAAGAGGGAAGAAGGAAGAAGAAGAAGAAGAGAAGGGGCCGGGCTTTAGGGGAAAAAATACGGCTGGGCCCTAGGCTTGCGTGGAAAAGAAACAGAGGGGGCTGGCTTCTTTTTTTTTTTTTTTTTGTTATTTGTTTATATTCCAAAAAAGACAAAATAAATAAAAACTTAATTAATAAAATAAACCTAATTAAAATTGAGGCGTCAACAGCTGCCCCTCTTTGAAGGTGAGCTTGCAGAGGTTGCATTCAAAGACAGACTAATGCCTAAATTTTATCCGTACGCGCGTAGCAGATTATATTTTATTTGGGACCTATTATTCTATGCAGAAAAAGAGCAATACTAAGACAGATAAGAAGATACCTGTAGTTACTTACCGAGAATGAGTGAAATAGGGTGTGAACCCCGAGTTTTGGCAAGTATCAAGGCGTCATCTTACTTGGTGATGTGAGGAGGTTGCTTTTTTCAGGACTCGAACCATTCTCCGGTCACCTGTTAAAACAATCAATAATTTGTCTAGGACCTGAACTTTTCTTTGGTCGCCTTGACAGGAAATTGCCTTTCCAGGACCCGAACCATTCTTCGGTCGTCTATTAGAGCAATAAGTGATTTGTCTCAAACCCGAACCTTTCTTCGGTCGCCGTGACAGTAAAATGCTTTTCCAAGGCCCGAACCATTCTTCGATTGCCTATCAGAGTAGTAAGTGGTTTGCCTCAGACCCGAACCTTTCTTCGGTCGTCGTGATAGGAGATGCGCTGACCTTTCTCAGGGCACCTATTTTTGGGTGCCTGATCTGTATCGAGGACACCAGTTGGTACCTGACCTTTCTCGGGAGATGCGCCGACCTTTTTCAAGGCATCGTATTTGTTGGGGTGTCTGACTTCTGTCAAAGACACCAGTAGGAACCCGACCTTTTTCGAGAGGATGCACCAACCTTTCTCAGGGCATCGATTTGTGGGGTGTCTGACTTCCGTTGAAGACACCAGTTGGAACCCAACCTTTCTCAAGAGGATGCGCCGACCTTTCTCAAGGCATCGATTTGTGGGGTGTCTGACTTCTGTCGAAGACACCAGTTGGAACTCGACCTTTCTCGGGAGGCTGCGCTGACCTTTCTCAAGGCATCAATTTGCGGGGTGTCTGACTTGTATCGAGGACACCAGTTGGAGCCCAACCTTTCTCGGGAGGATGCATCGACCTTTCTTAGGGCATCGATTTGTGGGGTGTCTGACTTCTGTCAAAGACACTAGTTGGAACCCAACCTTTCTCGGGAGGATGCACTTGCCTTTCTCAAGGCATCGATTTGTTGGGGGTGCCTGGACATTCACAAGCATTGAAAGAGTACCTGGATATTCACAAGTACTAACCTGGAGGATATTCGGGCAAGTACAAACTCTTAGAGGGTGCCTGGATGTTCACAGACATTGAAGGAGTACCTGGTTGCTTGCAGGTGTCGAAAGAGTACTTGGATAATTACAAGTACAAACTCTTGAAGGATACCTGGCGTTCACAGGTATCGAAGGGGTACCTGGGATATTCATGAAGGTCCCTCACCTTTTGATAATTGGGAATATCGAGGACGTACCTTGGATATTCGTGAAGGTCTCCCACCTCCTGGCAATTGGGGAATATCGAGGATGTACCTCGCATATTCGTGAAGGTCTCCCACCTCCTGGTAGTAGGAATATCGGGGACGTACCTGGGATATTCGTGAAGGTCTCTCACCTCTTGGTAATTGGGAATATCGAGGACGTACCTGAGATATTCGTGAAGGTCTCTCACCTCCTGGTAGTTGGGAATATCGAGGGCGTACCTGGGATATTTGTGAAGGTCTCTCACCTCCTGGTAATTGGGAATATTGAGGACGTGCCTCGCATATTGGTGAAGGTCTCTCACCTCCTGATAGTGGGAATATCGGGGACGTACCTAGGATATTCGTGAAGGTCTCTCACCTCTTGGTAATTTTGAATATCGAGGATGTGCCTCATATATTCGTGAAGGTCTCTCACCTCTTGGTAGTGGAAATATCGGTGACGTACCTTGGATATTCGTGAAGGTCTCTCACCTTTTGGTAATTGGGAATATCGAGGACATACCTGAGATATTCGTTAAGGTCTCTCACCTCCTGGTAATGGGAATATTGAGGGCGTACCTGAGATATTCATGAAGGTCTCTCACCTCCTAGTAATGGGAATATCGAGGGCGTGCCCCGCATATTCGTGAAGGTCTCTCACCTCCTGGTATTATAAACTTGAATGTGGTATGAGGCTTACCTGGATTGCCGCAGGCACTTAAAATGGGTGGAATACCTGGGTAGACGCAAGTGTACAAAGTACTGGAATACTTGGATGAACACAAGTATTTAATGATATGATCTGGGACCACTCAGGCTAGTCCAAGTGCTAGAAAGCATACCTGGATGGCGGTGCCAAGCAAAGCAATGGAATGCTTGAATAGCTGCTATATTATTTGGGGACAACTCGGGTAGGTTGAGTGTCATGAAAAGGAAGTACTTGGACAATGGTGGGTACTTGACGGTATGAGGATACCTAGACAGCAGTAGGTATTCCAAGAGATACTTGGTCAGTCACAAGTATCAATACTCTGGGGACAACTCGAACATGTCGAGTGTCGGAAAAAGGGAGTATCCGAACGGTGGCTAGTACTCAAAGACAATGGGGATACCTAGATAGCAATAAGCATCCAGACTCAAAGGACAACTCAAATAGGTTGAGTGTCAATAAGAGAGTACTTAGACAGTGATAGGTACCTTAAGACAAATGGGGATAAAGATATGCTTACCTGGCAATATCTCTGATCTCTGAGAATATGTCTACTATTTGCACAATATGCACACGTGATTATATATGCTGTAAATTCATGAGTTCAAATGAGATTCATGCATGATAATTTTGTCAGTTTTGCAGCCTTTGATTTCTACTGGGGAAGATTTTGAAAGACAACCTTTATTTAGAATGTAGATGTCTTGAGCATGCCAGATGAGGGACTTTCAGTCTGAGGGGACTTTTCACTCACTCTCATGGAAAATGCTATCCTGACCATTAATGCGGGATTTATAAGGACCACACTATCTCACCGTCATCATGTCAGCAGGGGTCCGAGTATTCTCGCAAACAGTACGACTTTATCAATGTAAGAGGTCTTTGTTGAAACTGTGATGAAGTCTTGGTCAGCGGCTCATCGAAGGGGACCATCAAAGTCAAGGCTTATAAATGGAGTGCCGCACGATCGTCTCCGGGTTTGCAAGTCAAGAATCCTGCGAAAAGAGATAGAGTAATCTTGCTCGTACTTCTTCGAGAGATGTTTATAGACATATGAAATCCTACGTTAATTGAAGTGCCCTAGTCTGAAGAGACTTTTACAATGGGATGTAACGTAGACTTGGCTCACATGTAAGAGGGTGAGAGTTGGTGACTGTCTTGGCATTTGTCACTAGTCTTTCTCGTCAGATGGAGGTTCTATGGACCATAACAACAACTTTTCTTGGCTGTATTTTTGACTGGGGGGCATTGGCCTTGCTTTTATCAGGCACACTACTTTTTTCATGCCCCTATTTTTATTCCAATTCTTCTTTTATGGGCATTGACCTTGCTCTTACCAGGTACACTACTTTTTTATGCCCCTATTTTTTCATTCTTGTCGTTAGAGGAACTAGCCTAGGCAAGTTCAATCATGTCACTATTGTTGGACTCTTGAGTCTTCGTTTTCAACTAGCGCTCCGAGCTATGCTGTTTAAATGGTAGTAAATTCTGTTTTACCTCCATGTGATGGTGAAATTACAGACTCAATTGGGTTGTACAGTGAATACAAGTGCAGAAAGAATTGCTCTTCGTCATTCTGGGGCACTTAAATTAATGCGAGTGTTCATAGGCAATAAAGACACCCGAAGATTGATGCGAGTGCGAGCAAGAAAATTTCTATCTCTCTTCTTACCTTGTGATGCTGCTTTGCCTCCACTCTGCCCCAATGTGGGGTGGTTCTTGACGAGGGTACGAGAGAAGCTTCACCAGTGTATGGGGCTCAATGGGGTGAGTGATGGAATACCTCTCACTATTTTGGTTATCGTACCATTCGTGAGAGAACTCTTTACCCTGCAGCCATGGAATCTTCTGCACTCATCTCACAAGTGTATAGATGGGCGGGATTGTGTGTAGGATATGGCTTGTCTTTCATCATTCTGACGCGCCTCATCCAGCATGCTCGATTAATCTTGTATTCTTCATTTAGCTATCTATTCTAATAATTCTCAATGGAATCAGTGATTCAGACAAACAAAATCATCATGCATAATCCATTTGGAAAAGTCATGCAGCATTTTAAATGTGATGGAGTTTGTACTCTCAGAACAAATGAATGGTTTTGGCTCAAAAAGACCTTCTTAGTAGCTTTAAGGGTCACCAGAATAGTATTGTTAAATGTTGAACATCAAAAGGGTTATTCACAAAGGGGTGTCGATGGTTGTCCCTATTGATTAGGGATATGACACATGAATGATCTGTGGCATCCCAGAAATTCAAAGCCAAGCCTTAAGGTGTGTTAAAGTCTTTAATTAGGTGGTAGAATTTCCATGGCTTATGTTTTAGCCATTAGTCTTTTAATTTAATGATTTGTGCTTGTGATTGTGATTGTGGAAATTTAAATTTAATAGATTAATAATTTGTGCTTGGCCATATGATTCATAAATTAAATTTCAATAATTAAAAATATCCCAAGACTTTGGCCAAGATGAAAATTGGAATTCAAGAATATTTATAAAAAGAATTTCAAAAAAAAAAAGGAAAAAGGGGTTAATTTTTGGAATGGGCCTTGGGCCCATTAGCCTAAAGCTTGGTGGGCCAAGCTAGTCGGCCCATTAGAGCCCAAGAAGAGGATTCGACCAGCCCAAGGGGAGTGGCCGGATGGGCCTAAGCCCAAGCCCAAACCAAATTTAAAAAGAAAACCCAAAGAGACAAGTGGCAAATGGCAAGAGCATGCATTGGTCCATTTGAAAGGCTTGTAATCATTACAAATGATGGGATTAGGGGAGTATAAGAGGGATGACGAGAGAGAGAGTGGCCGGTTCTTTCTTCATTTTGCCGAGAGAGAGTGCGAGACAGAGAGAGATTTCGGGAGAAAGGGAGAGACCGAGAGGGGAAGGAGGCGGAGCCGAGGGGTGCCGCCATTCGTTCGCCGTCCGATCGCCATGTCCCGCCGCTGTTCGCCGTCGTTTGTCCATCTTAGAGGCAAGTGGAGTCCTTAACTTCTCTTGCATGTTTGTTTTGGTGGTTGCATGTTCGATTTTAGGTGTGATTTGTGCGGAAAACCGAGGTAAGGGTTGGTTGTTTTCAAGCCGTGTGACTGTTCTTGTTCGGTTTGTGGAAGTCAGTAGCTTGTTCGAGCTTGCATGTGTGTTTGGAGTCCGATTTTGGCTTCGGTGTCTTCATGAAAGTTGAAGCTAACATCTTGTAGTATTACATACTGAAATTTAGAAGAAAACGATGGAGATTTGAGGGGTCAAAAGTTCTATCATACGGAGACCCTAGATCTGCGAAATCTTCACTGACCTCTTGTTGATTTCTTGTTTGCATGTTGATTTCTGTTGGAGATCTCACTTCGTTGTATTCATGAAAGTTGTAGGTAACATCTTAAACTACAACATACTAAAATTTGAAGAGAAATGAACGAGTATAGCCTAGTGAATCGGCTAGATCTTGGAGATGATTGATTCTGGTGATGTGTTCCGAGACACCCGAGACTTGATGGACTTAAATGGTGACCATAATTTGATGATGAGATTGATGAATGGGTGATGTGGTGATCAAAATTGAAAGATAAAAATGAAAATTAAACTATGATATGATATGCATGATGATATGCATGATGATGATGATGAGATGTGATGTGATATGATGATCACCCATGATATGATATGCATGATGATATGCATGATGATGATGATGATATGTGATGTGATATGATGATCACCATGATATGATATGCATGATGATATGCATGCTGATGATGATGATATGTGATGTGATATGATGATCACCTATGATATGATATGCATGATGATATGCATGATGATGATGATGAGATGTGATGTGATATGATGATCACCCATGATATAATATGCATGATGATATGCATGCTGATGATGATGATATGTGATGTGATATGATGATCACCTATGATATGATATGCATGATGATATGCATGATGATGATGATGATGATATGTGATGTGATATGATGATCACCCATGATATGATGTGCATGATGATATGCAATGGTGATGATAATGATAATGATATATGATATGGCATGTATGATGTAATGATGCCATGATGATGATGTATGATGTAATGATGACATGTATGATACGATGATGATATACATGTATGTGCTATAAATTGATATGATGATGCATGATAGTATGCGCATGGCTTCAAGGTAATTAATGCCTGCAGTGCATGTATGATTGCGTGATGCATTGAGTTGTTATTGGATTTCCTATCTACCGAGTGGTTGTCTTTCACCCCTTTTGGGGATAACATTTCAGATTAGAAGTATGCCGCTACCTGCCGTCACGAGTGGCGTATTCTATGGTCTACCGTCTGATGTAGAGGTTGAGTGTGCGGAGATAGATTGTCCCTCTGTTCCCGAACTGACTTTTATCCGAGTGCGATGTCTAGTGATGTATGATATCGGCCTGGCTGGGGGCCCTGTCATACAAGAGTTCATTTATGTGCACGTTCGACGGGATGGAGCTATGCGAGGGATGCTGCCACCGCCACCACCTGATGCACCGGGTTGGGTGTGAGACCTGCGCGCGATGAGTAGGAGCTGGATCTCTTTTTGATGTAGATAGTCGACGCTTTCGATGGGAGGGTTTTTGCGCACGTATGATGTTAGGGGTCGAGGTTTCTTTTTGAGATTTTAGGTAGGACATGGCAGAGTTCTAACCTTTCTTGTTTTTGTACCGACTGAAGGGAACCCCATCTTGCTATATATATAAGTATGTAAGTAAAGCGTCGAAGTTGTTTATAAAATCCTGATGTTTAGTTGGTGTGTATTTGTATCATGGATTGGTAGGGGAATAGATGGCGATGTTTGATTTGCTTCTGCTATGAGTCGCGCTGGGACCGCTTTTCAAAAAAGAAAAAATGCCTGTGATTTGGCAACGCTTGTTTTAAGTACGAGACAAAAATGGAAGATGTAACATCGGCACTGGTAACGACCTGCGAAGGGTTCGGGGTGTTACATGATCAACCAAGGATTAGGAATTTGATTGAGCATATCTGCTTTTGCCCCTGTAGAAGAGAAGATGTACAAGTAGATCAATTAGTCTGGCCAAAATCAAATGTGAGTTGAGGCTTGAAGATATTCTATCATTTGCTTAGGCCATTACTCAGGACACCATTTCGTTTAGGAGAGTTTGTCATGCCTCTCATTGATTTATTATCCTTGTTTTTGACAGTCAAGTGATCCTGCAACAAGACATGCTTCTCATTGATTTGTTATCATTGTTTTTGACAGTCAAGTGATCCTGCAACAAGACATGCTTCTCATTGATTTGTTATCATTGTTTTTGACAGTCAAGTGATCCTGCAACAAACAAGAGGGAATGTGTTAGTCATGAACTATTTTAAGAGTCGAATAACTGGAATCGATACAACTTTACCCTTCACTGGTTTGCAGATGATTGGGTGAACCTGAAGTGAGAGGGGGACATGAAGTCCTATGTCCCTTGCTTCGTTAGGTCAATTATTTTCTGTATTGGCTCCTGGATGACACGTCCTTTTACACGAAGCCAGGTGAATTTGATGCGGGTCATTTCCATGTACTAGCTTGGCCAATATTGATTTGCCTAACCATCAAATTTGGCTCTTGAATCCTGGTGCTTCCTGCCAATAGGGGGAATATGTCAAAAGTGAATTCAAAGACCGGGGGGGGGGAGTAGTAGAAACGATACCAAATTACTCTTCTCCAAAGTTTGTATTTGCTGACTCCTAGGGATATTTGAATGTCGATGACAGCCTTTTCGTCTTGGCATAGTTTGACATTTCTTTGAATTGGCATTCCTCACTCATGGCCACGTATGCATGATTGATGGTTTTTTATTTATCTTCATCGCCATCCTTCTGTGGAATTTTCTTCTATCTTTGACTATATGACCATTAGCAGCATTGGGAAAAGTTATGTACTTCAAGCTCCTATGGAATCTGAGATGGACAATCGAAACCTCCAATTCTCTTATGGCAATCATTTCTTGGGAGAGCATGCATCTGGAGCAAGAAGTGAGGTTTCTAGGCCCTAATGTCATCATCTGAAATAGGAGGCTAGAGACTGCCTCAAATGTCTAGATTTTCTCCCTGTTGACAGTAGCCAATTCTAAGAAAGAGAAAATATCCATTCCTTGTGCTTCTGGACTTGTTGAAGCTGGAAGTTCCGTTAATGAAACCACAACATCTGGTTGTTCAGGCACATTGTAAGGAAAATATATTAATTCGGCTTGTGAAGGAGTTGGGCAAGAGCGAGGTGGAGTGTACAGAGCTCCTAGGGATGGCTTGATTTCAACCGTATGCATGTACCTATTACGTCCCATCTTTCATTTCCTGTAAATAGAAGAGAGAGGACATCATTTCCAAACTTACACTTTTGAAATGGGATGATTCTTTCTATTTGTCCCTGTTTTCTTGGTAGGGTATCTTTGAATTTAGCTAGTTCACATGATGCGCCAGCTTCAAATGCCCCCTTGTCACACTAAGTCAATGGGGATGGGAATGATCTTCTGAGACATGAAGTGAGTGAGTCAGAAAGACAAATATGATTAAATTTAACATCTTGTTTTGACGAAAGCTTTTGCTAATGAAACATTTTTTGTTTTCAAAAGTATATATCTTTGGGGGAAAGAAAGCATGAGGAAGCCCAGCCCTCAGTATTCTCCTTGGATGATATTTTTTTCATGGTTGGATAGCATCACCGGGCTAGTTTGGAGTACTGCCTCATGCTCTTAAAACAAAATATTAGAACTATACAATAGAGTACTTGGAATGGAAAATACAACAGTAGCACACTAGACAAGATAAGAAACATGAAATTATAAAAACAAGTAAAACCCATGAAAACTCCGGTGTAAAGGAGTGCTTTGATAGTGTTGGTTCCGAAATCAAGCGCCTTTGAGTTCCTCGCCTCTAGTAGACTCGAAGTATTCACATGAGAGGACCACTTCATTAAAGCTATGGAAGTGCAACCCATGTAACCAACAATGATGCTTGCGAGGTAAAGCCCCTATGAACAGCTTTATCATTTCTTCTTCAGCCAGTTGAGGGTAAGTTTGCATCATAAAAGCCTCCCACCTCCTTGCATATGCTCGGAAATCCTCCATTGGTCTTCTTCTGAAGTGAACCAAGTTCTGACAAGGCACTTCAGTCCTAATCTGGCTTTGATACAGAAGCAGGAATGCAGAAGACAGCTCATTCCAATCTCTCATGAGGTAGATATTTGCTGTGATGAACTATTGTAATGCAGATCTCGTAAGACTCTCTTGGAAGGCCTGAGTTGTGAATGACATCGGGCCATAGTACCGACTCATTTCAGCATGGAGGTACTGCAAGTGGGCCACGGGGCAAGTCGTGCTGTTATACTTGCGGAGATTAGGTATCCACATCTCTCCAGGGGTCATGATCCTATGAGCGCAAGACGGGCTTGATGTATCCTGGTTAGGCCACTGGTTTTCCCACTGCATATTCGTTGTAGTAGTGAATTTTTCTGTTTCAGGAAAGTTGGACTCTACTAAGATTACCCCATTGCTTTCTTCTTCGTCAAAATTTCCGAATGAGGATGAAGTATTGAAACTATCCTCATGGTCAGAGGACGAGCTTAGTACTTCGTTAGGATCGTAGCGGATAAAGACATATGCTTCCTCTTCCGATGGGCCTTCATCCCCGGATGAGAGTAGGGAACAGTTATATGATGAATCATTAGTTTCATTGTCGAAATAACGCTGGAAGTCCTTGGGATTGTATTCTAGGGCCAAGAAGTCCTCAAGGTTGTACTATAGAGGATGGTAGCCTTCAAAGCTGTATTCTTGGGAATGCTCGAAGCTTTGGGGCGGTGGCTCGTCGGTAGATGCTGAATTGATCTGCTTAGGCTTTCTTTTCTTGGCTTCTGGTTTAGACCTTTTGAGTAGGGCCTTTCGTTTTGCCAGCTTGATTCTATCAAGGGAAGTGAGAGATATTAGAGTTTCATTATTTGATTCACTTTCCAGGTTGATAGGGGTTGGTATTCTTTGGACCCTAGCTCTTGGAGTAAGCTTGGGGAGTTGTCTAGTCGTGCCCCGCTCTTGAATAGGCTCTGAGTCTATGATCTCGTACAAAGGCTCCTTGCATTTCCTAGTGGGAAATTTTCCAGTAACAGGATGTTGCTCAGTCGCCCATTTATTATACAAGGCTTCATTGACATGTTCCTCTCTTATCTCAGCGACTAACGGCTCCTCATGCTCCGCGATCATCGGCTCTTTGTAGGGCAGGGTGATGTCAGGGGTGATGTCAATATTGTACTCTTGGTGAAAAACATGAATTAGTTCCCTCCAGGTTTTAAGGGGACTAATCTTCCTAAAATGTTCCATCGCAAGGCTGGGCCAGTCAAGCTCGAATAGTACGATTGAATCATCCTTCGGACCAGGTAGGCCTGCAAGTAGGTCTCTGGGCGAGAGGTATCAGCATACCTTTCACATTGAGGTACTTTGAGTTTTTCAGGGATCTCAATGCCAGTGTAATTGGACAAGTCCATGGGATTTTGTTCCTGCAGCTGGCTTAACTTTTTCATGATCCTTTCAAAGTGTCTATGGTACTGGCTATTTTCCGGCAAATTTGCGAAGGTGTTTAAGGCAACTACAGAGTTGGGCTCAGCTTGAGTGGAAATCATTTGTCTCGAGAGTTGTTGAAGGACAATGGACATCTAACCCACGCCGTCTTCAATGTTAATGAGGCGATTTTGTACATCATTCTGATCGGGCCTTATTGCATGAGGCCATTCGCGGGCGATTCAAAATTACCTGCTTGCGAAAATAATGAATGAGCACGAAAGTAAACAAAGATTGACCCATGGCAATGGTCTAACTGCTTTTTATTTATCAAAAGAGGATTTTATAGACCGCAGACTTCTAATATCTAAAACTTGAAATTGAAATGACAGAATGAAATACTAGATATTAAACAAAAGTCCCTAAACAATAGGACAAAAATTTTCACAATATTAACACCAAGGGGCACACGATTGCCAATTTATATGTGACGGGGATCCTTGTTCTTGCGAGGATGCTTGCTTCCTTGGACTGGCTCTGAGGTGTGCATTCAGTCCATTCCCAAATCCCTCTCCATGAGTTCTGCTTGCTCGTGTTGGTTGCTCTCGCCGATTGAGTGAGGGATTGACGGCTTCCATTTTGTCGGGATACGATGGTTGTGGATGTAGGACATGGAGGCGTAGTGGGCTTTTTCTTTTCCCTCAAGCCCTTCAGGTATCACGATCCTTTTGCGATGGCACTTGTCCCAGGTTTCCTCAGGGGTAGAAATTTCGAATGCATAGTCATGACTTGTGTTGAAAAGAACTGGAGGGATAATCCTCTCGAAAGGCGGTGGGATCTCCTTAAGGGCTCCATATTGTCGTGCTACCCGATACGGGTAATAGGGAATGGTGTAGGTGAGGCCAAGCAACGGAATTGGGCAGGTGCGTATGTAAGCAAAGCGGGCCCTCTTTTCATGGAACCAACCAGCACACCATTGGAATGCCTCAGGAGCTGGGTTTCTTAGGAAGTCAACCCAATTTAAACAACTTTGATTGGGAATATACGGTCCTAAAACCATAAATTTTTGTAATGGATTTTCGAAAGCATTTGTTTCAGATGATCGCATGAAGTCTCGAAATTCACTTAGGTGAGAAAAGAACCAGACTTGTTAAATTTCAGGAGAGGCTCGCATGATTTTCTCCGTGTTGTTTTTAAAACGATTAAAGGACAAGAATGTTTCAGTTAAAATCATGTTGACATAATTCCCCCCTCTTCAGATTTGATCAACTATCCATGCCATCTTAGGACTCATGGCATTTCTTTGATGAGGGAAGATGATGAGCCCGAAAAAGGCCAGGAGAAAATTCTCACTTTTTTGGGTCATAGGTTGATTTTGGAAACAGGCATTCATAAATTCTAGTGGGCAGGTATTATGGTTGTCTTCAAGAATTGGTCTCATGACATGGATTTCAGTTCCTAAAAGTCATGCTAACCTGCGCCATGGGAGGGCACATGTTGATGGCTTGATAAGCTTTTTCTCAAGAGGCATTCTAGTGATGATGCTGTATTCTTCTAAGGTTGGGGTTAGCTCAAATCTACCGAATATAAAAGTAATTGTCTTCGAGCACCAAAAATATGCCATGGCTTGTATGACTTCATGACGAACAGTGATTTGGATCAACGATAGGAGATGACCGACTTTGGCCTTCACGCGCTCTTGGGCAAACTGATCTAATTGACCCCACCATCTGAAGAGCTCCGCCTTGGGAGCAGGAATGAACTGGATATCGTCTTTCCCCATCGCATATAAACTGGGACTTGAAAAGCTTATCTTAAATTGACATGGGCCAAATAAAAAGACTGAGTAAAAGTAAAGAAATCACTTTGCTTTTAAATAAAAATGACAAGCACAAAGATATGCGCATGAGATGTGTGGCTCGATTTCTAACTGAGAAGGCTTGTTAAGATTAAAATGATATCCGCCCGTCGCAGTCTCGCGTTAGCAGCATACCTTCCTAACCTCGGCTAAGAAATTTGGGAAAAAGAAATGCAACCTCTACATCGCAGTCTCGCGTTCAAGGTCGTATCTTTCTTGACACCATCCTAGATATCCTATGGCGGCCCAGGTCCGGCGGCCGGGTTGTGTGTGCCATGTGTAGTGCTAAAAAATTTAAAGATGCACAGCAGTTTATAATCACAAAACATTATATTTTAACAGAATAAAAAAAAACTTTAAGCTATTACCCTACATAAAAGAAAAAAAAATCCAAGTCAGCAAAGCATTTAAATAAAGATAAAATGGCCTAAGTCATCAAAGTCCCCAGCGGAGTCACCAAGCTATCGCGACCTCTCTTTTTTTTGGCTCCCACAATCAGGTATGGGTGCCTAAGGGAGGCTAATGGCTCGGCTGAAATTAGTTATGCCCGAGACTCTCCCAAGTCCACCAATTCACGACTTTAATAGTCTAAATTTTTAACCTGCAAATTAATTTTAAAACGGAGTCGCCACTAATCGGTTTGGGGTGGGTTGATTAGAAACTCAAACGAAGTATGGGAAGAAATACTCACTCCTGCGCAACTAGAGAAATTAGGATCGGGGACTTGATTACACTAGTTAACCACTAATGCCCTTTCGATACCTAATCTTGTTTAAACCCCGAGGTTTTTTGGATGTTCGAGGGATTTTCCATGCATTTTTGGGAGGAAAAACATTTTTTGAGTCTTTTTCTAATTTTTTGGTCACAAAAGGGATTTTTGGGATTTTTTTGGTATTTTTGGAAAAATACAAGTCTTTTTGGCTTTTTTCTGAATTTTTTTGGCTTTTTCATGAATTTTTTGTTTTTTTGGATTTTTGGCATTTTTGGAAAATATGGAATATTTTTTATTTTTTTTTATTTTTAGGAAAATAAAATATTTTTTGGATATTTTTGTTTTTTAGGAAAATAAAATATTTTTTGGATATTTTTTTTAGGAAATTAAAATATTTTTTAATATTTTTTGAAAAGAAAATATATTTTTTGTTTTTTTGAAAAATAAAATATTTATTTATTATTTGTTTATTTAAAATATTATTTAAAATAAAAATCGGCCCAAGTCGGATCCACGGGTTGGGTCCGACCCGGCCCGACGACCTAGCTCCCAGCGAAAACCGTACCCGGATCCGATCCGAATCGCGACTCGGCTTGACGAAACCCTAGAGCACCGGGTCACGCACCCGACCCGAGCTCAACCCGGTTTCACAACCCTGT
This sequence comes from Eucalyptus pumila, assembly GCA_016097595.1. Taxonomy (NCBI): domain Eukaryota; kingdom Viridiplantae; phylum Streptophyta; class Magnoliopsida; order Myrtales; family Myrtaceae; genus Eucalyptus; species Eucalyptus pumila. The sequence continues at coordinate 32,313,426 of CM027848.1, read as the reverse complement.
CTCATTTCGTCTACTTGTGGCGTTGATCGAAGGGTTTGAGGGGGGGCAATCGAGCGGCAGCCCGTCGTCCGATGATGGCGACGTAGTAGCCTGCAATCGGCCGCTTGACTGGATCGACGACAGGACCTGTGGCACAGTGACAGAATACGCGAGGGAGGTTCCAACTTGCTGAGACTGAGATTCGGTGGTAGATGGGGTTCGAGAGAGGTGGGTGCGACGGCGAAGGAGCGACAGGCGGCGGCTACTGTTACCTATTCGTAGCAACGGCTCGACGAGGCGACAAACAGTGGAGGTGACTGGGCAGCGACGGCGGTCTCTCGGCTTTGGCAAAGATCTGGTGCTGCGACGTCGAGGACGGCTATGGCTTGGCTTGGCTTGGGGCGACCTAACATGGCGGATTTCCAGATCTGCGCCCAGATCTCGACCCTCTCTCCTCCGATTCTTCTCTCGCTCAGCTCCTTCCGCTTAGATCTCACATTCTTCGCTTCTCAGCCTGACCCTCTTCGCGAATCTAGAACTCCTTTGCCTCCTTCGACCTCGCTTCTCTCTCACTCCGGTCAGATCCGAGCCTCCATCGGCCAGATCTGACCTCCTCGGACTCGCTAGCCGGCGGCCTGCCCCGAAGTATCTCAGTGGGAGGTCGGCCGAGCTCGCGACCCGATTTCTCTCTCGCTTGCTCTTAGATTCCTCCCCCGAAGTCTCTCAGTGGGAATATCTCGGAGCTCGCTCGTGCCCTTCGACGGAGCTTGTGGCCTGCTATTTATAGGCGAGGGGGCGGCCGGTCGACGAAGCTGCGACCGCCGATCTTCGCGCACCGAACGGTCCTCCTCAGATGAACCGGCGTCCCATCCGAGCTTATCCAGCGAAGCGTGCTTGGCATTGATGGCGCTTGAGATCTTATCCTCTCCGGCCGATGTCGGCCTACTCCCCTCGGCCGTAGGCCGTCCTTCGCGCGTGTCGTTGTCTTCTGTGCGCGTGAATTGCAGAGGCGTAGGGGAAGAAGAGGGAAGAAGGAAGAAGAAGAATAAGAAGAAGAGAAGGGGGCCAGGCTTTAGGGGAAAAAAATGGCTGGGCCCTAGGCCTGCGTGGAAAAGAAAAAGAGGGGGCTAGGCTGGCTTCTTTTTTCTTTTTTTGTTATTTGTTTATTTTTCCGAAAAAGACAAAATAAATAAAAAATTAATTAATAAAATAAACCTAATTAAAATTGAGGCATCAACAACATTCCTATGGGGAGACGGAGGAGAGTGAGGAGACGGCAAGCACAAAGACGGGGTCAGAGACATACCGATTGTCTGAGTTTGGCCATCCGGAAGTTCGGCAATGGCTTTGGCAGAGCAGTGGCAAACAACCTGAAGGCGATAGAGGAAGAAAGAGGAAGAAGGGGAGAATGGGGGTTCTTTATTAAAAAAAAAAGTAATGATGATCACGCGAATTTGAAAGAAAATGTATAGGGTTGCTTTTGTTTTTTTAATGTTTTTTCTTTTTGGAGGTGCTTGTTTGGGATATCTTGGAGATGTGATCTTTATATATTGGTGAAAAAATGATTTTGACTAAGGTTGGCGTTGGTTGTTGATCCGTGAAATGTCAATTGCATTAATAAGTGAATTAAAAGAGGTGAAATTAGAAGTTGTTCCCAGCACCTCATTAAATAAACCAATTGAAGTTCAAGTAGTAGATATTGGACACTGCTCCAGCTGTGGCTAGTACTTGACGTTGTGTGTCTGGAGGCGATTTCTCAATTTCCACGAGGATATGCCATGGTCATAGGCCGGTTATTAAATGATTCCACTCTAGCTACGCTTGGTTTTTTTTTTTTCATCGGGGTCAATAAGGACGGACCCAAATTTTTTTGATGTAACAAAAATTCAATTCCTTTTGTTTTTTTGGGTCAAAGGAAACACAGTTGTTTGTTTTGAGCCGTCCAGGAAAATGTGATTGTCAAGTATCAAAAACCGACCTTTCAAATTATTACATTGTGGGAGGAATTCAACTGAAAGTGGAGTTGATTTTGTATGAGTAGTTTAGAATAGCAAAACTTATCCAAAATAATTCATATTTGAGCTTGATTAACTTCCAGCAATGTGGGAAGGATTGTATTTTATCAGGGTAATATTTAGATAAGAAAATAATAATAGATGGCGCACTAGTTAAATGTACATAACCATGAAATTATGAAAGGACACGATGTACTCATCAACGAGATTATCAATTAGTTGTGACTTATCATTGTTTTATTGCTAATTGCATAGGGCTTCAAAAAACTATGAAATAACACTCTTACAAGCTGTGATAAGCAGTTGTGTCGATGTTGCTATCACAACCTCGACATCCATGGCAAGTACTTGTCTACCCTTGCGATTAAGCGCTAAGAGGGCACATAAAGATGCAAGAACATAACGGAGGACTGACGGTGCGATCGCAGGTTCCTTGAGACCCCGGACCATGCCTTTCAAAGCAACTTTGCTCGCAATCATTGCCTCCAGCACATGTTCCTAGGCCTTCCGTGCAAACCTTCGCCGCAGTTGTCTTCACCATCAATCCCGCTTTTTGAACAAAAAAGTAAGTAATTTTGGTACCACATTCATGCCTAATGAGAAAGTAGATGTAACATGAATTTCTCTATCCTCTGAAAGGGAAGAATATAACCTGTGAGCGCAAAGAGGAGGACGAGGCAATATGCTTGGAGGAGTCTAGCCATTTGAATTGTTTTGATCGTGAAATGACTTGATTCAATAGTTCTATGCAGCTACCAGTGCATCTTTGTTTATAGTTGCTAAGTTATTTATAGCACCCGCGAAGCATAAATTAGGAAAGAGATATTTGTGTCTTCATAATAATGATTTTGAGATTTTTTAGCAATTAAAGATTTTGGAATAATGAGGAAGGAAATATAATCAGACAGGCATTAATGCCATAATCTGTACTTTCCATTTGCAAAACAAGTCTGAGGAAAAATTTGGGGTCCACTCCTAATTTAACATTATTTATTATTTTTGTCTCCTTCTCTTGCTTTCTTATTTCTGTGGTTTTTTTTTTTTCTGTCCCATTTTATAAGAAATTGGTGTCTCTCTTCTCTACAAGAGAGGCTAGAGTATTCAACAAAGCCAAAAATTAACTTGCAAGACCAATTCTTGGGTTTGAGCCTTTCGCATTTGACATTCAAAATTATTAGATGCTATTTGTTTGATATAGCTCATATATCTTTTTACAAGAGAGTAGTCTTTGAAAGGGGCGGTTAAGCAGCTAAAAGAAGAATATCTTTTTAAAGTTGCCTATACATCAAGCTCCTATCGCGCTACGTTCCAGATTTGAAGATCATATCCCTTCTTCTTTAATGGTTATATGGAAATTTTGATGCATTTTGACTTGGCAAAAACATCAATATACTGACAAATGTTTTGAATGGGTTATCGTACAATGCAATTGCAATTGCAACAACTTCCTTTGTCAAAGACTGATTATTCAATGTAATCAAGCAAAGATAACATTCCATATAATGATCATTAAGGGAGTTTTTTTCCCTTTAAATAGGCATGGTTTTTAATGTAAGTTTAGTATTCTTAATGTTCTAAAGTTATCATATTTTTTTCAGAAAATATCTTTTTAAAAGTCGCGTGGTTGTGGTGTAAAAATAAATGAAAATTTCATAATAGATTCCCCGCATTAAATAAAAGTTGCGCAGTGAAAATGCATGAACTATATTGTACGGACACAGCAAAGATATAATTAAAAGAAGTAAATCATTAAAACTGCAATTAATTATAGATCTTTTAAAGGTTCTTATTTGTTGATATTTTTGGGAAAACAATTCAAAGGATGCAATATACATTGATCGCATTGTATCACATGTGGAGATTTCCCAATATTTTAGGCTTGTGTGTTGAATGTAATGACTTCACCAAGATACGAGTGCTCTGCCATTTAAAGGAAAAGCAAATTATTTTATTTCGATGATTACAAATACACATATATGCTTGAAATAAAATGCTTGCAAAAGATAAGAAGGAATGTATACGTATATTTGTGAATGTAATCTTATATATCCATGCCTTCACGGGCATAATTTCTAATCTCTTTGGTCTGATTCTTTTCATTTTTTCACTTCTTTCTCTCTCCTTTGATCTTTATTGTTCTTCATTACTTACTCTGCAAGTCCAACCCCAGCAACCACAGTAAGACGAGGAGCCCCCACCTTCGCAGCTCCGTAAGCCAACGCACGGTCACCCTCACCGATCGGTCTCCTGCGCTGCACATCTCTACCGTTTTCCCTCTCTCCCTTGGCAATGGAGGTTGTGGTCGCCATGAAGCCCGACCTTCATGGCTGACATTCCCATGGGGAGACGAAGGAGAGTGAGGAAACGGCAAGCACAGAGAGGGGGTCAGAGACATACTGATTGTCCGAGTTTGGTCATCCGGAAGTTCGGCAATGGCTTTGGCGGAGCAGTGGCAAACAACCTGAAGGCGATAGAGGAAGAAGGAGGAAGAAGGGGAGAATGGGGGTTCTTTATAAAAAAAAAAAAAAAAAAGTAATGACGATCACGCGAATTTGAAAGATAATGCTTTTGTTTTTTTAATGTTTTTTTTTTCTTTTTGTAGGTGCTTGTTTGGGATATCTCGGAGATGTGATCTTTATATATTGGTGAAAAAAATTATTTTGACTAAGGTTGGTGTTGGGTGTTGATTCGTGAAATGTGTGACATCCTGAAATTTGACGTCGTTTCGATAAAATGAATTGTGCATATCGTCGGCGCCTATGGTCCTTTTTCTCTGAGCTGATCACTCACGAGTTAGCTAACTTATTGGGTTAAGCCGTTAAGGGATATATGCGCGGTAAAATCCCTAAAAGCTACATAATTTGTTGGATTGGACTAGAATCGCGTCGGGTTGATTTTAATCATGAAATTTAATTCGGTTTTGGGAATCGAATATTCGGACGTGTCACAATTCATTTTTAGGACCGTCTCATCGTCTATCAATTTATTGCCGAGTCCGAAATTTCAAGAAAGAAATTATCGGAGGAAAAATCGAAGACCGAAAGAAAATAGAAAGGGAAATAGAAAGAGAAAAGAAAAATGATAATAGTATTATTCTTTTCTTTTCTTTTTTCTCTCTCCCCCTTTTCTTTCTCTCTCTTTTCCTCTCCTTTTTCTCTCTTTTATTCTCTCTCCTCTCCCCTCTCTTTGTGCGGACAGGCCCCCCCCACCGACTTCTCTCTTTCTCTCTCTCTCTCTCTCTTCTTTGATCGGTCAAGCCCTGCTTCTCTCTCTCTCTCTCTCTCTCTCTCTCTCTCTTCTTCTTCTTCTTCTTCTTCCTCCCCGTGCGTTGAGCGAAACCAAAAAGCAGAAGCTCGAGCTGATCGTCGTGGCGCAGTTCGTTTATTTATTTGAGCTCTACGTTGCATGGAATTAAATAAATTGTGATGTTTTAGGGATTTACCCTAAATTGATTTGGAATTGATTGAGATTGAATGATTGATTGGTAGATGGCTGAGTATGTTTGTTTAGCATTTATAATGCTTTGATTGAGTTGTAAAGTGGATGGAGTTATGAGAAAATTGGAAACACTCTGGGATTGAACCGAACAGACACGGTATGGACCTACGTTCGGTGATTGGGACATCACTGGCGAAAACGGCGCCTTAAAGAACGCACGTATTGGTCTAGTACATACATTATTGTGGACCTACGTGGTTCGGTGATTGGGATATCACTGGCGAGAATGGCGCCTTAAAGAACGCACGTATCGGTCTAGTACTCATATTGTTATAGGCATGTATGGTTCGGTGATTAAGGACATCACTGGCGAAAATGGCGCCTTAAAGAACGCATACACTTGTCTATTAAATACATTGTTATAGGCATGTGTGGTTCGGTGATTATGGGACTCACTGGCGAAAATGGCGCCTTAAAGAACGCACTCAATTGTCTAGTGGATACGTCACCTTGGCGAACTTGACGCCCCAGAGAATTGATGTGGCTCTATGACCGAGTGCCGAATGGAGATTGTATGGTGTGTAATGAATGACCTAGAATGGTCCAATTGACATGTAATCGACTAGGTCGATGCTTTGATTTGATGTTGTGAATTGATTGACTGAATGGAAATGACCGTGGGTGGTCTTGTTGGAATATAATCGACTAGGTCGATTTGATCGATGTTTTGATTGGTGATACGATTACTTGGGTGCCTATTATGAATTGTACTGACTTGCAGGTAGGATCTGGGGCCAAGGTAAGTCCTCTGCCCTGTGCCTGTTTAGGTAGCCTATAGTATAATGGTTTACTAATCGGGCTTAGTGGGGTAGAACTCGCTGAGACGTAGTCTCATCCCAGTTTGGGGAAAATCATTTTAGGACCCCGTTAAGGAGCTGAGAAGGAATCTGAGAAGGAGTACTCTGCGATGAAACTTAAGGAGAAAGATTTTAGGGAGAAGAAGATAATCCCGAGAAGGGCCTTGAGTACGGCCCGGATGGCTAAGAGTTTATCTTCTTTTGAGATCTCCTTTTTGATGTGAATAGGGATAGAGTAAAAGGTTGTGAAGTACTCTGGTTTGTGTTTGGTATAAAAATTTGGTTATAAATTTCAATATGAAAAATATGGCCCTACTTTTCTATCCCATCGTTTTATTGTCTGGGGATTTTAACTGCTTCCGCATGTGTTTAAGAAATGAAAGGGTCGGCGATACATTGTCCTGGGATATCGCATTATAAAATCGACCAAAAGAAAAGGATGTGTGCGTGCTCGAGGATCGGGGCGTGACATCCCCTTTTTATGGTATCAGAGCGAAGTTGAAGATTGGAGTGATAAGGAGCGTTGACCATGGGATAGTTAGTAGGCAAGGCCTTTAAATTCATGCTGGTGCATGTTTGTGTTAGCTGAATGCTAAATTTGTTTGTTGTGTGTGCATCGCTCACCTTCTAATCCAGTGTGGGTTTGGAAGACGGGTTGCAGTGTAAAGACTGAACTATGAGCGAGTAGGAGCTGAGAACTCCTAGTAAGAGGACAATGTCCTTTGTAACTCGGGATGATGCACCGACAAAGGTCGGTACCCGAGGTGATTGTGGCAGAGTGTTGGCTCTGGCCAGCTCGAGTGTAAGAGTACCACCGGAGGTTGGTACTAGTGTAGCAGCGTCGAATGATCCTAAGTTCGATAGGATCGTTCTGATGCTAGTGTTCCTTGGGAACTGAAAGAGCCAGCAGGCTTAAAATCGAGCTGCCGTCAGTGCTGCAACCGTTGTTGTCGCCTTACCTGCTGAGATCCAGAGTAGAGATGTGATCTGGGAGCGAGTCATTGGATTCGAGCCGAGGTATAGATCCAGTTCAGGCAGAAATGGAAATCGGTAAGGGAAAAGACCGAGGTCGAGAGAAAAGTATTCTATTCCACTCACGAGGAAAGATGGAGTAGTCAAGTCAGCACCGAATCAAATAGATTAGGTTGTTTTGAGATGTGATGATGGAGATCGGTATTATGTCCTTCCTAGGATGCGAAATTGTTTGGAGTATAGCCAACAGGGATATCTGGTCGGGAGTGGTCCTAGCAGAATGATGGGGCAACCAGAAAGAGTGCATGCTTTCATCTAATAGAAGATAGAAAATGCACCAGATAGGTGTCGGAATTATAGAAAGAAGTATGGAAAAATCCAGTGTCTGAGTATGACGAGAACCTGTTGTGATGATGACCAGCATGGCCATCAGGTGGAGGACTGTCAGTGGAAGTTAAGGTAGAATAGACATCGCTACTACCGCCAGAACGCCACTAGGATGGCGAAAGGAATGAGAGTAGAATTGACCTTGCACCGATTGGAGAAAGAATGTGTTGGAAGTAATTTCATCAGAGTGGCGCGGCATAGCTTTGTGCCGAATTGGTAGAACTTAAATTGTTGAAGTAAAAGTGAAAGAGAAGGGAATCACTAGCAATAGTTGTGCTTGACTAGTTGCTAAGGTGTGAGTTTGACGCCACATGAATAGTGTGGGCTCAAGGAGCATCTAGTGATAATGAATCACGATCTTGAAGTAATCCAGTTTAGTCCACTAGCATGTGAAAGTGTCAAGGTTATTGGGAGTCGAAAAGAATCTTTGATTTCATTAATCTCGTTGGCTAAAGACAATCCGTTTGTTAGACGGAGGTTGCCAAAATTGATTTGACAGCTGTAGTGGATGTGTCAGTTGAGAAATAGAATGAGAAGAAGGTGGCCGTGATTAAAAAAAAAAAAAAATTCTAAGATGGTTCCAAAGGAATTGCTTGAGTTACCGCTAGAAAGAGAGATTGAAATTGTAATTGAGCTAGCACCAGGGATATAACCGATCTCAAAGGCACCTAATCGAATGGCGTTATCTGAGTTGAAAGAACTGAAGGTGCAGATGCAAGAGTTACTGGATAAAGGACTTATTCGTCCTAGTGCATCACCTTGGGGAGCACCAGTTCTGTTTGTTAAGAAGAAAGATGGTTCGTTGCGTTTGTGCCTCGACTATCGACAGCTCAATCAAGTAACGATCAAGAACAAATATCCATTGCCAAGGATAGATGACTTGTTTGATCAACTGCAAGGAGCGTCAACATTCTCGAAGATCGATTTGAGGACAGGATATCATCAGCTGAGGATTAGGAAAGAAGATATTCCTAAGTCAGCATTTCGTACCCGGTATGGTCATTACGAGTTTACAGTGATGCCGTTTGGATTGACGAATGCTCCAACTACATTTATGGATTTGATGAACAGAGTGTTCAAGGAATATCTGGATCAGTTTGTGATCGTATTCATTGATGATATCCTGGTCTATTCGAGAAGTAATGAAGAGCACGAAAATCATCTTAGATTAGTGCTTCAGACCTTAAGAACTCATCAGTTGTACGCTAAGTTTAGCAAATGCGAGTTTTGGTTGACTCGTGTTGCGTTCTTAGGTCATGTGATTTCCGGAGAATGAATCTCCGTCGACCCGAGCAAGATAGAAGCCGTGATCAAGTGGCCGAGACCATCAACAGTGTCAGAGATCAGAAGTTTTATGGGGTTAGCAGGTTATTACATACGATTTGTGGAAGGGTTCTCATCGATAGCGACGCCTCTGACAAAGCTCACAAAGAAAAATGAGAAATTTGTATGGTCAGACAAGTGCAAGTGTAGTTTCCAAGAGTTGGAAGAAAAGCTGACTACCGCACTTGTGCTGACGATTCCATCTGCTCCTGGAGGATTCGAGATCTATAGTGATGCGTCATTCAGGGGATTGGGTTGCATTCTGATGCAACATGGCAGAGTTGTTGCATACGCTTCCCGGCAGTTGAGACCTCATGAATTGAATTATCCGACGAATGACTTAGAACTCACAGCCATCATATTTACGTTGAAGATTTGGAGGCATTACTTGTGTGGAGAGAAGTTTCAGATCTTCACGGACCATCAGAGTCTCAAGTATTTGTTCTCTCAGAAAGAGTTGAACATGAGACAGCGTCGATGGATGGAATTGTTGAAGGATTATGACTGTGATATTTTATATCACCCGGGAAAGGCGAACAAGGTCGCCGATGCATTAAGTCGGAAGTCTTCAATAGCGCAAATCTTGGTTAAAGAGTGGAACTTAATCGAGAGAGCTCGGGATACGGAATTCAAATTTGAGGTAGGCCACCTCTCGAGTCTTATGGCCACCCTTAGAATTGAACCGGATATCCAGGTCAGAATCAAGAAACTCCAACCAACAGATCCAGATGTACAAAGAATTCTTCAAGAGGATACTGATAAAAGAAAGGCTGATTTTCAAGTTTCTAATGATGGGGTACTGAGGCTTCGTGGACGTTTGGTTGTACCTGACGATATAGAGCTTAGAGAAGAAATTTTATCTGAAGCTCATCATAGCAGTTACAGCGTCCATCCTGGAAGTACTAAGATGTATCAGAATTTGCGTCAACACTACTGGTGGTCAGGTATGAAGGCGGACATCGCCAAGCATGTGGCCAAGTGTTTGACTTATCAGCAAGTAAAAGCCCAGCATTGCAAGCCGGGAGGATTTCGCAACCTCTCGCGATCCCGGGGAAATGGGAGCATATCACGATGGACTTCGTGGATGGACTACCAAGGAGTCAGAGGGGGAATGATTCGATTTGGGTAGTAGTCGACAGGCTGGCAAAGTCGGCTCACTTCATTGCAGTTCGAAAGGACCTGAGTCTGGATAGACACGCAGACCTGTATGTGCGCCCGCCGCTCGCCGCCGTCCCGCCGTCCGAGCACGCCCCGCACCCCTCGCCCGCTGCAGCGCCTCCCCCGCGCGACGCAGCCCCCGTTCCGTCCCGTCCGGCTAGCTCCGGCCACCGCCCAGCTCCGCCCGACGTCCCCCTCGTCCTCTGCCGGCCTCCCCTCTCCGCCCTAGCCGCTGGACGAGCTTCGTCCAGCCAAGAACAGTGGCTGGAAAAATGGGTTTCCAGCCCTGTTCAAGGCCGTTTTGGGCCGTTTCCGGGCCCCGAACCCGAGCCGTGCTTTGAGAAGAATCGTTCCTCGCGTCGCCCTCGTCGGATTGATCCGATTTGCGCGCGATTTGGTGAGTAATCTCACTAATCCCGATTAGTTGGATAATTATGCTTAAGGTTGGTTTAGTTTTAATTAATTATGTTTAGGTTGTTAGATTAGAATAAATTAGCAATTATTAGTCAATTGTGATGCGATTTAGATAAATTGATTGCGCAATTAGCAACTAGACGTGGTCTACTAATTATTGCAAGTACCTCGGGATTTTTCCCGACCCTTAGTGGGCTTCAATTAGGCTTTTCGGGCCTAAGTGGATTCTTTTGTATTGAAATATTAATATTCAGAATTAAATTAAATAATTATTTATTTTCCGAAAATTCAACTGAGATGGTTCGGGACTGGAAAATTATGCTGATGACAGTGGTGAAGTCCGTTTATTTAATCGGGTTTTATTTTGAGCTAAATTGAATTTTTAATATTAATTATTTAATTTTCGAAATTAATGAATTAATTAATTATTTTTCGGAAATTAATATTTTGATGGCCGACGACCGAAATCTCGTGCTGATCGTCGTGGCACAGTTCGTTTATTTATTTGAGCTCTACGTTGCATGGAATTAAATAAATTGTGATGTTTTAGGGATTTACCCTAAATTGATTTGGAATTGATTGAAATTGAATGATTGATTGGTAGATGGCTGAGTATGTTTGTTTAGCATTTATAATGCTTTGATTGAGTTGTAAAGTGGATGGAGTAATGAGAAAATTGGAAACACTCTGGGATTGAACCGATCAGACACGGTGTATGGACCTACGTGGTTCGGTGATTGGGACATCACTGGCGAAAACGGCGCCTTAAAGAACGCATGTATTGGTCTAGTACATACATTATTGTGGACCTACGTGGTTCGGTGATTGGGATATCACTTTTAAAACGGCGCCTTAAAGAACGCACGTATCGGTCTAGTACTCATATTGTTATAGGCATGTATGGTTCGGTGATTAAGGACATCACTGGCGAAAACGGCGCCTTAAAGAACGCATACACTTGTCTATTAAATACATTGTTATAGGCATGTGTGGTTCGGTGATTATGGGACTCACTGGCGAAAACGACGCCTTAAAGAACGCACGTAATTGTCTAGTGGATACGTCACCTTGGCGAACTTGACGCCCCAGAGAATTGATGTGGCTCTGTGACCGAGTGCCGAATGGAGATTGTATGGTGTAGAATCAATGACCTAGAATGGTCCAATTGACATGTAATCGACTAGGTCGATGCTTTGATTTGATGTTGTGAATTGATTCACTGAATGGAAATAACCGTGAGTGGTCTTGTTGGAATATAATCGACTAGGTCGATTTGATCGATGTTTTGATCGGTGATATGATTACTTGGGTGCCTATTATGAATTGTACTGACTTGCAGGTAGGATCTGAGGCCAAGGTAAGTCCTCTGCCCTCTATTTACGCAGCCTATAGCATAATGGTTTACTAATCGGGCTTAGTGGGGTAGAACTCACTGAGACGTAGTCTCATCCCAGTTTGGGGAAAATCATTTCAGGACCCCGTTGAGGAGCTGAGGAGGAATCTAAGAAGGAGTACTCTGCGATGAAACTTAAGGTGAAAGATTTTTGGGAGAAGAAGATAATCCCGAGAAGGGCCTTGAGTACGGCCCGGATGGCTGAGAGTTTATCTTCTTTTGAGATCTCCTTTTTGATGTGAACAGGGATAGAGTAAAAGGTTGTGAAGTACTCTAGTTTGTGTTTTGTATAAAAGTTTGGTTATAAATTTCAATATGAAAAATATGGCCCAGCTTTTCTATCACATCGTTTTATTGTCTGGGGATTTTAACAGCTTCCGCATGTGTTTAAGAAATGAAAGGGTCGGCGATACATTGTCCTGTGATATCGCATTATAAAATCGACCAAAAGAGAAGGACGTGTGCATGCTCAAGGATCGGGGCGTGACAAAATGTCAATTGCATTAATAAGTGAATTAAAAGAGGTGAAATTAGAAGTTGTTCCCAGCACCTCATTAAATAAACCAATTGAAGTTAAAGTAGTAGATATTGGACACTGCTCCAGCTGTGGCTAGTACTTGACGTTGTGTGTCTGGAGGCGATTTCTCAATTTCCACGTGGATATGCCATGGTCATAGTTCCGTTATTACACGATTCCACTCTAGCTACGCTTGGTTTTCTTTTTCTTTGGGGTCAATAAGGACGGACCCAAATTTTTTTGATGTAACAAAAACTCAATTCTTTTTGTTTTTTTGGGTCAAAGGAAACACAGTTGTTTGTTTTGAGCCGTCCAGGAAAATGTGGTTGTCAAGTATAAAAAGACGACCTTTCAAATTATTACATTGTGGGAGGAATTCAACTGAAATTGAAGTTGATTTTGTATGAGTAGTTTAGAATAGCAAAACTTATTCAAAATAATTCATATTTGAGCTTGATTAATCTCCAGCAATGTGGGAAGGATTGTATTTTATCATACTAATATTTAGAGCAGAAAATAATAATAGATGGCGCACTAGTTAAATGCACATAACCATGAAATTATGAAAGGACACGGTGTACTCATCAACGAGATAGTCAATTAGTCATGACTTATCATTGTTTTATTGCTAATTTCATAGGGCTTCCAAAAACTACGAAATAACACTCATGCAAGGTGTGAGAAGCACTTGTGTCAATGTTGCTATCACAACCTCGACATCCATGGCAAGTACTTGTCTACCCTTGCGATTAAGGGCTTGGAGGGCACATATAGACGCAATTACAGAAGGGAGGACTGCTGGTGGTGGCGCAAGTGCCTTGAGACGCCGAACCATGCCTTTCGAAGCACCTTTGCTCGCAATCATTGCCTCCAGCATTACATGTTCCTAGATTTTCCGTGCAAACCGTCGCCACAGTTGTCTTCACCATCAATCCCGCTTTTTGAACAAAAAAGTAAATAATTTTGGTACCACATTCATGCCTAATGAGAAAGTAGATGTAACATGGATTTCTCTATCCTCTGAAAGGGAAGAATATAACCTGTGAGCACGAAGACGAGGACGAGGCAATATGCTTGGAGGAGTCTAGCCATTTGAATTGTTTTGATCGTGAAATGACTTGATTCAATAGTTCTATGCAGCTACCAATGCATCTTTGTTTATCGCTGCTAAGTTATTTATAGCACCCGCGAAGCATAAATTAAGAAAGAGATATTTGTGTCTTCATTATAATGATTTTGAGATTTTTGAGCGATTAAAGATTTTTGAATAATGAGGAGGGAAATATAATCAGACAAGCATTAATGCTATAATCTGTACTTTCCATTTGCACAACAAGTCTCAGGAAAAATTTGGGGTCCACTCCAATTGAAGATTATTTATTATTTTTGTCTCCTTCTCTTGGTTTCTTATTTCGGTGGTTTTTTTTTCTGTACCATTTTATAAGAAATTGGTGTCTCTCTTCTCTACAAGAGAGGCTAGAGTATTCAACAAAGCAAAAAATTGACTTGCAAGACCAATTCTTGGGTTTGAACGTTTTGCATTTTGACATTCAAAATTATTAGATGCTATTTGTTTGGTATAGCTCATAAATCTTTTTACGAGAGAGTAGTCTTTGAAAGGGGCGTTTAAGCAGCTAAAAGAAGAATATATATATATATATATATATATATATATATATATATATATATATATATTTTAATGTTGCCTAGACATCTTGCTCCTATCGCGCTACGTTCCTGATTTGAAAATCATATCCCTTCTTCTTTAATGGTTATATGGAAATTTTGATGCATTTAGACTTGGCAAAAACGTAAATATACTGGCAAATATTTTGAATGGGTAATTGTATAATGCAATTGCAACTGCAACAACTTTCTTTGTCAAGGACTGATTATTCAATGTAATCAAGCAAAGATAACATTCCATATAATGATCATTAAGAAAGTTTTTTTCCCTTGAAATAGGCATGGTTTTTAATGCATGTTTACTATTGTTAATGTTCTAAAGTTATCATATTTTTAATTTTTTTCAGAAAATATCTTTTTAAAAATCACGTGGTTGTTGTGTAAAAATAAATGAAAATTTCATAATAGATTCCCCACATTAAATAAAAGTTGTGCAGTGAAAATGCATGAACTATATTGTATGGACACATAGTAAAGATATAATTAAAAGAAGTAAATCATGAAAACTGCAATTAATTATAGATTTTTTAAAGGTTCTTATTTGTTGATATTTTTGGGAAAACAATTCAAAGGATGCATTATACATAGACCGCATTGTATCACATGTGGAGATTTCCCAATATTTTAGGCTTGTGTGTTGAATGTAACGACTTCACCAAGATACGAGCGCTCTGCCATTTAAAGGAAAAGCAAATTATTTTATTTCGATGATAATAAATACACATATATGCTTGAAATAAAATGCTTGCAAAAGATAAGAAGGAATGTATACGTATATTTATGAATGTAATCTTATATATCCATGCCTTCACGGGCATAATTTCTAATCTCTTTGGTCTGATTCTTTTCCTTTTTTCACTTCTTTCTCTCTCCTTTGATCTTTATTGTTCTTCATTACTTACTCTGCAAGTCCAAACCCAGCAACCACAGTAAGACGAGGAGCCCCCACCTTCGCAGCTCCGTAAGCCAACGCACGGTCACCCTCACCGATCGGTCTCCTGCGCTGCACATCTCTCTACCGTTTTCCCTCTCTCCCTTGGCAATGGAGGTTGTGGTCGCCATGAAGCCCGACCTCCATGGCTGACATTCCCATGGGGAGACGGAGGAGAGTGAGGAAACGGCAAGCACAGAGAGGGGGTCAGAGACATACTGATCGTCCGAGTTTGGTCATCCGGAAGTTCGGCAATGGCTTTGGCGGAGCAGTGGCAAACAACCTGAAGGCGATAGAGGAAGGAGGAGGAAGAAGGGGAGAATGGGGGTTCTTTATAAATAAATAAAAAAAAGTAATGACGATCACGCGAATTTGAAAGAAAATGTATAGGGTTGCTTTTTTTTTTTAACGTTTTTTTTTTCTTTTTGTAGGTGCTTGTTTGGGATATCTCGGAGATGTGATCTTTATATATTGGTGAAAAAAATTATTTTGACTAAGGTTGGCGTTGGGTGTTGATTCGTGAAATGTCAATTGCATTAATAAGTGAAATAAAAGAGGTGAAATTATAAGTTATTCCCAGCACCTCTTTAAATAAACCAATTGAAGTTAAAGTAGTAGATATTGGACACTGCTCCAGCTGTGGCTAGTACTTGACGTTGTGTGTCTGGAGGCGATTTCTCAATTTCCACGTGGATATGCCATGGTCATAGTTCCGTTATTACACGATTCCACTCTAGCTACGCTTGGTTTTCTTTTTCTTTGGGGTCAATAAGGACGGACCCAAATTTTTTTGATGTAACAAAAATTCAATTCTTTTTGTTTTTTTGGTCAAAGGAAACACAGTTGTTTGTTTTGAGCCGTCCAGGAAAATGTGGTTGTCAAGTATCAAAAACGACCTTTCAAATTATTACATTGTGGGAGGAATTCAACTGAAATTGAAGTTGATTTTGTATGAGTAGTTTAGAATAGCAAAACTTATTCAAAATAATTCATATTTGAGCTTGATTAATCTCCAGCAATGTGGGAAGGATTGTATTTTATCAGACTAATATTTAGAGAAGAAAATAATAATAGATGGCGCACTAGTTAAATGCACATAACCAAGAAATTATGAAAGGACACGATGTACTCATCAACGAGATAGTCAATTAGTCATGACTTATCATTGTTTTATTGCTAATTGCATAGAGCTTCCAAAAACTACGAAATAACACTCATGCAAGGTGTGAGAAGCACTTGTGTCAATGTTGCTATCACAACCTCGACATCCATGGCAAGTACTTGTCTACCCTTGCGATTAAGGGCTTGGAGGGCACATATAGACGCAATTACAGAAGGGAGGACTGCTGGTGGTGGCGCAAGTGCCTTGAGACGCCGAACCATGCTTTTCGAAGCACCTTTGCTCGCAATCATTGCCTCCAGCATTACATGTTCCTAGATCTTCCGTGCAAACCGTCGCCACAGTTGTCTTCATCATCATTCCCGCTTTTTGAACAAAAAAGTAAATAATTTTGGTACCACATTCATGCCTAATGAGAAAGTAGATGTAACATGGATTTCTCTATCCTCTGAAAGGGAAGAATATAACCTGTGAGCACGAAGAAGACGAGGACGAGGCAATATGCTTGGAGGAGTCTAGCCATTTGAATTGTTTTGATCGTGAAATGACTTGATTCAATAGTTCTATGAAGCTACTAGTGCATCTTTATTTATAGTTGCTAAGTTATTTATAGCACCCGTGAAGCATAAATTAAGAAGGAGATATTTGAGTCTTCATTATAATGATTTTGAGATTATAGTCTAGCAATTAAAGATTTTGGAATATTGAAAAAGGAAATATAATCAGACACGCATTAGGCCGTAATTTGTAATTTCCATTTGCACAACAAGTCTGAGGTCAAATTTGGGGTCCACTCCTAATTTAAGATTTTTTATTATCTTTTTCCCCTTCTCTTGGTTTCTTATCTCTGTGGTGTTTTTTTTCCTGTCCCATTTTATAAGAAATTGGTGTCTCTCTTCTCCACAAGAGAGGCTAGAGTATTCGAGAAAGCAAAAAAATTAACTTGCAAGACCAATTCTAGGGTTTGAGCCTTTTGCATTTTGATATTCTAAATTATTAGATGCTATTTGTTTGATTTAGCTAATATATCTTTTTACAAGAGAGTAATCTTTGGAAAGGGCAGTTAAAAAGCTAAATGAAGACTATTTTTTAAAGTTGCCTATACAACTTGTTCCTATCGCACTACGTTCCCGATTTGAAGATCATATCCCTTCTTCTTTAATGGTTATATGGAAATTTTGATGCATTTAGACTTGGCAAAAACGTAAATATACTGGCAAATATTTTGAATGGGTAATTGTATAATGCAATTGCAACTGCAACAACTTTCTTTGTCAAGGACTGATTATTCAATGTAATCAAGCAAAGATAACATTCCATATAATGATCATTAAGGGAGTTTTTTTCCCTTTAAATAGGCATGGTTTTTAATACATGTTTAGTATTGTTAATGTTCTAAAGTTATCATATTTTTAATTTTTTTCAGAAAATATCTTTTTAAAAATCACGTGGTTGTTGTGTAAAAATAAATGAAAATTTCATAATAGATTCCCCACATTAAATAAAAGTTGTGCAGTGAAAATGAATGAACTATATTGTATGGACACATAGTAAAGATATAATTAAAAAAAGTAAATCATGAAAACTGCGATTAATTATAGATTTTTTAAAGGTTCTTATTTGTTGATATTTTTGGGAAAACAATTCAAAGGATGCATTATACATAGATCGCATTGTATCACATGTGGAGATTTCCCAATATTTTAGGCTTGTGTGTTGAATGTAACGACTTCACCAAGATACGAGCGCTCTGCCATTTAAAGGAAAAGCAAATTATTTTATTTCGATGATAATAAATACACATATATGCTTGAAATAAAGTGCTTGCAAAAGATAAGAAGGAATGTATACGTATATTTGTGAATGTAATCTTATATATCCATGCCTTCACGGGCATAATTTCTAATCTCTTTGGTCTGATTCTTTTCCTTTTTTCACTTCTTTCTCTCTCCTTTGATCTTTATTGTTCTTCATTACTTACTCTGCAAGTCCAAACCCAGCAACCACAGTAAGACGAGGAGCCCCCACCTTCGCAGCTCCGTAAGCCAACGCACGGTCACCCTCACCGATCGGTCTCCTGCGCTGCACATCTCTCTACCGTTTTCCCTCTCTCCCTTGGCAATGGAGGTTGTGGTCGCCATGAAGCCCGACCTCCATGGCTGACATTCCCATGGGGAGACGGAGGAGAGTGAGGAAACGGCAAGCACAGAGAGGGGGTCAGAGACATACTGATCGTCCGAGTTTGGTCATCCGGAAGTTCGGCAATGGCTTTGGCGGAGCAGTGGCAAACAACCTGAAGGCGATAGAGGAAGGAGGAGGAAGAAGGCGAGAATGGGGGTTCTTTATAAATAAATAAAAAAAAGTGATGACGATCACGCGAATTTGAAAGAAAATGTATAGGGTTGCTTTTGTTTTTTTAACCTTTTTTTTCTTTTTGTAGGTGCTTGTTTGGGATATCTCGGAGATGTGATCTTTATATATTGGTGAAAAAAATTATTTTGACTAAGGTTGGCGTTGGGTGTTGATTCGTGAAATGTCAATTGCATTAATAAGTGAATTAAAAGAGGTGAAATTAGAAGTTGTTCCCAGCACCTCATTAAATAAACCAATTGAAGTTAAAGTAGTAGATATTGGACACTGCTCCAGCTGTGGCTAGTACTTGACGTTGTGTGTCTGGAGGCGATTTCTTAATTTCCACGTGGATATGCCATGGTCATAGTTCCGTTATTACACGATTCCACTCTAGCTACGCTTGGTTTTCTTTTTCTTTGGGGTCAATAAGGACGGACCCAAATTTTTTGATGTAACAAAAATTCAATTCTTTTTGTTTTTTTGGGTCAAAGGAAACACAGTTGTTTGTTTTGAGCCGTCCAGGAAAATGTGGTTGTCAAGTATCAAAAACGACCTTTCAAATTATTACATTGTGGGAGGAATTCAACTGAAATTGAAGTTGATTTTGTATGAGTAGTTTAGAATAGCAAAACTTATTCAAAATAATTCATATTTGAGCTTGATTAATCTCCAGCAATGTGGGAAGGATTGTATTTTATCAGACTAATATTTAGAGAAGAAAATAATAATAGATGGCCCACTAGTTAAATGCACATAACCATGAAATTATGAAAGGACACGATGTACTCATCAACGAGATAATCAATTAGTCATGACTTATCATTGCTTTATTGCTAATTGCATAGGGCTTCCAAAAACTACGAAATAACACCCATGCAAGGTGTGAGAAGCACTTGTGTCAATGTTGCTATCACAACCTCCACATCCATGGCAAGTACTTGTCTACCCTTGCTATTAAGGGCTTGGAGGGCACATATAGACGCAATTACAGAAGGGAGGACTGCTGGTGGTGGCGCAAGTGCCTTGAGACGCCGAACCATGCCTTTCGAAGCACCTTTGCTCGCAATCATTGCCTCCAGCATTACATGTTCCTAGATCTTCCGTGCAAACCGTCGCCACAGTTGTCTTCATCATCAATCCCGCTTTTTGAACAAAAAAGTAAATAATTTTGGTACCACATTCATGCCTAATGAGAAAGTAGATGTAACATGGATTTCTCTATCCTCTGAAAGGGAAGAATATAACCTATGAGCACGAAGAAGACGAGGACGAGGCAATATGCTTGGAGGAGTCTAGCCATTTGAATTGTTTTGATCGTGAAATGACTTGATTCAATAGTTCTATGAAGCTACTAGTGCATCTTTATTTATAGTTGCTAAGTTATTTATAGCACCCGCGAAGCATAAATTAAGAAGGAGATATTTGAGTCTTCATTATAATGATTTTGAGATTATAGTCTAGCAATTAAAGATTTTGGAATATTGAGAAAGGAAATATAATCAGACACGCATTAGGCCGTAATTTGTAATTTCCATTTGCACAACAAGTCTGAGGTCAAATTTGGGGTCCACTCCTAATTTAAGATTATTTATTATCTTTTTCCCCTTCTCTTGGTTTCTTATCTCTGTGGTGTTTTTTTTTTCCTGTCCCATTTTATAAGAAATTGGTGTCTCTCTTCTCCACAAGAGAGGCTAGAGTATTCGAGAAAGCAAAAAAATTAACTTGCAAGACCAATTCTAGGGTTTGAGCCTTTTGCATTTTGATATTCTAAATTATTAGATGCTATTTGTTTGATTTAGCTAATATATCTTTTTACAAGAGAGTAATCTTTGGAAAGGGCAGTTAAAAAGCTAAATGAAGACTATTTTTTAAAGTTGCCTATACAACTTGTTCCTATCGCACTACGTTCCCGATTTGAAGATCATATCCCTTCTTCTTTAATGTTTATATGGAAATTTTGATGCATTTAGAATTGGCAAAAAAGTTTAATATATTGCAAATATTTTGAATGGGTTATCGTATAATGCAATTGCAATTGTAACAACGTTCTTGTCAAGGACTAATTATTCGATGTGATCAAGCAAAGATAACATTCCATATAATGATCATTAAGGGAGTTTTTTTCCCTTTAAATAGGCGCGGTTTTTAATGGATTTTTAGTATTGTTAATGTACTCAACTTTATCATATTTTTAATTTTTTCAGAATATATCTTTTTAAAATTCGCGTGGTTGTGGTGTAAAAATAAATGAAAATTTCATAATAGATTCACCGCTTTAAATAAAAGTGGCACGGGGAAAATACATGAACTATAATGTAAGGACACAGAGTAAATATATTATTAAAAGAAATGCATTCATTAAAACTGTAATCAATTATAGATCTGTTGAAGGCTTTTCTTTGTTGATAATTTTGGGAAAACAAATCCAAGGATGCCTCTTAAATAAAATTGCGCAGGGAAAATACATGAACTATAATGTAAGGACACAGAGTAAAGATATATTTAAAAGAAATGCATTCGTTAAAATTGGAATCAATTATACATCTTTTCAAGGCTGTTCTTTGTTGATAATTTTGGGAAAACAAATGGAATGTGCATTATACATGGATTGCATTGTATCACATGTGGAGATTTCCCAATATTTTTAGGCTAATGTGTTGAATGAAGCGACTTCACCAACATACGAGTGCTCTCCCATTTAAAGGAAAAATTAATTATTCTATTTTCATGATTACAAATACACATATAGGCTAAAATTAAAATGCCTACAAAATATTAGAAGGTATATATATACACATATATTTGTGAGTGTAATCTTAAATTTCGTTGCGTTCACAGGCATAATTTATAATCTTTTTCGTCTGATTTTTTTTACCCTACTTTCTCTCTCCTTTGATCTTTATTCTTCTTCATTACTTACTCTGCAAGTCCAAACCCAGCAACCACAGTAAGAGGAGGATCCCCCACCTTCGCAGCTCCGTAAGCCAACGCACGGTCACCCTCACCGATCGGTCTCCTGCGCTGCACATCTCTACCGCTTTCTCACTCTCCCTTGGCAATGGAGGTTGTTGTCGCCATGAAGCGCGACCTCCATGGCTGACATTCCCATGGGGAGACGGAGCAGAGTGATGAAACGGCAAGCACAGAGAGGGGTTCGGAGACATACTGATTGGCCGAGTTTGGTCATCCGGAAGTTCGGCAATGGCTTCAGCGGAGCAGTAACAAACAACCTGAAGGCGATAGAGGAAGAAGAAGGATGAAGAAGGGGAAAATTGGGGTTTTTTTACAAAAAAAAAAAAAAAAAAAAAAAAAAAAATGAAAGCAAAGATGGTGCCTCAGTCCGCCCCGGGTTTAGGCCGCCGGTACGGTGGTTCCCGGATCACCAAAAAAAAAAAAAAAAAGATGATCAAGTGAATTTCAAAGAGAATGTATAAGGTTGCTTTTTTTTTTTTTTTTTTTTGGTGTTTATGCTTTTGGTAGTGCTTGTTTGGGATATGCTGGACACGTGATCTTTATATATAGGCGAAAAAAATGTTTTTGACAAAGGTTGGCGCTGGGTGTTGATTCTTTAAATGGCAATTGCCTTTACAATTGAATTAAAAGAGGTGAAATTGCAAGTTGTTCTCAGCACCTCGTTAAATAAACCAGTCGACGTTGTATGTCTGGAGGCGATTTCTGAGTTTCCACGTGGATATGCCATGGTCATAGGCCTGTTATTAAACGATTCTACCGGCTAGGCTTGGTTTTTCTTTTTTTCTTTGGGTCAATGAGGACGGACCCAAATTTTTCTTGATTTAACGATCGATCGAGTATTTTTTTTTGGGTCAAAATGAAGACATTGTTTGTTTTGAGCCCCGAAGAAAAAAAGTGATTGTCAAGTGATCAAAAGCCGACATTTGCAATTATTACAATGTGGGAGGAATTTAATTGAAATTGAAGTTGATTTGTAAGAGCAGTTTATAATAGCAAAAGTTAAGCAAAATAATTCATATTTGAGCTTGATTAATCTCCAGCAATGTCGCGAGGATTAAGTTTTATCAGGCTAATATTTAGAGAAGAAAATAAGAATAGATGGCGCACAAGTTAAATGCACATAACCATGAAATTATGAAAGGACACGATGTACTCATCAACGAGATTGTCAATTAGTCATGACTTATCATTGTTTTTATTGCTAATTGCATAGGGCTTCCAAAAACTACGAAATAACACTCATGCAAGCTGTGAGAAGCACTTGTATCGATGTTGCTATCACAACCTCGACATCCACGGCAAGTACTTGTCTACCCTTGTGATTAAGGGCTTGGAGGGCACATATAGACGCAAGAACATAATGGAGGACTGAGGGAGGTGTCGCAGGTGCCTTGAGATGCCGGACCATGTTTTGCACTGCAACTTCGGTCGCAATCATCGTCTCCAGCACATGTTCCTAGATCTTCTATCCAAGCCTTCGCCACAGCTGTCTTCATCATCAATCCCGCTTTTCGAACAAAAAAGTAAATAATTTTGGTACCACATTCATGCCCAATGAGAAAGTAGATGTAACATGGATTTCTCTATCCTCTGAAAGGGAAGAATATAACCTGTGAGCACGAAGAAGACAAGGAGGAGGCAATTTGCTTGGAGGAGTCTAGCCATTTGAATTGTTTTGATTGTGAAATGACTTGATTCAATAGTTCTATGAAGCTACTAGTGCATCTTTATTTAGAGTTCTAAGTTATTTATAGCACCCGCGAAGCATAAATTTAGAAAGAGATATTTGCGTCTTCACTATAATGATTTTGAGATTTTTGAGCAATTAAAGATTTTGGAATAATGAGGAAGGAAATATAATCAGACACGCATTAGGTCGTAATCTGTAATTTCCATTTGCACAACAAGTCTGAGGTCAAATTTGGGGTTCACTCCTAATTTAATATTATTTATTATCTTTTTCTCCTTCTCTTGGTTTCTTATATCTTTTTACAAGAGAGTAGTCTTTGGAAAGGGCGGTTAAAAAGCTAAATGAAGAATATTTTTTAAAGTTGCCTATACAACTTGTTCCTATCGCACTACTTCCTGATTTGAAGAGCATATGCCTTCTTCTTTAATGGTTATATAAAAATTTTGATGCATTTAAAATTGACAAAAACGTAAGTATATTGCAAATATTTTGAATGGGTTATCATATAATGCAATTGCAATTGCAACAACTTTCTTGTCAATGACTAATTATTCGATGTAATCAAGCAAAGATAACATTCCATATAATGATCATTAGGGGAGTTTTTTTCCCTTTCAATAGGCATGGTTTTTAATGGATTTTTTGTATTGTTAATTTATTAAACTTTATCATATTTTTAATTTTTTCTCGGAAAATATCTTTTTAAAAGTCACGTGGTTGTGGTGCAAAAAGAAATGAAAATTTCATAATAGATTCACCGCTTCAAATAAAAGTGGCACAGGGAAAATACATGAACTATAATGTAAGGACACAGAGTAAATATATTATTAAAAGAAATGCATTCATTAAAACTGTAATCTATTATAGATCTGTTGAAGGCTTTTCTTTGTTGATAATTTTGGGAAAACAAATCCAAGGATGCCTCTTACATAGATTGCATTGTATCACGTGGAGATTTTCCAATATTTTTAGGCTTATGTGTTGAATGAAAGGACTTCACCAAGATACGGGTGCTCTTCCATTTAAAGGAAAAACAAATTATTCTATTTCCTTGAATACAAATACACAGATATGCTTAAAAAAAAAATGCCTACGAAATATTATAAGATATATACACATATATTTGCGAATGTAATCATATATATCCTTGCCTTCACAGGCATAATTTATAATCTATTTCGTCTGATTTTTTTTCCCTACTCTCTCTCCTTTGATCTTTATTCTTCTTCATTACTTACTCTGCAAGTCCAAACCCAGCAACCACAGTAAGACGAGGAGCCCCCACCTTCGCAGCTCCGTAAGCCAACGCACGGTCACCCTCGCCGATCGGTCTCCTGCGCTGCACATCTCTACCGCTTTCTCACTCTCCCTTGGCAATGGAGGTTGTTGTCGCCATGAAGCGCGACCTCCATGGCTGACACTCCCATGGGGAGACGGAGGATAGTGATGAAACGGCAAGCTCAGAGAGGGGTTCGGAGACATACTGATTGGCCGAATTTGGTCATCCGGAAGTTCGGCAATGGCTTCAGCGGAGCAGTAACAAACAACCTGAAGGCGATGGAGGAAGAAGAAGGATGAAGAAGGGGAGAATTGGGGTTTTTTACAAAAAAAATAAAATAAATGAAAGCAAAGATGGTGCCTCAGTCCGCCCCGGGTTTAGGCCGCCGGTACGGTGGTTCCGGGATCACCAAAAAAAAGATGATCAAGTGAATTTCAAAGAGAATGTATAAGGTTTTTTTTTTTTTTTTTTTGGTGTTTATGCTTTTGGTAGTGCTTGTTTGGGATATGTTGGACACGTGATCTTTATATATAGGCGAAAAAAATGTTTTTGACTAAGGTTGGCGTTGGGTGTTGATTCTTTAAATGGCAATTGCCATTACAATTGAATTAAAAGAGGTGAAATTGCAAGTTGTTCTCAGCAACTCGTTAAATAAACCAGTCGACGTTGTATGTCTGGAGGCGATTTCTGAGTTTCCACGTGGATATGCCATGGTCATAGGCCTGTTATTAAACGATTCTACCGGCTAGGCTTGGTTTTTTTTTTTTTTTTTGGGTCAATGAGGACGGACCCAAATTTTTCTTGATTTAACGATCGATCGAGTACTTTTTTTTTTTTTTTTGGGTCAAAATAAAGACATTGTTTGTTTTGAGCCCCGAAGAAAAAAGTGATTGTCAAGTGATCAAAAGACGACCTTTGCAATTATTACAATGTGGGAGGAATTTAATTGAAATTGAAGTTGATTTCGTAAGAGCAGTTTATAATAACAAAAGTTAACCAAACTAATTCATATTTGAGCTTGATTAATCTCTAGCAATGTGGCAAGGATTAAGTTTTATTAGACTAATATTTAGAGAAGAAAATAAGAATAGATAGCGCACAAGTTAAATGCAGATAACCATGAAATTATGAAAGGACACGATATACTCATCAACGAGATTGTCAATTTATCATGATTTATCATTGTTTTATTGCTAATTGCATAGGGCTTCCGAAAACTACGAAGTGACACTCATGCAAGCTGTGAGAAGCACTTTGTGTCGATGTTGCTATCACAACCTCGACATCCACGGCTAGTACTTGTCTACCCTTGCGATTAAGGGCTTGGGGGGCACATATAGACGCAAGAACATAATGGAGGACTGAGGGAGGTGTCGCAGGTGCCTTGAGATGCCGGACCATGCTTTGCACTGCAACTTCGGTCGCAATCATCGTCTCCAACACATGTTCCTAGATCTTCTATGCAAGCCTTCGCCACAGCTGTCTTCATCATCAATCCCGCTTTTTGAACAAAAAAGTAAATAATTTTGGTACCACATTCATGCCTAATGAGAAAGTAGATGTAACATGGATTTCTCTATCCTCTGAAAGGGAAGAATATAACCTGTGAGCACGAAGAAGACAAGGAGGAGGCAATTTGCTTGGAGGAGTCTAGCCATTTGAATTGTTTTGAGTGTGAAATGACTTGATTCAATAGTTCTATGAAGCTACTAGTGCATCTTTATTTAGAGTTCTAAGTTATTTATAGCACCCCATGAAGCATAAATTTAGAAAGAGATATTTGCATCTTCACTATAATGATTTTGAGATTTTTGAGCAATTAAAGATTTTGGAATAATGAGGAAGGAAATATAATCAGACACGCATTAGGTTGTAATCTGTAATTTCCATTTGCACAACAAGTCTGAGGTCAAATTTGGGGTTCACTCCTAATTTAATATTATTTATTATCTTTTTCTCCTTCTCTTGGTTTCTTATATCTTTTTACAAGAGAGTAGTCTTTGGAAAGGGCGGTTAAAAAGCTAAATGAAGAATATTTTTTAAAGTTGCCTATACAACTTGTTCCTATCGCACTACTTCCTGATTTGAAGATCATATGCCTTCTTCTTTAATGGTTATATAAAAATTTTGATGCATTTAAAATTGACAAAAACGTAAGTATATTGCAAATATTTTGAATGGGTTATCATATAATGCAATTGCAATTGCAACAACTTTCTTGTCAATGACTAATTATTCGATGTAATCAAGCAAAGATAACATTCCATATAATGATCATTAGGGGAGTTTTTTTCCCTTTCAATAGGCATGGTTTTTAATGGATTTTTTGTATTGTTAATTTATTAAACTTTATCATATTTTTAATTTTTTTTTTCGGAAAATATCTTTTTAAAAGTCACGTGGTTGTGGTGCAAAAAGAAATGAAAATTTCATAATAGATTCACCGCTTCAAATAAAAGTGGCATAGGGAAAATACATGAACTATAATGTAAGGACACAGAGTAAATATATTATTAAAAGAAATGCATTCATTAAAACTGTAATCTATTATAGATCTGTTGAAGGCTTTTCTTTGTTGATAATTTTGGGAAAACAAATCCAAGGATGCCTCTTACATAGATTGCATTGTATCACGTGGAGATTTTCCAATATTTTTAGGCTTATGTGTTGAATGAAAGGACTTCACCAAGATACGGGTGCTCTTCCATTTAAAGGAAAAACAAATTATTCTATTTCCTTGAATACAAATACACAGATATGCTTAAAAAAAATTGCCTACGAAATATTATAAGGTATATACACATATATTTGCGAATGTAATCATATATATCCTTGCCTTCACAGGCATAATTTATAATCTATTTCGTCTGATTTTTTTTCCCTACTCTCTCTCCTTTGATCTTTATTCTTCTTCATTACTTACTCTGCAAGTCCAAACCCAGCAACCACAGTAAGACGAGGAGCCCCCACCTTCGCAGCTCCGTAAGCCAACGCACGGTCACCCTCGCCGATCGGTCTCCTGCGCTGCACATCTCTACCGCTTTCTCACTCTCCCTTGGCAATGGAGGTTGTTGTCGCCATGAAGCGCGACCTCCATGGCTGACACTCCCATGGGGAGACGGAGGAGAGTGATGAAACGGCAAGCACAGAGAGGGGTTCGGAGACATACTGATTGGCCGAGTTTGGTCATCCGGAAGTTCGGCAATGGCTTCAGCGGAGCAGTAACAAACAACCTGAAGGCGATAAAGGAAGAAGAAGGATGAAGAAGGGGAGAATTGGGGTTTTTTACACCAAAAAAAAAAAAAAATTAAAGCAAAGATGTTGGCTCAGTCCGCCCCGGGTTTAGGCCGCTGGTACGGTGGTTCCGGGATCACCAAAAAAAAGATGATCAAGTGAATTTCAAAGAGAATGTATAAGGTTGCTTTTTTTTTTTTTTGGTGTTTATGCTTTTGGTAGTGCTTGTTTGGGATATGCTGGACACGTGATCTTTACATATAGGCGAAAAAAATGTTTTTGACTAAGGTTGGCGTTGCGTGTTGATTCTTTAAATGGCAATTGCCTTTACAATTGAATTAAAAGAGGTGAAATTGCAAGTTGTTCTCAGCACCTCGTTAAATAAACCAGTCGACGTTGTATGTATGGAGGCGATTTTTGAGTTTCCACGTGGATATGCCATGGTCATAGGCCTGTTATTAAACGATTCTACCGGCTAGGCTTGGTTTTTTTTTTTTTTTTTTTTTTTGGGTCAATGAGGACGGACCCAAATTTTTCTTGATTTAACGATCGATCGAGTTTTTTTTTTTTTTTTTTTGGGTCAAAATGAAGACATTGTTTGTTTTGAGCCCCGAAGAAAAAAGTGATTGTCAAGTGATCAAAAGCCGACCTTTGCAATTATTACAATGTGGAAGGATTTTAATTGAAATTGAAGTTGATTTGTAAGAGCAGTTTATAATAACAAAAGTTAACCAAACTAATTCATATTTGAGCTTGATTAATCTCTAGCAATGTGGCAAGGATTAAGTTTTATTAGACTAATATTTAGAGAAGAAAATAAGAATAGATAGCGCACAAGTTAAATGCACATAACCATGAAATTATGAAAGGACACGATGTACTCATCAACGAGATTGTCAATTTATCATGATTTATCATTGTTTTATTGCTAATTGCATAGGGCTTCCGAAAACTACGAAGTGACACTCATGCAAGCTGTGATAAGCACTTTGTGTCGATGTTGCTATCACAACCTCGACATCCATGTCAAGTGCCTGTCTACCCTTGCGATATAGGGTTTGGAGGGCATGAATAGATTGAAGAACATAATGGAGGATTGATGGAGGTGTCGCAAGTGCCTTGAGACCCCGGGCCATGCTTTGCATAGCAACTTCGCTCACAATCATCACCTCCAGCATTACATAATCCTAGATCTTCAATGCAGGCTTTCACCACAGAGGTCTTCATATCAAACCCACTTTTTGAACAAAAGATTAAATCATTTTTGTACCACATTCATGCCTAATGAGAAAGTAGATCTAAAAGGGAAGAATATAACCTATGAGCACGAAGAAGATGAGGAGGAGACAATATGCTTGGAGGAGTCTAGCCATTTGAAATGATTTGATAGTGAAATGACTTGATTCAATAGTTTTATGAAGCTACTAGTGCATCTTTATTTATAGTTGCTAAGTTATTTATAGCACCGAGAAACATAAATTAAGAAAGAGATATTTGTGTCTTCATTATAATGATTTTGAGATTTTTGAGCAATTAATGATTTTGGAATAATGAGGAAGGAAATATAATCAAACACGCATTAGGGCCATAATCTATAATTTCCATTTGCACAATATGTCTGAGGTCAAATTTGGGGTCCAGTCCTAATTTAAGTTTATTTATTATCTTTTTTTCCATCTCTTGGTTTCTTATCTCTGTGTTTTTTTTTTTCCTTCCCATTTTATTAGAATTTGGTGACTCGCTTCTCCATATGAGAGGCTAGAGTATTCAAGGTAGCAAAATATTAACTTGGTTGACATCTAAATTTTGACTGGATTTTTTAATCAGGCATTAATTTCTTTTTTTAATCTTTATGTTCTTTCTTTTTTCGGATAATAAATAATAAATAAATAAATAGATAAAAAAAAGAGGAGCAGCAGCCCCTTTTCCTTCTTTTTGTACCACATTCATGCCTAATGAGAAAGTAGATCTAAAAGGGAAGAATATAACCTATGAGCACGAAGAAGATGAGGAGGAGACAATATGCTTGGAGGAGTCTAGCCATTTGAAATGATTTGATAGTGAAATGACTTGATTCAATAGTTTTATGAAGCTACTAGTGCATCTTTATTTATAGTTGCTAAGTTATTTATAGCACCGAGAAACATAAATTAAGAAAGAGATATTTGTGTCTTCATTATAATGATTTTGAGATTTTTGAGCAATTAATGATTTTGGAATAATGAGGAAGGAAATATAATCAAACACGCATTAGGGCCATAATCTATAATTTCCATTTGCACAATATGTCTGAGGTCAAATTTGGGGTCCAGTCCTATTTTAAGTTTATTTATTATCTTTTTTTCCATCTCTTGGTTTCTTATCTCTGTGTTTTTTTTTTCCTTCCCATTTTATTAGAATTTGGTGACTCGCTTCTCCATATGAGAGGCTAGAGTATTCAAGGTAGCAAAATATTAACTTGGTTGACATCTAAATTTTGACTGGATTTTTTAATCAGGCATTAATTTCTTTTTTAATCTTTATGTTCTTTCTTTTTTCGGATAATAAATAATAAATAAATAAATAGATAAAAAAAGAGGAGCAGCAGCCCCTTTTCCTTCTTTTTGTACCACATTCATGCCTAATGAGAAAGTAGATCTAAAAGGGAAGAATATAACCTATGAGCACGAAGAAGATGAGGAGGAGACAATATGCTTGGAGGAGTCTAGCCATTTGAAATGATTTGATAGTGAAATGACTTGATTCAATAGTTTTATGAAGCTACTAGTGCATCTTTATTTATAGTTGCTAAGTTATTTATAGCACCGAGAAACATAAATTAAGAAAGAGATATTTGTGTCTTCATTATAATGATTTTGAGATTTTTGAGCAATTAATGATTTTGGAATAATGAGGAAGGAAATATAATCAAACACGCATTAGGGCCATAATCTATAATTTCCATTTGCACAATATGTCTGAGGTCAAATTTGGGGTCCAGTCCTAATTTAAGTTTATTTATTATCTTTTTTTCCATCTCTTGGTTTCTTATCTCTGTGTTTTTTTTTTCTTCCCATTTTATTAGAATTTGGTGACTCGCTTCTCCATATGAGAGGCTAGAGTATTCAAGGTAGCAAAATATTAACTTGGTTGACATCTAAATTTTGACTGGATTTTTTAATCAGGCATTAATTTCTTTTTTTAATCTTTATGTTCTTTCTTTTTTCGGATAATAAATAATAAACAAATAAATAGATAAAAAAAGAGGAGCAGCAGCCCCTTTTCCTTCTTTTCCACCCCCCCCCCCCCCCCCCCAACAAAGGGCTAGGGCCCGGCCTTTTCTACGCCCAGGCCTAGCCCCCTTTTCCTTCTTCCTCCCTTTGTCTTCTTCCTCGGTTGGATATACAGCATGCGCCGGAGGATGGACGCACGCAATGCTGGAATGGAGAAGGAACCGGTGACGTACGACGCAGCAGGCGGAGGGGACCCGTCTTTAATGCGAGGCGGCCTAGCTAGAGCCACCTTGACGGATAGGACGCCTGTTCGGCTGGCGGAGGCCGCTCGGAGTGCGAGGACCGGTGGCCGAAGCACCGTCGACCGGCCTTCCCTTTGCCTATAAATAGGATGTCAGGGGAAAGGCCAAACCCATGCCAAGAGGGATCACCGGCAGCGAGCTTCGAGATCCTCCCCCGAGAGACGTAGGGGAGGCCTGAGGGCGAGCAGCTGGAGATCCGAGGTCGGCCGGAGAAAAGGGAGAGTCAGATCTGGGTGCTGGAGAGTCGGATTCGTAGGAGGAGGGTGAGATTTGGGCGAATCGCGGAAAAATCCGCACCTCTGCCGGACCTCCACTGCGTCGCTGCCGCTCAACACGATCCCTTAGCCGATCCCTGCTGCCTGTCGTTGCCGCAGCACCACCAATCGCAGCCCCGTCGACCAGCTGCGACTTCGGCTGGGCCAAGATCAACCGCTGTTACGACCAAGCCCTAGATCAACCGCTGCGATTTGTCGCCGTTGTCTTCGTTGGACGTCGCAGAAGGGGGACGTAGGGGGCGAATAGGTTTGCGGTCGTGAACCAGGTAGGCAGCCGCGTAAGGCAGAAGCCCCCAGCCGGGTAGGGTTTCTCCCATTCGGGTCCATTGGGCCCGATCGTATGTGGGCTGATTTTTGTGCAAAGATGGGCCTGTGTTGCATTGTGGGCGTGGACGATCAAAAGAAAAGGAGAAAAAGGGATTCAGGCCGAGCCCGCGCTTCGGGTCCAGCCGGGCCAACCGTTGGCGATCCGGTCGATACCCGGGGATTCGGCCCAAGTCGTTTTTTTTATATGTTATAATAAAATAAAATAAGTAAATAATATTCTAATAAAATAAAAAGAATCAAAAAAATCAAAAAAATAATTTATTTTCAATAAAATCAGAAAAATCCAAAATATCCAATGTTTTCCCAAAAAGACAAAAAAAAAGCCAATTTTTTTTAAAAAAAGCCAAAAGTGATTAATATTTTCAAAAAAAGATCAAAAATCCAAAAAAAATACTTTTTTATGATTTAAAAAAATAGAAAAAGACCCAAAAATGTTTTTCCTCCACAAATTCATGGAAAATCCATTTAAAATCTAAAAAACCTTAAGGTTTAAACAATATTAGGTACTGAAATGACATTAGTGATTAATTAATGTAATCAAGTTCCCGATCCCAATTTCTTTAGTTGCGTAGGAGCAAATATTCCTCCTAATATTTCGTCTGGTCCAATCAATCCACCTCAAATTAATTAGTGGCAACTCCTCAAAATTAACTTACATGTTAAAAAATCAAACCATTAAATCATGAATTGGTGGGCTTAGGAAAGTCTGGGTTTAAGCCTAATAGACCTAGCCGTACCATTAGCCTCTATAGATGTCCCTAATCGGATGCCGAAAAAAGATGTCACTACAGCTTAGTGACTTCGTTAAGGACAATTTGAGGACTTAGGTCATTTTTTATCTTGTTTAAATGCTTCGCTAATTTGGTTTTTTTATTTATTTTTTTTATGCAGGTTAGCAGCTTAATTTTTTTTTTAATTTTGTTAAAATAAAGTGTTTTGCGATTATAAACTGCTATTGCATGTTTTAATGTCTTAGCACTAGACGTGGCACACATAATCCGGCCACCGAACCTAGGCTGCCATAGGATATTTAGGATGGTGTTAAGAAATATATGATTTTGAACGCGAGATTGCGATGTAGAGGTTGCCTTTCTTTTTCCTGAATTTCTTTAGGTAGAGCTGAGGTTAAGAGGGCATGATACCAATATGAGACTGCGACAAGTAGATTCCCCCTTAATTTCTCTAAATCTTCTCAGTTAGACATGGAACCGCATATATCATGTGTATGTCTCTATGCTTACCATTCTTTAAAAGTAAAGTAATTTATTTACTTTTTTTTACTCAGTCATTTTTTATTGGCCCATGGCAATTTAGGTAGTTTTTTCAAGTTCCAGTGTATATAAGATGGGAAGAGACGATATCCAGTTTATTCCCGCCCCTAAAGTAGAGCTCTTCAGATGGTGGGGTCAATTTGACCAATTTGCCTAAGAATGCGTGAAAGCCAGAGTCGTTCATCTTCTATGTTGCTCCAAATCCTTGTTCATCCCGAAGTCATATGGGCCATAGCACATTTTTGGTGTCCTATGACATCCACTTTTGTGTTTGGAGAAAAGGGCTAGGCCCTAGGGCCTGCACGGAAAGGGGGAAAGAAAGGGGGCTGGGCACAAAAGGCCCAGCCTTAATGGCTACTATTTTTATTTTTTTTTTTACTTATTGCTTTTATTATTATCCGAAAAAAAAGTAAAAAAATAAAATAAGGATTAAAAGAGAGATTAAGGCCTAATTTAAAAAACCTAATTAAAATTTAGGCATCAATAGTTGCCCCTCTTTTCTTGGGGAATATGCCGACCTTTCTCAAGGCATCTGTTTGTTGAGGGCCTAATCTCTGTCAAAGACACCGGATGGTTACCTGACCTTTCTCGAGGGATGCGCCGGCCTTTCTTAGGGCATCTGTTTATTGGGTGCCTGATCTTTGTGAAGGACATTGGATGCTTACCCAACCTTTCTTAGGAGATGCGCCGACCTTTCTTAGAGCATCTGTTTGTTGGTGCCTGATCTCTGTCAAGGACACTAGATGGCTACCTAACCTTTCTCGAGGGATGCGCCAAACTTTCTCAGGGCATCTATTTGGGGGGTGCTTGATCTTTATCAAGGACACCGATTGATTACCTGACCTTTCTCGAGGGATGCGCTGGCCTTTCTTAGGGCATCTGTTTGTTGGGTGTCTAATCTCTATCAGGGACACTGGACGATTACTCAACCTTTCTCGAAGGATGTGCCGACCTTTCTTAGGGCATCTGTTTGTTGGGTGCCTAATCTTTGTCAGGGACACTGGATGGTTACCCAACCTTTCTCAAGGAATGCGCTAACCTTTCTCAGGACATCTGTTTGTTGGGTGTTTGATCTCTATCAAGGACACTGGATGGTTACTCGACCTTCCTCGGGGGATGCGTCGACCTTTCTCAGGGCATCTGTTTGTTGTATGTTTGATCTCTGTTAAAGACACCTATTTGGTACCCGACCTTTCTCGGGGGATGCGCCAACCTTTCTAAGCATCTGTTTGTTGGGTGCTTGATCTTTGTCAAGGACACCTGTTTGGTACCCAACCTTTCTCAGGGGATGTGCCAACCTTTCTCAAGGCATCTGTTTATTGGGTATCTGATCTTCGTCAAGAACACCAGTTGATTACTCGACCTTTCTCGAGGGATGCGCCGACCTTTCTCAGGGCATCTTTTTGTGGGAGATACCTAAACATTCACAAGCATCGAAAAAATGTACTTGGATATTCACAAGTACTAACTTGGAGGATATCTAGACCTTTGCAGGCGTTGAAGGAGTACTTGGATGATCACAAGTACTGAACTCTGGAGAATACCTAGTCATTTGCAAGCATTGAAGGGGTACTTGGATGATCACAAGTATGAACTCTTGGAGGATACCTGGTCATTTGCAGGTATCAAAGGGGTACTTGGAGGATCACAAGTACAAACTCTAGAGGGCGCTTGGTCACTTGCAAGTATTGAAGGGGTACTTGGATGATCACAAGTACAAACTCTGGAGAATACTTGGTCGCTTGCAGGTATCGAAGGAGTACCTAAGTTCTTGCAAGCCCTGTATACTCGGGAAGCTTCCCACCTTCTGGTAGTTGGAATATCGAGGACACACCTCACATATTTATGAAGGTCTCCCACCTCTTGGTATTTAGAACATTGAGGACGCACCTTGCATATTCGTGAAGGTCTCACACCTCCTAATAGTTGGAATATTGAGGACATGCCTCGCATATTCATGAAGGTCTTACACCTCTTAGTAGTTGGAATATCGAGGATGTGTCTCGCATATTCATGAAGGTCTCTCACCTCCTAACAATTGGAATATTAAGGATGCGCCTCGCATATTTGTGAAGGTCTCCCACCTCCTGGAAACATAAACTTGAATGTAACACGAGGCTAACCTGGTTGGTCACAGGCACTCAAAAGAGTTGGAATACCTAGGTAGCTACAGGTGTACAGAGTAGTGGAATACTTGGGTAAACACAAATATTTATTGATACGATCTGGGACCGTTCAGGCAGGTCCAAGCGTCATGATGACAAGAGAGCATACCTGGGTAACCACAAGCGCACAAAGTAGTGGAATACTTGAATAACTACTAGTATTCAATGATATAATTTTGGGACAACTCAGGCAGGTCGAGTGTCATGGGAAGAGAGTACCTAGACAATGTTGGGTACTCAAAGACAATGGGATCCTTGAGTAGTCACGAATATCCATACTATGGGGACAACCTGAATAGGTCGAGTGTTGGCGAGAGGGGGTACCCGGACAGTGATAAGTACTCAAAGACAATAGGATACTTGGACAGTTACAAGCATCCAAACTCAGAAGACGGCTTGAATAGATTGAGTGTCAATAAGAGGGAGTACCCGGAAAATGGGGGGTATTCAAAGACAATTGGATACTTGGATAGTTGCAAGCACCCTACTATGAAGAAAATTTGAATAGGTTGAGTGTCAAGAAAAAGGAGTATCCGAACGGTGGCCGGTTCTTAAAGACGGGATTTTTTAAGTTAGGGTAGAGATATGCTTACTTGACGGTATTTTTTATCTCTGAAAGTACTGTTATTTGCACAATATGCACATATGATTGTACATGTTGCAAATTTATGAGATTAAATATGGTTTATGCATGACAATTTTGTCAGTTTTGCATCATCTGAATTCTACTGGGGAAAAATTTGAAAGACAATCTTCATTTATAATTTGGATGTCTTGAGCATGCCAGATTGAAAGGACTTTTTGCTCACCCTCATGGGAAATGCAGTTTTATCCTGACCATTGATGCAGGATTTATAAGGACCATACTATCTCACTGTTATCATGTCAGCATGGGTCCGATTATTCTCGCAAGCGGTATAACTTTACCAATATGAAAGGTCTTTGCCGGGATTATAATGTAAGCTTGGTCAATGGCTTATCAAAAGGGACAATCAAGGTTAAGGCTCTTGAAAGAACTGCCGCAGAATCATCTCCGGGTTTACTAGTCAAGAATCCTTTGAAAAGAGTTAGAATAATTTTGCTCGTACTTCTCCGAGCGATGCTTATAAACATATGAAATCATACGTTAATTGAAGTGCCCTAGTTTAACGAGACTTTTACAATAGGGATGCAATGTAGACTCGGCTCATGTGTAAAAGGGTGAGAGTTGGTGATTGCCTTGGCATATGTCACCGGTCTTTCTTCTCATTGTCATATGGAGACTCTATTAATAACAACTTTTCTTAGGGATAGAAATGGTTGTATTTTTTTTTTTGTCTTAGGGCATCGCCCTTACTTTTACTAGGCACATTGCTTTTTCATGCCTAGAGTTCTTTCAATTCAATTTTCTTATTTATGGGCATTTTCCTTGCTTTTACTGGGTATACTGCTTTTTCATGCTCTTGTTTTTCATTCTTTTCATTAGAGGAACTAGCCTAGGCAAGTTCAAACAAAACACTATTATTAGACTCTTAATTCTTCATCTTTTGTCGGCGCTCCGGGTTATGCTGCTTGAATGGCAATAACTTTTGTTTTACCTTAATGTGAGGGTGAAATTATAGACTCATTGGGCTGTACAATGGATACAAGTGCATAGAGAAGGAATTGCTCTTCATTATTCTTAGGCACTTTAATTATTGTGAGTGTTCATTATGCAATAAAGACACTTGAAGATTGATACAAGTGCGAACAAGAAAATTTCTATCCCTTTTCTCACCTTGTGATGCCACCCTGTCTTCGATATGCCCCAGTGTGGGGTGGTTCTTGACAAGGGTATGAAAGAAACTTCACAAGTGTATGGGGCTCAAAGGGGGTAAGCAATGAAATGCCCCTCATTGTTTAGGTTATCGTACCATTTGTGAGAGAACCTTTTACCCTGCAGACATGGAATTTTCTCCACTCATCTCACAAGTGTATAGGTAGGGAACTGTGTGTAGGATATGGCTTGCCTTTCATCATCCTAATGCGCATCATCCAACATGCTCGATCAATCTTATATTCTTCATTCAGCTGTCTATTTTGATAATTCTCAGTGGAATCAGTGATTTAGATAGACAAAATCATCTCGCAAAATTAGTTTAGAAAATGCATGTAGCATTTTAAATATGAAAGATTTTGTATAATTGAATTTACTCACAATTTTACTAATAGCATTAGAAGTATATACTTAATAGAATTGTATTTGAATTTTGAACACTAAAACACTTATCCACAAATGGGTGTCGATGAATTGACCCTATTGAATAGGGAGATGACACGAGAAGGATTAGCCGGGGTTGAGAATTTGATCATTGATTTGACAGGCACTTCTGTTTTTGCCCCTGCAGGAGAGAAGATGAAAATGGATCAATCAACAGGGCCAAAATTAAATGTGAATTGAAGCTTGAAGGGTTTCTTTCATCTGCTTTGGCGATATTTGAGATGCCATTTTGCTTGGGAGAGTGGATCAGAGTTTGACATGCCTCTCCTTGATTTGTTATTCTTATCTTGGATGGTCAAGTGATCCTGTAACAGACAAGAAGGAACGTGTCAGTCACGAACTTTTCAGGAGTCCAACAACTAGAAGTGATACAACATTAACCTTCACTAGTTTTGTAGATGATTGAATAGACTCGAAGTATGAGAAGGACATGAAGCCCTGCATCTTTTGTTTCGTTAGGCCAATTATTCTCCTATTTTTGCAATTGTAGGAGAAGTAAACATTTTTTTGCAATTTTTACCCATGGCAACTAATTGTCGTTTCCGAGGATCGAACCCTGGGCTTCTCTGGATCTTTTGATTCCCAATACCACTAGACCGTGGCATTGGTGGTGTTCATGGAGCACTAATTTTCATTTAACTAAATTGGCTCTTGGATGACACGTCCTTTTATGCCCATTTATGTGAACTTGATACGGGTCATTTCCATGTGCTAGCTTAGCCAATATTGATTTGCCCAAATTAACCATTGAGTTTTGGTTCTTGAATCCCGATACTTCCTGTCAATAAGGGAAAAATATGTCAAAAGTGAGTTCAGAGAGAGGGAGTATTGGAAACGATACCAAAACAAGGCTGTGACACCCCTCGACGGCCCCCGATCCGATTTGGGTCGCCACAGTTCGCTTACCTTTCACTTTCCTTATTAATATATCACTCTGATACCGTTTCTATTGTAGCGGGTCCATACAACCATGGGGGTTTACATCTTTTATTAACGGTCCCTTGCGCAATTTACATAACGGAAGCATATCCAACAATTCCCTTGCCTACATTCAGAAATTGATGCACACCAACTAAACATTTATAGGTAAAAGCCGTACACTTTTGTTTACATAACTTGATGAACATCATTAGTCGATACATCAAAATTGCCACAGTCTTTCTATACTTGGCTATATTTTAAAAGATGACCGACATCTTCTCCCACAATCGTATGCTTAAGGTCCATCAACTAGTGTCGGCGTCCAAAGGTTCCCTCTTTTGCTATCCTTCTCCTCACGGTCATATCCAACCGCTCAAACCATCTACTAATCTGAAATGTTGGTCCCCAAAAGGGGTGAAAGACAACCACTCAAAGAGATAGGAAATCCAATAACAACTCAATGCATCATGCAATCATACATGCATTGCAGACATTACTTACCTTGAAGCCATGCGCATTACTATCATGCATCATCATACCAATTCATAACACATTCATGTGTATCATCATTGTAATATACATGTCATGGCATCATTACATCATACATGACATCATCATCATAGCATCATTTCATCATACAGGTCTTCGAGCCATATCATATATCATCATCATTAACATTACCATGCATATCATCATGCATATCATATCATAGGTGATCATCATATCACATCACATATCATCATCATCCTCATCATCATTATCATGCATATCATCATGCATATCATGTCATGGGTGATCATCATATCACATCACATATCATCATCATCATCATCATCATCATCATCATGCATATCATCATGCATATCATATCATGGGTGATCATCATATCACATCACATATCATCATCATCATCATTATTATCATGCATATCATCATGCATATCATATCATGGGTGATCATCATTATTTCACATCACATATCATCATCATCATCATCATCATGCATTTCATCATGCATATCATATCATGCATATCATGATTTAATTTCCACTTTTAGCTTTTAATTTGATCACCACATCACCCATTTCTCAATTCATCAATTTCATCATCCCTTCGGGCAAAGACCTTCGACAGGGTTCCCAGCATTCCAGCCATCCCATGGCCACCGGGCTTCCGGCCCCCACATTCCGGGCATCTCGCATCGCAACTAGCATCACGAGGCATTCCCTTCGGCGAAACCTCCGACGGGGCTTCCGGCCTTTACCCTTCTAGCCAGGCATCTCGCACCCCAATCCTGGCATCGCGAGGCATTCCTTTCGGGCAAAAACCTCCGACAAGGCTTCCGGAATTATGTACCGACATACCACCAGGCCTCCCCTGGAATTACGTACCGTATACCACCGGGCATCCCGACACTCCCGGGAATCTCTGGAATTACGCCACTAGGCCACCGAGCATCATCATCCACCACAACCACTTCCTCACTTATCATTATCCACATTTACCATTATTTTGATCTCAATTTAACATGGCATATGATTCACACATGCATCACAATTCATGGCCATACGTACACCAATGTCTTATCATACATGCAACAATGCATAATTATTTATTAATAAATTCAATGGAATTTATGGCCAATAAAATAATCCATTTTATTTTATTTTTATTATTTTATTATTATTTTTATTTTTTTATTATCATATTTATTTATTTCCATAAATAAATATTAAATTCAATATCTATGATTTTCCCAAAATCATAAAATTCAAGCAATCATTAATCAAACCAATAGAATGACAATTGCATGCAAAATTCATGGCCAACTTGAATTTCACACAATTTCACAATTTCCACTAAATAGCACATAATATTCGGATAATGACCAGAATGCACAGTTTCTGAATAAATTCGATTAAAATATCTATAAGGCCTTTAAAAATTACCAAATTTTACAGAGTGATAGCCAAGAAATTTTCGCACAACTTTCATGAAGAACTCCAAGTCAGATTCTTTTTAGATTATTTTGTACAACCTCACGAAGCTTCTGGAATCCTTACCGCATCGTTCAGTGAACACATCTCCGAAATATTGCGATTTCACCTAGCTATTCTCCTTTGTTTCCTCTGAAATTTAGATATGTTATACACCAAGGTATCCTATACAAGTTTCATGAAGAGATCCAAGTCAAATAACCAAAGTAGAGTCATCATTTAGGTCCTTGAAGTCTCGGGTATCTCAAACTACATCACCAGAATCATCTTCTTCAAGATCTAGTCGATTCACTAGGCTATACTTGTTCATTTCACTTCAAATTTGATTATGTTGTAGTTTAAGATGTTTCCTACAACTTTCATGAAGAAATCGAAGTGATATTCTCAACAAAAACCAACATGAAACCACGAATCCAGCAAGAGGTTAGTGAAAACTTCACAGATCTGGGGTCTCCGTATACAAGACTTTAACCCCTCAAATCTCCATCATTTTTCCACGAAATTTCAGTATGTTGTAGTTCAAGATGTTAGCTACAACTCTCATGCAGATATCACAGCCAAAATCGGACTCCAAACACACATGCAAGCTCAAAAAAGTTTCTGACTCACATGATCCGAACGAAAACAGTCACACTCTTCACACACGACTCATCCATGCTTCGGTTTTTCTCATCTAACATCCAAAAATTCGACATGCAAACATCATACAAGCATGCAAGAGAAGCTAGAGGACTCCCACTTGCCTCTAGACCAAAGAAAACGACGGCGTAGGGTGGCGAACACGGCGGCACACGGCGGCTCCTCCTCCTCCTTTCTCTCTCGGCCGCTCCCCCTTCTCTCTCGCACAGCTCTCTCTCGCTCAACTCTCTCTTGGACGGCAGCCACTCCCTCTCTCTCTCTCTCTCTCTCTCTCTCTCTCTCTTTTTCCTTTTAGTGGCTTTTATATTGCATGTGGCCGCCCAAGATGGCCAATGGGGGCAGCCACACCTTGCACAACCCCCATGCCACTTGGCAGCTCGCATGCAAGGCTTGTGGGCTTGGATTGGGCTGGCAAATGGGCTTGGGCCGGCCACTCTTGGGCCTCCCCTTGGCTGGTCGACAGCCCCCTTTAGTGGGCCTTATTGGGCCGACTAACTTGGCCCACTAAAATCTTAGGCCAATGGGCCTAAGGCCCAACCTAATTAAAAATTAATTTTACCCCTTTCTTATTCTTTCTTTTAAGAATTAAATTACTAAATTCCACATGGCCAAAATCTTATAATATTTTACATATAGGAATTCAATTTATGAGGTGCCTAGCCAAGCATAGATTATTAATTTATCCTATAGTCCTAATTTCAAAATTCATAAACACAA
The DNA here is from genome assembly GCA_016097595.1 of Eucalyptus pumila. Classification (NCBI taxonomy): domain Eukaryota; kingdom Viridiplantae; phylum Streptophyta; class Magnoliopsida; order Myrtales; family Myrtaceae; genus Eucalyptus; species Eucalyptus pumila. The sequence continues at coordinate 32,271,644 of CM027848.1, read as the reverse complement.
GCACAATAACACATAGCCTCAAGAAAACTAATGGCTAACACATAGACCATAGGTAATTTCATTACCTAATTATAGGCTTTAATTTCTCTAGAGGATGACTTGAATTTTGGGTTGCCACAATTCTCCCCTCCTTAGAGAATTTCGTCCTCGAAATTAGACATTTCCTATGTCTCTTGAAATAAGTGAGAGTACCTTTCTCTCATCTCATTTACACTCTCCCATGTGGCTTCCTCCACATCATGATATCGCCATAATATCTTAACCAAAGGAATTCTCTTGGTCCTGAGAATTTGTTCCTTTCAATCCAATACTTGCACAGGCTCCTTAATGTACCTCACTTTCTCATCCACTTTGATGGCTTCATGATCGAGTATGTGACCAGGGTCTAACTAATACTTCCTCAACACATGCCTCTACTTTTCTGAAAGCTATTGCTGTACACAATTTCTACCAGGTATAACTTTTCATCCCAACTTCCTTTAAAGTCAAGGATGCAAGCTCTTAACATATCTTAATTTATCTCAACACATAAACAGTTTTAAAACAATAACCACATCTGAAATTTCTTTTGAACGCTTGAAAATCTTCCTTCATGAAGTCAAACAATACAAACTGAGGTTTTCAAAGGCATTCCACAACAACAGCAAGCTTTGAAATCATATGCCATTTCCATGTCAAAACGTTTTCAAATCACCAATGTGGAAAATCCTTTGAGTTCTTGAAAATTCCACTTCATGATATCAAATAATCAAAATAGGGATTTCAAAGACACATTGGTATAATAATGATAGCATTTGAGAATAGGTAAATTTCATATCGTTGGAGCCAATTCACAAAATCAAAGCATGATACCAAATCCATAAAATCCATGTTCACGTTTAAATTTCAAATGTTTTTCGGGATCCACGTGTAAAGCCTTGAGTCGCACTTGCATCACGGCGCGAAATAAAATACTTTATCAGAACCCTTAGTAAATTTAAATCGGTACGTTGGCAAAATTCCAATCTCAATCCCAACTCCAATGGGTTGGAATGTTTTCTATAAAAAGTTCAGAAATCCTTGAAATAGAAAACATTTCTTAAAATATTTGGGCACGGTGTCACAGTACTCATAAATTTTGATGAAATTCAAGAGATTTTCTAAAACAGTTCACAATCAAAATCTTTTAATAATTCCATCCACCTCTATCTCATATTCAATTCCTTTTTGTGAAAACATCTATTTCAAGCTCTATCCTAAGTGCAACTATCAATGAGATTCAAAATTCTCGATTCAATCGAATGCACCATTTAGCCAAATCATTCCTATACCTTCGTCACCACCAATTCAAGCCTAGAACCATCAAAATCAACACCACCAATAACTCATTTGGTTCAGTCCAACAAAGACATTCACTATGCATTCACCGCAACATAGATTCAAGCCTAAAATATAGCATCGTTCCTTCGATTCAAATATCTATAGTCCACCAAGACTTATTTAATTCAAAGATCGACAATCCACCAAAATAAGAACTTGTCTAGTTTCCACCGAATAAATCTCATATCTCATCCTAAAGAATCATCACTTAGACTAATCATCCATCAAATCCACAATTTGAACTTCCACCATTTCACCTTGGAAAGACTATAACCACAAATGATCATGTTCACTAATTCCACCAAACCTTTTCAAACTGAGATCATCACCTAAAATTAAAAGTTGACCACTATCGATTAAACCTATTATTCTGACATATAACCCACAAATAATTTCATGTCTCATATGACCACTCAAACTCAAGACTTCCAAGATCAATCTATACATACTAAATACCTCCATGTAACGCATCAAGACTTCCAATGAAATCCTCAAATAGAAAGTCACTACTTAGCTCAAATGATCATAACTTAATCCTCAAATTCATAACTCACTCTCCATAATTCACTTCTTAAGCCTTGCTTGCGGCACTACACTTAGGTGCTACGCATGATCTTCAGGTCCTTTAGAATATATTAGGATATCATCAATCGAAGACAATCACAATTTGATCCAAATAAGGCTTAAATATCCTATTCATTAAATCCATGAATGCAGCTAAGGCATTCGTCTATCCAAATAGCATAACTAGGAACTCGTAATGTCCATAGCGAGTCCTAAACACGGTCTTAGGAATGTCTTCTTTCTTAATCCTTAACCGGTATCCTGATCTCAAGTCAATTTTAGAAAAGACCGAACTCCCTTGCAGTTGGTCAAATAGGTCATCAATTCCAGGTAATGAGCACTTACTCTTAATAGTCACTTGATTCAATTGCCTATAATTAATGCACAAACGCGTCTACTTGTCCTTCTTTTTCACAAACAAGAGTCCTACAAGCTTAACCATGCTTCCGCTGCGCCACTCTAATAGACTTATCCCAGAAACACTACCTTTCCAGTTCAGTTCATAGTTCGGTTCATTTCTGCCCCCTTTTGCCATTCTAGAAGCCTACCAGGAGCCGCTCCTTGTTCAGGTCCTCTGACCTCGGTGTCCACTCCTCGCTCTCATCAAACCGGGACGTTACAGGTACACCAGCTTTCGCCTGGTTCGAACCCAAACTACACATCTACTGAAGGGTCTCGTTTCAATAGGGATTAACTTACAGAGTTATTATCCGCTTTGGCTTATCCCATTCTTAGCCTCACGGTTTTATCCTTAGCACACGGGCAAGTACTATCTCAGGAGATCATTCATCCTAGTCCATTGCTTACGGAGCTAGTCCATTCCTACAATGACATCAAAGTCATACATAACTATCACTATCAAGTCCATTTTTAGATCTCATTCCCCTAGGGTTATGTCACTCATCTCACATGCCAACGTAGATAACAGCATATCTTTCAGCGATGTAGAAATACGAAGAGGCATATCTAGAGATTTGTTCCTACTCCTCACAATCATCTATATTTTTCGGACATAAATGAATGCATGCCACTTATATCAAATAACATATGCCTTCTTATCCCTCTATCGAAATCATACCGAGATAACACTTTTGGAAGCTCCCGCTTCCTCTTGAGTGACCACATACACCCTTCCTTGTGGTGGTGGCCTCTGTGGATTCCTTGGTGGATTTGGTTCAACAGTACTTTGTTGCACCTGTCGCACCGAGCTAACATTCGGCTGCAACCTCTTTTGTGGACAGTCTTTCTTAAAGTGTCCTATTTGCCCACATCCATTACATCTCAATTGGCTATTACAAGGTCTTGGCCCATGTTGTCTACCACATCTTTGGCAAAAATTACCCTGGTAGGGTGCTCTTCTTAAAATCGGGCCATTCCAAACTCTTCTAAAATTTCCAAAGTTGCTCTTTTTCTTAGATTCCCAAGTCGGACCTTGACCAGGATAGGGTCTCTTACCCCTTCGAACATCATTAAAGGTCATCTGCCTCTTAGATTATGATTGTTCTCTCATTAACTCTTGCTCCACCAACTGTGCCCTCTCATAAATCTAATTATAATCCCTTATATTCAAAGGCACCAGTTGTTTCCTAATATCAGTCCTTAATCCTTTCAGGAATCTCTTAGCCTTTTCCTCTTGATCCTCAACCAACCTAGGAGCATACCTAGACAATTCAGGAAATTTTGCCTCACTCGGTCTCACGTCGCTCCTTTGTTCGATCTGAACAAATTCAGTGATCTTCCTATCCTTGGCACAATCAGAGAAATGCTTCTTATTGAAGGCCCTAACAAACTCTTCCCAAATTATCTCAGTACCTGGTGGAAAGATCGTATCCCTCAAAGCTCTCCACCAAAACTTTGCATTTCCCTCTAGCTGGTACTCTGCTAAAACTATTTTCTTTGCATCACTGCAGTCCAACAACCGGAAAATTCGTTCCATTCCATTAATCCATTGTTCCGCCTCCTCAGGACTTCCCATCCCACTAAACTTAAGTGGTTTCAACTTTAGGAATTGTTCCACCAGTCCCTGAGGGCGATGTTCCACTCCGGGTTGTTGCTGCGCTCGTCTATCCATCAGATTTCCAATATTGGCCAATGCCTGCAGGATGTCTTCCATTCGGGGTTCAGCCCTCGATGGATGAGCACTTCCAGCTCGTACCATGATTTTCCTGCAATTTCCAAGCATTGCCTCAGGAATAATCTGAGACTCACTGTCTCTATTCAAAGCAACTACTACTACTACATAAGTAACATATACATGTTACTGGTACCTAAAGGCAACTCAAAACAAACTACTAGGGATCTACGAGTGAATACTCATCACCCATTATTCAATTATTTCGTTTTATATCCTATGGTGTGCATCTTTCTATCCGTGTTTCCATTTGAGGCTCCTTATCACCCCAAATAAACCATAGCTCTGATACCAAAACAAGGCTGTGACACCCCTCGACGGCCCCCGATCCGATTTGGGTCGCCACAGTTCGCTTACCTTTCACTTTCCTTATTAATATATCACTCTGATACCGTTTCTATTGTAGCGGGTCCATACAACCATGGGGGTTTACATCTTTTATTAACGGTCCCTTGCGCAATTTACATAACGGAAGCATATCCAACAATTCCCTTGCCTACATTCAGAAATTGATGCACACCAACTAAACATTTATAGGTAAAAGCCGTACACTTTTGTTTACATAACTTGATGAACATCATTAGTCGATACATCAAAATTGCCACAGTCTTTCTATACTTGGCTATATTTTAAAAGATGACCGACATCTTCTCCCACAATCGTATGCTTAAGGTCCATCAACTAGTGTCGGCGTCCAAAGGTTCCCTCTTTTGCTATCCTTCTCCTCACGGTCATATCCAACCGCTCAAACCATCTACTAATCTGAAATGTTGGTCCCAAAAGGGAAGATAACCACTCAAATCGGAGATAGGAAATCCAATAACAACTCAATGCATCATGCAATCATACATGCATTCGCGGACATTACTTACCTTGAAGCCATGCGCATTACTATCATGCATCATCATACCAATTCATAACACATTCATGTGTATCATCATTGTAATATACATGTCATGGCATCATTACATCATACATGACATCATCATCATAGCATCATTTCATCATACATGTCTTGAGCCATATCATATATCATCATCATTAACATTACCATGCATATCATCATGCATATCATATCATAGGTGATCATCATATCACATCACATATCATCATCATCCTCATCATCATTATCATGCATATCATCATGCATATCATGTCATGGGTGATCATCATATCACATCACATATCATCATCATCATCATCATCATCATCATGCATATCATCATGCATATCATATCATGGGTGATCATCATATCACATCACATATCATCATCATCATCATTATTATCATGCATATCATCATGCATATCATATCATGGGTGATCATCATTATTTCACATCACATATCATCATCATCATCATCATCATGCATTTCATCATGCATATCATATCATGCATATCATGATTTAATTTCCACTTTTAGCTTTTAATTTGATCACCACATCACCCATTTCTCAATTCATCAATTTCATCATCCCTTCGGGCAAAGACCTTCGACAGGGTTCCCAGCATTCCAGCCATCCCATGGCCACCGGGCTTCCGGCCCCCCACATTCCGGGCATCTCGCATCGCAACTAGCATCACGAGGCATTCCCTTCGGCGAAACCTCCGACGGGGCTTCCGGCCTTTACCCTTCTAGCCAGGCATCTCGCACCCCAATCCGGCATCGTGAGGCATTCCTTTCGGGCAAAAACCTCCGACAAGGCTTCCGGAATTATGTACCGACATACCACCAGGCCTCCCCGGAATTACGTACCGTATACCACCGGGCATCCCGACACTCCCGGGAATCTCTGGAATTACGCCACTAGGCCACCGAGCATCATCATCCACCACAACCACTTCCTCACTTATCATTATCCACATTTACCATTATTTTGATCTCAATTTAACATGGCATATGATTCACACATGCATCACAATTCATGGTCATACATACACCAATGTCTTATCATACATGCAACAATGCATAATTATTTATTAATAAATTCAATGGAATTTATGGCCAATAAAATAATCCATTTTATTTTATTTTTATTATTTTATTATTATTTTTATTTTTTTATTATCATATTTATTTATTTCCATAAATAAATATTAAATTCAATATCTATGATTTTTCCAAAATCATAAAATTCAAGCAATCATTAATCAAACCAATAGAATGACAATTGCATGCAAAATTCATGGCCAACTTGAATTTCACACAATTTCACAATTTCCACTAAATAGCACATAATATTCGGATAATGACCGGAATGCACAGTTTCTGAATAAATTCGATTAAAATATCCATAAGGCCTTAAAAAATTACCAAATTTTACAGAGTGATAGCCAAGACATTTTCGCACAACTTTCATGAAGAACTCCAAGTCAGATTCTTTTTAGATTATTTTGTACAACCTCACGAAGCTTCTGGAATCCTTACCGCATCGTCCAGTGAACACATCTCCGAAATATTGCGATTTCACCTAGATATTCTCCTTCGTTTCCTCTGAAATTTAGATATGTTATACACCAAGGTATCCTCTACAAGTTTCATGAAGAGATCCAAGTCAAATAACCAAAGTAGAGTCATCATTTAGGTCCTTGAAGTCTCGGGTATCTCAAACTACATCACCAGAATCATCTTCTTCAAGATCTAGTCGATTCACTAGGCTATACTTGTTCATTTCACTTCAAATTTGATTATGTTGTAGTTTAAGATGTTTCCTACAACTTTCATGAAGAAATCGAAGTGATATTCTCAACAAAAACCAACATGCAACCACGAATCCAGCAAGAGGTTAGTGAAAACTTCACAGATCTGGGGTCTCCGTATAACAAGACTTTAACCCCTCAAATCTCCATCATTTTCCACGAAATTTCAGTATGTTGTAGTTCATGATGTTAGCTACAACTCTCATGAAGATATCACAGCCAAAATCGGACTCCAAACACACATGCAAGCTCAAAAAAGTTTCTGACTCACATGATCCGAACGAAAACAGTCACACTCTTCACACACGACTCATCCATGCTTCGGTTTTCTCATCTAACATCCAAAAATTCGACATGCAAACATCATACAAGCATGCAAGAGAAGCTAGAGGACTCCCACTTGCCTCTAGACCAAAGAAAACGACGGCGTAGGGTGGCGAACACGGCGGCACACGGCGGCTCCTCCTCCTCCTTTCTCTCTCGGCCGCTCCCCCTTCTCTCTCGCTCAACTCTCTCTTGGACGGCAGCCACTCCCTCTCTCTCTCTCTCTCTCTCTCTCTCTCTCTCTTTTTCCTTTTAGTGGCTTTTATATTGCATGTGGCCGCCCAAGATGGCCAATGGGGGCAGCCACACCTTGCACAACCCCCATGCCACTTGGCAGCTCGCATGCAAGGCTTGTGGGCTTGGATTGGGCTGGCAAATGGGCTTGGGCCGGCCACTCTTGGGCCTCCCCTTGGCTGGTCGACAGCCCCCTTTAGTGGGCCTTATTGGGCCGACTAACTTGGCCCACTAAAATCTTAGGCCAATGGGCCTAAGGCCCAACCTAATTAAAAATTAATTTTACCCCTTTCTTATTCTTTCTTTTAAGAATTAAATTACTAAATTCCACATGGCCAAAATCTTATAATATTTTACATATAGGAATTCAATTTATGAGGTGCCTAGCCAAGCATAGATTATTAATTTATCCTATAGTCCTAATTTCAAAATTCATAAACACAAGCACAATAACACATAGCCTTAAGAAAACTAATGGCTAACACATAGACCATAGGTAATTTCATTACCTAATTATAGGCTTTAATTTCTCTAGAGGATGACTTGAATTTTGGGATGCCACAATTACCCTTCCCCAGAGTTTATATTTGCTGACTCTTAGGGATATTTGAATGTTGATGACAATCTTTTGTCTTGACATAGCTCAATGTCTCTTTGATGAGCCCTCCTCATTTGTGGCCATGTGTGCACGATTGATGGCCATTGATTCATCTTCAACGCCTGCCTTCTGTGTATCTTTTCTTCTGTCTTTGACCATATGACCATTAGCAGTATTGGGCAAAATCACGTATCTCAAGCTTCCACGGAATCTGAGATGGACAATCAAAACCTCAGATTCTCTTTTGACAATTGCTTCTGAGGAGAGCATGCGTTTGGAACAAAAAGTAAGGTTTGCAGGTCTTAACGTCATCATCTAGAATAAGGGACTAAAGATTTCCTCAACTGTCTGGATTTCATCCCTATTGATAGTAGCCAGTTTAAAGGAAGAGAAGAGATTCCTTCCCTGTGCGTCTTGGTTTGCCAAAGCTGGATATTTCATTAATGAAATCGCAACGTCTAGTTGCTCGGGCATGTTGTGCAAAGAAGATATTACACCGGCTTGAGAAGGAGTTGGATAGGAGTAAGGTGGAGTGCATAGAGCTCCTGGGGACGGATTGCAAAATGGAAAGGCCGAGAGTAGCATGGGGGAGGTTATCCCGCCTTGACCTTCCATGGTATGCATGCTTCGAGTTTTACCATATGCCTATGCCTATTATGTCCTATCTTTTGTTTCCCATAAATAGAAGAGAGAGAGAGAGAGAGAGACTTAATTTCCAAATTTTGCTTAGGAAATAAAACTTACCTTCTTTTGAAATGAGGTGACCCTTTTTGTTTACTCCTGCTTTCTTGAAAGAGTGTCTTTGAATTCGGCAAGTTCACATGATGCACCAGCTTCAAATGCCCCTTGTCACACTAAGTCAGAGGGGATGGGGATGATATTTTGAGATACTAAGTGAATAAGTTAAAAAATAGGATTAAATCTAACATCTTGTTTTAACAAAAGCTTTTGGTAATGAAATATTTTGTGTTTTCAAAAGCATATATCTTGGGGGGGGGAGCATGAGGAAGCCTAGCCCTTAGTATTTTCCTTGGATGGTATTTTCTTTTCATGGTTGGATAGCATCACCGAGTTGGTTTTGAGTGTTGCCTCATGCTCTCGAAACAAAATATTAGAATTGTATATTAGATTATTAGAATGGAAAATGCAACAGTAACACACTAGATAGGATAAAAAACACCAGAGTATAAAAATAACAAAAACTGGTGAAAACTCCTATGAAAATGGGCACTTTGATAGTGTGGGTTCTACAACTAAGCGCTTTTGAGTTCTTCGCCACTAGTAGACTCAAAGTATTCGCATGAGAGGATCACTTCATTGAAGCTACGGAAGTGCAATCCATGTAACCAACAACAATGCTTGCAGGGTAAAGCTTTTATGAATAATTTCATCATTTCTGGCTCGGCCAATTGAGGATAGGTTTGCATCATAAAAGCCTCCCACCTTTCTGCATATGCTCGAAAATCCTCCATTGGTCTTCTTTTGAAGCGAACTGAGTTCTCGCAAGGCAGTTTAGTTCCAATCTAGTTTTAGTACTGATGTAGGAATGTGAAAGACGGCTCATTCCAATCCCTCATGAGGTAGATATTTGCCCTGACAAACCATTGCAATACAGGCCCTGTAAGACTTTCTTGGAAGGCTTGAGTGGTGAATGATGTCGGGCTATAATGCCGACTCATTTTAGAGTGGAAATATTGCAAGTGAACCACGGGGCAAGTCGTGCCGTTATACTTGCGGAGATTAGGTGTTCTCATTTCTCTGGGGGTCATGATCCCATGAAGGCGAGATGGGCCCGCCGAGTCTTGGTTGGGCAACTGGTTTTCCCATTGCATATTCATTATGGTGGTGAACTTTGCCGCTTTAAGAAAGCTGGACTCCACCGAGATCATCTCATGGCTTTCCTTCGGGTTAAAGTCTCCAACCGAGAATGTGGTGTTTACGTCATCCTCATGGTCGGGTGACAAATTTAGTAGCTCATTGGGAGATAAGTCATGAAGGGTGAAAGTTCCCTCTTCTAATAGGCCTCTAATCCTGTGTGTGGGTGGAAGGCAATCATACGATGAATGGTTGATTTCATCTGTATAGTACCGGTAGCCCTCAGGATTGTATCCTAGGGACTGGTAACCTTCAGAGTTGTACCCTAGGGGATGCTTGAAGTCTTGGCATGACGATTCATTGGCTATCAGATTTTGCCTACGGTCATGGTAGGCATTGGTTCGAGTTGCCTAGGGTTCCTTTTCTTGGCTCTTGGCCCAGACCTTTTGAGTAAGGCTCTTCATTTTGCCAGCTGAACTTTGTCAAGGGGACTGGGAAATAGCGGAGTTTTGCTCCCTAGACTGATAGGGGTTGGACTTCTTTGGACCCTAGCTCTTGCAGTAAGCTTGGGAAGCTGCATTGCTGTGCCTCAGTCTTGAATAGACTTTATGGCATTGACCTCATATGGGGGCTCCTTACCTTTCTTAATAGGATACTGCTCGGTCATCCATTTACTGTGACTAAATCGATATTTTGTCCGATCAATCCTTCTTTTGTGGGCTACAAGTCAAATTGGACGGTTGTGTTTTTCCTTGACATGGCATGTGTTCTTAAGAACATATTACCCTTCGTCTTTGTGACCACTTGCTCTTCATACCTCGAGACTATCGACTCTTTGTAGGGCAAGGTGATGTCGGTGTTGATGTCAACATTATATTCTTGGGGGAAAGCCTCCACTAGTTCCCTCCATGTCATAAGAAGACTAATTCTCTTTATGATGTACCACCGCAAGGCAGGCTAGTCAGGTTTGGTTGGTACAATTGAATCATCCTTCAGACTAGGTAGGCCTGTAAGTAGGCCTTTAGGCGAGAGATATTGGCGTACCCCTCACATTCAGGAGCTTTGAGCTCTTCAGGGATCTTAACACCGGCATAATTAAACAAGTCTATGGGGTCTTGCCCTTGCAACCGGCTCGCATTCTTTATGATCTTTACGAGCTGTCTATCTTGTTGGTTATCCTCTGGCAAATTCGCAGGTGTCATGAGTGTGCTTAAAGCAGCTACGGAGTTGCACTTAGCTTGAGTGAACTCCATTTGCCTCGAGAATTGTTGAAGGACAATGGACATTTTCCTACTCTATCTTCAATGTTAGTGTGGCACCCCCTGACGGCCCCCGATCCGCTAGGGTCACCACAGTCCACTTGTCTTTCTCTTGACCTGATAATATATTACTCTAATACCAAAGAATTATAATAAGTCTATAAGTCCTAGGGGTTTATATCTTTTAGATTGGTCCCTGCACAGTTTACATAGCGGAAGCACATCCATCAACTTCCCTTTCACAAATTAAAATGATGCACACCTACTAAACATTTTATAAGTTAAAGCCGAACACCTTTATTTACATAAACTAGATGGACATCTTTAGTCGCTATATAAAAAACGCCGTGGTTTTCTATACCCGGCTATTTTACAAAAGATACCCGACTATTACAACGACTATAAACATAAGTCCATCAAACAGTGTCGGCAACCAAAAATGCTTCTGCTGCAAACCTCAACTCTTGGTCATATCCACCCATCCGGTCCATCAGCTAGCAGCAGTGGCAACAGCCCCAGCAAGTGTCCATCTTGGCGAACAAAAACAGCGATGTACTCATGCAGAATGGGGCCGGTGGAGAGACCAACATTGAACACCAAGATAACTCTCACTCATTCAAACGACAACCCATGCACCTCGGGGTGTTAGTACTAAGACCGTTCCCATTGGAGGTTAACTGAAAGTCCATAGAATGAACCGGGAGTTATAGGTAGCGGAGGCATTTCTTCTAATCTGAAATGTTAGTCCTCAAAAAGGGGTGAGTACAACCACCTAACAATTGAAGATCTACTAAGCTATACTATGCACGCCATCACAATCCAAGTCCATGCAAGATAGATAAAATGAGTAGATAAAATGAGTAATCACAAGAATGAGTGTGCATCAAATCAATAACACTTTTGAAAGCAATGGCAAATGCAGTTTCAAAATCAGAACACATCATTTTAGTCGCACACAAGTCCCGATTATAGGGCCAAACCACAACGACGTGTCCCATACCATGCCGTATAAATTAGTCCCACAATCTAGCATATTTATTAACAGGGTCGTTATGTTTAGAAAAACTCAATTCATTTTCATTTCCCTATGTCTAGCCCAAAGGACCAGTGTTTGCGTCCCTCCGAAATTTCGCATCCCACCTAGCATCTTGAAAGCCTCTGGTATTCAATCATCAGGCATCCAGAGCGTGTTACGTCACACCTCTGGGCATCTTGCATCCCACTTGGCACCCGCAAGGAATTGTTGGGGCTTGCCATGAAAAATGGTTACCCCTACCCTCCAGATTTACATACCGACATACAACCGGGCATCTCGACACTCCCGGGGAACCTCTGGGGTACTACGAACCCCAGGCATCCAGCGGCATCGCCTCATGCGATCCTATGGGCATCCCAACACTCCTAGGGCATCGTCGACTCGAAGGTTCGACGGCATTCACAACACATCTCAGCCATGGTGTCTCAACCAAATCATTTCAATGCCAAAACATTTTTAAAACAACAACAAGCTTTGAAATCATAAACCAAAATTATTTTGAATCACCAATGAACAAAACTCAGTAGCAAAACATCAAGCCCGTAGGTTTACTCCCACGACTAACCTTGCAATGCATTTCAAAAATTATTTGTGATTCCATAAACCATGCTTGCAACTCTTTTACAAAATTAAAAGAGTTACCAAAACAAAATTTCGAATTTGGCACATTGACAAATCTAAACTTCACTCCTGACTTCATGATTTTATAAGGAAAATCAGTTCGCATCAAAGTTCGAGATTCTGAGAGCGCCAAAGAACCTTTTCTTTTTCTTTTTGAAACGTTGATGGGCGGCGCCTCGATTTATATAAAATTCCAGCGAGGGTCGGGAGGTTTTTCCAAATCATTTTCTGGCCAATTTTTGTTCCAAAGCAATAACTAAGTTTAAAAACTAATATAGTAAACCGAGATATCAACCCGACCTTCAATGATTTGGACAAATTGATACAAAATTCGAAAATTTGGAAAGCACCGTGCGGTTTTTGAAACATTTGTAGCCGGTGCCATAGTAAATAGAGTTTCAAACACAAGTCAAGAGGTTTTTCTTTTCCAAAACAGAAACAATGGCCGAATTCCTCAAGATTTTATAGTAGCCAAAAATCTGTTTGGCTGAAATTCGGAGAATCAACCACATGCATGCGAAATCTGAGCAATCCATCCATTTTCCAACCTCAAAACAGTCTCGGTTTCTCAATAAGCCATAAATCAAACACATGCATGAGAAATCTGAACACTTCATTAATCGCTCAACCTCAAAACAGTATTGGTTGCTCAATTAAACCATCACTCACATCAAAATCCAACAATCCAGCCTATCAATACATTTCCTAAGACAGCAACAACATTACACTATATAGATAAGTAGACTTTAACTTGCCTTAGGTTCTACAACTCAACAGCAGCAAAATAGGAGGGTTACGGGTTGCGGACATGGCTCAACGGTGGCAAAGGCGAGCTGTGTTGACGGCGGCAACACGCACAAGCGAGAGGCCGTCCTTTCCCTTCTCCCTCGCTGCCCTCTCTCGCGGATCACTCGCTCTGCTCGCTCGATTTCTCTCTCTCACTCGCCACTGCTCACTCTCTATCTACTTGCTCGAACACACCAGCACTTTTCCCATTCTAAATGTTAATTAAGTTAATTAATTGCACGCAGGTTGTGGTGGCTGCAGCAATCGATGGACAGGTGGAGGAGGCGTGTCTTCAGCTGGGGTTTCTTGGTTTTCGTTGGCAGCCCCAAACCGAAGCAACGTGGCTGTTGCTGGCCCTCATTCGGTCAATAATCCTACTTCAAAGTTGACTAAAGTGTCGACTAAGGTAGCGAATGCAAACGCTTCTGTTCCGGGGAAGAGTTTTTTTTTTCAGAAATGGTTCTTTTCTATTTCTGCTCCGGGGAACAATTTCTGAGTAAAAGAACCCGTTTGATAACAACACAAAATTTCTACTCTTGGAATAGAAAAAGAATAGAAATGCGTTTGATAACGCAACAATTTCTTTTTTGTATTTATTCATTTTTTAATCTTACCGACGGATTGCCGCCGCCTCCCGCCGCCGGTCGCCGTCGCCGGCCCGCCAGCCGCCGCTGCCGCACGACCGCCGGCCGCCGACCATTCCCGGGCTAAGTTTTTATTCCCGGGAACAAAAAAACAATGAGGCGTTAGCAAATAGGTTTCTGTTCTTTTTTTGTTCCGGGGAACAAAAGAACAGAAACCATGAGAAACAGAAACGTTTGCATGCACACCCTAAATGGAGAGAGATTGGAGCGGCATTGGACGTGGATGATTCCTCCTCTCCGTGCGAGCATGCATGTTCCTCATGCAATGGCCGAATTCCATTTGTTCGGCTCTCTAAAAAAAACATCAATTGATCAAGTCCAAATTCCTCTCTTATTCCATATACACATAGGTGATATAGTTGTGTAGTATCATCGAAAGAAATATGTACATAAATCGGCAGGGTCTAAAGTGGTGCCAATGATGACGATGGTATGATGGGGTCCAACATCGGTGTCAACGACGAAGTTCGATAACAAATTCGTCAATCCACGACATGTTGTCATTTTTCTCTGAGGTTGGCAAAAATACGGATGAGGTTGGTCTCACCAATGACCTTAAGTAAAGGGATTCCGACAAGGTTATAATTTATTCGACAATCGAATCATTACTAAATGAGGCATAACGGTCTGATGATAATATCAAAACGATGTCTGTAAATAATACTAATGACACAATCCGATGATACTTCCGTCGATCAGTCACGGACCGTCGCATAATTGAGGATCGTCAAAATTTCTTGATGCCACAGTTAGCGAGGCAATTTTGTACATCATTCTGATCGAGCCCCATTGCCTAAGGCCATTCACAGGCGATTGGTGGTTGACGGTTCATAATTACCTAACGTTACAAAAACAATGAATGAGCACGAGAGTAAAATAAGGATTGACCCCAGGCAATGGTCCAACTGTTTTTATTTATCAAAAGAAGATTTCACAAACAACAGACTCCTAATGTCTAAACTTGAAATTAAAACGATAGAACGAAATGCAGAAGGTCCTAAACAGTGGGACTAAAACAATACTAACACTAGGGGGCACATGATTGCTATTTTATATGTGGTGGGGAGCCTTGTTTTTGTGAAGATGCTTGCATCCCGGCTCTGAGATGTGTACCCAGCCTATTCCCAAATCCCTTTGCATACGCTCTGCTTGCTCGTGATTGATCTTGCTGATTGGGTGACAGATCAGTGGCCTCAGTGTTGTTGGGATGCGATGGCCGTGGATGTAGGACTTAGAGGCGTGATGGACCTTTTCCTAACCCTTAAGCCATTCAGGTACCGTAATCCTTTTGCGATTGCATTTGCTCCATGTTTCCTCGATAAGGGCAATCTCGAATGCGTAGTCACATCTTTGATGTGGCATCCCAAAATTTATAATGACCTCTAGTTACATTAAAGTCTATGAATAGGTGATGTAAATACCATCAAGTTATTTTATAGCCATTTAATCCAAAATTTGCAATAAGATTTATGGCCATGCTTTTAATGGATAATTAGGTGATAGGAAAGAAAATTCTATCATTGGCCATGTGCATCATAAATTGGAATTTATGGATTTGTGACTATAAGTTTAATGGCCTTACTATTTATGCAATCAGGTATTTATTTAAATGATGATTAAGATATATTATAAAAATAAAATAAAATAAACTTGGGCCATTTAAGTTTGGGCCTTAGGCCCAAGTGAGATGGGCCTAAAGTGGCCCATAAGCCCGGCCCATTGTCGCATGGAGGGGTAGCCTCATGGCTTCCAAGTGTCTTCAACCAAGGAGACACTTGTCTCCTTCTTAGGGACAAGTGTCCCCCATGCAAGAGAAGATTGCATGCATATATAAAGATACAACCAAAGAGAGAGAGAAAGGGAGAGAGAGAGAGAGAGAGAGAGTGGCATTCGGCCAAGCCAAGTGAGAGAGAGTGAGTTGCGAGAGAGAAGAGGAAGCCGAGAGAGGAGGAGCTCGCCCGTCGCTGCCCGCACGCCATTCGTCCGTCGCCGGTGTGCCGCTGTTCGTGTGGTCTAGAGGCAAGTTGGGGGTCCTTTGCTGCTCTTGCATGTTTTTTTGTTGCATGTATGGTTGATATAGTGTCGAGTTTGGGTGATTTGGTGAGGAAAACCGAAGTATGGATGGATTGTTCTTGGGTGGTATGGCTGTTTTCGCTTGAACAGTTTGAGTCAGAATGTTGTGTGAGCTTGCATGCATGTTTGGAGTCAGATTTTGGCTTCTATTTCTTCATGAAAGTTGTAGCTAACATCTTGAACTACAACATACTAAAATTTTATGGAAAATGATGGAGATATAAGGGGTTAAACTCTCATTCTACGGAGACCTCAGATCTGGAACGATTTCACTGACATCTTGATGAATTTGTGGTTGCATGTTGATTTGTGCTAAGAATATCTCTTCGATCTCTTCATGAAAGTTTTAGGGGACATATTAAACTACACAAACTCAAATTGGAAGTGAAATGAACAAGTATAGCCTAGTAAATCGACTAGATCTTGAAGACGGTGATTCTGGAGATGTATTATAGGACACCCAAGACATCATGGACCTAAATGACGACTATACTCTGGTTATTTGACTTAGATCTCTTCATGAAACTTGTAGAGAACATCTTGATGTATAACATATCTAAATTTCAGAGGAAAAGAAGAAGAAAAGGTAGGTGAAAACTCAGTATTTCGGAGAAGCATGCACTGGACGATTCGGTAATGGATCCAGAAGCTTCGTGAGACTATAGAAATTAATCTAGAAAGAATCTGACTTGGAAGTCTTCATGAAAGATGTACGAAAATGTCTTGGCTATAAATCAATAAAATTTCATAATTTTTGGAGGCAATATGGATATTTTAATCGAATTTCTTCGGAAACCGTGCATTCTGGTTTCATCCGAAAATTATATGATGTTTTGTGAAAATTGGGAAATTGTGTGAAATGCTATTTGCCCATGTATTTTGTATGAAATTATCATCCTATTGGCTTGTTTAATATTTGCTGTAACTTTTATAAATTTGGGAATTTGTGGATATTAAATTTAATATTTATGGAAATGACAAAAGTTGGAATTTAAATAAATAAATAAATAAATAAATAAATAAATAAATAAAAGAAAAATAAAATAAAATAGATTATTTTGTTGGCCATAAATTCCATTAATTTTATAAATTATTATACCATGTTGCATTGTATGATGAAGTCTTGATGTATGCATGACATTGAATTGAGATGCATGTGTGAATTCAATGTTGAACATGATTGTTGGTTGCCATTACATCATATGCCATGCTAAATTGAGACCGAAATTGGTGAACATGAATAATGTTAAATGAGGAGATTGTTGTGGCGGATGATAATGCCCCGGGAGTCGGGATGCCCAGAGGTTCGAATGAGTCGATGGCCTTTGGATGCCTGGTTGTATTATGAATACATGCTCAGAGGTTTTTCCCGGGAGTGTCGGGATGCTCGGTTGTATTATGATACATGCCCGGAGGGTGAGGGGTTGTATCATGATGCATGCCCGGAGGGTAGGGGAAACCATTTTCATGGCGAGCCCCGGAGATTCCTCGTGATGCCAGTTGGGATGCGAGATGCCTGGCTAGAAGGGTAAAGGCCAGATGTCCGGTTGTATCTTGGATACATGCTCGGAGGATACCTCGTGATGCCAGTTGGGATACGAGATGCCTGGAATGTGGGGGTGCCGGATGCCCGGTTGTATCTTGGATACATGCCCGGATGGTTCTCGCGATGCCAGGATTGGGCGCGAGTGATGAATGTGGGATGCAAACATTGGTCCCGGGAAAGAGAAATGTGGCAGTCCAATATGAAAAGATGAGATTGAGAAATTGAAATTAAAATATGCATGATGATGTGCATGATATGATGATGATGATATGCATGATGATATGCATGACGACGACGATGATGATGATGATATATGATAAGGCATGATGATATGCATGACGACGACGACGACGATGATGATATATGATAAGGCATGATGATATGCATGACGACGACGACGACGACGATGATGATATATGATAAGGCATGATAATATGCATGATGATATGCATGACGATGATGATGATGATGATATATAATATGGCATGACAACATGTGTAATGTGATGATGCCATTGTGATGATGCCATGATGATGATGAAGATGACATGTATGATATGTTGATGCGATGATGATGATGACATGTGACACCCCGAACCCTTCGCAGGTCGTCACCAGCGCCGGTGTTACACTTGATTTCCTTTACTATCTTGTACTTAATACAAGCGTCGTTAATCACAGGCATTTTTTTTTTATTAAAACGGTCCCAGTGCGACTCATAGCGGAAGCAAATTAAACATCTCCATCTCTCCCCTTACTAACCATGATACCAATACACACCAGCTAAACATTAGGATTTTATAAACGAACATCGACACTTTATTTACATATTCTTTTAGGATGGGACTCCTCCTTTCTCGGGTCGATACAAAACAAGAAAAGCGAGGACTCGCCATGTCCCGCCTAAAATCTCAAAAAGAAACTATCAACCCTCTACATCAAGCGCACAACCCCCATCAAAAGTGTCGATTTTCTACATCAAAAGATTCGGCTCCTACTCATCGCGCGTGTGTCTCACACCCAACCCGGTGCATCAGGCGGTGGCGGCGGCAACATCCCTCGCATAGCACCATCTCGACGAACGTGCACAGAAATGAACTCCTGAATGATAGGGCCCCCAGCCAGGCCTATATCGTACATCACTAGACATCGCACTCGGATGAAAGTCAGTCCAGGAATAGAGGGACAGTCTATCTCCGCACACTCGACTTCTACATCAGACGGTAGACCATAAAACGTACCACGCGTGACGGCGGGTAGCGGCATACTTGCTAATCTGAAATGTTATCCCCAAAAGGGGTGAGTACAACCACTCAGAGAGAGAAATCAATAACATTCCAATGCATCATGCATATCATCACACGTTGCAAGCATCACTTACCTTGTAATCATGCGTATCATGCATCATCACATCATATATATCATCATCATCATGGCATATCATATATCATTATCATCATCATGCATTTCATCATGCATATCGTACCATGAATGATCATCATGTCACGTCACATGCCATCATCATTATGCATCATCATGCATATATTATCATAGGTGATCATCATATCACATCACATGCCATCATCATCATGCATCATCATGCATATATTCTCATAGGTGATCATCATATCACATCACATGCCATCGTCATCATGCATCATCATGCATCATCATGCATATATTATCATAGGTGATCATCATATCACATCACATGCCATCGTCATCATGCATCATCATGTCATGAGTTAATTATCATCTTTATCTTTCAATTTTGATCACCACATCACCCATTTCTCAAATCATCAATCTCATCATCAACCCTTCGGGCAGAAACCTCCGACAGGGCTCCCGGCAAACTCACCCATCCCATGGCCACCGGGCTTCTGGCCCCCCACATTCCGGGCATCTCACATCTCAACTAGCATCACGAGGCATTCCCTTCGGGCAGAAACCTCCGACAGGGCTTCCGGCCTTTACCCTTCTAGCCAGGCATCCCGCACCCAAATCCTGGTGTCGCGAGGCATTCCTTTCGGGCAAAGACCTCGACAAGGCTTCCGCCCCCCACATTCCGGGCATCCCGAAACTCCCTGGGGAATCTCGGAATTACGCCACCAGGCCACCAGACAACATCCTCCACCACAACCTCTTTCTCATCCACATTTATCCTTTTATCTCAATTTAATATGGCAATTGGCATGGCATCAAACAAATCACACTTGCATTTCAATTCACATGTCATACACATGCCAAAGCTTTATCACATATGCATTTCCACTTAATACATGTACAAAAACCTCATCACTCAAGTGCCACACAAATGAAGTTGAATCCATGGCCAAATAAAAATCTATTTTATTATTATTATTATTATATTATTATATTATTATATTATTATTATATTATTATATTTATTTATTTTCATAAATAAATATTAAATTTAATATCTATGATTTTCCCAAAATCATAATATTGAAACAATCACTAAACAAATCAATAGGATCACAATTTCATACAAAATTCATGGCCAAGTTGAATTTCTCATAATTCCACAATTTCCACAAATAGCACATGATATTCGGATAATGACCAGAATTGCACAGTTTCCAAATAAATTCAATTAAAATACTCATATGGCCTTCAAAAATTACGAAATTTTACAGGGTGATAGCCAACACATTTTCGTGCATTTTTCATGCAGAACTCTAAGCCAAATTCTTTTCATATTAATTTATACAACCCTACAAAGCTTCTGGAACCACGACCGCGTCGTCCAGAATACACTTCTCCGAAATTTTTAGATTTCACCCATCTATTCTCTTTTTTTTCCTCTGAAATTTGAGTATGTTATGTAACAAGGTGTCCTTTACAATTTTTATGAAGATACCTAGGTCAAATAGCCAAAGTATGGTCACCATTTAAGTCCATGAAGTCTCGGGTGTCTCGGAACACATCACCAGAACCATCGTTTCCAAGATCTAGCCGATTCACCAAGCTATACTTGTTCTTTTTGCTTCAAATTTGAGTATGTTGTAGTCTAAGGTGTTACCTACAACTTTCATGAAGACATAGAAGTAAAATCTTCAACAGAAATCAACATTCAAACAAGAAATCAACAAGAGGTCAGTGAAGATTTCGCAGATCTAAAGTCTCCGTACAATAGAACTTTTGACCCCTCAAATCTCCATCGTTTTCTGCGAAATTTTAGTACGTCATAGTACAAGACGTTAGCTTCAACTTTCATGAAGACAACGAAGCCAAAATGGAACTCCAAATACACATGCAAACTCGAACAAGCTACTGACTCCAACAAACCGAACAAGAACAGTCACAGGGTTTGCAAATAACCAACTCTTACCTCGGTTTTTCGCACAAATCATACCTAAAATCTAACATGCAACCACCAAAACAAACATGCACGAGAAGTTATGGACTCCACTTGCCTCTAGGATGGACAAACGATGAGCACACGGCGGCGAATCGGGCGGCACACGGGCGGACGGACGGCGGGACACGGCGGCTCCTCCTCCTTCCTCTCTCGGTCTCTCCCTTTCTCTCGAACTCTCTCTCTCTCTCGCACTCTCTTTGGACGAATGGAGCAAGAACCAGCCACTCTCTCTCTCCTCATCCCTCTTATACTCCCCTAATCCCATCATTAGTAATGATTACTTTGCCTACAAACCCACCAATGCATGCTCTTGCCCTTTGCCACTTGTCACATTGGATTTTTTTTTTTAATTTGAATTTGAATGGGCTTGGGCTTAGGCCCATCTGGCCACTCCCTTTGGGCTGGTCGAATTCCTCCTTTGGGCTCTAATGGGCCGACTAGCTTGGCCCACCAAGCTTTAGGCTAATGGGCCCAATGCCCATTTCGAAAATAACCCTCCTTTTCCTTTTTTTTTTTTTTGAAATTCTTTTTATAAATATTCTTGAATTCCAATTTTCATCTTGGCCAAAGTCTTGGAACATTTTAATTATCGAGATTTAATTTATGAATCATATGGCCAAGCGTAGATTATTAATCTATTAAATTTAAATTTCCACAATCACAAGCACAAATCATCAAATTAAAAGACTAATGGCTAAAACATAAGCCATGGAAATTCTACCACCTAATTAAAGACTTTAACACACCTTAAGGCTTGGCTTTGAATTTCTGGGATGCCACAATTCTCCCCTCCTTAGAGAATTTCGTCCTCGAAATTCAAGCACTACTCGCGCCTTCTTGAAATAAATAGGGATACTTTTCCTTCATCTGATCCTCACTTTCCCATGTGGCTTCCTCCACGTCATGATGTCGCCATAACACGTTAACTAGTGGGATCTTTTTAGTCCTAAGAATTTGCTCCTTTCGATCTAATATCTGCACAGGCTCTTCAATGTACCTTACTTTCTCATCCATTTTGATGGCTTCATGATCGAGTATGTGACCAGGATTCAGCTGGTACTTCCTCAACATCGATACATGAAACACATCGTGCAGATTTCCTAACTTAGGAGGTAACGCTAAAGGATAAGCCACATCCCCTATCCTTTCAAGTATCTCAAAAGGTCCAACAAATCTAGGGCTTAACTTACCCTTCATCCCGAATCGAGATATTCCTTTCATTGGAGATACCTTAAGGAATACATGGTCTCCTACACTAAATTCCAAAGGCCTCCTATGTCTATCTGCGTAGTCTTTCTGTCTACTCTAAGCTGTTCTAAGTCTTTCTCTGATAATATCGACAGCTTCCGTGGTAACTTGTACCAGATCAGGTCCTGTCAACTTCCTTTCACCTACTTCACTCCAACAGACAGGAGTCCTACATCTCCTTCCATATAATGCTTCATAAGGTGCCATGCCTATACTTTTCTGAAAACTATTATTATAGGCAAACTCCACCAAATGCAATCTTTCATCCCAATTCCCTTTGAAATCGATCACACAGGCTCTCAACATATCCTCTAGTATTTGGATTACTCTTTCTGACTGACCATCAGTCTGAGGATGAAAAGCAGTACTAAACTGAAGCTTAGATCCTAACGCAACTTGAAGACTTTTCCAAAAATTCGAAGTAAATCTCGAATCTCAATCTGATGTAATGGTCACTGGAACACCATGTAAGCGTACCACTTGACTTACATACATGTCCGCATACTTATCCATTGGGTAGTCCATGCGAATCGCTAAGAAATGTGCCGACTTAGTCAAACGATCCATTATAACCCAAATTGAATCATGACTCCTCGATGTCCTTGGCAATCCTTGCACAAAGTCCATCGTTATATGTTCCCATTTCCACTCTGGAATGTCTAATGGTCTCAAAAGTCCTGCGGGTTTACGATGCTCTGCTTTCACTTGCTGACATGTCAAACATCGAGATACGTACTTAGCCGTATCTGCCTTCATACCATTCCACCAAAATTGCTGACGCAAATTTCTGTACATCTTTGTACTACCTGGGTGGACACTATAATTACTCTTATGTGCCTCCGAAAAAATTTCCTTCCTCAACTCCTCATTGTCGGGAACACAAAGTCATCCTTGACATCTTACTATTCCATCATCAGAGATCTGAAATTCTGATCTTTTCCCTAAAGATACAGCATCTTTCACTTTCAAAATCTCTGGGTCAGATTCTTGCAAAATTTTAATTCTCTGGATAATCTCTGGCTCAATCCTTAATGCACTAAGCATGCCAGTAAGACAATCCATTTTCAATTTAAACTCTGAATTTGCTACAGATTCTAACAATTCCCATTCTGCCATTCTCAAACTAGCCATTTCTATAGCTGACTTTCGACTAAGAGCATCTGATACTCTATTCGCTTTCCCTGGATGATATCTTATCTCACAATCATAGTCCTTCAACAACTCCATCCACCTCCTTTGTCTCATGTTCAACTCCTTTGTGAGAACAGATATTTCAAACTCTTATGATCCGTGTAGATCTCAAACTTTTCCCCATACAAATAATGTCTCCATATCTTCAAGGCAAACACTATAGCTGCTAGTTCTAAATCATGCGTCGGATAATTCAGCTCATGGGGTTTCAATTGTCTGGATGCATAGGCTACAACCTTGCCATGCTGCATCAACACACATCCTAGTCCTTTGTGAGATGCATCACTATACACTGTGAAACCATCAGGTCCAGTAGGTATAGTCAGAATTGGAGCTGAAGTCAATTTCATTTTGAGCTCCTGAAAACTCCTTTCACATTCTCCATTCCATTCAAACTTCACATTCTTTCGGGTCAATTTAGTTAAAGGTCCTGCTAGTCTTGAAAATCCTTCAATGAACCTCCTATAATAACCAGCCAGTCCTAAGAAACTTCGTATCTCAGTAGGTGTCGTCGGTCTCGGCCAATTCACCACCATTTCAACTTTTGCCGGGTCTACTGCAATTCCTTTTCCTGACACCACATGTCCTAGAAATATTATCAGGTCCAACCAGAACTCACATTTACTGAACTTAGCATACAACTTATGCTCTCTCAGAGTCTGCAAAACTATTCTCAAATGCTGCTCATGCTCTTTAGACCCTTTTGAATATACCGGAATATCATCAATAAAAACAATCACAAACTAGTCTAAATAAGGCTGAAATATTCTATTCATCAAATCCATAAATGCGGCAGGTGCATTAGTTAATCCAAATGGCATAACAAGGAACTCATAATGTCCATAACGAGTCCTGAACGCAGTCTTAGGAATGTCCTCCTTCTTAATTCTTAACTGATGGTATCCCGACCTCAAGTCAATCTTAGAGAAAACTGAACTTCCTTGAAGTTGATCAAACAAGTCATCAATTCTAGGCAAAGGATACTTATTCTTAATGGTCACCTGATTCAACTGCCTATAGTCAATACACAAGCGCATCGATCCATCTTTCTTTTTCACAAACAAGACCGGTGCACCCCAAGGTGAAGCACTTGGTCTAATGAATCCCTTGTCAAGCAACTCCTACAGTTGCACTTTCAACTCCTTCAATTCAACTAAGGCCATCCTATATGGGGCTTTTGATATTGGTCCCGTTCCAGGCATTAATTCAATTTCAAATTCAATCTCCCGCTCTGGCGGCAATCCAGGTAATTCCTCAGGAAATACATCTTGAAATTCGTTAGCTACACGAACTTCCTCAAGATTAGGCTCCTTCCTTGCATAATCTCTAACTATGGCTAGGTACCCTTGACATCCTTCGTCAAGTAACTTACAAGCTTCTACTGCCGAAATAAGCGCTACAGGCAAATGGGTCTGACCTCCTAAAAATTCACAACTAGACTGATCAGGTAAAACGAATTGAATTACTCTTCTATAACAATCCATTCTAGCCTGATACTCACGAAGCCAGTCCATTCCTATAATCACATCAAAATCATACATAGCCATTACAACCAAATCTATCTCCATATCCTTTCCTCCCATGGATATCTTACAATTTCCACACACCAGCGTAGACAATACCATATCTTTTAAAGGCGTGGAAACACAAAGAGGCGTCTCAAGAGGCATAACTTCTATCTTATTCAAACATCTATATCTTTCAGACACAAACGAATGCGTTGCACCCGTGTCAAACAATGCATATACCTTTTCACCATTAATAAGAATCGTACCTGAGATAACATTCTTGGAAGCTTCCGCTTCCTCCTGGGTGATCGCATACACCCTTCCTTGTGCAGGTGGTCTCTGAGGATTTCCTTGCTGGTTCGACCTAACAGCATTCTGATATCCCTGTCGCACCGAGCCAACGCTCACTTGCAACCTCTCTTGTGGGCAATTCCTCCTAAGATGACCTACTTGTCCACAGCCAAAACATTTCTGCTGTCCAGTACAAGGTCCTGGGCCATGTCTCCCATTACACCTCTGGCAATTACCAGGCTGATAGGGTGCTTTCCCTATATTCAGACCACTCCTTGCTCCTCCAAAATTTCCAAAGTTACCTTTCTTCTTCACATTCCAGGTCTGACCTTGACTAGAATAAGGTCTCTTCCTCTTTTTCACATCACTAAAATTCAATGGTTTCTTAAACTCCAACCGTTCCCTCAACAGCTCCTGCTCCACTAACTGCGCCCTTTCATAAATCTGATTATAATCTCTTATATTCAAAGGCACCAGCTGCTTCCTAATGTCAGTCCTCAGCCCTTTCAGGAATCTCTTAGCCTTCTCTTCCTGATCCTCAATCAATCTAGGAGCATATCTAGACAATTCAGAAATTCTAGCCTCATATTGATCTACAGTCAATCCCTTTTGTTCTAGCTGAACAAATTCAGTAATCTTCCTATCCTTAGCACAATCAGAGAAATGCTTCCTATTGAAAGCCCTAAAAAACTCCTCCCAGCTCACATTAGTACCTGGTGGAAAAATTATGTCCTTTGAAGCTCTCCACCAAAACTTCGCATTTCCCTCCAACTGGTACTCTTCTAAAACTATTTTCTCAGCATCGGTGCAGTCCAACAGCCGGAAAATTCTTTCCATCCCATCAATCCATTGCTCGCCTCCTCAGACTTCCCATTCCATTAAACTTAAGTGGCTTCAGCTTTAAAAACTGCTCCACTAGTCCTTGAGTACGTCGTTCTGCTCCGGGCTGTTGCTGCGCCTGCCTCTCCATCAGATTTCCAATATTGGCTAATGCCTGCAGGATATCTTCCATTCGGGGTTCAGCCTTTGCAGCAGAGGCTTCAGCCCTCGATGGATGAGCACTTCCAGCTCTCACCATAACTTTCCTGCAATTTCCAAGCATTGCCTCAGGAATAATCTGAGACTCACTGCCTCCACTCAAAGCAATTACTACTACTACATAAGTAACATATACATGTTGCGGTACCTAAAAGCAACTCAAAATAAACTACTGGGGATCTACGAGTGAATACTCATCACCCGTTATTCAATTATTTCGTTTAAGATCCTATGGTGTGCATTGCCATCATGTTCCTCAATTCCAAATGAGGCTCCTTATCACTCCAAATAAACCATTCGCTCTGATACCAAAAAGGGCGGCTGTGACACCCCGAACCCTTCATAGGTCGTCACCAGCGCCGGTGTTACACTTGATTTCCTTTACTATCTTGTACTTAATACAAGCGTCGTTAATCACAGGCATTTTTTTTTTTTTTAAAACGGTCCCAGCACGACTCATAGCGGAAGCAAATTAAACATCTCCATCTCTCCCCTTACTAACCATGATACCAATACACACCAACTAAACATCAGGATTTTATAAACGAACATCGACACTTTATTTACATATTCTTTTAGGATGGGACTCCTCCTTTCTCGGGTCGATACAAAACAAGAAAAGCGAGGACTCTGCCATGTCCTGCCTAAAATCTCAAAAAGAAACTATCAACCCTCTACATCAAGCGCACAACCCCCATCAAAAGTGTCGATTTTCTACATCAAAAGATTCGGCTCCTACTCATCGCGCGTGTGTCTCACACCCAACCCGGTGCATCAGGCGGTGGCGGCGGCAACATCCCTCGCATAGCACAATCTCGACGAACGTGCACGTAAATGAACTCTGAATGATAAGGCCCCCGGCCCAGGCCTATATTGTACATCACTAGACATCGCACTCGGATGAAAGTCGGTCCCAGAACAGAGGGACAGTCTATCTCCGCACACTCGACTTCTACATCAGACGGTAGACCATAAAACATACCACGCGTGACGGCGGGTAGCGGCATACTTGCTAATCTGAAATGTTATCCCCAAAAGGGGTGAGTACAACCACTCAGCAGATAGGGAAATCCAATAACATTCCAATGCATCATGCATATCATCACACGTTGCAAGCATCACTTACCTTGTAATCATGCGTATCATGCATCATCACATCATATATATCATCATCATCATCATGGCATATCATATATCATTATCATCATCATGCATTTCATCATGCATATCATACCATGAATGATCATCATGTCACGTCACATGCCATCATCATTATGCATCATCATGCATATATTATCATAGGTGATCATCATATCACATCACATGCCATCATCATCATGCATCATCATGCATATATTATCATAGGTGATCATCATATCACATCACATGCCATCGTCATCATGCATCATCATGCATATATTATCATAGGTGATCATCATATCACATCACATGCCATCGTCATCATGCATCATCATGTCATGAGTTAATTATCATCTTTATCTTTCAATTTTGATCACCACATCACCCATTTCTCAAATCATCAATCTCATCATCAACCCTTCGGGCAGAAACCTCCGACAGGGCTCCCGGCAAACTCACCCATCCCATGGCCACCGGGCTTCCGGCCCCCCACATTCCGGGCATCTCGCATCTCAACTAGCATCACGAGGCATTCCCTTCGGGCGAAACCTCCGACGGGGCTTCCGGCCTTTACCCTTCTAGCCGGGCATCCCGCACCCAAATCCCGGTGTCGCGAGGCATTCCTTTCGGCAAAGACCTCCGACACAAGGCTTCCGGCCCCCCACATTCCGGGCATCCCGAAACTCCCTGTGGAATCTCGGAATTACGCCACCAAGCCACCAGACAACATCCTCCACCACAACCTCTTTCTCATCCACATTTATCCTTTTATCTCAATTTAACATGGCAATTGGCATGGCATCAAACAAATCACACTTGCATTTCAATTCACATTTCATACACATGCCAAAGCTTTATCACATATGCATTTCCACTTAATACATGTACAAAAACCTCATCACTCAAGTGCCACACAAATGAAGTTGAATCCATGGCCAAATAAAAATCTATTATTATTATTATTATTATTATTATATTATTATTATATTATTATATTATTATATTTATTTATTTTCATAAATAAATATTAAATTTAATATCTATGATTTTCCCAAAATCATAATATTGAAACAATCACTAAACAAATCAATAGGATCACAATTTCATACAAAATTCATGGCCAAGTTGAATTTCTCATAATTCCACAATTTCCACAAATAGCACATGATATTCGGATAATGACCAGAATTGCACAGTTTCCAAATAAATTCGATTAAAATACTCATATGGCCTTCAAAAATTACGAAATTTTACAGGGTGATAGCCAACACATTTTCGTGCATTTATCATTAAGAACTATAAGCCAAATTATTTTTATATTAATTTATACAACCCTACGAAGCTTCTGGAACCACGACCGCGTCGTCCAGAATACACTTCTCCGAAATGTTTAGATTTCACCCATCTATTCTCTTTAGTTTCCTCTGAAATTTGAGTATGTTATGTACCAAGGTGTCCTTTACAAGTTTTATGAAGATACCTAGGTCAAATAACCAAATTATGGTCACCATTTAAGTCCATGAAATCTCGGGTGTCTCGGAACACATCACCAGAACCATCGTTTCCAAGATCTAGCCGATTCACCAAGCTATACTTGTTCTTTTTGCTTCAAATTTGAGTATGTTGTATTTTAAGGTGTTACCTACAACTTTCATGAAGACATAGAAGTCAAATCTTTAACAGAAATCAACATTCAAACAAGAAATCAACAAGAGGTCAGTGAAGATTTCGCAGATCTAAAGTCTCCGTACAATAGAACTTTTGACCCCTCAAATCTCCATCGTATTCTACGAAATTTCAGTATGTCATAGTACAAGACGTTAGCTTCAACTTTCATGAAGACAACGAAGCCAAAATCGAACTCCAAACACACATACAAACTCGAACAAGCTACTGACTCCAACAAACCGAACAAGAACAGTCACACGGTTTGCAAATAACCAACTCTTACCTCGGTTTTTCGCACAAATCATACCTAAAATCTAACATGCAACCACCAAAACAAACATGCAAGAGAAGTTACGGACTCCACTTGCCTCTAGGATGGATAAACGACGAGCACACGGCGGCGAATCGGGCGGCACATGGGCGGACGGACGGCGGGACACGGCGGCTCCTCCTCCTTCCTCTCTCGGCCTCCCCCTCTCTCTCGCACACCTCTCTCTCTCTCGCACTCTCTTTGGACGAATGGAGCAAGAACCGGCCACTCTCTCTCTCCTCATCCCTCTTATACTCCCCTAATCCCATCATTAGTAATGATTACTTTGCCTACAAACCCACCAATGCATGCTCTTGCCCTTTGCCACTTGTCACATTGGATTTTTTTTTTTTTAATTTGAATTTGAATGGGCTTGGGCTTAGGCCCATCTGGCCACTCCCTTTGGGCTGGTCGAATTCCTCCTTTGGGCTCTAATGGGCTGACTAGCTTGGCCCACCAAGCTTTAGGCTAATGGGCCCAAGGCCCATTTCGAAAATAACCCTCCTTTTCCTTTTTTTTTTGAAATTCTTTTTATAAATATTCTTGAATTCCAATTTTCATCTTGGCCAAAGTCTTGGAACATTTTAATTATCGAGATTTAATTTATGAATCATATGGCCAAGCGTAGATTATTAATCTATTAAATTTAAATTTCCACAATCACAAGCACAAATCATCAAATTAAAAGACTAATGGCTAAAACATAAGCCATGGAAATTCTACCACCTAATTAAAGACTTTAACACACCTTAAGGCTTGGCTTTGAATTTCTGGGATGCCACATGACATGTGTGATGTGATGATGTCATAATGATGATGACATGTATGATATAATGATGATACACACGTGTGTGTTATGATTTTGGTGATGATGCATGATAGTATATGCATGGCTTCAAGGTAAGTAATGCCTGCAATGCATGTATGACTTGTATGATGCAATGAATGGTTATTGGATTCCTTTACTTGCTGAGTGGTTGTACTCACCTCTTTTGGGGACCAACATTTCAGATTAGTAGATGAATTGAGCGGTTGGATATGACCGTAAGAAGGAGGATAGCAAATGAGGGAACTTTTGGGTGCCGACACTAATCAATGGACTCTAAAGTAGACGACTGTTGGAAGCGACGTCGGTCATCTTTTGAAATATAGCCAAGTATAGAAAGACTATGGCATTTTGATGTATCGACTAATGACGTCCATCAAGTTATGTAAACAAAAGTGTGGTGTGCATCGTTTTTTGAATATAGGGAAGGGAGTTTGTTGGATGTGCTTCCGTATATGAATTGCGCAAGGGACCTATCAAAAAAAAAAATGTAAACCCCCTATGTTGTATGGACCCGTTGCAATTGAAATGGTGTCAGAGTGACATGACATAGAAATAGTGAATGGTAAGCGAACTGTGGTGACCCTAATCGGATCGGGGGCCGTCGAGGGGTGCCACATTTGATAGGTGAAAAAGAGTGAAGGGATCTTCGTCTTGAAAGGTGGCAAGATCTACTACAGGCTTCCGTATTGTCGTGCCACCCTATATGGGTAATAGGGAATGGTGCTGGTAAGGCCAAGCAGTGGAATTGGATTGCAACATTTGTAAGCAAAGCGACCTCTCTTTTCATAGAACCAACCGGCACACCATAGGAATGCCTCAAGAGCCGGGTCTATTTGGAAATTTATCTAGTTAAAATAGCTTTGGTTGAGAATGTATGGTCCTAAGACCATAAATTTCTGTAATGGATTTTCGAAATCATTTGTTTCAAACGACTGCATGAGGCATCGAAATTCGCTTAGGTGAGAAAAAAAACCAGACCTGCAAAATTTCAGGGGAGGCTCACATGATTTTTTCCATGCTTTCTTTAAAATGATTAAGGGACAATAATGTTTTGGCTAAAATCATGTTGACATAATTTTGCCCCCTTGAGATCTAATCAACTACTCATGCCATTGAAGGACTTATGGCACCCTTTTGATGGGGGAAAATGATGAACTCGAAAAAGGATAGAATGAAATTTCACTTTTTTGGGTCATGGGTTGATTTTCAAAACAAGTAGTCAAAGACACTAAGGGGCAGGTATTGTGGTTGGTTTCAAGAATGTCTAATAAGATGGACTTCAATTCTTAAAAGTCGTGCTAACCCACGCAACGGGTTAATGCCCATTGGTGGCTCTACAAGCTTATTCTCGAGAGGCATTCCGATAATGATGCTGTATTCTTCGAAAGTTAGGGTTAGCTCGAACCCACCAAACATGAAAGTGGATATCCTAGGACACTAGAAGTGTGCTATGGCCTATATGACTTTGGGATGAACATGGATTTAGAATAACGATAGGAGATGACCAACTTTGCCTTTCACGCACTCTTGGGCAAATTGGGCAAATTGGCCCAATTGACCCCACCCTCTAAAGAGCTCTGTTTTGGGGGCGGGAATAAACTGGATAACGTCTCCTTCCATCACATATAACTAGGACTTGAAAAGCCTACCTGAATTGCCATGGGCCAATAAAAAAGGACTGAGTAAAAAAACAAAGAAATTACTTTGCTTTTAAAGAAAATGGCAAGCATAGAGACATGCACATGGTACGTGCGGCTCGATGTCTAATTGAGAAGGCTTGTTGAAATTAAAAGGGTGTCTGCCTGTTGCAGTCTTATGTTGGCATCATACCTTCTTAACCTCAGCACTACCTAAAGAAATTCGAGGAAAATAAATGCAACCTCTACATCACAGTCTCGCATCCAAGGCTGTATCTTTCTTAACACCATCCTAAAAATCCTATGGCAGCCCAGGTTTGGCTGTGGTGTTGTGTCTACCACGTGCAGTGCTAAGACAGTAAAGCATGCATAGCAGTTTATAATCACAAGACATTTTATTTTCACAAAATTAAAATAGATCTCTAAGCTACTAACCTGCATGAAAAAAAAACCCCAAGTTAGTAAAGTGTTTAAACAAAATAAAAACGGCCTAAGTCCTCAAAATTATCCCCAGCAGAGTTGCCAAGCTATCGCGACCTCTTTTTTCGGCGCCCGATTAGGGCGGGCGACAGTGGGGCTAATGGTTTGGCTAGGTTTGTTAGGCTTAGCTGGGTTCTCTCAAGCCCACCAATTCATGACTTAATTGTCACACCCCAAACCTCGAGTGCGTGCACATCCCTCGATGGTCAATAAAATTGCGACATCCCTGGACATGTCGTTGACCCATTCATTTTATTGCACATGCAGAAGCGTATAATAATCCCCAAACAACACAAATATGGGATAAAAAAACAAGATACAAATTTTCACAAAACACATTTTTGTAAAATACCAAGGTCAGCCTACAAAGTTATATATACACAAAAGTCGAGGTCTAAAAAAGAAGTCCCTAGCTGACTCTATCTCAGACCCTATCTACTTGGGATCCGGATCTACCATGACACTGTCACGTGGGTTAGCTACCTCCTCGCTCGCAGTGGCGTTGACTGCAATGGCGGGGATGTTGAAACTCTGTAGG
The DNA here is from genome assembly GCA_016097595.1 of Eucalyptus pumila. NCBI lineage: Eukaryota > Viridiplantae > Streptophyta > Magnoliopsida > Myrtales > Myrtaceae > Eucalyptus > Eucalyptus pumila. The sequence continues at coordinate 32,238,692 of CM027848.1, read as the reverse complement.
GGACCTTTCCAGACCCCATTAGGCCCATGATGGAACCATGCTTTGAATCGATGAGGTACCAACTGTGGTAGTCCCTCATCGACCAAGATAGTGGTCATGATGAGCTCATGGAGCCAGGGACTCTCGGGGACAGGGACGTTGGTACTCTGCTTAGTATACCCCCACGGCTATCCAAAACGAACAGACCTCGCCTCCATCTATGGATCTAAAAAGTTAAAACCACGATAGGGTAAGACAATGTCTCAGTGAGTTCATGCCCTAAACCCCGATTAGGAACGAAATACACCTAGGGGCGGCCTAACCACACAACCAGAGAGACTCACCTCGCCTCAGTTCCTCTCTGCATGTCAACACAGTTCATATACTCAATGCATATAATAGATGCACACATCAATTGCAATGCCTCACTTATATCACAATCAATCAAGAGGGTCAAATCATTATGACACGTCCCATTCCGTGCCACACAATTTTGTCCCATAATCAGGCGCGTTTATCTCAATCAGACATGCATTCCAATTTTTATCACAGCCTACTCAACGTTTGGTAATCTTTCGGTGTAACTAGGCATCGTCTCACCCCATTGAGCATGACAACGTCTACACTAGACGGGAATTTTGAAGGAGCATCGGTCTAGCCTCTACTACAATCGACATCCATTGTCTAGGGGGCATCCCATATAGAGGTAATGTCCACTCGATGCACATCACTGACGGGTTCCCATAACCATCACACAATCAAACAATTTTGGCTAAGGATACCGCGCATTGCACTCAAATGTCTCAATAATCGTGTGTGGGTACATGGTCAAATCGAACTTTAAAAATTGATATCCTTCATTTTAAAATCCTACTATTTGATATAGTATTTAAAAACATTTTTGTGGTCAAAACCTGACACCCAGTATTTTCAAATTAAATACCCAAAAAATCACAATCACCACTCAATTGCACAAATTATCATTCAATTGCATAAGCTAATCACACCACGGTAATCAACACAAAATTCCAGCTACGGGCTATCTCGGTATAATTTCCGGAAAATATTAAATAATTAAATAAATAGAAAAATGAATTAAATAAATGCAAATGAATTCAATAAATACCTATATAGGCCTAAAACACTAATTTAACCACCTAATTGGGCATAAAAAAATAATGCACCTATCTACATAAATCAAGCAACCTAATTAGCCCATAACTAGTCCTATCTAACCACATAATTAGCATAATTAAGAAACTAAATCACTTATTAATCTAAACTAACCACCTAAGCCACAATTAAGCTAATCTAATTACCCACTAAACATAATTAACCTCCTAAGTAAGGTTTAGCAAGTAAACTCACCGGATTAGCGGGTCGGTGAGTTCACGGTGACAGCAATGTGACGGCGAGTGACACTTGGATCCAAGGTGACGCCAAGGGAGGTCCAAACGGGCTCGGAAAATAGCCCGCAAGCCTCGATTGTGGCTGAGGTTTCGACTTCTGCTCTCGGACGGCGGGACATAGCCAAGCGGGACAGCAATAGTTGTAGCGGGTCTTGGCGGGAGCGACGGTGGCTTGGATGGACAACAGAGGAGTCTCAGCTGGCTGGATGAAGGCTTGGGACGACTTGGGCTCTTGTGGATGGCGAGCTAGCGTGGAACGATAGGGACGCGTGGGCTTGGCTCGTGGGTGGCAGCGACGGTGCATGACGGGCACAGGGGAGCTCGGGCGGGTGGTCGACGATTGCAGGCAGTTTGGCTGGCTAGTTCTCTGGTTTTTGAGCTCTCAAACTACAACAACAATGAAGAAAGCAAAGGCAAGGAAGAAGAAGAAGAGCTTAGCTGAAGGGGGACCACAAAATGCCTCAAAAGTCTTGGAAGAGTATCCAAATCACTCATCACTTGGCCCCCACTTGTTGCTACCTCATCCTTAGCGATTTCCCTTCAACAAGTTTCCCCAACAAGCCTCCAAAAGTGGTCCAAATGTTGCACCCCCAAGGACCTATGAATTTTGCTCACTTCCCCTCCAATTTCATCTCAATTCCTCTTCAATTCAATCTAATTGAAGCCCAAAAATTCCAGCTAAGGCATCCACATCCATTCCATGATTTTCCTAGCCAAATGATCCATCTTGAATGTCGAAAATCCATAGAAAAATGGCCCTCTAATTTTCCCGGTCCAAAATAGCCCAAACTTGAATTTTTGCCAAAAATCGGGTTTGTAGAAAAATCTTCGAATGATGTGTCGACGTTCTTAAAATAAATCGTGACATGACAGAACCTTCAATTTTGCGGTTAATTTTAATTGGACACGATTTTAGCGTGACCTAATCTACCGGGTAGCTTTTAGGAATTTTTAGCACATTTGACTTGTGGTCAATTATTATCAAGCCACATTATACATCTTCGACTCATTGGTGACTCTTGGTTGTCATGAAAATTTCGAGGTTTGAAATATGGGCATAGGGTACATAAATGACAGAAAAATTGGTTTAGTGCCGTTCGACGAGAATTTTGCAATTAGGTGGAATCACCCACACTTTAATCACGTACCTCTGTCGAAATGACCTATCTTTGGTATTTGGTCAGTTTTAACTATGTTGTATTGACTCTTGCATATTAGCATGGTCGAGTAGTCGATTTTTGGTCGAATTCTCAAGTCTATTGCATTTAGATTCCTTAACATTTCACTAGATACATTAGTTATCTCGTGAGTGATCAGCTTAGAGTAAAAAAACTATAGGCACATTGATGAAAAGCCCAACTCATTCAATCGAAAACATAATTAGAAAATTAGGCTATCACATTAATGATTTGATATTTTTTTACCTATAAGTTAAGGAGACGCCATTGATCAATTTATCGTAGGTCAATTAGAAACTCAAGCAAAATATTGGGAGGAATATTCGTTCCTACACAACTAGAGAAACTAGGTTTTGAGACTTTATTATACTAGTTAATTACTGATGCCCTTTTAGTACCTAATCTTGTTTAGACCTTGAGGCTTTTTGGATTTTCGAGGGATTTTCCATGCATTTTGTGGAGGAAAGCACTTTTTGGTCTTTTCTATTTTTTTAACATAAAAGGGATATTGGATTTTTTTTTGTTATCTCTTTTGCAAATATAAATAATTTTTTGGCCTTTTTTTTGACTTTTTAGGAAAGCATGGGATATTTTGACTTTTTTTTTTGGAAAATAAATTATTTTTTATTTTTATTTTATTATTTTAAAAAAATTTATTATATTAAAAACGCCTCGGGTCGGATCTTCGGGTTGGGTCCGACTCGAGTTGCCCATGGCTGGGTCGACTGGGCCTGGAGCGCTAGCCTAGACTGGGCCTTACTCTGCCTCTAAAAATTCCAGGCCCACAAAATCCATGCCCGACTCAGCTTCGGTCAAAACCCTACTTGGTTTGCAACCTAAGCTTGACCTGACGACCCTAGGGGGACTGGGTCACGCGCTCGACCCGACGGACCCGGCTCTACGGTCGTAGCTAGCTTTTTGATCTAGTGGCTGTGATGGACAACGTCACCCGTCCATGCTCGGCCGTCGGATTCTGTTGGCGCTACGTCAACCTGACAACCTGACCTCTAGCAGGGCGTCTCCATCATCGTTGCTAATCGTCGTTGTCGGTTAGCGAAGCTGGCTGCGGGATTTCTACTCCTAACCCTCAAACCCTAACGGGGGCGGCTGTAGCTTACGTTAGCGGGTGCGACGGCGAGGCTGCAACAATGGATGGTGATGGCTCGGTGGTTAGAGCAACATGAACAGGGGGCCGCTCAAGCTCTGGCGTTTTCTGAGTTGTAGTGACAGCGACACTAGGAACCTTGGACGCAGCGAGGCCGAAGCTGAACTAGACATAAAGAAAAGGAAAATGGGCAAGTGACAATTTTCCCACTTGACACGGTGACGATGCACGCATAGCGCGGCTTGGGGATGGTGTTGACGCGACAGAAGTTTGACGAGAGGGGGGGTGTGATTTGCTCGGATTTCACCTCCCTTCTTCGATTTAGCTGGCCTCTTTCGAATCTCTCTCTCCCTCCAACCTCAACTACTCCTACTCGATGCCTCTTTGCCGGATTTGCCTCTCTCCAGCCAGATCTGACCTTCTCTTGCCAGATCTGAGCCGCCTCCGACAAGATCTGAGATCTCTGGTGGCTCGCCCTTGGGCACCCCCGAAGTCTCTCAGGGAAGGTTTTCGAAGCTTGTTGCTGGTGATTACTCTCTTCGCCATGGTTTGGCCTTCCCCTAATGCCCTATTTGTAGGCGAGGGGAAGGCCGGTTGATGGAGGTCCGATCGCCGATCCTTCGCACATCAAACGACCTCCACCGACCGAACCGACGTCCCATCCGTCGAGGTGGCTTTAGCTAAGTCGCCTCGCATTGAAGACGCGTCCTTTCTGCCTGCTACGTTGTATGTCGCCATCCCCTCTCCATTTTGGCATCGCACGCGTCTAGCATTCGGTGTGTGCTACTCGGGGAAGAACACAACGTGAGGATGAAGACAAGCAGGAGGAGGGGGTTGGGCCTAGCAGAAAAGGGCCGAGCCTTAAGGGCTCGTGCAGAAAGGGGGAAAGAAGGGGAGTTAGGCACAAAAGGCCTAGCCCCAATGGCTACTATTTATTTTTTTATTTTTTTATTGTTTTTATTATTATCTGAAAAAAGTAAGAAAATAAAATAAGGATTAAAAGAGAGATTAAGGCCTAATTTAAAAATCCTAATTAAAATTTGGGTGTCAACAATTAGAAGGTATATATACGTATATTTGTGAATGTCATCTTATATATCCTTGCGTTCACAAGCATAATTTCTAATCTCTTTTGTTTGATTTTTTTTTTTTAACTTCTTTCTTTCTCATTTGATCTTTATTCTTTTTCATTAATTACTTCGCAAGTCCAAACCCAGCAACCATAGTAAGATGAGGAGCCCCACCTTCGCAGCTCCGTAAGTCAACTGTGGCACCCCTGAACACTTAAGCTTGCCACAACCTGCCAATCGCTTTTTCTCAATAAGATATCCATTACTTGTCTTTTATAAAAAGGGGTTTAAAGAAGGACTGAGGTCCTTAGGTTTTTTTGTTTTTTGTTTTAAACAGTCCCAGCATAACTTATTAGCGGAAGCATAAATGAGTCTTACCATTTCTCCCTCCAATAACCATAATGCAATGCACACCAACTACACATCACATGAAAATATGAAGCTGAGCCACTTTTATTTATATATTTTCATGATGGATTTCTTGGGTCGGTACAACCAAAAAGAAAAGCCAAGACTTTTAACTACAGTTGGCCACAACCCAAAAGATATCTCGACCCCTATATCAATCACGTGTCATACCCCATCTACAAGTGTCGGCCACTCTCAAAAAACGTCAGCTCTCACTCCTCATGCGGCCATCACACCCATCCTGGCGCGTCGGGCGATGGCGGTGGCAACATCCCTCGAATCACTCCATCTCGGTGGACATGGATCGACAAAAACTCCTGGATAACCGGGCCCCTAGCTAGGCCCACATCATACATGACCAACACACGAACTCGTACAAACGTCAGACCAGGGATGGTAACGCAATCAATCTCCGAACACTCTGCCTCCACGTCAAAGGGGAGGCCGTAAAAAGGTACCACGCGTGACCAGAGAGAGTGGCATCTTCCTAATCTGAAATGTTGGTCCCTAAAGGGGTGAGTACAGCCAATCAGTAGGTAAAAGATCCATTAACTACTCAATGCATCATACAATACAATCATAACATCATAGTACATATCTTTCATGCATTCAGGCATAACTTACCTTGCAGCCATGCATATGTCATCATACCATATGTGCATACATCATCATGCACTCATCACCAAGCATTCATACATATACCATCATGCCATAGGTGCATATACAACAATGCACTCATCATCAAGCATCTACGCATATATCATCATGCCATAGGTGCATATACAACCATGTACTTATCATCAAGCATACACACACATACCATGCCTCATGTACACATACCATCATGCCATAGGTGCATATACAACCATGCACTCATACATGTCATATCATACAACCATGCATACATGTCACCATACCATGCATGATTCAATTTTTCACTTTTTATCTTTCAATTTGATCACCACATCTTTCTTTCCCGGGACCAGTAATTGCATCCCACATTTTATCACTCGCACCCTAACCTGGTATCGCGAGAAACCTCCGGCACACACCACCGAGCATCCGGTACCCCCACATTCCGGGCATCTCGCATCCCAACTGGCATCACGAGGCATTCCCTGGGCACAGACCTCCGAGGCTTCCGGCACCCAACCATTCCGGGCATCTCAAAACTCCTGAGGACATCCGGCACCCCCACATCTCGGGCATCCGGCACCCAACCATTTCGGGCATCCTGACACTCCCAGGGCATTGTCGACTCTCCTCCAACAGTCTCCTCATTCATCATAATTCATATTCTCCAATTTATGTCTCACAATCAACATGGCACATGATGTAATGGCAACAAAGTCAAATTCAGCATTTGATTTTATATGCAATGCCAAATATCATCACATGTGAAAAAATATTTAATCACTTAAATTAATATAATTCATGGGGCTCATCCAAAACAGAATTATCATAAATTACAGCATTTGAAATTCGCTCAATCCAGCTTGCACAGTTTTAGAAAATATTTTATTTAAATGCCCAAATAACTTTAAAAAATTATTAAATTCAATCATGTGATAGTAAAGACATAAAGGCAGACATTTTGTGAAGAACACTGCACCAAAAGACTCTCATATCATGCGGTATAGACCGAACATCACGGCACCATTATCATAACCATTTAACTTGCACAGTTTTGGAAACATTTTCAGTTAAATAGGCAAATGAACTTTAAAAATTATGAAATTTGAAGATGTTACAGGGAAGACATAAATAAATATACTTCGTGAAGAACACTTTGCCGAAATATCTTCATACAAAATTATATGACCCATGCATTGAAACTGACTAAGTCCGAACGTGTCAGATTATACGGTTTTAGAAATATTTCCGATTAAATACCCTAATGACCTTAAAAAATTATGAAATCTGACTATGTGGTAGTCAAGAACCTCAGGTATATTTTTCATGAAGGAATCAAAGTCATATTCGTTCTAGATGATTAAATATAGACGATTAAAACTTCTGTTTCAATACCGAAGTTTCCAGATCTGACTGCTTCCGAAAAACCATGATTTCAATTATCTGTTCTTATTAGTTTTCTCTATATTTTTGATATGTTAAACCTCAGGATGTCCTTTACATCTTTTGTTAAGAAATAAAAGTTAAATTTCAACAAAAAGATAGTCTTACAGTCCATGCATTCATCAAAGGTAGTTACTGAAATCTCCAGATTCAGTCTCTCCGAAAAATAAAGATTTCACCCAATTGTACTTGTTCGTTTTGTCCCAAATTTGAGTATGTTATATTTCAAGAAGTCCTTAACATCTTTCATTTAAAAGTCACGGCCAAAATCCAATTAAAACAACACACACAAGCCAATAGAACATCCAAGGTCGAACTGTTTTCTCAAGAACAGTTTACTAGTCTCAGACATCCCTCTTAAAACTTCAACTTTTAACACCCTAAACATCCGAAATCTATCACCATTCAAGCACACATACTAGGCACAACATGCAAAAGAAAATTAAGGATCCCAACTTGCCTCTAAACTGAGCAAACAGCAAGCACACGGCGACTGGACACAGCGATGAACGACGGACGCACGACGGACAGTCGACGAATGGCTCTCCTCCTTCCTCTCTTCCTTTCTCCCTTTCTTCCTTTCTTTCTTCTCTTCCTCTCCTCTCTTTCTCTCTCAGATGAACCCTTCTCTCTCCCTCTCATTCTCGCTTAAATCGGCATCATCTTCCCTAATTTTTCTTCCCCATCATTATTAGCTATCATTAGGTTATGCATGGACGACACTTGGCAGCTAGGAGGGAACACATGGCCTTTTCCATGCAAGATGGGCCTCCATTTTTGGCTGGGCTTGGGCCAGCCATGGACCGATGGCAGCTTCCTCTTGTTGGGCTTCGTGGGCCGGCCGAAGATGGGGTGAGGTAATGGGCTGGTTTGGGCTTTTAATTGTCCAGCCCATCCTCATCCTATTAATTCACCTAATCCTTAATTATATAAACACCTAATTGGAATTTATAATTCACCAAAACTTTGTGACCCAATTTAATAAATTTCAATCCATAACCCACATGGCCAAAAATAGAATTTTCCTATCAAATAATTATTCACCAAAAGTTTGGCCAAAGTCTTAATGCAAGACATGAATTAGAGCACCTCTAAGGATTAGCAAGGAATTCTAGGATGCCACAATTCACCCCTCCTTAGAGAATTTCGTCCTTGAAATTAGATAGTTACTCATGCCTTTTGAAACAAGTAGGGGTACTTTTCCTTCATCTGATCTTCACTTTCCCATGTGGCTTCTTCCATATCATGATGTTGCCATAATACCTTAACCAAAGGAATCTTCATAGTCCTAAGGACTTGCTCTTTTCGATCTAATATTTGCACAGGCTCTTTGATGTACCTCACTTTCTCATCCACTTTGATGGCTTCATGATCGAGTATGTAACCAGGATCTGGCTGGTACTTCCTCAGCATCGACACATGAAACACATCATGTAAATTTTTCAATTTAGGAGGCAGCGCCAAACGGTAAGCTACATCCCCTATTTTGTCAAGTATCTCGAAAGGTCCAACAAATCTAGGGCTCAACTTACCCTTCATTTCAAATCGAGATATTCCTTTCATTGGAGACACTTTAAGGAATACATGATCTCCCATATTAAATTCCAAAGGCTTTCTATACCTATCTGCGTAGTCTTTCTGTCTACTTTGAGCTATTTTAAGTCTTTTCCTGATAATCTCGACAGCTTCAGTGGTAACTTGTACCAGTTCAGGTCCTGTCAATTTCTTTTCACCTACTTCATTCCAACAGACAGGAGTCCTACATCTCCTTCCATATAATTCACAGGGAGCCATGTCTATACTTTCTCTGAAAACTATTATTATAAGCAAACTCCACCAAATGAAATATTTCATCCCAATTTCCTTTAAAATCAATCACAAGCCCTCAACATATCCTCTAATGTCTGGATTACTCTTTCTGTTTGTCCATCTGTCTGTGGGTGAAAAGCAATACTAAACTGGAGTTTAGTTCCTAAGGCAATTTGAAGACTCCGCCAAAAGTTCGAAGTAAATCTCGAATCTCGATCTGAGGTAATAGTTACTAGAACACCATGTAAGCATACTACTTGACTTACATATATATCCGCATATTTATCCATTGGGTAGTCTATGCGAACTGCTAGGAAATGAGCAGACTTAGTTAGACGGTTCACTATTACCCAGATAGAGTCATGACCACTTGATGTCATTGGCAATCCTTGTACAAAGTCCATTGTTATATGTTCCCATTTCCATTCTGGTATGTCTAACGGTCTGAAGAGTCCTGCAGGTTTGCGATGCTCCGCTTTTACTTGCTAGCATGTCAAACATTGAGAAACATGCTTAGCCGTATCTGCTTTCATACCATTCCACCAAAATTGCTGACGCAAATTCCTATACATCTTTGTACTACCTAGATGAACACTGTAATTACTCCTATGTGCCTCTGACAAAATTTCATTCTTTACTTCTTCATTGTCGGGAACACAAAGTCGTCCTTGGCATCTTACCACTCCATCTTTCACTTTCAAAATTTCTGGGTCAGACTCTTGTAAGATCTTAACATTATGAATAATTTCAGGTTCAATCCTTAATGCATTAAGCATATTGGTAAGACAATCCACTTTTAATTTAAACTCTGAGTCCACTACGGACTTTAACAAGCTCCATTCCACCATTCTTAAATTGGCCATCTCCATAGCTGACTTACGACTAAGAGAATCCGCTACCTTATTCGCTTTCCCTTGATGGTATCATATCTCATAATCATAATCCTTTAACAACTCCATCCACCTCCTTTGTCTCATGTTCAATTCCTTTTGCGAGAACAGATACTTCAAGCTCTCATGATCAGTATAAATCTCAAACTTTTCCCCATATAAATAATGTCTCCATATCTTCAAAGCGAACACTATAGCTGCTAATTCTAAATCATGCATGGGGTAATTTAGTTCATGGGGTTTCAATTGTCTAGACGCATAGGCTATGACCTTGCCATGCTACATCAAAACACATCCCAGTCCTTTGTGAGATGCATCACTATACACCGTAAAACCATCCGATCCTGTTGGTATAGTCAAGATTGGAGCCGAGGTCAATTTTCTTTTAAGCTCCTGGAAACTCCTTTCGCATTCCCCATTCCATTCAAACTTCACGTTCTTTCGAGTCAATTTTGTTAAATGAACTGCCAATTGTGAGAATCCTTCAATAAACCTTCTATAATAACCGACAAATCCTAAGAAACTCCGTATTTCAGTAGGTGTCATTGGTCTTGGCCAATTTATTACCATCTCAACTTTCGCCGGGTCCACTGCAATTCGTCCCCCTGATACTATGTGCCCCAAAAATATTATCTAGTCCAGTCAGAATTCACACTTGCTAAATTTGGCATACAACTTATGATCTCTCAAGGTTTGCAAAACTATCCTCAAGTGTTGTTCATGCTCTTTTAGGCCTCTCGAATATATGAGTATGTCATCAATAAAAACAATCACAAATTGGTCTAAATAAGGCTTAAATACTCTATTCATTAGATCCATAAATGCAGCTGGTGCATTTGTCAATCCAAATGGCATGACAAGGAACTCGTAATGTCCATAATGAGTCCTAAACGCAGTCTTAGGAATGTCCTTTTTCTTAATTCTTAGCTGATGGTATCCTGACCTTAAGTCAATCTTAGAGAAGACCGAACTTCCTTGGAGTTGGTCAAATAGGTCATCAATTCTAGGCAAAGGATATTTATTTTTAATGGTCACCTGATTCAGTTGCCTATAGTCAATGCACAAGTGCATCAACCCATCTTTCTTTTTCACAAACAAAACTGGTGCACCCCAAGGTGAAGCACTTGGCCTAATGAATCCTTTGTCAAGCAACTCTTGTAGTTGCACCTTCAATTCCTTCAACTCGACTAAGGCCATCCTATATGGGGCTTTCGATATTAGTCCTGTTTCAGGCATTAATTCAATCTTGAACTCAATTTCTCGGTTCGGCAGTAATCCAAGCAATTCCTCAGGAAATACATCTTGAAATTCATTAACCACTCGAATTTCATTAAGCTTAGGCTGTTCCCTAGACATCCTTTGTCAAGTAATGCACGGGCTTCTATTTATGAAATAAGTACTATAGATAGGTTGGTCTGACCTCTCAAAAATTCACAACTAGATTGATCAGGTAAGATAAATTGGATCACTTTTCTATAACAATCCATTTTGGGCCGATACTTACGAAGCCAATCCATTCCTATGATAACATCGAAATCATACATAGCCATTACGACCAAGTCTATTTCCATATCCTTTCCTCCCATTGTTATCTTACAATTTCCACACACCAGTGTAGACAATACCATATTCTTTAAGGGCGTAGAAATAAAAAGAGGCGTCTCAAGAGACGTAGTATCCATTTTACTGAAATGCCAATATCTTTCATACACAAATGAATGCGTAGCACCCGTATCAAACAATGCATATGCCTTTTTGCCATTTAGAAGGATCCTACCTGAGATAACATTTTTGGAAGCTTCTGCTTCCTCTTGGGTGACCGCATACACCCTTCCTTGTGCTGGTGGCCTCTGAGGATTCCTTGGTAGGTTTGATCTAACAACATTCTAATATCCTTGTCGCACCGAGCCAACACTCATTTACGACCTTTCTTGTGGGCAACTTCTCCTAAGGTGGCCCACTTGTCCACAACCAAAACATCTCAGTCGTCCATCATTGCAAGGTCCTGGACCATGTCGCCCATCACACCTTTGACAAACATCAGGCCAATAGGGTGCTTTCCCTATATTCAGGCCATCTTTTGCTCTCCCAAAATTTCCAAAATTGCTCTTTTTCTTCACATTCCAAGTCTGACCTTGATCAGGATAGGGTCCCTTACCCCTTCTCACATCATTAAAGTTCAGCTGTTTCGTAAACTCTGATCGCTCTCTCACCAGCTCTTGCTCCACTAACTGTGCCCTTTCATAAATCTCATGATAATCCCTTATATTTAGAGGCACTAGTTGTTTCCTGATATCAGTTCTCAACCCTTTCAAAAACCTCTTAGTCTTTTGTTCCAGATCCTCAATTAGTCTAGGAGCATATCTAGACAGTTCAGAAAATCTAGCCTCATATTGGTCCACTATCAACTCTTTTTGTTCTAACTGAACAAATTATGAAATTTTCCTATCCTTAGCACAGTAAGAAAAATGCTTTCTATTGAAAGCTCTCACAAACTCTTCCCAGTTAACATCAGTACCTGGTGGAAAGATTATGTCCTTCAAAGCTCTCTACCAAAACTTTGCATTTCCCTCTAGCTGGTACTTTGCCAAAGTTATTTTCTCAGCATCATTGCAGTCCAACAGTTGGAAAATTCGTTCTATCTCATCAATCCAATGCTCCGCCTCCTCAGGACTTCCCATTCCATTGAACTTAGGTGATTTCAGCTTCAGAAATTGCTCCACCAGTCCTTGAGTACGGTGTTCTGCTCCGGGTTGTTGCTACGCTTGGCCAAAGTCTTAATGCAAGACATGAATTAGAGCACCTCTAAGGATTAGCAAGGAATTCTAGGATGCCACACCAACACACTGTCACCCTCACCGATCAGTCTCCTACGCTACACATCTCTACCGTTTTCTCTCTCGCCCTTGGCAATGGAGGTTGTGGTTGCCATGAAGCACTTAATTGGCATGATACCGATGGATGTTTAGAATAAATAATGCACTTAACTATGTCATGTTGTTAATTTTTTATTTTTCAGAAAATATCTTTAAAAAGTCATGTAGTTGTAGCATAAAAAAAAATTGGCTTATTAGAGTCACTGCATAAAATGAAAGTTGAGTAATTAAAATGCAACTATAATTTAATGACACATAGTAGTGTTATGATTAAACCAAATGCACTCAATAAAAATGGTGGATCATTCTTTTCCCTTTAACTTGTGCTTTGATCATTATTAGAGTAATAGTTTTCTTGTAACAAAATGAAAATAAAAGGGAAATATACAACTCACGAACACAATAATTAGTTGGCTATATACCAAATAAACTGCATTTAAAAAAAAAAGAGGGACAAGTTTTGCCCCAAATGGGGAAATAATCCCAAAAAAGAAGGAAAAAAAAGAAGAAGAAGAAAATGTAAGAAATTATCTTAAATAAAGAGTACTCCTACGTTTCATCTTAGTCTTCATTTTGTGGTGTAGAATTGTCATTGGAAATTATTTCAATTTGAAATGTATGCTAAAGTGGGACCCACAATGGATAATTTGGTCAATTAGGGTAGGAAGTGTCACGCCTCAATCCTCAGGCACGTGCCCATCCCTCACCTGGCCAATTAATAGCGACGTTATAAGACGCATCACCGACGCCTTTTATTTTAATTCGCATGCGGAAGCATAAAATAATCCCTAGACAATAAAATATTGGGATAGAAAAGTAGGCCATAATTTTCACAACATGAAAACACATAACCACACTTTTTATACAAGCAATTCATAGTATTTTACAATACTATTAACATAGGTCTAATGCCTATTCACATATAAACAAGGTCTGACAAAACAGGATGGGATCTCAGTTCTCATCCATATCGTACTCGGGATCATCATCTCGATCCTCCGCACACTCCTCTGAAATCTCATTCTCTTCAAGCTCTTCGTCTTCTGCTGGCTTGTCAATAGGGTTGTCCAATAGGTAATCCTCCTTCAGGTCTTCTTCTTCAGGTACTCCCACCTCTGGCCATTCCCACTCCTGATTCTCCTCCTGTCCTCCCTGTTGCTCGACTATCTCCTCTTCTTCAAGCATGCTCCAGTTAGATCCTGCTGTTGAGTATACAGGCGACTCAGTGTTGCTCTCGAGCTTCGGGTCCTTGGCATCCACTACCAACCCATCATTGTGATCGGTTGTCCCTCCCTTTGCCCAGGACGAACATAGACACATCTTCTTCAGGCACAGGGCCCTCCCTTCGCCCGTCATAGTACTCACGATACCATGATCAGTACTTATGGGGCCTCAAGGCATCTACTCCCACATCAACCTAAACGGTCGACTGAACCAAGACATACTCTAGTCCTTCAGGATTAGGATGAATCGGAAAGTGGGTCTCCATCTTTGTTACTTCCACTGGAACACCAAAATGCCTAGGACGAGGAGGAGGGTGAGGTGCTGCCATCTAGGGGCCTGAAATGGTTATATAATAACCATTGAGACCATGTCTTAGTAAGTTCTACTCCCTAAGACTTGATTAGTAAACCAACACGCTAACCTATACATACATGGGTTAGAGGACTTACCTTGGCCTCATATTCCACCTGCATATTAGCACAGTTCAATAGGCACCCAAGCAATCACATCACAGATCGATATCTCAATCAATCGACCTAGTCAATTACATGTCAATCGAGCCGTTCACCGATCATTTCCATCCATGCTATACAATTTCCTGCATAATATACCTAGTCATCGAGCCACGTGCATTCTCTAAGGTGCCATATCACCAAGGTGACATACTAATCACCAAGCCCCATGCATTCTCTAAGGTGACTTATTCACCAAGGCGATGTACTAATTACCGAGCCATGTATATTCTCTACGGCGATATATCAAATTACCAAGCTACACTCATTCTCTTTCAAGCGTTGTTCTCACCACGGTAACATACTAATAGTTGAGCCACGTGCTTTTTCAGGTGATATACATATTCCACAATTACGTGCATTCTCTAAGGTGTCCTATATACCAAAGCGATGTAGTAATCACTGAGCCACGTCACACAAAATTTCTTCTCATCTTTTATTATACCCGATAAAATATCGTGTGTGGGCACATGGCTAGCCTTAGCCAAAATATAATATTTTCCTTTCCATAGTTCCCACATTTTTTGTAGTCCACTCAAATATTGTTGGCATTATCAACTAATGCCCGGTTATTTTTCAATTAATAACCAAATATTATTCAATTAAATAATAATTCTCAATTTCACAAATAATTCAATTCAGCACAAAATAAAGCTCAATTAAATAAACGGACTGCGCTATGACAATCAGTATAAAATTTCGGTCGTTGGCTATCCCTACCTAATTTCCGGAAAATAAATAAATAATTAAATTAATTTCGAAAATTAATAAATAAATACTACAAATCCAATTTAGGCCCGTAATGCCTAATTGAAGCCCAAGACGGGTTGGGAAAAATCCCGAGAAGCATTCAATAAATAATAGTATGTCTCTACTTACTAATTGCACAATTCAATTGTCTAACATACATCACAATTATCTAATAATCACTAATCTACTCTAATATAATCACATAATTGCACTTAATTAAATCTAATCAATCCTGAAGCATAATTAGCAAACTAAGCAAGCATTAGTGAGGAAAACTCACTTGATTAAAAGCGGGGACCGGATCATCGTGACGGCAGCGCAACGGTGGCCGCACTTGGGCTTGCGATGACACTGGCGAGCTTGGACCGGGCCCAAAGGCCTTGCAAGCCCACAGAAAATTCTGGGCTTGGCTTCGGGCTTCTTCGTGGGCTGGGGCCTGTTGAATCCTTGGGCTAAACTAAACAGGCTGGAATTACACGAACTGGGCTTAAAACTTGGGCTGAGATGGGCTTGAAATAAAGCTGAACTGGGCTTTGTTGGACTGAGCAAATTTTTGCTAGGCCTCGTGGACGTGGGCCTGACTTCAACGCCAAATGATGGGCTGCCCGAGGGAAATTCTTCGGTGGGTCTTCGAACAGCAAGGGAAATGGACCTTGCTGGAATTCGCTCGCCGAAGACACGAGCTGAAGGAGGCAGATGGTGTCGCTACAGCTGCTTCGTGGCTTCGGTTGTTGAAGACTGACCGAAGAAGCTAAAGGCAGGTGGTAGCGGCAGTCAACCAAAGTGAAACAAGGCTGATTTATTGACCGAGAGAGGGCAGGCGGTGAACGCATGGAGAAGCGACAAAGCCAGGAGACAAAAGGAAGTGGGGAAGCAGCAGTCGTTCGGTGGAAGAGCAGGGGTCAACGGCAGGGGATTCCGCTGGCTTTGGTGACCAACGTGGCAGCGGCTGCTGGCGGAGAGAAGACGTGCGAGTGGAAGCTCGCTCGGTGGTCTTCAACGCTGGTTTGTTGACCGGTGAAGACAAACCGAAGTGGAGCTGCAGTGTCGACGTGGAGGGGTAGCGGACAGAGGCATCTCGGTCGGTGATGGTGTAGATGGAGGCTGGAATTTCATTGGAGAGAGAGCTACTTCACTGGTTCGGTGGGCTGGGGTTTCGTTGAACCACCAACACACACCCCACAACTCTCTTTTGGTCCATTTGGCTAGGGGGAAGGGGAAAGCTACAAATTCTGTACCAATCGGCTTCAATTGGACTTCTCAACTCATTTTATCCAACCCCAAATGACCACAATAAATTCAATTGATCATCCATCGATTATACCAGCACGTTTCCTCACCCATGTATCCATCACGCATCCCAACTTTGCTAACAAAAGTGATCTTCAGCTTTTTTATGCTAAAAAACAACCCAGTGACGACTTTTTCCCAAAAAGTGTCGGGTGTCAGAAAAATTTTCTGAGACTGAGTCGATACTCCTATAATTTATTATGACATGACAGAATCTTTAATTTCTAAAATCGGACTTGAGTTGGCGATTAATTTCCATTTGGCACGTTTTTAGCATGAACTATTCTACTGGGTAGTTTTCAGAATTTTTTAGGGCAATTGACCCGTGGTCGATTTCCTTCGAGCCACTATGAACCCACTCAACTCAATGGCAATTATCGTGAAAATCTCGAGGATTCAATTACGGACACAGGGTACCAAAATAACGATAAAATTAGATTAATGCCGATCAACAAGAATTTTCCAATTTAGTGGAGTCACCCACGATCAGCCACACATCTCAGTCGAACAAACCTATCTCTGATCTCAAATTTATGTTTAACTGTGCCGTAATGGCCTCTAAAGATAACCACGGTCGAGAAACCGATTCCTGATCAAGTTCTCAAGTTTATTTGCTTTAAAGTCCTTCATAACTTTCAGAGATAGTCTAGTTATCTCGAAAGTGATCGGCTTTGAGAACAACCCTAAAGGTGCGTCAATGAAATGCCCGATTACTTCAGTAGAAAACATGATCGAAAATCTGGGATGTCACAGGAAGTGTCTATGGTAAACAAGGTGTGAAAATTGTATGGGCCAACATAACATTTGTAAAATATTTGTTTAACTTTTGGCTCTCAAAATTCAACCACATCCATTGAACGTGTGAAATAAGAGGCATTTGTATCAAGTTGATTTAATGTAGATAAAGGGATACCAATATTTGTTTAACTAGTTAAGGTAAATGATAGTTATATGTGCTCATAGGGACAAGTTGTTGAACAAAGTCTCATTGATCAAAAAGCGTCAGGAGTAGATAAAACTAGCAATCAAATGTATCAATTTGCATGGGCAGTCGTTGGATAACAAAAAGAAAGAAGAGACAAAGAACGAAGTTAGTGAATGAAATGGCTAAAAACAATTTGAAGAGAAGGAAGAAGAAAATTGTGCAAGGTCCTGTTGGAATGAAGTTGAAGGGACATAATACAACATTTACTTGTGGAAAATGTGGTGAGTTAGGCCATAATAGTAATCACTCAAAATTCATCAATAACATCAACACCGACATGAGTAGTAGCAACAACAACATCTACAGTAGCATCACACCCCATAGCTTCTACATTCGCCTCATGCTCACACGATGCAATTAAAAGAACTCCTTCAATCTTATCAGCATCACAATCTAAGACAATTGAACCGCTTGCTTCATTTCTTGGCAACATTTCAAGTCCATCGTCATCCATGGATAGAGAGAATATGCAGGTATCAATTTGCTCTAGACTTTGTCCTAAAACTATTCTTAGTTGCACTTGACTTTCTCTTAACTAAATTGTTTATTTTATTCAATTATAAGTAAAGAGATGTAAGGAACTTCAACAAGAAAGTGGTGGAACATGAGCAAATTTTTGAAATGCAAGAGCAACAAGGCCAACAAACAATTTTTTTTTCTTTTTAATTTTTAGTTTAAATGGATAGATCTGTATAGGTCAATCTATGGAGCTTATTAAAGTAAGGTTATGCATATGTATGTTATTTGAAAATTTCTTGCATTGGAAATTTTCTCTTTTTCATTGAACATGGACCAATTGAATTATTACTTATGTCATTTATTCTGCTTTGTCTTCTTTTGAGTTATGCTTGTTATGGTGTGCTAAGCAGACAAGAGTTGTTTGTGCTACCATTTATAGTTGACTTGTGCCTCCTTTTCTGCTACTTTTTTCATGGTGCTATGACATATCATAAAAGTTGTGCTTGGACATGCACAACATAGAAGCTTTGCAAATAGAAAAGCACATATTTTTTTCTCACCACACCAATTAAACCTCTCAGAGATCATCTTAGCTATACACTCTAAAGCAACCATGTAATAGTTACATGTTAGGGATTATTTAATGGTAAAGAAATGTTCATTTATTGTCCTATTTATAGGAATGAGTCCATAAGAACATGTTATAGGTTTACAGTTATACTAAATCTTTAAACAATTCCTGATTGATACATCATCGAGAGGATATTTATGAACCTATTAAGACTAGTGTGTTGTTAAGCTTCACCATTTGGTATTACATACCTGGGTGGATGATGAGTCATAAATTGTTGGATATTGTGATATCCAAGTTAGAATATAGGTGCTTGTCTCAAACAAGTTCACTGGATGTTACATACATAGACTGATTGGTAACATCAAAGCTTTTAGTGAGGTCAATGCCTTATCATTCATGCTTTGGTATGGTGTAAGATCCTTAGACCGAGAGCACAATGCTGACTTGTATGTTGGATGGCTATGGTTCATAAATATCCATCTATGTACATATTGGTCATAGTTTGTTCATATACAAAGGCACATGCATGTGTAATATGGAGTAAATCTTTTTGTTATATATAGATATACAAGATTGACGTCCTAGCAATCTAATCATGACATTGCATTGAAATCCTCAGTTGAGATTGTAATCGAGAATGAATAGTTCATGTCTCATAGAATACATGTCAATTAGATTTGGTCATATAATCGAATTAGTGGCTTGACAAAATAATTTCATGACCTTTGTTCGATTAAGACATAGTGAGATAAAATGATCAAATTACACAGTCACGAAAGCTGACAAGTTCATTATGTTATTAAAATATTCACACTTTTTGATTAGCTATGATGTATTGCTAAATGTCACTCATGGTTTGTGTGAACTAACGATTGATTGGCACAATCAGCTCTCTTGGTTGTGCTAATGTGTTCACAAATCCTACTAACAGCTCAGTGATGAACCAAGAGATGTCACATACCATAACAAATTCAGAATGACATTTGAATGGGAGAAACAATATTACAAATAAGTTCACACTTGAGGCAATTGGATTAAGCTAGGCTAAAAATCCAAGTTTTGAAATGGTTTCAGACTTTATGACCATATCGAAGATCTAAAAGGGGTCTCAAACTTTATGGCCAAATTAAATATTTAAAGTGGGTTCAGATTCAACGGCCAAATCAAAGGTCTAACATAGGTTCAGATTCAACGGTTGAATTAAATATCTGAAGTGAGTTTACAATTAATGGTTGTATTAATGATCTAAAGTGAGTTTAGAATAAATGGTCACATTTATGAACTAAAGCTTGTTCAGAATTAATCGTCATATTAATGATTCGAAGTGATTTCAAAATTAATAGCCAAATTAAGGATCTAAAATAGTTTTAGACTTAATGGTAAATTAAATTTCTGAAATGGTTTCAAACTTAACAACCACATTAATAAACTGAAATGGTTTTGGAATCAATGTAAATTTTAATGATTTGAAATAGTTTAAAATTCAATCAACCATTTCTAACTATAAGGTCAAATTAAAAAATTATAACGGTTACAAAATTAATACCCAGAATAAAGTTTTGTAACTGTTACAAATTAATGCCTAGAATAATGTTTTGTAATGACTACAAAATAAATGTCCGAGTTAGTGTTTGAAACAGTTTCAGAACTTATGTCTAAATTCAAGTGAGCTTTGACATTACAACAAAATTAATTCTCTGAAATGGTTTTAGAGCTAACGAGCCAAATTGAATGCGATCTCAGATTGGTTATAGAAAGGCGATTGAGAGAACATATCACGGGATTATCAATGACATTTGAGAGTGGTGATAGTGATTAACCAAATCATTCACAAATGAGAGCAATTGCTAGCACAATTGTACTCGTGAGATGTCTCAATTTCTCTTTATCGTTTGACATAAGATTGGTTATGTGTCTGAACTAAAGGCCTAACATTTGTAGGGCTTGTGACATCTCAGATTTTCAATCATGTTTTCTATTAAATAAATAGGGCATTTCATCGATGGGCCTATAGGGCTGTTCTTAGAGCTAATCACTCTCGAGATATCTAAACTATTCGGGGAAGCCATTGAGGAATTTTAATGTAATAGACTTAAGAATTCGACCAGGAATCGGCTACTCGACCTATTCATCTTTAGATGCCATTATGGCACGGTTAAAAATCAATCAGGGATTAGAGATAGATCGGTTCAACTGAGATGTGTGATTGATCGTGAGTGACACCACTAAATTGAAAAATTCTTGTCGGTCGGCACTAGACTGATTTTTTTTTTATTGTTTTGGTACCTTGTGTCTATATTTGAATTATCGAGATTTTCACGACAACCGAGAGTCGTCAATGTGTTGAACGGGTTCATTGTGGCTCTAAGAAAATTGACCACGGGTCATTTGCACTAAAAGTTTTTGAAAGTTACTCCGTAGCCTAGGTCAAGCTAAAAACACGCTAGATTAAAATTAACCACGAATTTGAGTCTGATTTTAGAAATTGAAAGTTCTATCATGTCACGAGTCATTTTAGGAATGTCGACTTAGTCTTAGAAGATTTCTCTGCAAACCGAGACTTTTTGGGAAAAGGTCATCCTAGGGCCATTTTTGTCCAGAAAAAGTTAGGGATCGTTTTTTATTACAAAATTGCAAAGCAAGTGTTGACACCTAATTTAAATTTAGAAAATAGAAATAGAAAATAATCTTTGATTAAAGGGAAATTTAAAAAGAAATTGAATTAAAAAACTCAACCGTGGGATTTTGGAGCCACTTTGCTGTTGAGAGGTTGAGAGAAAATCTCCACTTGCGAAACGAATTCGAGTTTTCACTTTATAAATAGGGGGTGCGAGACGTGAAAAAAGATGGGGGGGGGGCTTCTAGCAAACGGAAGAGAAAGAGAGAAGAAGTTGACGTGTGAGCAAGGAAAAGAGAGAAAAAGTACAGTGGCAGAAAGTGAATGGGGGAGGTTTTCGGCAGAGAGTGAGAGAGAGAGAGAGAGAGAAAAAAAAAGAAGAAAAACAAAATAGAAAAAAAGGGAAAAGAAAACAGGGGCTACAATGTCGTCTTCTTCCTCCCGACGCTACCAGGAATCGGCTACTCGACCTATTCATCTTTAGATGCCATTATGGCACGGTTAAAAATCGATCAGGGATCAGAGATAGATCGGTTCAACTGAGATGTGTGATTGATCGTGAGTGACACCACTAAATTGAAAAATTCTTGTCGGTCGGCACTAGACTGATTTTTTTTTTATTGTTTTGGTACCTTGTGTCCATATTTGAATTATCGAGATTTTCACGACATCCGAGAGTCGTCAATGTGTTGAACGGGTTCATTGTGGCTCCAAGAAAATTAACCACGGGTCATTTGCACTAAAATTTTTTGAAAGTTACTCAGTAGCCTAGGTTAAGCTAAAAACATGCCAGATTGAAATTAACCATGAATTTGAGTCTGATTTTAGAAATTGAAAGTTCTATCATGTCACGAGTCATTTTAGGAATGTCGACTTAGTCTTAGAAGATTTCTCTGCAAACCGAGACTTTTTGGGAAAAGGTCGTCCTAGGGCCATTTTTGTCCAGAAAAAGTTAGGGATCGTTTTTTATTATGAAATTGCAAAGCAAGTGTTGACACCTAATTTAAATTTAGAAAATAGAAATAGAAAATAATCTTTGATTAAAGGGAAATTTAAAAAGAAATTGAATTAAAAAACTCAACCGTAGGATTTTGGAGCCACTTTGTTGTTGAGAGGTAGAGAGAAAATCTCCACTTGCGAAACGAATTCGAGTTTTCACTTTATAAATAGGGGGTGCGAGACGTGAAAAAAGAGGGGGGGCTTCTAGCAAACGGAAGAGAAAGAGAGAAGAAGTTGACGTGTGAGCAAGGAAAAGAGAGAAAAAGTACAGTGGCAAAAAGTGAATGGGGGAGGTTTTCGGCAGAGAGTGAGAGAGAGAGAGAGAAAAAAACAAGAAGTAAAACAAAACAGAAAAAAGGGAAAAGAAAACAGGGGCTACAACGTCATCTTCTTCCTCCCGACGCTACCCCCTGCTCGAGCCGTCCGCATTGCTTCGCCGCGCTCTGCCAGCAAATCCTTTCTGAACCACCCTTAGTTGGCCTCCGAGCACCACCGTGCCTCCGCCACCGTTGCCTCGCCGGACTCGCCACTAATGCGCAGCAGCACAGCCGCCAACGCTTGTGCTCCCCGCCACTCCACTCGCCGCGGTGCCATCGTCAGTACCATCTCCGCGATGACCCGACGCAGCGCCTTCCTCGCCGACGCTCCCTGCAACCCGTCGATCCGCTGCAAGAGCTGTAGCCCGCAGCAGCCGCGACCTGATCCCTCACATCGCAGAGTTGCTGATCACTGCGACGCCAGCCCTCTCTGCTCTACCACCGCTTCGCCATCCTCCTCACGAAGCTCGCCCCGAGGCTGTCACCGATTTGCAAAGCCCGAGCTCCCTGTGGTAGCTACGACTCGAGCGCCTCGATGCCGCCTCCGTTGTCGATCTTGCAGCCCACGACGCCACCGCGCCTGCACGAACACCGCGCGCCACCGTTAGTTGTCCCTCTCACTCGCTTCGACGCCGGCCATCCCTCGCCGCACATTCTCACCCCATCGATGCTACTCTTTACCTTCCCTTAGGTACTTTTCACTAACTTTTATCTTATTTTATTTATTTTGTTATTATTGTTCAATTTAGAATATTGAGATATGCTTTTCTTTTATAAATCTCGTAGGCATTAACTGTAGGTATTTTATCCCAAATTATGGTAATTATTAATTTGACCCATAAGACGTCGGGTCATTTTTTTAATTACTTTTATTTTTAGGAATTTTAATACCATTTCAATTGTTAAATCATTATAGAGTTAAAATAATTGTTAATTTAATTCGTGAGACAACGGATTAAATTAACAATTATTTTAACTCTATAATCGGTTATTTTAATTCTTATCTTCATTCTTTTAAAATAATTACTTGTTTGGAAATATTAAAAAAATCAAAAATCAAAAAGTAAATATTGCATTAGAGCATTTAGGTTTAGCAAATTAGGACTGTATTTTTAGGGTTAGTAAAATTAGAATTGCATTTATAGGATTATACTTTTAGATGGTTGATTTTTGTTAGGGCTAATTTTAAATAATGTTGGCATGTCTTGATTTTTTTATATAGCTTTTAAGATAAGATATAGTTTAAGTTAATTGATTCCTAAAATAAATTAGAATATCATTCACTTTAGTTAGTCTAATTAGTTTTTTTTAAAATTCCGAATTTCAATAAAAAGAATCCAAAAAATATTAGGTACATTAATTAATTTGTATAATAGGTCTAATTAGAATATTGTCATATCTAGAACTTAAGGACTTAGGTCCATACACATTTCATATTAAAGCAACACACCTAGATATTTTTAGATTAAGTCAATTTTCATTTAGTAAAACCAAAAAGAGGAACAAAAAGTGTTATGCATGCCATATGAGTTATAGTTTATTTGTTTGTTTTTAATAAAAAGGAAAATGCTAAAAGATGATCATTGCACCATTAAGTTACTTTCTTTTCAATAAAAAACATTATGTCATTAAAAAAAAAAGATCATTTTCTTGGTTACTTAATAGGTTAATTCATATTTAATCCTATTTCATGTCATCATTGTTAGTGCAGGTTGCATATGTGTAATAAAAAAAATCATTAAAAAATCATAAAAAGAACATGCATATAGAATTACCACGTCATACATCTCATATCATACAGCATATGCATATTTAGGGTTATGTAAATTAGATTGCACACATATTGTAATGATTTGAATTATGTCACATGAATTGCATCTCATATGTCATTAAAGTAAAACTCATGCATATCAAATTTAAATTAAGATTGCATATAATTAACATTTTTAAAAGAAAAAGAAAAATTAAGTGTCATGTCATTTAGAAATCATGTTTAGGGCATGCATTTTTATTAGCATTTTTTATTGAATGTTATTTTATTAATTGTGCACCCGTATGACCACCATTTGCATGTTAGTAGCTTAAGTTTAAATTAATCAACATTGCCTGCAAAATATTTTTAAAATAAAAATAAAAAGGTACCGAAAGGGCGTTAGACTAATCTAGCGTAACCATGTCCCCGGACCTATTGAATCTTTGGTTCGCAATAGTAAAGTATTCTCCCATACTTTACTTGGGTTTCTAACCAGCCCTAATTGGTTAGTGGTGGCTCCAAATTGAGTATAATTACTTGTTTGAATAGATTAATTTCTTAACATCAAGTCGCGATTGGTAAGACTTGGGAGGGTCTGTGCCAAGTCTTTGGACTTAGTAATCCATTAGCCCTTTCGAATAATTCACCTTCAAAAAATTCGGAAAGGTCGCGATAGCTTGGCGACTCCACTGGGGACAGAGTTAAAACTCATAGTGGACATAGGCCTGTTTCTTTTTTTAAAAAATATTTTGTGAGGAAAAATATGTAAATATCAATTGGTGAGGAAAACTATCAATTTGATTGAAGAGGTTTCGATTGAATTTATTGAGGCCGAATTGTGTTGAATCAAGCAAGGATAAGTGTCCAATTGAAGAAGAAAGCAAACAAATTTGTAGCTTCCCCTTTCCTTATAGCTTTTGGACCATTTCAAAGGTTGTAGATGGAGCATGGGTGGCTTATTTGAGGCCAAGGAAAATAACTGGTGCTGGTGCATGGTTAAGGCGACTAAGAGGTGGAAGATAAGGCTTGGTGGCCCCCTCTTTCCACCTCTCTCTCCCTTAAAGTTGCCAACCAGCCTTCCTCCCCCTTGTTTGTGCCATTTTCGAAACCAGAAGCTAAGGAGGAGCCACCAGAGACAGTAGAGTCGCCTCGTCCACACCGTATGCTGCGGAGACCGCCGGACCGCCCTAGCAGCACCGTCCTCGCCTCGCTCATTGTGCACGCGCCCTCTGCCTCCACTATGCGACCCCAATGCCCGAGCAGCCTTGTTCTATGTCCCACCTATGTTTTAGCTTGTGCCAGAGCTATTTGGCTTGCCTTCGAACTCCACGAGTCCCTCGCCTAGGCCTGGTTTGGCCTTTTCAACCTTCCTCAATCCATCCCCGCCTCAACGGAGCCACCACCTTGCCTTTTCAGCCAGCAACTAGCCAAGTGTAGAGAGCAAACCAGTGGGTTTCCAGCAGCACCTCGGGTCTGTTTTGAGGTCGTTCCTGGCCCTGAAAGCTAGGCCCGCTTTGGAAAGAATCGAGCCCCATTGAGTCCCAGTTGATTTGAACCGACCGGATCGCCAAACAAGTCAGTTTAACTCACTAATTCTTGCTTAGTAGGTTAATCACGCTTAAGGGTTGATTAGATTAAGTTAAGTATACTTTGGTGGTTAGTTAGATTAGATTATTGAAATTTAATTGTTTACCGATGCATGTTAGGTGGATAGTTAGTGCAATTAGGGCCTAGACGAGCTCTAGTATTTAACTAGAGTAATTCAAAAATTTTCAGTTTGACCTGTTAGAGGGTGAGAGCTTTGAGTTTGTTGGGAATTGAGGAGGACCCTTGATTATCTTGATCTCAACGCTAGAGGCAACTCATTTGCTTGACGAGGGTTGTCAAGGTTACTTGCCAACTGTCATGGATACAACAGCTGAGGAGCTGAAGATGGAAGACATTGCTGTGGTACAACAATTTCCAGATGTCTTTCCAAAGGAATTGCCAGGATTGCCACCAGAGAGAGAAATTGAGTTCGTGATCAAGCTAGCACTTGGGACAGAACCAATCTCTAAGGTTCCTTACCAGATGGTGTTATCTGAGTTGAAGGAATTGAAGGTGCAGATGCAAGAATTACTAAATAAGGGATTCATCCGTCACAGTGCATCACCTTGGGAGCACCAGTTTTGTTTGTAAAGAAGAAAGATGGATCGTTGCACCTATGCATCGACTATCGGCAACTCAATCAGGTAACGATCAAGAACAAGTATCCACTCCCGAGGATTGATGACTTGTTCGATCAATTGCAAGGAGCGTCGATATTTTCAAAGATTGACTTGAGGACATGATATCATCACCTGAGGATCAGGAAGGAGGACATTCCAAAGTTAGCATTTCATACTCGGTATGGTCATTACGAGTTTACAGTGATACCATTTGGGTTGACGAATGCTCCAGCTGCCTTCATGGATTTGATGAACCGAGTATTTAAGGAATATCTGGATCAGTTCGTGATCGTGTTCATCGATGATATTATGGTGTATTTGAGAAGTGATGAAGAGCATGAGAGTCATTAGAGACTAGTGTTGTAAACACTGAGATTCCATCAGTTGTATGCCAAGTCAGTAAGTGTGAGTTTTGGTTAACTCGCGTTGCTTTCTTAGATCTAGTGATTTCAGGCAAATGAATCTCTGTGGACCCGAGCAAGATTGAAGCTGTGATCAACTGGCCAAGACTGACTACAATGATTGAGATCGAAGTTTTCTGGGTTTGGCAGGTTATTATAGACGGGTTGTAGAAGGGTTCTCATCATTAGCGTTGCCTTTGACAAGACTCCTGAAGAAAGAAGAGAAATTCGTATGGATAGACAAGTGCGAGCATAGTCTCCAAGAGCTGAAGAAAAAGCTGACTACCACACCTGTGTTGACCATTCCATCTAGTCGTGGAGGATAAGAGATATATAGTGATGCGTCGTTTAGAGGATTGGGTTGCGTGTCGATGCAACATGGCCGAGTTGTTGCATACGCCTACCGTTAGTTGAGGCCTCATGAACAGAATTATCTGACGCATGACTTAGAGCTCGTAGCGATTATCTTTGCCCTAAAGATTTTGAGACACTATTTGCGCGGAGAAAAATTCCAGATCTTCACGGACCATCAAAGTCTCAAGTACTTGTTCTCTTAGAAGGAGTTGAACATGAGATAGCGCCGATGAATGGAATTGCTAAAGGACTACGACTGTGATATCCTAAATGTGGTATCCCAAAAATTAAAGCCCATAATTAGGTAATAAAATTACCTATGGTTTATGCTTTAGCCATTAGTCTCCTTTTAAGGACTAAGTGAGATGTGCTTGTGTTCATAAGTTTTAAAATTAGTAATATAGGATAAATTAATAAGAATGATTTATCCTTGGCCATGTGAAATTTAAAATTTGAAATCTATAAAAGAAAAAACTAAAGATGAATAATTGAAAATGAAATTGTGAGTTTAATTAGGTTGGGCCTTAGGCCCATTGGGTTGAGCCTTTGGTGGGCCGAATAGCCGGCCCAATTAGGGCCCAAGGAAGAGGCTGCCGTCGACCATGAGGGGGAGGAGTGGCCGGCCCACTTCTTTCAATCCAAGCCCAAGCCCAAAGCCCATCATGCATGTATCATGACAAGTGGCAAGAGGAGGTCTTCATGCATTGGCCATTGGAAGAGGCAAGTAATCATTGCCAATGATGAGGATTTGGGGAAATAAAAGGAAGAGGAGAGAGAGAGAGGGTGGCCGGTTGGTGGTATTCGGCCAAGTGAGAAAGAGAGAGAGAGAGTGAGTTGCGAGAGAGAGTGAGGCCGAGAGGGAGAAGGAGCTCGCCCGTCGCCGCCCGCACGCCGTCCGTCCATCGCCGGTGTGCCGTTCGTGTGCCGCTGTCCGCTTGGTTCTAGAGGCAAGTTGGGACTGATTTTCACTCTTGCATGTGTGACTTGCATGTGTTATTTGTTGGTAGTAGGTTTCCGATCATAGGGTAGGCAAAACCGAAGCTAGAATGTGACTTGTTCTTGAGTTTGCATGCTGATTTTGTGTGAACCGCCTGGACCAGAATCTTGTGAGAGCTTGCATGCATGTTTCGAGTTGGATTTTGACCTTGATTCCTCATGAAAGTTGTATCTAACATCTTAAACTACAACATACTAAAATTTGGGACTAAATGGTGGGGATTTAAGGGGTAAAACCCTCATCCTACGAAGACACTAGATCTGGAACGATTTTGCTGACCTTTTGGTAGATCTGTGGTTGCATGTTGATTTTTATCAAGAATCTCTCTTCGACTTCTTCATGAAACTTGTAGAGAAAATCCTAAATACTAATATACTCAATTTTGAAGTAAAATGAGCAAGTGTAGCCTAGTGAATCGACTTACTCTTGAAGATGGTAAATCTGGAGACTCGGTACAGGACACCCAAGATTTCATGGACCCATATGGTGACTATAATTTGGAAATTTGACTTATATCCCTTAATTAAAGTTTTAGGGGACCTCATGAAGTAAAACATATCCAAATTTCAGAGGAAACGAAAAAGAATAAAGGGGCGAAAACTCGATATTTCGGAGATAACCACACTGGACGTTTCGGTGCGAGAACCAGAAGCTTCGTACTATTATAGAAAATGATCTAAAATGAATCTAGCCTATAATTCTTCATGAAAAATCTACTTTAGTGTCTTAAATATAACCTGGTAAAATTTCATAATTTTCGGAGGTCGTTCGGATATTTTAATCGAATTATTTCGGAAACTGTGCATTCTGTTTCTATCCGAAATTGCATGCTGTTTTTGTGTGAATTGTATCTTCTTGTGTGGAACTCTATTGGGCATGTGCTTTTCATGAAATTGCTATCTTATTGTCTTATCTATCACATGCTTTCATTTCATGATTTGTGAGAAGCATATGGATATTTAATTTAAATATTTTCTAAAAATGGTACTTGCTGGAATTTTGAAAAAGGGCATGAAATATGGACCATTTAAAATTGCATGGACTCCATGAATTGTATTGATTGGATGATAGTGTCTTGATGCATGCATGATAATGAATTGAGATGCATGTATGAATTCAATGATGAATATGATCTTGATTGCCATCACATCACATGCCATGTTAAAATTGAACTATAATTGAAGATGAGAATTGAGATAAATGAGAAGGCCGTCGGAGGTGTGAGCCGACGATGCCTCGGGAGTGTTGGGATGCCTAGCTAGAAGGGTACGGCCGGTTGCCCGGTGGTCATGAATGGCCGGATACCGGAGGGCCTCGGGAGTACCAAGAGGTGTCGAGATGCCCGAAGAGTGGGGGAGCTGGAAGCTCAGCAAGGTATTGTGCCGAGGGATACCTCTCGATGCCGGTTTGGGTGCAAGATACCTGGCTAGAAGGGTACGGCCAGTTGCCCAGTGGCCTTGAATGGCTGAATGCCAGAGGGTCCTCGTGATGCCAGTTGGGGTACGAGATGCCCGGAGAGTGGGGGAGCCGGATGGTCTGAATTGTATCTTGGATACATGTGGGATGCAAACATTGGTCCCGGGAATGAGAAATGTGGCGGTCCAAGATGAAATTGAAATCAAATTATGCACGATGATATATGCATGACATGATACATGATGATATATGCATGGCAATGATGATGGTACATGTGATATGATGATGATGATACATGCATAGACGCATGGCAATGATGATGGTACATGTGATATGATGATGATGATACATGCATAGACGCATGGCAATGATGATGGTACATTTGATATGATGATGATGATGTTACATGCATGGATGCATGACATGATGATGGTACATGTGATATGATGATGATGTTACATGCATGGATGCATGGCAATGATGATGGTACATGTGATATGATGATGATGATACATGCATGGATGCATGACATGATGATGGTACATGTGATATGATGATGATGTTATATGCATAAATGCATGGTAGGGATGACGCCATGTGTGACATGATGATGGTAAGTATATGATATGATATGATGGTGATGTCTATATGATGATGATGGTATATGAGGTATGATGACATGTGCATGATGCCATGGTATGTTGTGCATGGATGCCTGTATGACATGTGATGCTATGATTGTGATGATTGCGTGGCATGATGCATTGTGTGGTTTATTGGTCCTTTACCTGCTGAGTGGTTGTACTCACTCCTTCGTGGACCAACATTTCAAATTAGCAGCATCCGCTCCTTGCTGTCATGCGGGGCATATTTTACGGCCTACCTTCAGATGTAGAGGTCGAGTACGAGGAGTTTGACTGTCCCACCGTTCCTGGTCTTACGTATATTCGAGTGCGCGCCTTAGTTATGTACGATGTGGGCCTGGCTGGGGGCCCTGTTATCCAGGAGTTCATATCCGTCCATGTTCGTCGAGACGGAGTGATGCGCTGGATGTTGCCGCCGCCACTATCTGATGCACCGGGATGGGTGTGAGGGCCCGTGCGTAAGAAGTAGGAGCTGAAACTTTTTGGGATGATTAGCCAACACTAGTGATGGGGGATCTTGCACGTGAGTCGTAGTGGGTCGAGTGTTTCTTTTGGGTTTATGGCCGAGTGTGGCTTCATGTCCTAGCGTTTCTTTTGATGTACTGACCCAAGGAAACCCATCTTGAAAATATGTAAATAAAGTGTCATGGCCTTGTATTTTATTATGATGTCTAGTGGTGTGCAATTGTATCATGGATTGATGGAGGGTGAGATGGTGATGTTATATTTTTCTTTTGATAAATGAGTCGCGCTGGGACCATTTTAAAAAAAAAAATGTCCGTGATTTACGACGCTTCTTCTAAGAGATGTAATTAGGTGTAACGTTTGGTGCCTGTGGCGACCTAAGGGGGGTTCGGGGTGCCACACTATATCACCCGAGAAAGGCAAATAAGGTCGCCGATGCTTTGAATCGAAAGTCTTCAGTTGCTCATATATTGATTAAGGAGTGAAACCTAATCGAGGGAGCTTGAGATTCGGTATTCAAGTTTGAGGTATGCCACCTTTCGAGTCTTATGACTGCCCTCCGAATTGAATCAAATGTCCAGATCAGAATCGAGTTACTCCAACCAAAAGACCCAAATGTGCAGAAGATTCTACAAAAGGACAATGAGAAAAAGAAGGTTGGCTTTCAGATTTCTTATGAAGGAACACTAAAGTTCCGAGGACATTTGGTTGTACTTGACAATGTGGAGCTTAGAGAAGATATTCTATCAGAAGCACATCGAAACAGTTATAGCATACATCCTAGTAATACCAAGATGTATCAGAATTTGCATCAACACTATCGGTGGTTTGGTATGAAGGCGGACATTGCCAAGCATATTGCCAAGTGTCTGACGTATTAGCAGGTAAAAGCTTAGCATTGCAAGTTGGGAGGACTTTTGCAACCTCTTGAGATCCTAGAATAGAAATGGGAGCACATCACGATGAACTTCGTGATCGGATTATCGAAGAGTCAGAAAGGTAATGTTTCGATTTGGGTAGTGGTCAACACATTGACAAAGTCGGCTCACTTCATTGCAGTTTGAAAGGACCTCAGTTTGGATAGACAAGCAGATATGTACGTGCATCAGGTAGTTTGTTTGCATGGAGTGTCGGTTACGATAACTTTAGACAGAGACCTGAGGTTTACCACTACATTTTGGAAGAGCTTACAAAGTGCTTTAGGTACCAAGCTACAATACAGTACGACATATCATCCTTAGATAGATGGCTAGTCTGAGAGGACAATTCAAACCCTCGAGGATATGCTGTGAGCTTGCGTACTGGATTTCAAAGGAAGTTGGGAAGAATAGCTTCATCTGATGGAATTTGCCTACAATAATAGCTATCAGCAGAGCATTCAGATGGCTCATTTCGAAGCGTTGTATGGTAGAGTGTGTAGGACACCAATTTGTTGGGATGAAGTTTGGGAAAGAAAGATTATAGGCCCAAAGTTGGTCCAGCAGTTAGTGGATGTCGTGGTAGTGATTAGAGGCAGATTAAAGACTGCTTAGAGCAGACAAAAAAGTTATGCAGATAAGCACCGAAGATCGTTGGAATTTCAAGTTGGTAATCACATTTTTCAAAATGTGTCACCAATGACGGGAACTTCGCGCTTTGGCAAGAAGGGAAAACTGAGTTTGAGGAACATAGGTCTGTTTGAAATTCTTGAGAGAATTGGGACCTTAGTGTATTGTCTTGTGTTACCACTGAGATTGGCACAAGTACACGACGTCTTTCACGTGTCGATGTTAAGGAAATACGAGCCTGACCCGACCCACGTGCTTAATTTTGAAGAATTGGACATGGATGACTGAGTGTCATACGTTGAAAGCCTGGCTTAGATAGTGGACAAGAAAGAACAAGTTCTGCATACAAAGACCATCCCATTGTTCAAAGTGGTCTGGCAACACTACGGTACTAAAGGAGTAGATTGAAGAGTCAATGAGACAGTTGTGACAACCCAGATTTTCAATTCTGTTTTCTATTAAATAAATCGAGCATTTCATCGACGCGCCTATAGGGCTGTTTTTAGAGCTGATCACTCTTGAGATAACTAGACTATCCAGTGAAGCCATTATGGAATTTTAATGCAATAGACTTGAGAATTCGACCAGGAATCGGCTACTCGACCATGCTTATCTTTAGAGATCATTATGGCACAGTGAAAAATTGATCAAGGATCAGAGATAGGTCTAGGTCGGTTCGACTAAAATGTGTGGCTGATCGTGGGTGACTCTACTAAATTGAAAAATTCTCATCAGCTGGCACTAAACTGATTTTTCTATCGTTTTGGTACCTTATGTTCATATTTGAATCATCGAGATTTTCATGACAACCGAGAGTCACCAATGTGTCGAACGGGTTTATTGTGGCTCGAAGAAAATTGACCACGGGTCATTTGCACTAAAATTTTTTGAAAGCTATCTGGTAGCCTATGTTACGCTAAAAACGCGCGAGATTGAAATTAACCGTGAAATTGAGTCCGATTTTAGAAATTGAAATTTCTATCATGTCATGAGTCATTTTAGGAAAAGGTTGTCCTAGGGCTGTTTTTGTCCAGAAAAAGTCAGGAATCGTTTTTTATTACAAAGTTGGAAAGCAAGTGGGATCAATTGGCGAGGAAAAATATCAATTTGATCGGAGAGGTGTCGATTGAATTTATTGAGGCCAAATTGTGTTAAATCAAGCAAGGATAAGTGTCCAATTGAAAAAGCAAACAAATTCGTAACTTCCCTTTTCCTTATAGCTTTTGGACCATTTCAAAGGTTGTAGATGGAGCATGAGTGGCTGATTTGAGGCCAAGGAAGATAGCTAGTGGTGTTGGATGGTCAAGGCGACCAAGAGGTGGAAGATAAGGCTTGGTGGCCCCCTCTTGCGCCCTCTCTCTCCCTCAAAGCTGCCGACCAGCCTTCCTCCCCATTGTTTATGCCACTTTTGGAACCATAAGCCAAGGAGGAGCCACCGGAGATAGCAGAGCCGCCTCGTCCATGCTACACACCGCCGAGATCGCCAAACTACCCTAGCAGCGTTGTCCTTGCCCTGCCCGCTGTGCGCATGCCCTCCGCCTCCATCGTGCAACCCCAACACCTCAGCAGCCTTGTCTAGTGTCCCAACCTATGTTTCAGCTTGTGCCAGAGCTGTTTGGCCTGCCTCCGACCTTTGTGAGTCCCCCACTTAGGCCCGGTTTGGCCCTTTCAACCTTCCTCGATCCATCCCCGCCTCAACTGAGCCACCACCTGCATTTTTAGCTAGCAATCGGCCAAGAATAGAGATCAAACTAGTGGGTTTCCAGTAGCACCTCGGGCCCATCTTGAGGTCGTTCTCGGCCTCGAAAGCTAGGCTCGTTTTGGAAAGAATCGAGCCCTGTTGAGTCCCCGTCGATTTGAACCGACCGGATCGCCGAACAAGTGAGTTTAACTCACTAATCCTCACTTAGTAATTTAATCATGATTAAGGGTTAATTAGATTAAGTTAAGTATAGTTAGGTGGTTATTTAGATTGTATTAGTGAAATTTAATTGTTTACCTATGCATGTTAGGTGGATAGTTAGTGCAATTAGGGCTTAGATGACTTTTAGTATTTAACTAGAGTGATTCAGAAATTTTCTAGGTCGGTTTCAGCATCCAATTAGGCATTACGAGCCTAAGTTGGATTTATTGCTATTTAATAATTATTTTTCGTAATTAATTAATTAATTTTTTTTTTGGAAATTAGATCGGGATAGCCGGTGATCGGAATTTTTTACTGGTTATTGTGGTGCAATCAGTTTATTTATTTGAGCTTTAATTTGTGCTAATTTTGCTTGATTGTGATTTTAGGATTTTATTCGTAAATTGGTTTAATTTTGGTAATTAATTGGAAAATTGCCGGGCGTCGGTATACAACGCCAAAAATCTATTTTGGATTGTTGAAAGGAATGGGAGGTTTAAAAGTAAAATTATGATATTTTGGCTAAGGTCGACCATGTACCCGCACATAGCTATTTTTATTGGGTATGATAAAAATGATGAATTGATTGAATGGTCGAGATCGTATATTATATCAGCCTATAGACGATATTTCAACTTAGATTGTGAGCAGTATATCGATATACTATATCATCCTAAGGGCTCTGATATGTCAGCTTAGTGAGAGCAATACACCATTTACCAGCTTAGTGAGAGTTATATACTATCTATTTATCAGCTTAGAGCGAGCAGTCCTAATATGGTTGGACTTATAGATGGTATTGAATGGGCCAACCAAGAGATGGTCGTGGTGATATGTAATCAACTAGGTCGATTGATTGATGTTTCGATCTTTGACATGATGATGTGATTTATTGAAATTATGAATTGAACTGACTTGCAATAAGGAACTGAGGCCAAGGTAAGTTCTCTAATGCCTGATTGTGCTTAGGCAGCCCTTAGAGCGTATTTTCTTTCTAATCGAGTCTTAAGGGGTAGAACTCACTGGGACGTAGTCTCATCCCATTGTAGGACAACATTTCAAGTCCATAAATGGCAGCACCTCCAGCTCTTCCTAAGCATTTTGGTATACTGGAGGAAGTCACTAAGATAGGTACTGGTGAAATCTTAGAATATGTACTGGTGAAATCCACCGTCTGGGTTGATGTGGGTGAACCCCAAAAGGTGCCCCACAAATACCGATTGTGGTATCATCATTACAATGATGGACGAAGGGTGGGCCCTGTACCATAATCTGATGTATCTTTGTACGTTTTAGAGGTAGCATTTGGGAAGGGGACAGCAGATCCTAAGGGTGGATCGGTGGTGGATGTGAAAGATCCCAAGTTTGCTGATGATCCTGACTCTTCGGAGCACTCAGCAGTAGACTCCAGCTGGAGCATGAAAGAAGAAGAGATCGTTGAAGAGGAGGAGGATCTAAAGGAGGATTGAAACCCCACCTCTGTCTGTAGACTTTGTTTTGTGAACTTGCTGTTTAGAACCTGGTTTGGTAGTTTACCTTGTATATATTTGCACTATGGTTTGCAATATATATATAAGTGTGGCGGTTTTTTAGGTTCAATATTTTTATTTCTACTCTCCTATCCCATTGTTTTATTGTCTGGGGATTTTATATATGCTTCCGCATGCGTATAAAAAAAAATGAACAGGGTCGGCGATGTGTCCTTGGACGTCACTATTTAATCGACTAGTGAGGGATGGGCGCGCGCTCAAGGATCAAGGCGTGATAAGGCTGGATCTAAAGAACATCAGAACCCATGTTATGAGGATTAGACATTCGTGGTCTAGATCTAAAGAGCATTAGAACTAGCATTACCTGAAGACATTAGACATTCATAGTCATAATTCCTAGAATGTCATAATTAGTGTTATTAAAAGATCAAGCATTCATAGTTAGAATCTGAATAACGTCAGAACCAATGTCGTGAGAACATCAAATGTTCATGATCAGAATATAAAGAACATCATAACCAATTTTTTTTTATCACATTACAAGGGTAATGTGATTGGCCCTTTTATCACTTCTCTATGTTTTTATTAAAATGCACAAAAAATGCTTTGGAAATACGTGCATAGGTGCTTTTACTTCCGTTGCGAATCATTTTGTTTCAAATTTACCTATACATGTATTCCTTTTTATTGAAACAAATTCCAATAGTGGTATCATAGCCAATCCTTAGACATATTTGTGTTTTTAATAGTTGATTGGTTTTATTTTTGTGATCCGGTGATTAATTCTCATTTGTAATGAGAATATTTTTAAAGTGGTTTTGAGATTTTTAGTTTGATATGCATATTAAACAGTTAATATGCAAGGCGAGACCATTGATTACAAAGAAAGTCTCCTTATTTGTGATGTTAAGTTGTTACGAGTGTTTGAACTTGTGACCAACCACCATCATGGTTTGTCTAAGCTTTGATTGTTGATTTACTGATTATGGATACCTTTGAGTTAGTTGCTATTTAAGAATATATGGCCACTCCATTATACATCTGATGGTGCGGGGTTTAGGCCAATTGATTACTAATAACTATTAGGTGAGGAATCATTTGTGTCCTAAATATTTGTATTTGAGATGATGAGGTAGTCTTAACTATGATCACGAGGCCAATAACTATTAGGTGAGGTTTTCATGATCTAGAGGGTGAAGGTATGATTGGGAATTGCATATGATGTGTTGGATATGATGATCCACTCATAAAGGTCATAGGACACCAATAGCCGTTAGGTGAGGTGGACTATGAACTAGTAAGACTCAAATCACCACTAATGATATTTTCCAACGAAGATTACCATTTCCCATCCTAAGAAATATGGAATCCAAAAAGAATAGTGAATTATAATATTTTATTTAAATGCCAAAATGAAATATTTGTTGAAAGTTAATGGCTAACAATTTGTTTTTCTACATAGATATTTAATTTCTCTGAAAATGGTTACAACAAACCCACTTGCTTCTGTTCATGACAATAATTGTCTAACAAGACCCAACTATATTAATTGGGTAAGGAATTTGAGAATTGCTCAATTATGAGAAAATCGGGTATGTGCTTGATCAGATTTGCTAGAAAACTTTCCTATGGGTGGTACTCAAGAGAAGCACGAAACTTATGAAAAGTGGCGGGAAGATGATCTAAAAGTTAGGTCATACATGTTTGCTTCTATAAAAAAAAATGAGTTTCAAAAGAAGTATGATATCATGGAAAGTGCTTAATCGATCATTGCGAATCTAAAGGAGTTCTTCGATGAGAACGGTTGAATATCTAGATATGAGATATCTAAAGAATTGTACCATATGAGGATGGCTAAGGGATCATCAGTGAATGGTCATGTTTTAAAAAAATGATTTGGTACAATGAGCTAGCTAGACCAAATTTTATTATGGATAGTGAATTGGCCATGGATTTGATACTCCAGTCCTTGCCCAATCCTTTCTCTTGATTTGTTTAGAACTTGTACATTCATAAAATGCAGAAAGCTCTTGCTGAGTTGCATGGCATGGTAATGGTTTATGAGAAGGAAATGGACAATACAAAGCCTACTGTAATGGCTATAGCTAAGACTTCCTCTTCAAAGAGTACGACTACTTTGAAGAAAAGGAAATGGAAGAAACCCATAAAATCTACTATATGTTCAAAGCCCAAAAATGAGAAAAGGAATTGTCACTTTTGTGGTATTAAGGGATATTATAAGGGAAACTATGAGACGTACCTCACAAACTTGAAGGTTAGCCTAAGGATCGGCCTTATGAAGGAATAGTGTTCATACTTATTGAAACTAACCTTAAAATTGGTTTTAAATCCAACCTATGGGTTCTAGGTTATATGGTTTGGAACTTCATCTCAATACCTCATCTAATTTGTCAACAATGATCTTTATATCGTTACAATATCTAGTAATGTGATTACAAATGTCAATAAGCAAAATAATGTAAATGCCACAACCAATCAGCATGAATTATGCCTAAGAATAATGTTCTGAAATGGTTTTAGAATCAGTGCCTAAAAGTTCTGAAATGGTTTTAGAATCAAAGGCCAAATTAATATTCTAAAATGATTTCATAATAAATGCTTACTTTTTTTAAACGATTTCAGAATTAATGGGTAGACTAATGTCATTTAATTGCAGTGGACAACTCTAGGAACTCTAGAACACAATAGTGTATTTGAGAGTTAAAATTGCACTTTATTAAATATCGTGTGATCTATGATTAGTTACACCGATTTTCTTATATTCCTTTAGAGATATTGCCCTTGAAATAACCACATATTTATTGAAAAGGGTTCCAACCAAGTTTGTTCAAACTACATCCTATGACATATGGTATTATAAGAAACTGAGTCTTAATCATATTAAGAGGTGGGATTGTCCAACTTATGTCAAAAAGTTGAAAATGGACAAACTAGAGGCAAGATCTAAACATGATTGTTTCATTGGGTATTCAAAGGAAACTCTTGGATATTATTCCTCTTTTCATTATGACCAAAGAGTTGACCTGCCAAATAGTATTGTACCAATTTGCTATAAATAGGTCTTCAAGGAGGAAGATAAATGCTGATGGTTAAGTTGGAACTTACAGGGCATGATTGGAAGCAAAATGATATTGTCAAAAAAGAAGGAATTGGTTATGACAAGACTTTCTCACCCGTGGCCATGCTAAAATCCATTCGTATTATGTTGGTTATAGCAACACATTTAGACTATGTGATATTCCAAATGGATGTCAAAATGACTTTCTTAAATGGATTCACTGAAGAAGATATATATATATATATATATATATATATATATATATATATAGAACCATCGCTAGGTTTTGAATTTGATTATGATAATTAGAGGGTGTGCAAGCTTAAGAGAACTAAATATGGACTCAAACAAGCATCCAGAAGTTGGAACATTTGTTTTAATGAAGTAAACAAATCGTTTGGCTTCATCAAAAACCCGGATGAATCATGTGTCCACAAAAAAGTTCATGGGAGTGCAATTGTGTTTCTTCATTTGTATGTAAATGACAAACTATTAATAAAAAATTGTATACCTATGATGTGACATCCTGAATTTCTAGTTCTGCTTTCAATTTAATGAATCGAGCTTTTCATCGACGCGGCTATAGTTCTTTTCTCTAAGCTGATCACTCATGAGATAACTAGTCTATCTGGTGAAGCCATTAAGGGATTTTAACGCAATAGATTTGAAAATTCGACTAGAAATTGACTGCTCGATCGTGCTAGTCTACAAGGGTCATTACGACACAGTTAAAAATCAATTAGAGACCGGAGATAGGTCAACTCAACTAAGCCATGTGATTAAGTGTGGGTGATTTCACCTAATTGCAAAATTCTCGTTGATCGGCACTAGACCGATTTTTCTATCGTTTTGGTACCCTATGTTTGTAATTGAAACATCGAGATTTTCATGACAACCGAGAGTTGCCAATGTGTCAAAGATGTACAATGTGACTCGAAAATAATTAACCACGAGTCAATTGCACTAAAAATTCCTAAAAGCTACCCAGTAGGCTAGGTTACGCTAAAATCGCGCTAAATTAATATTAACGGCGAAGTTGAACTCGATTTCAGAAATTGAAAATTTGTCATGTCATGATTTATTTTAGGACCGTCAACTCATCCTTTGAAAATTTTTCTACAAATCGAGATTTTTGGGGAAAATTCAATATAGGGGCCATTTTTTACCGGAAAATTCAGGGGATCGTTTTTTATTGCATTTTTGGGATTCAAGTTGGACAAATTGGCGAGGCAAAATGTTAATTTGGGCAGCTAGGACATGCTTGAAGCTAAGGATGGGGCTTGAAAGTCAGAAATTTTATCCCCACCATTGATGGTCTTGTCTCCTATTACTTTCCAACACAAATTACCACTAATTAAACACATTTTGATGTAAGTGTTGCACCCCCTCACCTAAAGCTCCAAATTTCACTAATGTTCTAACTCAATTTTCACTTTCAATCTCTCAAAATCACGGTCCAAATTGATGAAGAGAGAGTCTACAAAGTGTTTGCAAGTCCCTATCACCCGAAGGCTCGGTTTGGAAGTCCACATTCCATCAACTTAGCCCATTTGAATTTCCGTTATTTTTCCGCGGTGTCCAAATCCATTTTCCGTAAAAATCTCAAGATCTCCAAAAAATCTTCAGAGGATGAGTCGACATTCCTAAAATTATTGTGACATGACAGAATCTTCAATTTCTGAAATCGGACTACCGGATAATTTTCATTTGGCGCGTTTTTAGCGTGACCTAGACTACCGGATAGTTTTCAGAGATTTTTAGGGCAAATGACCTGTGGTCGATTTTCTTCAAGCCACAATGAACCCACTCGACACATTGGCGACTCTCGATTGTCGTGAAAATCTCGATAACTCAATTACAGACACAGGGTACCAAAACAACAGTAAAATCATATTAGTGCCGGTCGACGAGAATTTTTCAATTTAGTGGAGTCACCCACGATCGGCCACACATCTCAGTCAAACAGACCTTTCTTTGATCTCAAATCGATTTTTTTAACTGTGCCATAATGGCCTCTAAATATAAGCATGGTCGAGAAGTCGATTCCTAATCAAATTCTTAAGTCTATTGTCTTAAAATTTCTTAATGACTTCTGCAGATGGTCTAGTTATCTCAAAAGTGATCAACTCTAAGAACAGCCTTACAGGTGCGTCAATGAAATGCCTGATTTATTCAATAGAAGACAAGATTGAAAATTTGGGATGTCACAATTCTTCCCCTCTTATAAAAACTTTGTTCTTGAAATTTAAACCTTACAAAACTTGATCAAAAAGGTGGGGGTACAATTCTCTCATCGACTCTTTAGTCTCCCATGTTACTCCTTCAGTACTGTGGTGTTGCCAAACCACTTGACCAACGGAATGGTCTTTGTACGCAGAACTTGCTCATTGTGATCCACTATCGGAACCGGGCTTTCAACGTATGGCACACGGTTATCCACGTCCAATTCCTTGAAATTGAGCACGTGGATCTGGTCAAGCTCATACTTCCTTAACATCGACAAGTAAAAGACGTCATGCACTTGCGCTAGTCTCGGCGGCAACGCAAGACGATACGCTAAGATCCCAATTCTTTCGAGAATCTCAAATGGACCTACGTACGTCAGACTTAGTTTTCCTTTCTTTCCAAAGTGCAAAGTTCCCTTCATTAGTGACACTTTCAGAAAAACGTGATCACCAACTTGGAATTCCAAAGACCTTCGATGTTTATCTGCATAACTTTTCTTCCTGCTCTAAGTGATCTTTAATCTGCCTCTAATCACTGCCACAGTTTTCACTGATTGTTGAACCAACTCTTGGCCTGTAATCTTTCTCTCACCCACTTCATCCCAACACACTGGTGTTCTACACACTTTGCCATACAATGCTTCAAATGGAGCCATCTTGATACTCTGTTGATAACTGTTGTTGTAGGCGAACTCTACCAGATGAAACTGATTTTCCCAACTTCCTTTGAAGTCCAGTACACAAGCTCTCAGCATGTCCTTGAGGGTTTGAATTGTCCTCTCAAACTGGTCATCCGTCTGAGGATGACATGCCATACTGTACTGAAGCTTGGTTCCTAAGGCGCTTTGCAAGCTCCTCCAAAAAGTGGCAGTAAACCTCGGGTCTCTATCTGAGGTTATCGTAACCGGCGCTCCATGCATACAAACCACCTGACGTACATACAGGTTTGCATGTCTGTCCAGACTCAAATCATTTCGAACTGCAATGAAGTGAGTCGACTTCATCAGTTTGTCGACTACTACCCAAATTGAATCATTTCCTCTTTGACTCATTGGTAGTCCAGTCACGAAGTCCATCGTGATATGCTCCCATTTCCATTCTGGGATAGCGAGAGGTTACAGAAGTCCTCCCGGCTTGTAGTGCTGGGCTTTCACTTGCTGACATGTCAAACATTTGGCGACATGCTTGGCGATGTCCACCTTCATACCCAACCACCAATAGTGTTAACGTAGGTTTTGATACATCTCGGTACTTCTAGGATGATTGTTGTAGCTACTACGATGCACTTTAGATAAAATATCCTCTCTAAGCTTCACTTTGTCAAGTACAACTAAACGTCCTCGGAACCTTAGTATCCCATCATCAGAAACCTGAAAGTCAGCCTTTGTTTTCTTAGTGTCCTCCTGTAGAATCTTCTGTACATCTAGATCTATTGGCTAAAGTAGCTTGATTCTGACCTGGACATACGATTCAATTCTAAGGGTGGCCATAAGACTTGAAAGGTGGCCTACCTCAAACTTGAATACTGAATCTCGAGCTCTCTCGATTAAGTTCCACTCTTTTATCAATATATGAGAAAATGAAGACTTTCAACTCAAAGCATCGGCAACTTTATTCACCTTTCCAGGTTGATACAAAATATCACAATCGTAGTCCTTTAGCAATTCCATCCATTGGCGCTATCTCATGTCCAGCTCTTTCTGAGAGAATAGGTACTTGAGGCTTTGATGGTCCGTGAAGATTTGAAATTTTTGCTTGCATAAGTAGTGTCTCCAAATCTTCAGGGCAAAGATAATTGCCACGAGTTTTAAGTCATGCGTCGGATAATTTTGTTCATGAGTCCTCAACTGATGGGAAGCGTAGGCAACAACCCTGCCATGTTGTATCAACATGCAACCCAGTCCTTTGAATGATGCATCACTATAGATCTCGAATCCTCTAGGACCAGATGGAATTGCCAGCACATGTGCAATAGTCAGCTTTTCCTTTAGCTCTTGGAAACTACACTCACACTTGTCTGACCACACAAACTTTTCTTCCTTCTTTAGGAGTTTTGTCAAAGGCGATGCCAAAGATGAGAACCCTTCCACAAACCGTCTGTAATAACCTGCCAAACCCAGAAAACTTCTAATCTCTGTCACTGTAGTCGGTCTTGGCCAATTGATCATGGCTTCTATCTTGCTCGGGTCCACTGAAATTCCTTCGCTTGAAATTACATGCCCTAAGAAAGCAATATGAGTCAACCAAAACTCGCACTTGCTAAACTTAGCATACAACTGATGGACTCTCAACTTCTGCAACACTAACCTTAGATTATTCTTGTGCTCTTCACCATTTTTCAAGTATACTAGGATATCATCAATGAACACGATTACAAACTGATCTAGATATTCCTTGAATACTCTGTTCATCAAATCCATGAAGGTAGCTGGAGCATTCGTTAACCCCAATGGCATTACTGTGAACTCATAGTGACCATAACGAGTACTGAATGCTGACTTAGGAATGTCCTCCTTCCCAATCCTCAGTTGATGATATCTAGTCCTCAAGTCGATCTTTGATCTGAAAAAATCGACACTCCTTGCAATTGATCAAACAAGTCATCAATCATCGGCAGTGGATACTTGGTCTTGATTGTCACCTGATTAATTTGCCGATAGTCGATGCATAGATGCAACGAACCATCTTTCTTCTTTACGAACAGAACTGGTGCTCCCAAGGTGACGCATTGGGATTGAATAAATCCTTTGTCCAATAGCTCTTGCATCTGCACCTTCAATTCCTTCAACTCAGATAACGCCATCCGGTAAGGAGCCTTAGAGATTGGCTCTGTCCCGGGTGCTAACTCTATCACAAACTCTATCTCTCTTTCTGGCGGTAGACCTGACAATTCTTTTGGAAAGATGTGGCACCCCTCGAACGGCCCCCGATCCATTAGGGTCGCCACAATCCGCTTACCTTTTACTTGCCCTATTGACAAGTCACTATGATACCATTGAATTGTAGTGGGTCCACGCAACATGGGGGTTTGTATTACCTTAATCGGTCCCAACACAGTTCATATGATGTAAGCATACTCGTCATTTCCCTAACCCGTACTCAAGGCAAATAATACAATGCAATACACACCAACTATAACCTTTCATATATATATATATATATATATATATATATATATATATATATATATATACTTTAGGGCTGAGTCACTTGTATTTACATAACTAAGATGGACTTCACGAGTCGGTACAACAAAAGGCCAAGGCTTTAACTAAGCTCGGCTATACTCAAAAGTACTCGACTATACATCAGACATGCACATCAATCCATCATCTAGTGTCGGCCATCCCAAAAAGTGTCATCCTCCACCAGTCACATGCTCCAATCACACCCAGCCTGGTGCATCGGCCGATGGCGGCGACAACATCCCCATCATCAATCCGTCGCGTCGAATGTGTACAAAAAGGAACTCTTGAACTACATGGCCATCAGGTAGGCCCACATCATACATGACCAAGACACGGACTTGGATAAACACCATACCACGAACACCGACACAGGGGTGCTCTGTGCACTGGACCTCAACATCAGATGGTAAGCCATATAATGAAACACGTGTGACAAGTGCTAGAGGCGTCGCTCAATCTAAAATGTTGGTCCCCAAAGGGGTGAGTACAACCACTCAGCAGTAAAGATCCATCAAACTACACATTGCAACAGGCAAGACAACCACAATTTCATGTGAAATGCACATATCATCCATGCCATCATACATATATGTCCATGAGATCCATTCACAACCTTACTAATCATCCCATGCCAAGCAATATCAATTCAAGTTCATGGACAATTATATCTCATGCCATATGCACAT
Organism: Eucalyptus pumila; assembly: GCA_016097595.1. Classification (NCBI taxonomy): domain Eukaryota; kingdom Viridiplantae; phylum Streptophyta; class Magnoliopsida; order Myrtales; family Myrtaceae; genus Eucalyptus; species Eucalyptus pumila. The sequence continues at coordinate 32,193,810 of CM027848.1, read as the reverse complement.
ACCCATACGCATGATTAATGTCATCCACACAATCATTTATATATCCTCATGAGATCCATTCAATGCCTTCATGATTGCATTCTCAATGCCAAATAGTATCAACTCAATTTCTCAGGCAATTATATCCCATGCCATATGCACACACACACGTGCATGATTCAATTTCCTCATTTTAGTTCTCAAAAGGATCTCATTTTCTTCCAAGGACCAGTGTTTGCATCCCTCATATATCGCTCGCACCCAACCTGGCGTCACGAGGAACCTCCGGCACACACCTCCGGGCATCTAGCTCACACACTTCGGGCATCTTGTATCTCAACTGGCATCACGAGGAACCTCCGGCACACACCTCCGGGCATCCGGCACACACACTACAGGCATCTCGAAACTCTCGAGGACATCCGGCACACACACTCCGGGCATCCCGACACTCCCGGGGCATCGTCAGCTCACACCTCCGACGGTATCATCATCATCACAATGAATATTCACATATATATATATATATATATATCTCATTTTCAAATCAGCATTTGATGCAATAATATCCGAGGTCTAAACCAGTATTTTTGATACTATATGACATGCTAAATGTCACCACATATGCAGCATAATTAACCACCCAAGACATCATATTTCATAGAGCAATCCATTTATTCTTGAAAATACAGCAAATTTCGGATAATACAGAATGCACTCCTTTAGTTTAAAAGTCTGGAAATATTAGCAAATGATCTTAATAAATTCTAAAATTTTAATATGTTATATCCAAGACCTAGAGGAATAAGTCCCATGAAGAAATCGAAGTATAATTCATTATGTATTAAAAGATATGATTATTACAACTCACCCTAACCCTTGGCTCAATCTTCAGATTTAACCCTTTCAAAGAAAAATCATTTCTCCGATCAATACTGGTCCGTTTATTCTCAAATTTTAGTATGTTTCCCCTCAAGATGTCGTCTACAACTCTTATCAAGGACACGGGATCAAATTCCGACTGGATAATTTCACAAAATTCACAGAATCGCAAGGGATCAACATAACAGTTTCCAGATCTAGTATCTTTGAATAAAAATGGTTTCACCAACAAATACTTGTCCGTTTTCCTTCAAATTTTGATATGTTAATCTTCAAGAAGTCCTGTACAACTTTAATCAAGAACTTGAAGTGAGATTCTAACTAGAAAATTTCATGCAGCTCACGAAATCACCAAAGGTCGGACTGTTTTTCCAGAAAACAGATTACTAGGCTAAGGCACTACTCCCATAACTTCGAAAATCTCACCTCCACCACCTCCAAAGTTCACCATACAAGACACACAATCACAACGAGCAAATTGTAGATCAAAGGACTCTACTTGCCTCTAATCCAAACAAAATCACAGCAAGCACAATGGCGGGGCAAGGCGGGCTTGATCGACGGCGGCAGCTAGGCGGGTAGACGGCGGCCGGTCTTCTTCCTCCTCTTTCTCTCTTTCTCTCACACGAACACTCTCTCTCTCTCTCTCTCTCTCTCTCTCTCTCTCTCTCGGTTGCTTCGTCCATTCCGCCCCCTTCTCTCTCTCTTTTTCTTCCTTTCACCTTCATGATTACTAGTTAATCATGAGGTTTTGCATGGCATTTGACACTTGGCTTAAATGGAAGGACACGTGGCTTCTTCCATGGGACAAATGGAGAGGCATGCAATCTGGCTCTCCCTCTCCTCCTTCAGTCGATGGCAGCTCCTTTGGGCTTTGTGGGCCAGGCTTCTTGGCCCACTTTGGGCCCAACACTTTTGGGTCTAAAGTCCAACTTTTAAATGGCCCAAAAATAATATTAAATAAGAAATAATTGCTCTTAATAATTTACTTTAATCCCCACTTAATCTCATAATCTCAAATACTCACATGGTCATAAAATTGCAACAATAATCAATAAAATCCAACTTATAAGCTTCATGGTATATCCAAGGGTTGTCATGAAATTTTAGGATGCCACAAAAGACATATGGAAATTCTTGTACTACAACTATGTCCTCCATCTTCAACTCCATAATTGTCGTATCCACGACAGTTGCCAGGTAACCTTGGCAACCCTCATCCAACAGGCGAGTTGTCTCTTGCGATGAGATTAGGACAATCGAGTGTCCTCTTCAATTCCCGACAAACTCGAAGCTCTTACCCTTTAACGAGTCAAACTGAATCGTTTTACGATAACAGTCCATTATAACTCGTTGTTTGGTGAGCCAGTCCATGCCAATTATTAAATCAAAGTCATACATGACTAGGACTAACAAGTCTATTTTCCCCACTCGCTCACCAATCGCTAACTTGCAACCAGAACAACCCAAAACAGCAATCACTTTATCCTTCAATGGTGTAGATATGCAAATTGCCAACTCAAACAATATAGGACTTAATCCTAACAACTTAACATACTATTTGGCAATAAAGGAATGGGTTGCTCCTGAATCAAACAAAGCATAAGTAGGATGGTCGTTGAACGAAACCATACCTGTGATCACGTCAGGCGCAGCTTCTACCTGACACTGTGTAATCGCATACACGGTGCCCTGAACTGGAGGTCTTAGCTGTCCTCCCTGTGGCACATTCTGAGGGGCATACCCTCTTATCTGTCTCATCGATGGTGGCGGTGGCAACTACGATTGTCCTCTCGGTCTTCTAGGACAATATCTAGCTATGTGACCTTGCTGGCCACACTTATAACAAACGCCTGTCCTTCGCGGGCACTGGTTCGGTCTATGTCATCTTCCACTCAGACGACACAAACCATTCAGGTTCGATCCTGATTTTCCAATTCTACCTTTCCTATTAGGTGAAACTTGGAATCTATTTCCAAGCATAGGTCTCTTTCCTTGACGAATCCCTTCTTGATGGAATTTGAACCTCGATTTAGATGAGGCAACTTGTTCATTCAATCCTTGCTCTATCATCTGAGCTCGATGGTAGACCTCTCTGTAATCTTTCAAGTCCAAAGGTAGCAAAGGTTATTTCAATTCTAAACGAAGACCACTTTTGAATTTTCGGGCCTTCTCTTTAGGGTCATCTATCAATCTAGGAGCATACTGGGACAGCATTACAAACTCGACTCCATATTGGTTGACTATCATGCTCCCCTGGCGGAGACGATGGAACTCCTCTATCTTTTGTTCCTTAGTGGTACCTGAGAAGTACTACTCATTAAAAGCTCTGAGGAAGGTGTCCCACACTTGGACCACACCTTCCAGGAACACAGTGTCCCTAGCAGTTCTCCACCAAATATTGGCGTTACCTTGAAGTTGGTACATAGCCAATACCGCATTTTCCTCTTCATATCACATCAAAATTGCAAATGCCTTCTCCATATACTGTATCCACAGAGACGCAGCCTCAGGGTCTCCAATACCAATGAATCTCGGCGGTTTCAGCTTCAAAAACTGTTTTACTAACTAGTGGATCGGCCTCCCAGCGACCACAACTCCTGGCAGAACTTCAGCAAGGGTGATGGCAGGTGCAGCGGTAGGTGCTATAGCAAGGGCGACTTTAGCTGCGGCGGTAACTACGGCAGCAGCGGCTTGAGTGGCAGCTTCGACAGCGGCAGCCTAGTTCTGCGCTTGTTGATCCATACGATTCCCCATTACTTCCAGAACTCGCATGATCCCATCTATCCCGGGATCCCTAAGGGCTTCTACCCCAACACCAACATGGGGTGGTGCTACTCCACTAGCACTGGCCTGTGCCTGTGCCCTACCTCTGCCTCGGGTACCAATCCTGATTGGTGTTCTACCTTGAGTCGCGGCCCTATTGTCCCTCTTAGCAGGAGTTCTTGGCTCCTCATCGCTCATGGTGTAGTTTTAATCTACTAACACCTGCTTCCAATTCAACACCGAATTAGAAACAGAGCGATCCAAAGAACAAGCAATTCTAGCACTCAGCTAACACAGACATGCACCAGCATGAATTTAAAGGCCTTTCCTACTACTATCCCAAAACCCATTGCTCCTTATCACTCCAATCTTGAACTTCGCTCTGATACCACTTAAACAGGATGTCATGCCCTGATCCTTGAGTACGCACCCATCCCTTACCTTGGTTGATTAATAGCGACATCCCAGGATGTATCGCCGACCCATTCATTTAATATATGCATGCAGAAGCATATAAAATCCCTAGACAATAAAGCAATGGGATAGAAAAGTAGGATTCCAAATTTCCATTTTAAAAGCATCCACACTTATATATATTGCCAAACATAGTGCAAATATATACAAGTCAAATTGTTAAATCAGGTTAAAACAAAAAATTTCTAAAACAAAGTTTGCAAAATGGAATCGACTTCTATCAAAAGAGAATTTGTCCTATGACTAGCTAGTCCAGTAGGATCATCAATTCTTTAGGCTTCCCCTTCCACACTTTGGGTCTCCAGTCCTTCACCAATGCCATCTAAGGACCTAAAAATGGTTATTCAATAACCAGTGATACAATGTCTCGGCAAGTTCTACCCCCTAAGACTCGATTAGGAAACTAATACAATATGGGTTGCCTAAGCACACATGGGTCGGAGGACTTACCTTGACCTTAGATTCCACCTGTAATTCAGCACACTTAATTGGCACCCAAATGATCACAACAGATCGAAACATCGATCAATTGACCTAGTCGATTACATGTCAAACGGACCATTCTTGGTCATTTCAATCAATATTGTCCATTCCCTAAAATAACCCATAAGGTTACCAAGCCAGTAGTTTAAACGATCCATTCTCTAAAATGACATTATAAGTCACCAAGTATATTCATCATAACGTCCATTATGCAAAATGACATATTGAGTCACCGAGCCGTTATCGCATGCCGTCCATTCTACAAAATGACCTATAGGGTCACCAAGCCAGCATTATATGTCGTCCATTCTACAAAATGACCCATAGGGTCACCGAGCCGACATTGAATACCGTCCATTCTACAAAATGACCTATAGGGTCACCGAGTCGGTATTGAATACCGTCCATTCTACAAAATGACCTATAGGGTCACCGAGCCGGTATTGTATAACATTTAGATCATGCAATCAATTTGTCATCTTTATCATTTCTGACAAAAGTACATGTGCGTGGGTACATGGTCGGCCTTAACCAAAATATTATAATTTCTTTTCCACAAATCTCACCCTTATTTGTAGTCCGCCAAAACATTTTAGTGCTGTCAACCGACACCTGGTTATTTTCAAATTAATTATCCAATTTAATTAATTTAGGAAAATAATCATATGATCACAATTATTTCATTCAGCACAAAATAAAGCTCAATTAAATAAACGGTCTACACCACGACAATCAGCATAAAATTCGGTCGATGGGCTATTTCTGCCTAATTTCCGGAAAATAATTAATTAATAATTAATTTTGAAAATTAATAAATAAATACTAAAAATCCAATTTATGCCTGTAATGCCTAATTGGACGCCAAAACGGATCAGGAAAAATCCCGAGATGCATTCAATAAATAGAAGTACGTCTCTATTGGCTAATTACACAAACCAAACACCTAACATGTATCATTAAGTCACTAATTAAATTACTTTAAACTAATCTAACAACCTAATTGCAATTAATTAAATATAATAAACCCTTAAGCCTAATTAGCAAACTAAGCAATGATTAGTGAGCAAAACTCACTTGATTAAAAGCAAAGACCGGATCACTGCGATGGCGACGCGAGGGCGGCCGAAACCCAAACTTTTAGCGGCGTCAACGGACACTCGGGCCGAGCCCAAAAGACCTTGCAAGCCCACTGAAAATTACTGGGCTTGGACTTGGCTGCAGTTGGGCCTTCTTCGCGGGCTGGACCGCTGAAATTTCGAGGGCTTCAAATGCTGAAGAGAAGATAAGCTGTTGATGGACTGATCCACGAATGAGTTGGGCCGAAACTTGGGCTGTTGCTGGGCCTGAAAGACAGGCTGGATTGACTGAAAGTTGCGGCAGAACTCATGGATTGGGCTTCGGCTTCGCTGGAATTTGCTGGCCCGTTGCTGGAAAAGATAAAGGACGAGCGGCTTCGATTGAGGAGACTGGCGTGCGAACGACCTTCGCTGGGCTCTTTGTTGACCGAACGTGGCAGCTTAGTGGAAGAGGCAGGCTACAGGGACGTGCGGACGCTTCTTGCTAAAGGTCACGTGGATTGCTGGCGGTTGAAGACGCACGAACGTGCAAGGCGTTGGAGAAGCGGACGAAGCAGCTTCAGTCTTCGATGATGTGGCTTCTGAAGTCAACAGGATGGGATCTCGATGGGGTTTTGTGGTCAATTAACTTGCTGAAGTTGACTGAAACTTCGGTGGTGTGGGTCTCCGTGGCAGAAGCAGAAGATGGGGTGGGCTTCGGTGGAGCTTGATTCGTGGCAGAGGAGAGAGGAAGGATGGTGGGGCTTCGGTGGGTGGCTTCTCACGGATGGTTGCAGCAGAGATGCGAAAATGGAGAAGAAGAAAATTGAAAATGAAAGTAAAGGCAGAATAGAAGACTGAAGCAGCCAGTCTTCTGTGGAAATTGTCGCATGAAGTAGATAGGAACGGCGAAGAAAAAATGGAGGGCAGCTCGGATGTGCTTATGAAGCTAAGGATGGGCCCCAAAGTCAGAAATTTTATCACCTCCATTGATGGTCTTGTCTCCTATTACTTTCCAACACAAATTACCACTAATTAAACACATATTCATGTAAGTGTCGCACCCCCTCACCTAAAGCTTCGAATTTCACTAATGTTTGAACTCAATTTTCACTTTTAATCTCTCCAAATCGCGGTCCAAATTGATGAAGAGAGAGTCTACAAAGTTTCTGCAAGTCCCTATCACCCGAAGGCTTGGTTTGGAAGTCCACATTTCCATCAACTTAGCCCATCAGAATTTCCATTATTTTTCCACGGTGTCCAAATCCATTTTCCGTAAAAATCTCAGGATCTCCGAAAAATTTTCGGAGGATGAGTCAACGTTCCTAAAATTTATTGTGACATGACAGAATCTTCAATTTCTGAAATTGGACTTGAGTTGGCAGTTAATTTCCATTTGGCGCGTTTTTAGTGTGACCTAGACTATTGGGTAGTTTTCAAAGATTTTTAAGGCAAATGACCTGGGGTTGATTTTCTTCGAGCCACAATGAACCCACTCGACATATTGGCGACTCTCGATTGTCGTGAAAATCTCGATAACTCAATTATGGACACAGGGTACCAAAACGACAGCAAAATCAGATTAGTGTTAGTCGACGAGAATTTTTCAATTTAGTGGAGTCACCCATGATCAGCCACACATTTCAGTCGAACAGACCTATCTCTGATCTCAAATCAATTTTTTTTAACTGTGCCGTAATGGCCTCTAAATATAAGCACGATCGAGAAGCTGATTCCTGGTCAAATTATCAAGTCTATTGTCTTAAAATTTCTTAATGGCTTCCCCAGATGGTCTAGTTATCTCGAGAGTGATCAACTCTGAGAACTTCCCTATACGTGCATCAATGAAATGCCTAATTTATTTAGTAGAAGATAGGATCAAAAATCTGGGATGTCACATGTAGGGCAGAATCTCAATTTGTGTTAGAACCAGTGACTTTTTTAGTGTTTAAAGGATTTTTATCAACTCTTAAGATTTCATTTTCGAAAGAGTTCATTCACAAAAATTTTTCATCACATATTTTAGTTTAACATAGCCAAATTTATTAGCAAACAGACAAGTTTTGGATCTCAAACCAAACTGATTTTGAAAAACAAAATTTCTGGACACGAACACAGTTTTGGTAACGATTTGAGCGATTTACTCCTCTTATTCTAGAAAGATTTGGGTTAAGGTGTCTTCATGAAAAGTGTTTGCTTAAGTGTCATTTATAACATATTCAAATTTAAGAATTTTCTAAATTCGCTTGGTTATATTTCTGAGATTAATCTTGGAGATGCGCGAGTGGTTTTTGCCAGTTAGGCCCGGTTGTAGTTTTGTAGTTGTTATTGGTGTCTTGCTTGTTGGAGAATGTATATTTTGTGATTCGGTTGAATTTTGACATGCTTAGGACTTATGCATGATATTATGAGAATGGTTGTTCATGATGAGCGTTTATTATTATTGCAAGAGATGGCCTTTGGGCATTTAAATAGAAGGAAAATTTAGGTGTCGGGTTTGGACACCAAATCTCATTTGCTCAATAAAACGACGAGGTTTTAAACTAGGTGCATGCAAAATTTTATGGATTAATTTTTAGTACGAGAGCCCCTATGAATTTATTTCCAAAGGTTTTAAAGAAAAAAAATGGGGTTACTCTAAATTGTTTCCAAAAAGAGGGGTTGGACACAGAATTAGAAAAGAAATATTGTGTCGGGTTTGGACGCCAAGTTTTATATACTCAATAAAACTGTGAGGTTTCAAATTACATGCGTGCAAAGTTTGACGGGTTGATTTCAAATACGTGACCCCGTACAAATTTATTTCCGACAACTTTGGACATAAAAAAAAAAAAAAATTTGCTGAGTGATTTTTGAAAAGTGATTTTGGTGTTCTTGGCCATATGATGCCATTATGCATGATATTGATGGTAGTTATTGATTTTTAATATAAAACTCGGTTTTATGGGCTTTTAAATAGAAAAATCTAAGGTGTCGGGTTTTGATGCCAATCTTTATGTACTATATAAACATTGGAGTTTTAAAATGGGAGTGTACTAAGTTTGCTGGTTCGATTTCGAACGCATGACCATGCACGATTATTTTATCTGGATTTCTAATATGAAGAAAAATTGGCCAAGTTCATTATTTGAAAATGAGGCTTTTGAATGCAAAGCATGGTGTTCTTGGCTAAATATGTGTGTGTATGGTCACTAAGTGGAACCCGTCACCCAACGGAAGTTTAAGGGTGATGCCCGATTTATCGGATGCCCAACGGGGGTTCGGAAGCCGAGTCATGGTGGAGGCTGAACCGATGCTCCTTTATGGAATGTTGTCTAGGCAGGGTTTCTAGACGTTGTCGTACCCGATGGAGCGAGAAGATGCCCGGTTGCGCCAGATAACCGCCGACTTTTGAGTTGGCCGTGGCCCGATGGGTCGTAATAATTGGAACAAGCATGAATGGTTGTGATAGTTTGCACTTGATGATGGAGCAAAATTGTGTGGTATGGTATGAGACGTATCATAATGATTTTACCTTATAATCGAGACCCATGTGAATGTTTGAATAATGATAATTATGTGTTCCGGTTATTATTTACGCTTGTGATATTTATGATGGCATATGCGATGCGCTAATATGCAAGGACGCGCTGAGGCAAGGTGAGTTTTGTATGGTGCGTGTTTAGGACCGCCTTCGAGGCGAATTTACGTCCTAATCGGGGTTTAGATGGTTGACTCGCTGAAATTTTATCTCACCCCATCGTGGTTAAACTTTTTTATGGCCGTAGCGTGGAGATCTGTTGAGTGTGGATGTGGTAGGCACCTGATGCTACCCCTTTTGGTTGGCCCTACCGTTAGTGGAGTTTAGGTTAACCAGTTGATAAGGAAATCATTGTTTTTGGGGAAATTGTTGTTGTACTTGACTATCCTGACTATTTGTTTATTGACCGGAGGTTTATTTAATTTGCTTCCGCATATGCTTAATTGAAAGAAAAAAGAAAAGACAAAAGAATGGGTCGGCAATGCGTGCTGGACATCGCATTTTTAATCAACTACTGAGGGATGTGCGTGTGCTCGAGATTCGAGGTGTGATAGTCATTCACCTAATAAAACTCATTTAGGTCATGTTTAGGTGTTCAAGCTTTTAGTCTTTTATCACCATTAAAGAAAAATATGAAAAAATTTAATCTCTTCATTGGCTAAACAAGAGGGTTAATGCATAATTGATTGTCTTTCATTTTTTTTTTTTGGTCGAGATTCTCTTTCATTAGAATTGCATAATTTTTTTTTTGTAAGGTAAGAAATATATTGATTTTTAACCAAAAAGTTATACAGCAAGGGTTAACGGCACCAAAAACTTACACTCATGATGACAAACAAGTCATACGAGTGGAAGGGTGTCGAGAAAAAAAAGAAACCACAACCTGCCAACCAATAGGATTGCATAAAAATTGCACTACATTAAATTTAATTATTACATAGTTTACATGTTAGTTGAATTTCGTTCCAATTCATTAATGCTTGTTAGCTTGGAATTCATGAAGTCTTTGAATTAAGTCATGTTTTAAAGAAGAAAAACTGAAAATTAAATATTGTTGCATTTAGAAATCATGTTTGGGCTAATGCATGCATTTTTTTTAAATTAACATCTTGTAGATATTGGGAAATTGATTATAGTGAAGTTATACTTTGTTTAATGCATTAAGGTTTGCCTTATTCTCTACAATTTATTTTATATGCTTTGATTATCGAGTGTTAATTTTTTTTTATTGCATACTCGCATGATTGCTTCTTATATGTTTGTGATAAGAATTAAAATTGTCCAAGATTGCCTACTAAATATCTTTTAAATAAAGAGAAAATGTACTGAAAGAACATTAGATTTATCTAACATAACTAAGTCCTCCAGTTGACAGAAGTAAATCAATGGCAGAACCTAACTGAATTAATTGCATGTAAAATTGATTAAATTAAAATACCAGAGTTCAAATTTGTATGAGCTTGGGAGAGCCTATGTTAAGTTTTTGGCTTAGTAATCTATTAACTTTCATTTTGGTGATTCACTTCTAGGAAGGTCGTAAACGTGTTGCGACTCAACCTGTTTGATATAGACAAAACCCTCCAAAAAGAAAATCCTCAAAATAATCTAACAAAATAATGACCATTTAGGAGTGGCCATTGACTTATGAATCTCTCAACAAGGCATCTTGCAACAAATGTGGAACTTTGGGATGTCCTAGATTCCCTCTTTAAAAAGCTATGTCGTTGCTATACTTTCCTATTCTATGTGTCAACTAGTTAATTCCCACTCCCTCTATCATTTCAGAAGTTTGCTAGAAGTCACACCTTGTGTAAACTCTTTTGCCATAGTGGTCACTCCATGGCCTCATTAGTTCCAGTATAGGCTTTAGTCTTTTCACAAACCACACAACTACTAGAGGAGGATTCGCTCTGATACTATTTGTAGTGAACTAACTCATTTCACATAGGCCAAACCCTTAAAAAATGTACTCAATATGACCATACAAGTTGATGACAATTTGGATGATAGTTAACTTATGAATCACTCAAAAAAACTTCTCTCAATCGATGTTGGACTCTGGATTAGCAGAGGCTTTTTGACATAAAGGTAACGTTTAGTATTAGAACTCCAATGTTAAGTGCGTTCAGAACAGAGCATTCCATTCTATCTACTCTAAAGAGACAGAACCGCACTTATTTATGCTATTGAAATTCGAAGCGGTGGACCTCAAACTTAATCACTTTTCTGCTTTTGTTAATTTTTTAATCTTTATGCAGGAACTACATGCTATAAATTGGGTACAATCATGTATATAAAAAGAAATAATTCCAAAGTAAAAAGGGTCCTCAACGAATCACGAAGCGTTTGTGCTTGGCAGCGCAGAGAAGACTTCTAACGAACGACTTCCGCGATGCTCAATAATTCGGAGGGAATCCATATTGTTGTCACTGCATAGTAAGGTTGAGCCCGTGCCTGCTGCCCACTTCCAAGGAACATTTGCATAAGGTTGGCACCCTCCAATATCCAAAAAAAGTTTATTCCTTTCCACGTTTTGAGAAAATTTATAGATTAATTGTCAAATAAAATTCAAAAAATATAACTCTTTTTGACGTCCATTTCCATATGTATTTCATATACTTTTACAAGTCGTACCCTATCCGCTGTGTGATCCATCAATTAAAATATTAGTGAAAATATCGATTCGATAAATCATATAATAAGCTCAATTAATCCATCATAAATGAGACGAATTGAAGCTAGGTCACTTATCTCATCCAGTCGAATCATTCTTGTAACCCAATTAAAAATGATATCGATATTTGTATGTTCAATCTTGTAAGAAGTAAGAAAATCCAAACCGTTTCACTTTGATATACATTTACCTCACAAAGATTGCCTATATAATCAATGTTCCTTTTGAAACTAAGAAATTATTATAACTAATTTTTAAATTCCAAAGTTTAATATATATATATATATATATATAAGACCCTGTTATGTTCTTGAACGGCAAGTTTATCCCTAATTTTAAGTTAACATGTACTTTGACCTAAATTAACTAATCTTTTAAATTTAAGCAAATGTCTTTATGAATGATCACTATCACTACGTTCAGAAAATTAATCTACAGTTTATAACTTCATTAAATTACTGAAATTTGCTTTGCTATGTTTAATTCATTACCAAGGAATAAGATATGGAATCCCATTCTAGGCAATCAAATTCGTTAAGGTGGGATCCCTTTTCTATTGTTTGGTTGCAATCTTACTGATAAAGAAGAGAAATGTCCAATGAGAGTGTAAACATAAATATAAAATAGCACATCAACCCATTAGCAATTTTCGATAAAAACTGATTGGAATATGGGAATCTTGTGTAAAGACTTATGACTAAATTAGCAATGAAAAATTTCAGACTGATTTGGCATCCATACAATAAATTTGTGACTGATTAGACAATTTCCTTACATTGAAGATTTTGAGAATTATTAGTCCTGGTTGATAGTCACCCTCGATAATATTTCAATTATTATATCGGCAACTAGTCCCAAACACAATTATTTACTTAATTGTGCAAGTTGAGAATAATAAAGTTCGCAAACTAATTTTTAATTGTGTATCCGGATGAATTTTTTAATTAAATGAAAATAATATTTTACGACTTATTAATCACTTTGTAATGATGCCCCTAAGATTTACTGGCTAGTTTGCAGTTATGATATAAGTAAATTGTTTTCGACCCCAAAAAAAAAAAAAAAATTGTCTGACTTCAGGGGTAATTTCGTTTTTCTCCATACAGTCAAGTTCATACTGAGACACGCAATTATTATAATCCTCTGGAGGCTTTTATTTCAAAGGAAAAGAAAAAAACCAGAACTACAATATAATTTCGAAATAAGCCAATGGTCAATGTGCGCAAAATTCAAGGTATTACGCCTTAATTTGTATTGGCTGTGTAATTGGATCTTTTCATTAACAACATCATAATCACGCTGACAGGGCGGCTGAGATAACAAGTTTAATCGTTTAAAAAAAAGAAGAAGAAAAAATGAATAGAGATGGTTGAAAGGCAAAACAAATAGAAAATCTGAAAAAGAAAAAAAGAGAGATGCAGTTAGTTTGTTCTCACGTGGCCAAATCTGAGACCCTCTTTAAAGCAAATTGTCTTTCTAGTTTTTGAGGTACTTGACTGCAATGAGATCATCAGAGTCACCTGGATTTCCTAGCCTGAGAAGGCCACTGAGCAAATAAGAATATAGTGAATAATGATATGCCAGAGAAATTTATAAATTTGAGACTCAAAATCACGAGTTTTTATTGAAGTTTCATCTGACGTGAAATTTGACCACGCGAGACCCTTGTTTTAGTCATGTGACCTTGGCAAAAACTTGTGAGGGCTAAGCCAAGTCGATAGTGTAGATCGTCGTTTGGGACACTTGCGTCTCTTTAATCTCTTGAACTTACTCCCTCTCTTTTATTTTTCTATCATTTTATTAAGGGCTACACTTTTTTCACCCTTTCTTTAACTTATCCACTCCCTCGAAATAATATTTTGAGGATATCATCCTTTGTGGGTCCCACCAATGATTATTAAAGTCAAATGTGGAGTCCATTTTATATCCCACATTTTTTATTCGGTTCTTCTTTCATTTTCTTATTCTCTCTCTTTGCTTGTTCATCATTGTCTTCTCACTTGCTACCTTCTCCACTTACATCCTCCGTTGCATTCCCAACCCTGAGGCTCCATTGCTCGCGTCATTCGTTCGGTTCGATGCCTCGCTGCCCCTTGCGGCCTCAACCTTGTCGCCATTGAGACCTTCCTCACCATCATCTACTCCACCGTGAAGGGGAACAAGATTGGCGAGGCGTCACTTGACCCCACCATGTGTTTGAACAATTTCGAGGATGAAAGTCAATCGCTGACAATCCGTTGGTCAATGACTTAGCAAAGCCCTTGAAGATGTCTAATTCGTTGTCGAACTTGTTGTTGTTGTTGTTCCCTTTGAAGCAATTGCCGCATTTTAAACCATCTTTGCCAAGCAAATTGAGCTCGGCTCAAACTCAGGCACTCCAACCCCACCTCCTCCATCCTTGCCATACTGAGGAGGAGCTTTGTTGGTTAACAGATCAAGGGCACAGTGGAAGAGAAAACCGAGAGATCTAGAGAGAATTTTAGCGAGACTAGAGTCGCCATAGTTAGCAATAAAGATCTCGTCGGGGGTGATGATGGCAACATCAGCCATCGACCTAATGATGTTGCACTTCGACAAGTGGAGGTCGCACCCGCTTCTCTTATGCATCGTCACCATGCCCTCATCGCATTAGTTTACTTCCTTGTCCATCTTGTGAAAGCTCCTCTCCATTGTCTCCATCCACTCCGTCGGAGCCAAACCTTCCTTGTTAACCATACCAGCTCGTCCTTTATCAGCTTCTACACCTCACGCCTAGGAACTGCCGGTCGAACGAGCAATAGGCATAATATAGAGAGATACAGAAGGAAAAAAGAAGAAGAACAAAGTAAAAGGGAGACCAAAAGGGTCCCATATTTGACATTAATTGTTGTCAGTGGGTATAATGTGCTAAAAAGGTCGGATCATAAAAGATAATATAGTCAAAATACTGTATTAAGAAGTACGGAAGTCAAAGGGAGAATGAAAAAAGCTTGTTACTTTTTTTGTTTAATGTATTTTGGTTTTCAAACTTTCCTATTCCATATTGCCATGTCAACATCATTAAGTACGTCAATAACAAAAGGCTTGATTGCACAACTTATACAAATTGAAGGACCAATTGCACGATTGGCATAAGTTATAGGTCTAAAAATATAATTACCACCTGTAATTATTATTCGCGAGTGGCTATTATACTATTAGTAATGGTCCTAATAGAATGCATTTTACAGTTTTGGGACTAGTACTTTGTAGTATATACGATAGTGATGCGTAACAAGTTGCCCTACAGGAAAAAATTATAGTAAGTTTGCCATTTTGTGGCTGTATGATGATTGTATTTTTCTTTTTTTATATTTGACTATTTACTTTCATCAAAAAAGCTAGATTGCCAAGGTTTGTTTTTTTTTTTTCTTACATATTGCAGGCAAGAGTCTTTATAAAAAAGAAAAAAAGAAAAGAAGTGACCCTTATATACTTTCATGGGTCTCAATTACTTTTTTTTCTTTCTCGGATATCCTCAAATACTTATATTACAATTATTATGTGAATGGATAAATGTGTAGGCTAATAATTTTGTGTTATTTCTCACATATTTTATTTTTACACTTGGGATCTTTTCTATCTTACACTAACCTTCCAAGAAAAGCCCGAACCCTAAAATATCTTTCACTTTCTATTCATATGTAATCCATTTATATCCACTGTGTATCTTTATCACTTTCTATCTATTATGTACTTTTCTCAGGTTCGTTGATTAAATATTGTTTTAATAGAATGATTTTGCCTCATCTTTCAAATTTTGATTTCTTATATACACGCCAGACGTGTTTTCCGTTTATTTATTTATCTTTAAATTACGACTACGCTAGTTGTATTCTAAAGCACGTCATTATTGTGAAAAATCAATATGATAATGATTCACATGCCCCAACATAGAATGGGGGTCAGGATGAAGAATTTGGTGAAACAGCTAACACTAAACATTATTTGACTTGGTATCATAATTAGGGTTGTATCTTGAGTAATTAGCTAAGATAATCTAAAAATATAAATACGTACGACTTAGGCTAAGCGAGACTTTCATTAAACACAGTAACAGTTATAAGTATCTATGCGCCTTATCAGCACATTATCAGTTTGGATCCAATTGCTTGAAACAAAATTAGGGTGAAAGAAACCTATCCGAGAAATGCTCTCGTACATGCATTGTGTTTGAATTTATCTTATTCCTCGAATGTACAACCCGCCGCTAAACATGTGTGGTCATCACATTTTTAACCGGTCTTTTCTTAAATGGGTATTGTATCCAATAAACAATACTACGGCAATGAGCAATTAAGGCATATTTTATTCCTTCAAATTGAACAAGAAATTGCATAACAAGTCCACTACGTAACTTCTGATCCTTTCTTATTAGAATCACACGAGCATTAAAAACCCAAATAAATATCAATACCAAAAAAAAAAAATACTAGAAACGAAAAAAAAAATAGCAAGTATACTAATAATGGCAATAATAAGGGATAAGAATTAGCAAGGGTATTGGCATTGACACAGCCAAGGACCAGCACTATCATCGCAGTACCCTCGGCCTTGACTGAACTGGGTGGCACATCGATCGCTGCAACACTGGTCCTCACAGGAGTAGCTGCACAAACCGACGCCACCATTGCACAAATTTGGCAGCGGCGGCGGTGTGGGACAATCGTAGTAGCAAGTGCAAAGTGGAGGCTCGATGATGTAGTCGCACGATCCTTGCGAGCCTGGGCCATGACGTGCTTGGCACTTTTGCTCGCACTCGTTACCCTTCCCACATAGCCCTATCCCTTCACTGCAATATGCCTCCACCTTAGGCATCTCTATCATCCCGCCTTTCCTCCAAAAGAAAGAAAAGAAAAAAAAAGGAAAACATGGTATCACTGTTAAAACCCTACAATACAAGGTTTGATTGAGAGCAGGAAATGCTTTTCAATGTATTTGTCTCACCATGGTCATCAAGCAAAAGGATAAGAGACAAACCTGCGAGTACAAGGAGGACGATGAGAAGAAAACACATTCGGAAGACTTCAGCCATTATTTGTTTTCCACGGATTTGGCTTCAATTGCTTCTTATTTTGGTCGCAAAACAGCATCGCCCGCACATTTATAGCGATGGCAATATGGACAAAATGGTGATATATAAGGGAATGACGAACTTGTACTGATTATTAACCTTTTAAAGGTTGTTCTTTCTTGATAATTTTAGGAAAGTAAATCAATGGATGCTTTATATATTGATTGCATTGTGTCCACGTGAAGATTTCGTGATATTTTCTGGCCTATGTGTTAAATGAAATGCCCTCACAAAGATACGAGTGCTTTGCCAGTCAAAGGAAAAATCCGATTATTCTATTTTGACGAATATATACATATATATAATTAAATTGAAATGCATGCGGAAAGATTACAAGGTATATATACATATATTTGTATATGTTATCCTTATGCTCACAGGCACAATATCTAATCTCTTTTATTTAGTTTTTTTTTTTTTTTTTCACTTCTTTCTCTCCCTTTGGTCTCTATTCTTCTTCATTACTTCATCTGCGAAGTAAACCCAGCAACAAAAGTAAGACGAGGAGTCCCCAACTTTGCAGCTCCGTAAGCCAATGTTCCATTGCCTTCGCAGACCAATCTCCTCCGCTGCACATCTCTCCCCTTTTCTCTCTTTCCCATGGCCATTGTGACATCCAGATTTCGGGCTTTGATTTCGATTAGATAAATTGGACATTTCATCGACGCGATTACAGTGTTTTTCTCTAAGTTGGCCTCTCACGAGATAACTAGACTAGCCAGGTGAGTTATTTAAGGACCTTGAGCCAAATAAACTTGAGAATTCGACCAGGAATCGACTTCTTGACCGTGCTTATCTTTAGAGATCATTGCAGCACAATATAAAATCGATTTGAAATCAGAGATAGGCCGGTTCGACTGAGATAAATGATCGATCGTGGGTGACTCCACTAAATTGGAAAATTCTCATCGACCGGCACTAATTTGATTTTACTGTCGTTTTAGTACCCTATGTCTGTATTTGAATCCTAGAGATTTTCACGACAATCGAAAGTCGCCAATGTATCAAGTGAGATCATTGTGGCTCGAAGAAAATCGACCACGGGTCATTTGTCCTAAAAAGTTCTGAAAAACTACTTGGTAGCCTAGGTCACGCTAAGAGCACGTCGGAGTGAAATTAACCACCAATCTAAGTCCGATTCCAGAAATTGGAGATTCTGTCATGTCACAATAAAATTTAGGAACGTTGACTCAATCTCAGAAGATTTTTCTGACAACCAAGACTTTTTGGGAAAAAGTCAGTTCATGGTCATTTTTGTTCAATTGAAGCTGGGGATTAATTCTGGTTGTGAAATTGAGAAGGATGAGGGATTCTTGGATGAGGAAAATAATCAATTTGATAGGTAAGACATAAATTAATTTTTGAGTCATTTGAGATAAATTCAAGAGGGATTAAGGTCAAATTGAGAATAGAACCAAATAAAATTCGTATGCCCATAAACCCAACATTTTGAATTGTCTAAGGGCTTCTAGAAAAAGGTGGGCGGAGGACAGCCCACAATGGTGGTCCATGTGAGGGAGACTAAAGAGAGAAAGAACCGGTTCCCCCCCTTTCTCTTTTTCTTCCTTTCTCTTCTCTCTCCCGTCGACACTCTCTCCCTCTTCTTGCTGCTCGTGCCATGGCTGCGCGAAGACCAGAGCAGCCGAAGAAGCAGGTCCTCTTGCCGCCGTCGTCGCTCATCGAAGTCGGAATTTTCGCCGTCATCCACCGTCCTACAGCCACACATAGCTCCGCCCCAGCCCCTCCCTTCCGACACCCCCTCTCTCTCTCTCTTTGTTTCCCCTGGTTCGTGCAGCGCCCTAACAAGCAGAAGTAGAAGTAGCAACCATCGAGGGAAAAGGACCGGAGCAACTCACCGTCACTGCCTCACGCCGCACGCCGTCACTTCTCCTCGGCCGCGCGCACTCACCCTTCGCCTTCCTCACCCTCCTCAGCTACCGTCGAAGCCTTCTCTCCTCCATCTTCGTTTGCTGCCCGAGATCTCAAATCTGGGATGGACGCCGAAGCAACCCGCGCCGTGAGCGACGCCATTGCCCTACGCCGTTCGCCGTTGTGCTTCACGCCATTACTATGTGTTAAATGAAAAGCCCTCACAAAGATACGAGTGCTTCGCCAACTAAAGGAAAAAATCGATTATTATATTTTGACGAATATATACATATATATGATTAAATTGAAATGCATGCGGAAAGATTAGAAGGTATATATACATATATTTGTATATGTTATCTTATATATCCTTATGCTCACAGGCACAATATCTAATCTCTTTTATTTATTTATTTTTTCACTTCTTTCTCTCCCTTTGGTCTCTATTCTTCTTCATTACTTAATCTGAGAGTCTGAACCCAGAAACGAAAGTAAGACGAGGAGTCCCCAACTTTGCAGCTACGTAAGCCAATGCTCCGTTGCCTTCGCAGGCCAATCTCCTCCGCTGCACATCTCTCCCCTTTTCTGTCTCCCCCATGGCCATGGAGGTCAAGGTCATGACCCGCAGCCGTCAAGGGTGACCTCAACCTCCATTGCCTCGACGTCCATGTCCCGTGACATCCATGGCCATCATTTCAATGGAGAGATGGATGAGAGTGACGAAGCAGCAAGCACGGAGAGGGGGAGAGAGACGCACCGATAGGCCAAGTTTGGTCATTGGGAGGTCTGGCAATGGCTTTGTCAGAGCCGTGGCAAACAACCTGAAGGCGAGAGAAGAAGAAGAACGAGGAATAAAGGGAAGGATGGAGGGTTTTAGCTTCTTTTTTTATGTTTGTATGAGTTATAGTCAAAATACTGTATTAATTGTTGTCAGTGGGTATAATGTGCTAAAAAGGTGGGATAATGAAAGATAATATAGTCAAAATACTGTATTAAGAAGTGCGGAAGTTAAAGGGAGAATGAAAAAAACCTGTTACTTTTTTTGTTTAATGAATTTTGGTTTTCAAACTTCCCTATTCCATACCGCCATGTCAACATCATTAACTACGTCAATAACAAAAAGGCTTGATTGCGCAACTTATACAAATTGAAGGACCGATTGCACGATTGGCATAAGTTATAGGTCTAAACATATAATTGCCACCTGTAATTATTATTCTCGAGTGGCTATTATGCTATTATTAATGGTCATAATGGAATGTATTTTACATTTTTGGGACTAGTACTTTGTAGTATATACGATCCGGGTAAAGCTAATGTGGTAGCGGATGCTTTGAGTCATAAATCATTTGGAAATATGGCAGCTTTGCTCACTTCCCAGGAATCTATTCTTGAAGATATGAGAAAGTTAGACTTGGAGGTGTTGGCGCAGCAGCTTGGTGCTCAATTAGCTAATCTTCAAGTACAACCTATGTTGATTGACAGAATTAAGGCGAAACATAATGAAGATCCACAATTACAAAAAATTAGAGAAGGTATGGAAGCTAGAAGACAAGCGGATTTTAGTTTACATGTAGATGGATCCTTGAGGTTTCATGGTTGACTATGTGTTCCTGAGGACTCAAAGCTAAAAAGGGAGATCCTGCAAGAAGTTCACAGTACTAGATTTTCAATTCATCCGAGAAAACTTTTGGTGGATCAACATGAAAAATGATATTATAAAATTGTCGATCAATGTTTAGTTTGCCAGCAAGTGAAAATTGAGCATCAGAAACCAGGTGGCCAGTTGCAACCTCTAGAGATACCTAAATGGACGTGGGAGCATATTTCCATGGACTTTGTAGTCGGTTTACCGAGGACGCCAAGTGGTAAGAATGCTATATGGGTGATTGTTGATCGATTAACTAAGT
This sequence comes from Eucalyptus pumila, assembly GCA_016097595.1. NCBI lineage: Eukaryota > Viridiplantae > Streptophyta > Magnoliopsida > Myrtales > Myrtaceae > Eucalyptus > Eucalyptus pumila. The sequence continues at coordinate 32,173,106 of CM027848.1, read as the reverse complement.
CTGCTCACTTTTTGTCATATCGATTTGGCCTTTCAATGGAAGATATGGCAAAGCGATATGTTAATGAGATAGTGAAGCTTCATGGAGTTCCAGTAAGCATTATTTCTGATAGGGATCCTAGGTTTGTGTCTAACTTTTGGATATGTTGAGATCATGCATCATTGACTTCAGCGGTTCTTGGGATGAACATCTACATTTGGCAGAATTTTCTTATAACAGCAGTTATCACTCCAGCATTAAGATGGCACCCTTTGAAGCTTTATATGGCCGAAAATGCATAAGTCCTATTTGTTGGGACGACGTTGGTGAGAAAAGACTAACTGACCCTGAGTTCATTCAATAGTCAGCAGAGAAAGTTAGGTTGGTTCGGGAACGTCTCAGAACGGCTCAAAGTCGTCAGAAAAGTTATGCAGATCTAAAAAGACGCAAGTTAGAATTTAATGTGGGGGATCACGTATTCTTAAAAGTTTCTCCTATGAAGGGTGTAATGAGATTTGACACACGTGGGAAGTTAAGTCCAAGGTACGTGGGACCATTCTTGATTTTAGAGAAAATTGGTGAAGTCGCTTATAAATTGGCTTTGCCACCAGCACTATCAGGTATCCATAATGTGTTTCATGTCTCTTTGTTGCAGAAATATGTGCCAAATCCTGAACATGTGCTAGACTTTACTCCATTGAGATTCCGGGAGAACTTGACATAAGAGGAGTAGCCTATTCGCATTGTCGATAAGAAGGATCAAGTGTTGCGGCAACGAACTATTCCTTATGTGAAAATACAATGGCAAAACCACACCAAGAGAGAGGCTACTTGGGAACTCGAGGAGGAGGCAAGACACAAATACCCTCACTTGTTTCATGATCGAAGTACATGTAAATTTCGAGGACGAAATTTTTTTAAGGAGGGTAAAATGTAACATTAGGCGAGTGGGCCCCAAAAGAAGTAACAGCAAAAGAAGTTGCAAATGCCCCAAAAGAAGAAACTGAAAAAGAAACCGAAAAGTCATTAAAGCAAAAAGGAGAGGGGAGAGGGTTCGGCTAAACAGAAACTGAGAGTTTCCTCGACCAAAAAGATAAGAAAAAGAAGGACAAGAAGAAAAAGAGAAAAGGGAAGAAAGGAAAGAAGTTTTGGCATGTGCACGCCTTGGATGCCTCGCCAAGCCAACTCCACTCCATAACCTGGTAAGAGATCAAGCCCCTTGTTTGTCCGATTGAAGTAATTTTTGGATTTATGACTCAAATTCGGAATTTTTGGAAAATCGAGCAGCGAAGTCTAATTTTGGAGTCGTTGTTGAGCCGCGTATTTTCGTAAGAATGGTAATTTAGGGTGTTGTGGAGCCGTGGGATTTTACGGATCATGATTTGAGCTTATGGTTTGTCCGAAACAAAATTCTAAAGTTTCTCACGCGCAGTGAACAGTACGCGTCCAGCAGCTTTGGGCCCGTATTTTGTCATTTTTCGGCTTGATTTTGGGATGGCCAATTTGGGATTCTTGTAATATGTGTCAAGGACTCTCTATTGACTATAAGTACGTTCGGAAGAGAAATTTAAGGCTCGATCAAGTTTTGCGCTTAAACTTCATGTTGCGAATGGCTTAAATAATCGCTTTGGTTATGCGACTTGTTAGCGCGCAGAAGTCCTTTTGTTAGAGTTAAGGCGTAACTTAGTCATTTTGTAGTCGAGATAGAATTTTATTAGATTTTAACATTATTCTTCGGTTATTTGATAGGGCTTTGAGTTCGACGATACAAGTATCGTTTGTCGTTTGGTCGTAAACGATAAGGTGAGTGGTACTATATCTTCTTTGGTTTTATAAAATCATGTCTTGAAGTATGTATGTATATATATTGAATCAAGAAGAGCATTTTTATTGCATAAAAGCTAGATCAAGCAATTGCTACTATTTGGTTGATTGTGAATGTTTGAAAAACATGTTATACAAGGTTTGTGGAGAAACATACATCAAATTGCTTTGTGACTGATTTATGGAAATGTTTATGATGATTTGAGAAACGGATATGAAATGGATGATGGGCTATGTTGCAAAATGTTATTTGTTTGGTTTAAGATATTGATTTTTGGATTGGATTTCTGGTATTGGAGAATGGTTCTTTATGCTCAATATGACTGTGAACCCAGTGAAGGGTTTTCGGGGTATGCATACCAGGTTTAGGATATCCTTCTGGGCCTAGCCACCGGCTTTGTAGGTGGAGACCTTGCCAAGGGGAGAATCTTGGTCGCCTTGTCACAAGGCGTTGTGTCGTGATCATGGTTAGTTATTGAGCAAAAGATTGATAAATGGATAGACCATTGATATGTGTTTTTGATGGAGATTATTCAATGGATTCGACCATTGATACTTGAATTTTGATGGCAATTCAAATGAGTTTTCCATATTACTATAAATCTTGATAATAAGAAATAACTCTTATAAGATTCAATACTTATTTTATATATTGAGTTGGCTTATGAAGTTTGGTATTGTTTTGTATACATGCATAGTGGTTGTTCGATTTGCTTAGAAGATATGTACTACTCACTGAGCTGTGGTTGCTCATCCCATTCCTCCTTTAATCTTTTCAGGTTCCTTAGCTAGTGGCGAATAGAGCGAGCGCGCCGTCGTGGGAAACTTTTGGGGAGTTCTATTTTGTTTTTTGTATGATTTAAGGAAGTGGTGCAAAATGATCCTTACTAGTGGTTGGATCGTCTGAGTTTTTTTAATGTATATCTCTTTTCTCTTTTTAATGAATTATAGAAACTCTGATGTTGCAACCATTTTGAAGGTTTATCTGATATTTATATATATAAGTTAATATCAATTTGTTGGTTGTGTTTGAGGCTGCGTCCTTTGTAAAGAAGGACAGCCGTGTCATCCCCATTCTTTGTAGTTTTTGGGGTGTGACATCCTCCTTCGTCATTGCAAAAACTTTCCCACTTGTACTTTATCTTTGTTGGTTCTCTTGGGGCCTACCAACGAAAGGGGTGTTCCTCCGCCTGAAACACTGGTGTACTAGGTGCCCTTGTCGCCCACATAGATTACATGATCTATTGCCAATAGGAGGATTCCTTCGTGTAGGACAATCTCGCAGCATGTGTCCCGCTTTCCCACATGAGAAGCATACTCCCATTTTCCGATAACACTCACCGTGATGATAATTTCCACATGTATTACAAGGGCCTTGGTTACTTGGATTTTTGAACTGTCCTGGCCGGCTGAAGCCTCTTCGCCTTCCACTATCATCAGTATGGCTACCTTGCACATTTGTGGGCTTAAACCTTTTGGGTTGAGGCGTTCCTTGTGTGCCGTGCTTCAGAATGCTTTGTTCCACCTTGATTGCTCGTTCTAGCACATCCTTATAAGTTGTTAATACGAAAGGTGCAAGTGCGGAATTAATTTCAGGTCGGAGCCCTCCTAGGAAATGGTCGGCCTTATCTTCTTCATTTGCTACCAAGTGCTCTGCAAATCTACTCAACTGATTAAAGCGGACTGAATACTCCAAAACAGTGGAGTCACCTTGAGATACATGTACAAAGTCACCCTTCATCTTTGCCTGGAATGACTTTGGGAAGAATTGAGCATTGAACACATTTTTAAAGTCCCCCCAGGATATAACTTTCCGATCCTCGGGAACCTCTTCAGCTTCAAAGATCCCATCAATCTTTTTAATCCAACGCTCAGCCGCGAGAGGATCAACTTTCCCATCAAAAGTGGGTGGTTTTGCCCTTCTAAAATGGGCAAAAGTGCCTGAACCAGTCGCTCCATCTCCAGTTAATTCCTTTGCTTGGCGATACCAATGGATCATTGCTTGTTCAAATTCAGTTGAATGGGTTGGCTCTTGATCCTCTTCTCTGACTTCGTGCAAGTCAGGACTCCTATCATAGTGGTCCTCAAGTCTCCTTCTCAAAGACGCACCTCGAGAAGCTTGAGGCATGTCTCTAGCCTCAGGGGTAGCGACTCGTTTGCCTTTGCGACTCCTACGAAGCGAGGCAAGTGTCTCAGAGTCGGTACTCATGATCACCTGAATCCAAGAATGAAACTACATCTTAGAATCTAGAAGACTAACGCAAAAATAAAATCTATCACACAACCTCACAACGTCCCATAACTACACCCAAAAAGATCAAAACTTAAGCTCTGATACCAAAAATGTCACACCCCAAAACTACAAAGAATGGGGATGACACGGCCGTCCTTCTTTACAAAGGACGCAGCCTCAAATACAAGCAACAAACTGATATTAACTTATATATATAAATATCAGATAAACCTTCAAATTGGTTGCAACGTCAAAGTTTCTATAATCCACCAAAAAGAGAAAAGAGATATACGTTTAAAACTCAGACGATCCAACCACTAGTAAGGATCATTTGCACCACTTCCTTAAACCATACCAAAAACAAAATAGAACTCCCCAAAAATTTCGCACGACAGCGCACCCACTCTATTCGCCACTAGCTAAAGAACCTGAAAAGATTAAAGGAGGAATGGGATGAGCAATCACAGCTCAGTGAGTAGTACATATCTTCTAAGCAGATCGAACAACCACTATGCATGTATACAAAACAATACCAAACTTCATAAGCCAACTCAATATATAAAATAAGTATTGAATCTTATAAGAGTTATTTCTTATCATCAAGATTTATAGTAATATGGAAAACTTATTTGAATTGCCATCAAAATTCAAGTATCAATGGTCGAGTCCATTGAATAATCTCCATCAAAAACACATATCAATGGTCTATCCATTGATCAATCTGTTACTCAATAACTAACCATGGTCACGACACAACGCCTTGTGACAAGGCGACCAAGATTGTCCCCTTGGCAAGGTCTCCACCTACAAAGCCAGTGGCTAGGCCCAGAAGGATATCCTAAACCTGGTATGCATACCCCAAAAACCCCTCACTGGGTTCACAGTCATATTGAGCATAAATAACCATTCTCCAATACCACAAAGAATGGGAATGACACGGCCGTCCTTCTTTACACAGGACGCAGCCTCAAACACAACCAACAAACTGATATTAACTTATATATATCTCGAACCATATATATCAGATGAACCAACAAATTTGTTGCAACATCAGAGTTTCTATAATCCACTATAATCCACCAAAAGAGAAAAGAGATATACGTTTAAAACTCAGACGATCCAACTACTAGTAAGTATTATTTGCACCACTTCCTTAAACCATACCAAAAACAAAATAGAACTCCCCAAAAGTTCCCACCGACTACGTACTCGCTCTATTCGCCGCTAGCTGAGGAACCTGAAAAGATTAAAGGAGGAATGGGATGAGCAACCATAGCTCAGTGAGTAGTACATATCTTCTAAGCAGATCGAACAACCACTATGCATGTATACAAAGCAATACCAAATTTCATAACACCAATTCAATATATAAAATACATATCGAATCATATAAAAGTTATTTCTTATCATCAAAAATTTATACTAATATGGAAAACTCATTTGAATCGCCATCAAAAGTCAAGTATCAATGGTCGAATCCATTGAATAATCTCAATCAAAACACATATCAATGGTCTATCCACTGATCAATCTTTTGCTCAATAACTAACCATGGTCACGACACAACGCCTTGTGACAAGGCGACCAAGATTCTCCCCTTGGCAAGGTCTCCACCTACAAAGCCAGTGGCTAGGCCCAGAAGGATATCCTAAACCTGGTATGCATACCCCAAAAACCCCTCACTGGGTTCACAGTCATATTGTCATAAATAACCATTTTCCAATACCAGAAATCCAATCCAGAAATCAATATCTTAAATCAAACAAATAACATTTTGCAACATAGCCCATTATCCATTTCATATCCGTTTCTCAAATTATCATAAACCTTTATGAATAAGTCACAAAGCAATTTTATATATGTTTCTCCACAAACCTTGTATAACATGCTTTTCAAAGATTCACAATCAACCAAAGGGTAGGAATTGCTCGATCTGGCTTTTATGCAATAAAAATGCTCTTCTTGATTCAATATATATACATATATACTTCAAGACATGATTTTATAAAACCAAAGAAGATATAGAACCACTCACCTTGTCGTCTATGACCAAACGACGAATAATACTCATATCTCGAACTCAAAGCCCTATCAAATAATCGAAAAATAATGTTAAAATCTATTCTATCTCGACTACAAAATGACTAAGTTACACCTTAACTCTAACAAAAGGACTTCTGCATGATAACAAATCGCATAACCAAAGCGATTGTTCAAGCCATTTGCAACATGAAGTTTAAACGTAAAACTTGATCAAGCCTTAACTTTTTCTTCCGAACCCCGATCTGAACATACTTATATTCAATAGAGAGCCCTTGAAACATATCACAAGAATCCCAACTTGGCCATCCCAAAATCAAGCCGAAAAATGACAAAATACGGGCCTAAAGCTGCTGGACGCGTACTGTTCACTGCCCGCGGGAAACTTTTAAATTTTGTTTCGAACAAACCATAAGCTCAAATCACGATCCGTAAAATCCCACAGCTCCACAACAACCTAAATTACCATTCTTGCAAAAATACGCGGCTCAACGACTCCAAAATTTGACTTCGCCGCTCAGTTTTCCAAAAATTTCGAATTTAAGTCCTAAATCCAAAAATTACTTCAATCGGACAAACAAGGGGCTTGATCTCTTACCGGGTGCTGTGTTATGGAGTCGAGTCAGCTTGGCGAGGCATCCGAGACGTGCACGTGCCAAAATTCCTTTCATTTTTTACCCTTTTCTCTTCTTCTTCCTCTTCTTCGTCTTTTCTTTCTTTTCTTCTTGGTCGAGGGAACTCTCAGCTTCTATTTAGCCGAGCCCTCTCCCCTCTCCTTTTTGTTTTATTGACTTTTCAGTTTCTTTTTCAGTTTCTTATTTTGGGGCCCACTAACATAATATTACATTATTGCATAATATTACATTCTACCATCCTTAAAAAAACTTTCGTCCTTGAAATTTACATGGACTTAACTGCCCACATGTGTCAAATCTCATTACACCCTTCGTAGGAGAAACTGTTAAGAATACGTGATCCCCCACATTAAATTCTAGCTTGCGTCTTTTCAGATCCGCATAACTTTTCTGACGACTTTGAGCCGTTCTAAGACGTTCCCGAACCAACCTAACTTTTTCTTCTGAATGTTGAATGAACTCAAGGCCAGTTAGTCTTTTCTCACCAACGTCGTCCCAACAAATAGGACTTCTGCATTTTCGGCCATATAAAGCTTCAAAGGGTGCCATCTTAATGCTGGAGTGATAACTATTGTTATAAGAAAATTCTGCCAAATGTAGATGTTCATCCCAAGAACTGCCGAAGTCAATGATGCATGATCTCAACATATCCTCTAATGTCTGGATCGTTCTCTCTGACTGTACATATGTTTGTGGATGGAAAGCTGTACTCAAGTTGAGTTTAGTGCCCAATGCTCCTTGTAAACTCTTCCAAAAGTTAGACACAAACCTAGGATCCCAATCAGAAATAATGCTTACTGGAACTCCATGAAGCTTCACTATCTCATTAACATATCGCTTTGCCATATCTTCCATTGAAAGGCCAAATCGATATGACAAAAAGTGAGCAGACTTAGTTAATCGATCAACAATCACCCATATAGCATTCTTACCACTTGGTGTCCTCGGTAGACTAACTACAAAGTCCATGGCAATATGCTCCCACTTCCATTTAGGTATCTCTAAAGGTTGCAACTGCCCACCTGGTTTCTGATACTCAATTTTCACTTGCTGGCAAACTAAACATTGATCGACAAATTTTATAATATCATTTTTCATGTTGATCCACCAAAATTTTTCTCTCAAGTCCCTATACATTTTAGTGCTTCCCGGATGAATTGAAAATCTAGTACTGTGAGCTTCTTGCAGGATCTCCTTTTTCAGCTTTGAGTCCTCAGGAACACATAGTCGACCACGAAACCTCAAGGATCCATCTACATGTAAACTAAAATCCACTTGTCGTCCAGCTTCCACACCTTCTCTAATTTTTTTTAATTGTGGATCTTCATTCTGTTTAGCCTTAATTCTGTCAATCAACATAGGTTGTACTTGAAGATTAGCTAATTGAGCACCAAGCTGCTGCACCAACACCTCCAAGTCTAACTTCCTCATATCTTCAAGAATAGATTTCTGAGAAGTGAGTAAAGCTGCCATATTTCCAAATGATTTACGACTCAAAGCATCCGCTACCACATTAGCTTTACCCGGATGGTAATTAATGGACAAGTCATAATCCTTCAAAAGTTCTAGCCATCTTCTTTGCCTCATGTTTAGTTCTTTCTGAGTAAAGATATACTTCAGACTCTTGTGATCGGTAAAGACTTCACATTTTTCACCATACAAATAGTGCCGCCATATCTTCAAGGCAAGCACAACCCAAACCTTCTTTGGATGCATCGCAGTAGATTACAAAGCTGCCACTTCCAGAAGGTAGAGTTAGAATAGGAGCCGACACCAGCCGTCTCTTCATCTCTTGAAAATTGCGTTCACATTGGTCTGACCATTCAAATTTAACTTTCTTCTGAGTTAGACGGGTAAGTGGACCAGCAATCTTTGAGAACCCCTCTACAAATCGCCTATAGTAGCCGGCTAGCCCAAGAAAACTTCTCACTTCTGTAACATTCGTTGGACGATTCCACTTAACAACTGCTTCAACCTTCTTTGGGTCCACTAATATGCCATCTTTTGAGATCACATGACCCAAGAATTCTATATGATCAAGCCAGAAGTCACACTTACTAAATTTGGCATACAACTTCTTTTCATACAAAGTTTGCAAGACAAACCTCAAGTGTTGTTCGTGTTCCTCTAAACTTTGCGAATATACTAGGATGTCATCAATGAACACCACAATAAATTTGTCTAGATATTCCCTGAAATTCCCTGTTCATCAAGTCCATGAAGGCAGCAGGCGCATTTGTTAATCCAAAAGGCATGACAAGAAATTCGTAATGGCCATACCTTGTTCTGAAAGCAGTTTTAGGCACATCATCTATCTTTATCTTCAATTGATGATACCCAGAACGAAGGTCGATCTTGGAAAATACCTGAGCTCCCTGAAGTTGATCAAATAAATCCTCAATCCGGGGCAAAGGATATCTGTTTTTGACCGTTACCTTGTTAAGCTCTCGATAATCTATGCAAAGCCGCATACTACCATCCTTCTTTTTCACAAATAGAACAGCAGCTTCCCAAGGTGAAACACTGGGTCTGATGAAACCCTTATCCAAAAGCTCTTGTAGCTGTATTTTCAATTCTTTCAATTCAGTGGATGCCATCCGATATGGTGCCTTAGAGATTGGTGCTGTACCGGGCATCAATTCAATGCAAAACTCAATTTCTCTATCAAGAGACAAGCCTGGTAAATCCTCAGGAAATACACTTGGAAACTCTCTAACGACAGGAACATCTTCCAACTTTACTATGACCGTACTTGTGTCCTTTACACAAGCTAAATAACCATAGCACCCTTTTCTCAAAAGTTTCTTTGCTTGCAAAGCCGAGATCAACCTTGGAGAAGTGTTTTGACAACTTCCCGAAAAAGAAAATTCGGTTTGAGTCGAAAGTCTAAATATAACTTTCTTTGAAAAACAGTCAACAATCGCACGATAGGTAGATAACCAATCCATCCCTATAATAACATCGAAATCTCGAATATTTAACTCCACTAGATCCACAGGCATTTCAACATTGTTAATCTGAATCACACATCTCTTGAACACATGATGACCAACTAAGAAATTGCCAGTAGGAGTATCAACACACAATTCACATTCAAGAGGGTCAGGCAACACATCAAGCTTCATAGGAGTCGCAAAGGCAAACGAGTCGCTACCCCTGAGGCTAGAGACATGCCTCAAGCTTCTCGAGGTGCGTCTTTGAGAATGAGACTTGAGGACCACTATGATAGGAGTCCTGACTTGCATGAAGTCAGAGAAGAAGATCAAGAGCCAACCCATTCAAATGAATTTGAACAAGCAATGATCCATTGGTATCGCCAAGCAAAGGAATTAACTGGAGATGGAGCGACTGGTTCAGGCACTTTTGCCCATTTTAGAAGGGCGAAACCACCCACTTTTGATGGGAAAGCTGATCCTCTCGCGACTGAGCGTTGGATTAAAAAGATTGATGGGATCTTTGAAGCTGAAGAGGTTCTCAAGGATCGGAAAGTTAAATTTGCCACCCAATACTTGGAAGGTGAAGTAGAGTTTTGGTGGGATGGAATGAAGCCAAGTCTCGGAGGTAGGGATGTTATTATATCCTGGGAGGACTTTAAAAGGGCATTCAATGCTCAATTATTTCCAAAGTCATTCCAGGCAAAGAAGAAGGGTGACTTTGTACATGTATCTCAGGGTGACTCCACAGTTTTGGAGTATTCAGTCCGCTTTAATCAGTTGAGTAGATTTGCCGAACACTTGGTAGCAAATGAAGAAGATAAGGCCAACCATTTCCTAAGAGGGCTCCGACCTGAGATTAATTCCGCACTTGCACCTTTTGTATTAACAACTTATAAGGATGTGCTAGAACGAGTAATCAAGGTGGAACAAAGCATTCTGAAGCACGGCACACAAGGAGCGCCTCAACCCAAAATGTTTAAGCCGATAAATGTGCAAGGTAGCCATACTGATTGTAGTGGAAGGCGAAGAGGTTTCAGCCGGCCAGTACAGTTCAAAAATCCAAGTAGCCAAGGCCCTTGTAATACATGTGGAAATTATCATCACGGTGAGTGTTATCGGAAAATTGGAGTATGCTTCTCATGTGGGAAAGCGGGACACATGCTCCGAGATTGTCCTACACGAAGGAATCCTCCTATTGGCAATAGATCATGTAATCTATGTGGGCGACAAGGGCACCTAACACACCAGTGTTTCAGGCGGAGGAATACCCCTTTCGTTAGTAGGCCCCAAGAGAACCAACAGAGGCAAAGTACAAGTGGGAAAGTTTTTGCAATGACGAAGGAGGATGCGGCAGCATCTAACGCAGTTGTTGCAGGTAATATTTGTATTGCCTCGCATTGTGCTTATGCATTATTTGACCCTGGTGCTACGCTCAAGTTGCCCGACACGAAAAAATTATAGTAAGTTTACCATTTTGTGGCTGTATGATAATTGTATTTTTTGTTATGAAATACATGAATGAATAGAATACATGAATAAATATTCCTTATATTCATCTTATCTAATGTACTTATTATGGTACATTTGTATCATATATTCTAAGTACATCTCCCTATACAATGAACGTTCATTTCCCCTATCCAATACATGTATCATTCGATACATTGATATTAATGATAAGTACATTATTGTTCTCCTATAAATAGGAGTTTAGTTTTGATGTACAAACACAACAACACAGAAACACGACAGTGAGATACTAGAAATAAAGCTCTCTCATCTTGCTTTATCTACTATTTCTGGTGTTCACTTGCTTTCTCTTCTCAATATCTTCTCTATTATATATTCGCAACGCAATATTTTACAGCACGTTATCAGCACAAAGATCTACCAACTGAGTAAGTAAGTTTTGCAAGGTGGGTATTCTTTTTATTAATCAACTTATACTTCATCTTCTTCTATCAATTCTTCATTTTTATTTTTCTTGGCCTGAAGCCATATTCCAAATCTAAAAGTATCTTTCTGCTCCTGAAGTAGCGGTGGATATTTCGAAATCCTTTTAATTAATTTAAGGATTTATTTTTGCAAAGATTATAGCAAATATTGAAAAGCCCAAATTCCACATCCTAGAAGTGAGTGGAAAGAATTATCTATCCTGGTGCCTTGACATGGAATTGCACTTCCAAGGGCAAGATCTCGCTAATACAATTATAGAGGATGGAATCTCAAATGAAAAGGATAAAGCAAATGCGTTGATTTTTATTCGTCGTCATTTGCATGAGAGCCTGCAGACTCAATATTTATCCGTTCGAGACCTTCATATCTTGTGGAGGAGGTTAAAGGATAGGTATGATCATACCAAAATTGTTATCCTCCCTCAAGCACAATATGACTAGCAAAATCTCAGACTGCAAGATTTTAAATCAGTGTCTGATTATAATTCCGTTTTATTTGACATTGTTTCTTGGCTTGAGTTATGCAGTATCAAACTCGCTGATGCGGAATTGTTAAAGAAAAATTTATCCACCTTCCATGCTTCAAATATTGTATTGCAACAGCAATACCGGCAGCGTCAGTTTGCCACATATTCTGAATTAATTTATGTGCTTCTTACTGCCGAGCAAACCAATGAATTACTGCTCAAAAATCATGATCTTAGACATGCTGGCTCAAAAGCATTGCCTGAAGCACATGCTAACTTTGAGAAAAATACTAACCATTTTAAGGGCTATAAGCGTAGACAAGAACAAAATCCTAGAAGGGATAGCAAGGAATTTAACCACCCTAGGAAATCAAACTTTAGCCTGAATCATGGCAAAGATAAGAAGCCAAAGAAGGTGATTAATGAAAGTATTTGTCATCGGTGTGGCATGATTGGGCATTGGTCACATACCTGTCGTACGCCAAAACATTTTGTTCACCTATACCAGACATCTTTAAAGAATACGGGCAAGCGTGGTGAATCTCATACCATTGAAATCAATCCTACTGCCATAACCACTGTTGATGCCAACAATATCTCTGTTGGTGGGACTCCTCTTGCTCCTGAAGTAGCAAATGCATCATTGGATGTCTCTGATTTCTTTGAGGACCTCTAATTACTTTGATGAATTATATTGATTGACGATAATTTGAATTTCAAATTTTATGTTGTTTCGCTTTAAATGTATTACTTTTTATTGCTCTTTAATATGGTTATGAAATGTTTATGAATCTTATATAATATTTATTCGACTATATAACTAATATACAACTTTTATGATACTTGACACCTGAAGTTGTCAATATAAATGCAAATAGAAAATACCGAGAAAAAGGAAGATGTTTGTGTGGAATCCTAAAATTCTTTGCTAGCCATTAGAGGTGCTCCAATTAGTGTCTTGTATTAAAATCTATGGCCGAGTTTAAATGGATAGATCTTGGAAGAGGATGGCTTATCTCTGGCCGTGTGCATCGTGAATTAGAGTTCATAAGTTTGTAATTCTAAGTGTTTAGTTATTTAATTTTACCCTATAGTACTTTAGTTTAATAAGATTTAATTAGCATTTAAAAAGGAGATTAAAGTTTATTTTAATTAGGTTGGGCCTTAGGCCCAATGGCTTGAGCTTTTGGTGGGCCGAATGGCCGGCCCAATTGAGGCCCATGAGGAGTGACCGTCGACCAAGGGGGGGAGGAGTGGCCGGCCCACTTCTTCCAATTCAAGCCCAAGCCCATCTTGCATGAGCTTGGCCAAGTGGCAAAAAGGAGGATTGCATGCATTGGCTTGTGGAGAGACAAGTAATCATTGCCAATGATGAAGATTTGAGGGAATAAAAGGGAGAGGAAGAGAGAGAGAGTGGCCGGTTGAGAGCCACTGTCCAAGTGAGAAAGAGAGAGAGAGAGTGAGTTGCGAGAGAGAGTGAGGCCGAGAGGGAGAAGGAGCCGCTCGCCCGTCACCGCCCACACGCCATCCGTCCGTCGCCGGTGTGCCGTTCGTGTGCCGCTGTCCGCTTGGTCTTTGAGGCAAGTTGAGATCGATTTCCACTCTTGCATGTGTGTCTTGCATGTGTGATTTTTTTGTGGTAGATTTCGGATGTTAGGGTAGGCAAAACCGAAGCTAGAATGTGACTTGTTCTTGAGTACGCTTGCTGTTTTCGTGTGAACCGCCTGACTCAGAATCTTGTGAAGGCTTACATGCATGTTTCGAGTTGGATTTTGACTTTGATTCCTTCATAAAAGTTGTAGCCAACATCTTAAAATACAACATAATAAAATTTGGGACAAAATGGTGGAGTTTTAAGGGTTCAAACCATCATCCTACGAAGACACTAGATCTGGAACAGTTTTGCTGACCTTTCGGTAGATTTGTGGTTGCATGTCGATTTTTACTAAGAATCTCTTTCGAATTCTTCCTGAAACTTGTAGATAACATCCTAAAGACTAACATACTCAAATTTGAAGCAAAATGAGTAGGTGTAGCCTAGTGAATTGACTTACTCTTGAAGACGGTAAATCTGGAGACACGGTACAGGACACCCGAGACTTCATGGACCCATATGGTGACTGTTCTTTAGAAATTTTACTTAGATCCCTTAATAAAAGTTGTAGGGGACCTGTTTAGTTAAAACATATCCAAATTTCAGAGGAAACGAAGAAGCATAAGTGGGTAAAAACTCGGTATTTCGGAGATGACTACACTGGACGTTTCGGTGTGAGAACTAGAAGCTTCAGATGACTATAGAAAATTATCTAAAACGAATATAGCCTAGAAGTATTCATGGAAAATATACTTTAGTGTCTTAACTATAACCTGGTAAAATTTCATAATTTTCGGAGGTTTTTCGGATATTTTAATCGAATTATTCCGAAAACTGGACATTTTGTTTCTATCCGAAATGTCATGTTGTATTTGTGTGAATTATATCTTTTGCGTGGAACTTTATTGGGCATGTGTTTTTCATGAAATTACTATCTTATTGTCTTGTCTATCATATGCCTTGATTTCATGATTTTTGAGAAGCATATGGATGTTTAATTCAAATATTTTCTAAAAATGGTACATGCTGGAATTTTGTAAAAGGCATGAAAGATGGACCATTTTAAATTACATGGACTCCATGAATTGTATTGATTGGATGATAGTGTCTTGCTGCATGTATGATAATGATTTGAGATGCATGTATGAATCCAATGATGAATATGATCTTGATTGCCATCACATCACATGCCATGTTAAAATTGAACTATAATTGAAGATGAGAATTGAGATAAATGAGAAGGCCGTCGGAGGTGTGAGCCGACGATGTCCCGGGAGTGTCGGGATGCTTGGCTAGAAGGGTACGGCAGGTTGCCCGGTGGTCATGAATGGCCGGATACTGGAGGGCCTCGGGAGTACCAAGAGGTGTCAAGATGCCCGGAGAGTGGGGGAGCCGGAAGCTCGGCAGGTATTGTGTCGAGGGATGCCTCGTGATGCCAGTTTGGGTGCGAGATGCCTAGCTAGAAGGGTACGGCTGGTTGCCCAGTGGCCTTAAATGGCTTAATGCCGGAGGGTCCTCGTGATCCCAGTTGGGGTACGAGATGCCCAGAGAGTGGGGGAGTCGGATGGTCTGAATTGTATCTTGGATACATGTGAGATGCAAACATTGATCCCGGGAAAGAGAAATGTGGCGGTCCAAAATGAAATTGAAATTGAATTATGCATGATGATATATGCATGGTAATGATGATGGTACATGTGATATGATGATGATGTTATATGCATGGATGCATGGTAATGATGATGGTACATATGATATGATGATGCTGTTATATGCATGGATGCATAGTAAAGATGATGCCATATGTGACATGATGATAAGATGGTGATGACTATATGATGATGTATGTACATGAGGTATGATGACTTGTGCATGATACCAAGGTAAGTTGTGCATGGATGCCTTAATGACATGTGATGCTATGATTGTGATGATTGTGTGGCATGATGCATTGAGTTGGTTTATTGGTCCTTTACCTGCTGAGTGGTTGTACTCACCCCTTCGGGGACCAACATTTCAGATTAGAGATATGCCGCTTCCTATTATCACGCGGGACGTATTTTACGGCCTTCCTTCGGATGTAGAGGTCGAGTGCATGGAGATCGACTGTCCCACCATCCCTGGTCTTACGTTTGTTCAGGTTCGTGCGATAGTGATGTACGATGTAGGCTTGGTTGAGGGCCTGTCATTCAGGAGTTCATATCGGTTCACGTTCGACGAGATGGGGCAATGCGAGGGATGTTGCCGCCACCACCGCCTGATGCACCTGGATGGGTGTGAGGGCCCGTGTGTGAGAAGTAGGAGCTGAAACTTTTTGGGATGATTAGCCGACACTAGTGATGGGGGATCTTGCACGATAGACGTAGTGGGTCGTGTGTTTCTTTTTAGGTTTATGGCCGAGTGTGGCTACATGTCCTGGCCTTTCGTTTGATGTACTGACCCAAGGAATCCCATCTTGAAAATATGTAAATAAAGTGTCATGGCTTTATCTTTTATTATGATGGTGTGCAATTGTATCATGGTTGTTGGAGGGAGAGATGGCAATATATATTTTGCTTCCGCTAATGAGTCGCGTTGGGACCGTTTTCAAAAAAAAAAAAAAAGTCTATGATTTACGACGCTTCTTCTAAGAGATGCAGCTAGTGTTCCATTAGGTGTAGTGTTAGGTGCCTGTGGCAACCTAAGGTGGTTCGGGGTGCCACAGTTTGTTTGCTTGATAGTGCAACAACACATACTATATTTCGTAATAGACACTTTTTCTCGAGTATGACATTGCGTAAGGCACAAATCCATACAATATTAGGTCATGTTCCGATTATTGATGGTTTTGGGAATGCCACAATCATTTTGCCAAATGGCACAATCCTGCATATTGAGAATGCGTTTCTAAGCATTCGATCAAAAAGGAATCTGCTCAGTTTCAAAGATGTACGCCATAATGGGTACCATATTGAGACTATTTATGAGCAAGATAAGGAGTATATTGGCATTTCCTCTTATAAGATGGGCCTGAAGACCATCCATGAGAAGCTAGAAGCTTCTTCTATGGGTTTGTATTGTGTCATGATTAAGGCTGTTGAAACCTACACCACCACATCCTGGAGATTAGTAAGCCCTGATCAGTTTGGACTATAGCATGATTGCATTGGTCATCCTGGCGCTTCAATGATGCGTAGGATAATTCAAAATACAAAATGGCACCCTTTAAAGGATATAAAGGTATTTATAAAGGTATTTTTGTCTAAAGATTATAATTGTGAGACTTGCTCACAGGGAAAGCTCATTATCAAACCTTCTATAACAAAGGTTAATTTTGAATCTCCTTTATTCTTGCAAAGAATTCATGGTGATATTTGTGGACCAATACAACCACTAAGTCGACCATTTCGATATTTTATGGTACTAGTGGACGCATCTTGTAGATGGTCTTATGTTTACCTATTATCTACGTGTAATGTCACATTTGCATGTTTACTTGCGCACTTGAAGTGTGGTATACCAATAGGATCAAAAGATATTGCTCCTCGAAAACGAAGGGGAAAGAATCCGAAATCCGCTCCAGAAGAGTCTAGCGTTGTGCTTGCTCCTAAAGAGCTTATTGCCCCTGAAGAGGCGCAAACCCATGAAAGGAGCACTAGCCCCGGGAATACTGAGAATTCCATTACATATTGTAATGAAATTTGGGATCGAAATGAAATCATCATTCATGATGCTTTTGCATTCTCAGTTGCTCATAAAATTATGGATGATGATTGTGAGCCGTAATTTATTATTGAATGTCGTCAAAGGCAAGATTGGCCTAAGTGGGAAGAAGCAATTAAAGCTGAATTAGCTTCCCTAACTAAACGAGAGGTTTTTAGACCTATAACTCGTATCCCCGATAATGTGAAGCCTGTTGGATATCAATGGGTATTTATCCGAAAATGAAATGAGAAAAATGAGATTATTAGGTATAAAGCCCGACTCGTTGCCCAAGGATTCTCCCAAAGACCTGGGATTGATTATAATGAGACATATTCACCTGTGATAGATATGATTATATTTCGTTTTCTCATTAGCCTAACAATCTTTGAAAGATTGGAAATGCGTTTTATGGACGTTGTTGTTGGAGAAATCTTCCTGGAGTATTTTGAAGCTGACAAAACATTTCCATCAGTCTAGTCTGAAGATTTGCAGACTCTACTATTTAAAGTCTGAAGACCGCCGGACTACCAGACTCAAGACTCAAAGTCTATTCTCATTGACAACTTATAATCCGTCGAAGAAGGGCTATCCAGGACTAGATGTTTCGTTAAGGATTTGACCTTATGACTGGAGAAGATCTCTTGGCTGGATATGGCATAACGGAATCCTTTATTGATTCAAAGATTGAGGATCCGATGATTGGTGAAGTATACTTGGAAGGTTCTACTTATGGGGCGAGATCGATTGTATGGGCGAGCAGGATTGATGGGCTATCGACATGTTCCTTAAATAGCTCGAATGATCTTCCTAATTGATTCTGTCCAATGGGAAGATTGAAAGAATTCATTTGGTAAGTGTCAACGGGTATGATGGCATAAAGAAGTATATAAGGAAGACGTTACAGTTGTTCGAGTGTGTGCACGATAGAAGAATTCCAAAGTTTGAAGCTCTTTGTTCTTAGTCAATTCATTTTCTGAGCGAAATCTTGTACGCAAAAGAGTGTTCATATTATTGAGAAACCTTGAGGAAGTGCGGTAAATTATCTACACTGTGGAATCAAAGGAGAGCCTTGCTATAACATCACTTTTGTTCATAGTGAAATCTAGCCGGTGGGCTGTCAGTGCGGAAGAGTGGACGTAGGCTTGGAATAAGCCGAACCACTATAATTTATGTGTTCATTTTCTCTTCCCTACTCTCTGCTTTACTTTGATGATAATTCGCTTTGTTAACAAAAGGAGAACTTCCTTTCTATTGTCTGCTTAGTATTGCTCTCTTATCTCGAGAAAATATTTTTTACACCTATTCACCCCCCTCTAGGTGCTTATATTAGCTATCTCAATTGGTATCAAAGCCTGTGTACTCACTTTGTTTGAAGTGTTTTACTTCAAAGTTAAAGATCCATGGCTAGTATGTTAGCTCCAGGGCTGGTAGAAGGGCAAAGCAATACCAGACCGCCTTACTTTAATGGAAAAGAATACAACATATGGAAAAACAAGATGAAGGCGTTCCTAAGATCAAAGGATCCTCTAGAATGGGACGTTATAGACAAATGAATCATTCCTAAAGCTGCATCTGTCTCAGAGAGAGGAAAATAAGTTGTTGAGTCTAGTGAAATGACTCAGGAATAGATAACCAAGAGACAAGTTCTTGATGCAAAAGCAATTTATTCTTTATATTGTGCTTTGTCACCTACTGAATATAACAGAATATCTTCTTGTGTTACAGCGAAAGAAGTTTGGGATAGATTACATATTACCTATGAAGGAACCGATCGAGTAAAAGAAACCAGAATCAACATTCTGCTCGGTCAATACGAAGCCTTCAAAATGAAATCATGAGAATTTATAACTGACATGTTTAGTCGTTTTACAGAAATCGTGAATGGACTTGAAAATCAAGGTCAACCAATTTCTGATCCCATGAAAGTAAACAAGCTACTGTGTGGACTCTCCAAAGATTGGAATCACATAAAGACCTCAATAAGGGAGACACAAAGAATTATGCCACTATCTGTCGATGAGTTGGTTGGGACTCTTCAGTCTTATAAAGTGGAACGAATCAATGAAGACGAAGATCCTAAAGGTAAGAAATCCATTGCATTAAAATCCAATGATGATTCTGATGTTACAGATTCTGAAGACGATATGAATGATGAGGAGCTTGATCTCATGATAAGAAGATTCAGAAAGCTGAATAGAAAAGGAAGAAGATTCACTCCATAGAAACAAAGTTTTCAAAAGCAACAGACTAAGTTTGTTGAGGATGATGAATCAAATAGAAATGTAGTCTGCTTTGAATATAAGAAAAATGGACACATCAGACCCAACTGTCCTCTTCTGAGGAAGAAGAAAGGAAAAGCTGAAAAGTATCGAAAAGCTCTTAAAGCAGAAACCTGGAGTGATGCAGAATGTGAAAAAAGTGATGATGATTATGCCAATATATGTCTGATGGCACAATTGGATTCAGATTCAAACTCCGAGACAGGCTCAGATTCAGACAGTGAATTTGAGGTGAGTAACTCTAAAATCCCTATTAAAGTTTCTAAATATATTAATGAGTTGTGTTTTAGTCTTAAGACTTCTCTTAAAAGGATTTCCAAACTTAAAAAGGAAAATTTTGCACTAAAACAACAAGAAAGTGTTTTGAAAGAAATGGTGAAATTTTTAGACATGAATGTTTCTACTCTTAAAGAAAGAGAAGACAACCTTTCGAAAGAAAATGTATTTTTAAAAAAATAACATATCAAATATTTCCAAAAGATTTTCAATAGGATCCGAGGAACTTGAGAAAATTCTTTCAGTACAAAGACCTTATTTCAATAAATCTGGTTTGGGAATGACTGTGGAAACCATTCCTTTAATTGATTTTCCTAAAGTGAATGAAAGAATTAAGCAAAGACCCACAAGAGATGCTTACAAAAATCATTTTAAAAAGGTCTTTGTAAAACCAGTAGGTCACAATGCTCTCTAGATGTTCAAAGTGCAATAGTTTAGATCATTTTGAGAAAGAATGTCCTATGGTTTGGAAACCTGTTAAGAAAGTATGGGCAAAAACCGCATATCATACTAACACAAATGGACCCAAGAAAATATGGGTACTAAAGAAAGTTTGAGTCTTTTTTTTAAATGCAAGTCACTATCAAGAAGAAGGTGAAATGGTATCTGGATAGTGGATGCTCAAGACATATGACAGGAGATTCAAATTGCTTCATAAAGCTCATTCAAGTAAATGGTGGAAAAGTCTCTTTTGGAGGAAACATCAAAGGAAGAATTGTGGGATTCGGAACTGTAAAGATTGGAAACCTCACAATCAGCAATGTTTCCTTAGTGAAAGAACTCAACTACAATCTGCTCAGTATCAGTCAGCTGTGCGATATCGATTTCAAAATCAACTTTCAAGAAGGAATATGTTCAGGAACTAGTAAAGATTCTACTCAGTCATTCATGGGTCGAAGACATGAAAATATCTACCTCTTGGATGTGAAACCAGATGAATCGTAATGTGTAATCTCAATTCAAGACGAAGCGAACTTATGGCACAGAAAACTTGGGCACATCAATATGAAGCAAATAGCCAAAATTTCAGCAAAGAAGCTAGTTCGTGGTCTACCCAATCTGTCATACCAAAAGTCTGATCTATGTACACCGTGTGTATTGGGAAAGCAGTTGGCAAGTTTGAAGAAAAATCAAACGAAGGCATCTTCCTTGGATATTCTACCTCAAGCAAAGCCTACAGAGTCTACAACAAGAAGTCTCAATCTGTGGAGGAATCAATGAATGAATGTCAAATTCCAAGATTCTATGCAAAATGAATCTATTCAGACTCATCTTGAAGAATTTGAACCTGCTCCAGACTCTACAAAGTCTAAATCTTAAGAAGCAGCTCAGACTTCGAAAGACCAACATCAAATGAGTGTTGAAGATTCAAATGAAGAAAGTGATCATCAACCTAACAAATCAACCAGTAACTGGAAGCATAAGTCCAGTCATCCCAAAGATCTCATTATAGGCGACATTAATGAAGGAATTCGCACAAGATCCAAAAGGCGCGAAGAGTCTAGTGCTGTTGCTCTTATTTCTGAAATAGAACCCAAAAGCATAGAAAAAGCTTTATTATATGAAAGCTGGATTGAAGCTATGCAAGAAGAACTCAGGAAATTCAGTATTAATGATGTCTGGGAATTGACTCCTAAATCGAAAGGTAAATCTATTATTGGAGCTAAATGGGTTTTCAGGATCAAGAAGGACGAGAAAGGAAAGGTCGTAAGAAACAAAGCAAGACTTGTGGCCAAGGGATATACGCAAGAAGAAGGGATAGACTATGATGAGACTTACGCACCAGTAGCGAGGTTAGAAACAATTAGATTATTACTTGCTTTTGCTTGTTATAAGAATTTCAGGTTATTCCAAATGGACGTCAAAAGTGCTTTCCTGAATGGATTTATCCATGATGAAGTCTATGTGGAACAACCACCTAGGTTTAAAGATCCAAGGAAACCAGACTTAGTTTTCAGACTGAAAAATGCTTTATATGGTTTAAAGCAAGCACCTCGAGCTTGGTACGATAGGCTGAGTAAATTTTTAATTCAAAACGGTTTTGTCAAAGGTAAAGTAGACACTATTCTGTTTATCAAAAGAGAAAGCAAAAGTTTTCTATTTGTTTAAATATATGTTGATGATATTATTTTTGGATCCTCTAATCAAAGTCTGTGCAAGAAATTCTCTAAGTCTATGTAGGATGAATTTGAAATGAGCATGATGGGTGAACTAATCTTCTTTCTTGGACTTCAAGTGAAACAATTGAAGGAAGGAACCTTTATTTATCAAGAAAAATATGCTAATGATCTTGTCAAAAAGTTTGGACTGGAAAATTGCAAAAAGACTGATATACCAATGTCAAGCTCTTTGAAGATAGACAAAGATGAAAGAGGAAAGAAAGTTGACCAGAAGCTATATAGGAGTATCATTGGTTCACTTCTTTAACTTACTGCTTCTAGACCTGACATTTTGTTTAGTGTTTGCATTTGTGCCAGATTTCAAGCAGACCCTAAAGAATCTCATCTAAGTGTTGCAAAGCGTATTATCAAATACATTGCATCAACTTCAAGCCTTGGTCTTTTGTATCCTAAAAAGGGAGACTTTACTTTTCTTGGATACTCAGACGCAGATCTAGCCGGATGCAGAGTTGATAGAAAGAGCACCTCGGGTACCTGTCAACTACTTGGAAGCAGGACAATGTCTTGATCTTTAAGGAAGCAAAATATAGTGGCTCTTTCTACAACAGAAGCAGAGTATGTAGCTCTTGGAAGTTGTTGTTCACAAATTTAGTAGATAAAGCAACAGCTAAGAGACTTTGGAATTGAATATTCATGCACAGAGATTAACTGTGACAACACCAGCACAATCAATCTCACCAAGAATCCAATTCTTCACTCAAGAGCAAAGCATATAGAGATTCGACATCACTTCATTAGATATCATGTTAAGAATGGAGAAGTTTCGATTCAGTTTGTTGACTCAAAGAACCAACTAGCGGATATATTTACAAAGCCTTTGGAGAAAAATTAATTTGAAATTATTCGTTCCAGACTCAACATCTTGAGGTTTGAAGAAGTAAAAGTCTAGAGACTCTCAAACTCAGACAATCAAGATCTTTGATTGTAAGTTATTTTATTCTCTCTTAGATTAAATCTTGAAAAGGTACAATCATCTGTCCATAATTGATTTTTGCTACTTTCAATTTCCGTGATTAGTGCAATCTTTCTTTTTCGAAAATGGAGTTAATTTTTAAATGGCAGTTATCTATTTTTTTGAAAATGGCAGTTATTTTTTAAAGGGCATCTTTTTACTTTCCATTACGATGTTTTGCATGCCTCTCTTCGACTGTCCTATATACTGTCGGTTCCTCTTCGTTTAACTCCAAAAACCCTAAAAAGCATCGATCTTCCACTTTTGTCTTCTTCTATTGCTTAATCTTTGAAAAGTTGTCATCTTTCTTGGGAAAGTCAAGTTTGGAATCTTGTAAAGACTGTGAAAGATGTCGTCTCAAAGGAAGTCTTCAAGGATCGCGAATAGGGGACCGCAAAAAATGCGTGAGGGGCCTACGCACTTTGATCTCACCGAGGAAGAAGAGTTTCCTAGTCAGCAACAGAGCCCACAACATTCTCAGCAACGCCATCTTCTCTTAAGCCCTCTTTTACCTACAAGCTTTATCGTGCTTTGAAAAGGGCTGGAACTCCTTTGAACTATATTGACGAATTTCTGAAAGACAAAGGGTTCAAAAATGAAACCTTCTTTTTACGCACAATGGAACGATTAGGAATTGCCCCTGCTGGGTGGGCAGAAGAGGCAATGGCAAACATTCCAATCGATCCATGTGTTGGAGGCCTGAATAAGCCAGATGGAAATGATGATGACAAGTTGTATAGTCAGTTTCAATCGAGAATGGGTGTTGCAGCAAAAATTCGGAGAAAAAGAACAGACTTGTTTCGATCGGAGGAACACAAGCATCTATACTCTAAGTTGTTGAAGCATGGAGTCATAAACCCTAGAAGTGTGAATTTTTTTATTTCCTTGACGCTGTGAACATTAATTTAAGGTAAAAATTCAGTTTTCTTCAACTTGAACAGTTCTGTTCTGAATCTACAGAAGCCTATGCTGAACTCACTGCATACTCCTATTCAAATCTCAGTTTCTTAGATGCGAATAGATTCTCTTTTAGTGTCCAAGATCAGTACTATGTGGTGGATGTAGATATGTTGGCTAATGTGATTGGGGTTGAGAGAGGGAGATATCAACCTTTCAATGTCTCTATTGCTCATAGTACGTTGGAACTTGTTAAGGATAGAAGGACGGAGAAAGATTTCCTACTCGAGGATGAGTGCGTTCAACATTCTATTTCACAAGATTGTGATCAATTGCCTCAGACCAAAATCTACTTCAAAGACTAATATTTCAAACTCAGAGGCAAAGCTGATGTATGCCATTAATACTGGGAAAAAATTCTCTCTTCCCCACACTATTATATTCCACATGTATAGAGCAGTGGTGAAGGACAAAGGTCAACTTCCTTATCCAACTCTTATAACAAAGTTATTCAGACATTTGAATGTTCAGCCTCCCCGAATTCTCTGTGTTCGACCTTGTGATCAAATGGTAGTGGGACTAAAAATTGTGTCTAAAATGCGTCTGAAGGAACTCAACAAGGCGTTGGAGAAATTCAAGGAGAAAACCCATGTCAAATCTCATCAAATATCTTCGGCAGCAAAAAGAAAAGGGAAGGATCCCATGGTTGCTCCATCCAAGAAAAGAAGACCTCTCATTGTTGAGGATGAAGAAGATGAGGAAGACATCACCATTACTGCAATGGTATTGAAGAACCTGAGTCATTCTGTTCCAGAATCAACGGAACGACAAGAGAAAGACACAGAATAGAGGACTGGAGAAAGAAAAGATTTGGAAGCAGAAGAGAAAGAAACAGAGGAGAGAGAAGCTGAAGAAAGAGATGCAGAGGAGGAAAGAATTGAAGAAGAAGAGGAAAGAGGAGATCAAGAGGAAGGAGAGCATGAGGAACACTCTTCTCCACCTGAAGACATGGAAACAGGGGGAGATCGTGAGAAAAGAGGAATGTCCTCATATCTTGCTACCAGTGAAGGAGTCAGCCGCTCTCCAGCAGATCCAGAGGACATCTATGCCTCTCAATTTCCTGAGGAGGGACGTGATGTTTCATCACCCAATCCGCGTGGCAAACTGATTTGCCATCGTCTACCTTTACTCCATCTGATCGTGCAGAAGCCAGTACGCAGACTGATAATTCAACAGATTTTCGTAGAATTCTTGATGTTCTCTTAGAAATGCGAGGTCAGATATATGCTCTGGGATGCGAAGTACAGAATTTGCAGAATGCAAGTCAAGCTTCTTCAGTCTCTTTGAATGATCAGATCCAAGCCCTTGCTCTTCAGATTCAAGCAAATGCTAAGGGTGAAGAGGTGGCTCAACTGAAGGAAAAGTTGACAAAGCTGGAAGGCATTGTCCAGTCAATGGGAGATTTCCAGTTTGTTCGTGTTCCCAAGCATTCTCGATTCCATCTCAACCTTTTTTATGATGACAAAAAGGGGGAGAGATGTGATTTGAACTTTGAACCTTGAACTTTTTTGAACTTGAATTTGAATTTTTTATTTGTTTTGATGTTTGACTTGACTTTTGTGTCTGGTTATGGACTGGATTTGAGATTTTGGATTGACTGCTTATATTAAGTACTATTGATATCTTATGGATGGCTTTACTCATATGCAAGACTAACCTATTTTTTGTGGTTGCAGATTCTAGTGTTATCAATAAGCCATTTATCTTTATGAAATATCCATATTTGCTTGAGTAATGTTTTGCAGGTCAAAGTTATCCAAATCTGTAGGAAAGTTTTGTCACAATCAAAAAGGGGGAGATTGTTGGAGAAATCTTCCTGGAGTATTTTGAAGCTGACAAAACATTTCCATCAGTCTAGTCTGAAGATTTGCAAACTCTACTATTTAAAGTCTGAAGACCTCCAAACTGTCAAACTCAAGACTCAAAGTCTATTCTCATCGACAGTTTCTAATCCACCGAAGAATGGCTATCTAGGACTGGATGTTTCGTTAAGGATTTGACCTTATCGACTGGAGAAGATCTCTTGGTTGGATATGACATAATAGAATCCTTTATTGATTCAAAGATTGAGGATCCGACGATTGGCGAAGTATACTTGGAAGGTTCTACTTATGGAAACCGAGATTCTGATTGTATGGGCGAGTAGGATTGATGGGCTATCGACATGTTCCTTAAATAGCTCGAATGATCTTCCTAATTGATTCTGTCCAACGGGAAGATTGGAAGAATTCATTTGGTAAGTGCCAACGGGTATGATGGCATAAAGGAGTATATAAGGAAGATGTTCCAGTTGTTCGAGTGTGTGCGCGATAGAAGAATTCCAAAGTCTAAAGCTCTTTGTTCTTAGTCTTCATTTTCTAACCAAAATCTTGTACGCAAAAGAGAGTTCATATTATTAAGAAACCTTAAGGAAGTGTAGTAAAGTATCTATACTGTGGAATCAAGGGAGAGCTTTGCTATAACATATCTTTTGTTCATAGTGAAATTCAGCCGATGGGCTGTCAGTGCGGAAGAGTGGACATAGGCTTGGAATAAGCCGAACCACTATAATTTCTGTGTTCATTTTCTCTTCCCTGCTCTCTGCTTTACTTTGATCATAATTCGCTTTGTTAACGAAATGAGAACTTCAATTCTATTGTTTGCTTAGTATTGCTCTCTTATCTCGACAAAATATTTTTTTACACCTATTCACCCCCCTCTAGGTGTCACGCCCCGACCCTTAGGCACGCACACATCCCTTACTTTTGGTCGATTTTAAAATGCGATATCCTAGGAACATGTATCGCCGACCCTTTCATTTTTCATAGCACATGCGGAAGCAGTTATATATCCCCAGAAAATAAAGCAATGGGATAGAAAAATATGCCATATATTTTTCTTACTGAAAATTCACAACTACATTTTTTTACATGCATCTCATAGTGTTCTATTATACTATATATACGCAACTCTAGTCTAACGTCTATTCACATACAAACAAGGTTTGACAAGACAGGACGGGATCTTAGTCCTCATCCGGGTCGTACTCGGGGTTATCCTCGGGGTCCTTCTCCATGTACTCCTCTTCAGGTTCCTCAACAGGGATCTCCTCATCAGATTCATGCTCCTTAGGCTTCTCATCCAGATCCTGAAATGTTTATTCAATAACCACTGAGACAATATCTCAGCAAGTTCTACCTCCTAAGACCCGATTAGTAAACTAATACAACTTAGAGCTGCCTACGCACAACATGAGCCAGAGGACTTACCTTAGCCTCAGATTCCACCTGCATATTAGTACAGATTGAATAGGCACACAAGCAATCACATCACAGACCGAAGCATCGATCTAATCGACTTAGTCGATTTCATATCAGGAAGGCCACTCATGATCATCTCCCTTCAATCATTCAATTCACAACATCAAACTAAGCCAATGAATCACATCAAGTCACACTCAGATCGAATCATCGATCAGTCGACCTAGTCAATTACAAGCCAGTCGAATCATTTCTAGGTCATTCATCCTACACAAAGCAATTCCTTAGATTTAGTGGCTTTACGGTCCCACCCGACCTTTCCAAGATTTAGTGACTTTATGGTCCCACCGAACCTCTCATGATCTAGTGGTTTTACGGTCCCACCCGACCTTTCCAAGATTTAGTGGCTTTATGGTCCCACCCGACCTTTTCAAGATTTAGTGGCTTTATGGTCCCACCCGACCCTCTCATGATCTAGTGGCTTTACGGTCCCACCCGACCTTTCCAAGATTTAGTGGTTTTATGGTCCCACCCGACCCTTTTTACAATGCCATACTATGTCACCGAGCCACATGCATTCTCCAGGAAGACATACCGAGTCTCCGAGCCACGTGCATTCTCTAAGGCTACCTTTTCGCCAAGATGACATATCTAATCACCGAGCCACGTGTCTTTCCCAAGTAACATTCCAATTCACTAGGCCACGTGCATTCTCCAGGTGATTTACCAACTCACTTTCGATATTAACAACCGATACCCGACCAATTCTCAATCACAAGGCCAAAATTTCATTATTTAATAACATAACTAAAAAATGCACCATTAAATCAATTCGACACGAATTAAAGCTCAAATAAATAAACGGACTGCTCCACGACAATCAGCACGAAATTCCGGTCACCGACCATCTCGGTTGAATTTCCAGAAAATAAATAATTAAATAATTAATTTCGAAAATTAATAAATAAACATAATAATTCCAATTTAGCACAATATGAAGCTCAATTAAATAAATGGACTGTGCCACGATCATCAGCATAAAATCCCGGTCACTGGCCATCCTAGTTGAATTTCCGCAAAATAAATAATTAAATAATTAATTTCAAAATTTAATATTTAATTCCTAAAAATTCCAATTAGGCCCGAATCTCTTAATTAACACCCGATAAGGGACGGGAAAAATCCCAAGAAGCATCCAATAAATACTACAAGCAATTATCTATCTAATTACTCTAATCACACAATTAATATGCAAAGCGATAAACTAGTAATCATTAATCAACTAATCTAACAACCTAATTACACTTAATTAACACTAATCAACATTTAATTATAATTAGTGCACTAAGAAGGCATTAGTGAGTAAAACTCACTCAAAACGATGGGCTCGACGCGAGGATCGACTTTCCTCAAAACGGGCCAAAACGATGTTGTCATACCCATTTTTCTTCTCTCTGCGCGCTGCTGATTGGGGGCAAGGGGGCGGGATCCAGAGTTGATTCGAGATAGACAAGGCCGATGGAGGACGAGGGGACTCTGATGAGGTCGGACGGCGGCCGGAGGTGGTCGGGCGGCGGCCTGAGGTGGCTGAACGGGACCGAACGAAGGCGGCAGGAGCTAGACAGCAGCTCTGGACGTCAACCAAGCCAGGGACAACGTGACTAAAGGCGGAGACACGCGGGTGGCGCTCGGCGGAGACTTCAGCTAAGGTTGCTTGCTGCGGCGGTGAGGGGACTTGCTACTTCGATTTGCTCTGATCTCCGCACAGCAAGGGCACCAAACAATAGAAAGAGGACAGGGGAGAGAAGCAGAGGTGCGCACGGGTGGCGTGAAGCAGCGACGGCGGCGTTATGGGCTGCGACGGCTCCCGGCGACGTTGGTTGCTGCTCCGGCGTCCGTCCCAGATCTGCTGGGATTCGAAGTCTTCAAGGCACACCAAAGAAGGAAAAGAGACAGCCGAACAGCAGGGGGAGAGGCGGAGGGCATGCGGGCGATCGCTGAGCAACGGCGGCGACTCCGGCGCGACGGCGGTGGCAGCCCTGGTTTGAGCGACGATGGTTGCTGCTTCCTCTGGTCTTCGGCTTCCATGGCGTCGCACAACCGAAGAAGAAGACGGGGAAAGAGAGAGACAGCAACGGAAGAGAGAAGGGGAGAAGAGAAAACCAATTTCCCTTTCTTTTTCTCTCACTCTCTCTCTCTCTCTCTCTCTCTTAGGTTAGCCACACGTGGGCCACCTTGGGCTGTCATCCACCCATATTTCTAGCCCAAAAATGCCCCTTCTAGAAGCCTTTAGATAGGCCAAATTGTGGGGGTAAGTGTGGCATACGAATTTTGCTAGGTTTTCTTTCCAATTGGGCCTTAATTCCTCTTGAATTAAATCAAATTGACCCCCATAATTTCATTCAATATTTCATCGTTCCAATTGGTATTTTTCCTTACCAATGTAGCCCACTTGTATCCCAATTTCACAATCCATGGCTTCAATTGAACGAAAACGGTCCTATTTATTCAGTCAAAATTAGAACCCGAAAATCTGGATGTCACAACTCTTCCCCTCTTATAAAAATTTCGTTCTCGAAATTTAAACTTTTATCAATCCTTATACAAAAGGTGGGGGTATTGTCGTCTCATCGAATCTCACTTTTTCCCACGTTAATCCTTCGGTTTTGTGGTGTTGTCCAACCATTTTGACTAAGGA
Organism: Eucalyptus pumila; assembly: GCA_016097595.1. Lineage (NCBI taxonomy): Eukaryota > Viridiplantae > Streptophyta > Magnoliopsida > Myrtales > Myrtaceae > Eucalyptus > Eucalyptus pumila. The sequence continues at coordinate 32,143,178 of CM027848.1, read as the reverse complement.
GATCATCTTGGTACACAAACTCTGCCCTTTCTGAACCAACAACTGAACTAAGCTTCTCACGTAAGACACCCTGTCATCCACATCTGATCTCTTTTTCTCGACTCCCTAATAAACCTTCGATCCTCAACGATTCAAAATTTTTGACAGTTCTGAGCAGTCTTTACTCTGACACTGATCTAACAACTGCAAACACTGATTACTGAGCTGACTATGGCCTGTAATCTTTATTCACTTTATTTTCACCACTGAAATTCTGTACCATATGCTATACACATCTTAAGAAAGAACTCTCTGAAAACTTTGCCAAATTTATAATCTCCGATCTAGATTCGAAATAAAAATTCATCCCTGGCACTCCAGGCCTGCGAATTATCTGATGCATACATACTTCGATATACCCACTCTGTGACAAGATAGGATCTTCAATTTCTAAAATCGAACTTAGATTGGCGGTTAATTTCACTCCGACACGCTTTTAATGTGACATAGGCTACTGGGTAGTGTTCAGAGCTTTTTAGGACAAATAACCCGTGGTCGATTTTCTTCGAGCCACAATGAACCCACTCGACCCATTGGTGACTCTCAATTGTCGTGAAAATCTCAAGGATTCAAATACGGACACAGGGTACCAAAACGATAGAAACATCAAATTAGTACCGGTCGATGAGAATTTTCCAATTTAGTGGAGTCACCCATGATCGGTCATTCATCTCAGTCGAACCGATCTATCTCTGATTTCAAATCGATTTTATACTGTGCCGCAATGATCTCTAAAGATGAGCACGGTCGAGAACTCGATCCCTAGTTGAATTTTCAAGTCTATTTGCCTTAAGGTCCTTAATAACTCACCCAACTAGTCTAGTTATCTCATGAGTGGCCAACTCAGAGAAAAACACTATAATCGCGTCAATGAAATGCCCAATTTATCTAATTGAAATCAAAGCCTGAAATCTGGACGTTACACACTCAAAACAAGATCTATTCATACTGTACCAAAGTGGACCAACTCCATCTATCGATCGACTATTATCCTCAAATGGTATCAGCGATCCCTTGAATCCTTAGTAAGCTCATCACAATGTTCCATTGTGATATATTTTCATTCCCATTGGAGACTCTTAAGTGATGGTAAACTGACACTTCTGACACTTGCAACCTACTCAACGGTATCTATCTTCATATCAGCTTACTAATCTAGCTGATGCCGATTCTGATTTACTTGCACCATCTGGTCAAAACTGCAATACTATAGTGAACTTCCGACAATATCTTTTCCCTGAGTGCTACACTGTCAAGTGTATTCAATCACTCATGGAACCTAAACTTTCCATTCTCATAAATCTTAAAGTCATATTCTTTCTTACCAGTATCCTCTTATAAGATCTTCTAAACATCTTTGTCTGTCAACTAAATGCTTGATTCTAACTGGAACATATTGTTCAATTTTGAGGGTGGCTATAAAATTTAAAAGGTAGCCTACCTCAAATTTGAAAACCAAGCTTCGAAGTCTTTTCAAGTAAAGTCTACACTTTAGCCAGTCTATGCACAATTGAAGACTCTCGGCTCAACACATTAATGACTCATTTCGCTCCTCCAAGGTGATACCCGATATCACTATTATAGTTCTGCCAAAATTCTGGTTCACGACACCGCTTCGTATTCCATTTATTGGGTCTCAACTGGCGGAACGGTGATGCAACAATCTTCTTATGTTGTATCAATGCATACTCCGACCTCTGCAAGACACATCACTACAGATTCCGTGCTTTCCAAAGCCAAATGAAAAGTTTAGCACAAGTACGATAGTCAGTTCTTACTTAAGCTCTGGAAACTATCCCCGTACTTGTCTATGCTGATGAATTTCTCTTCTTTCTTAAGAGGTCAACCTCACAATGATGCTGATGCTGAAAATTCTTTCACAAACCTTCTATAGTAATATGTCCAATCCCCACAGCTTCTGATCTCTGACATTGATGTCGGTCTCGATCCATAAACAACTGATTCGATCTTGGCTGGGTCCATGAAGATTCCTTAACCTGTAATCACATGACCATTCTTAAGGGCTCTCGTGATCCTCATCACTTAATAAATACCCTAGAATGTCACTACACCACACGATCACCATTGATCTAGATATTCTTTGAATACTTGGTTTGTCAAATCTATGACAACGGCTGGAGCGTTCGTCAAATCAAATGGCTTTACATTATTCTCACAGGGGCTAAATCAAGTGCGAAGTGTTGTCTTCAGTATAACCTCCTTCCTAGTTCTCAACTGACGATAACCTGTCCTCAAGTCGATCCTTAAAGACATCAACACTCTTTATAACAAGTCACCCAATTAAGTTGACAATGGTTGATGCATGACTGCAATGAACCATCTTCATTTCTCTTTCCACAAAACTGATGCTCCCTAAAGCGATGCACTAATATGCAAGAATTCCTCATTCATCAATCTTCACATCCGTACCTTCGGTTCTATCAATTTAAACAACAATAACTAGTAAGAAGACTTCGAGAGTGGCTCAATGCTGGTGCTAGCTCGATCATAATTTCTATCTCTTTCTCTGGCAACGGTCTGACAGTTCTTATGACAACACATCTAGAAATTCTCAGACTACTGAGATGTCTTCTATCTCCAATTCTCCAATCTATCTTAACTATAACCATCACCGAGTAACCTCGACAATCTCCATCGAACAAGTGGGTTGTCTTCAATCGACGAGATTAAAGAAATGGAAGATTCATTTCGACTCCTAATAAACTCAACACTTTCATGTGCTCCTAGACTAAGTTAAATTGCTCCACAACCATGATCTATTACTACAAGATGCTCCATGAGCCCATTCTACTCATGTAGTGTCAAAGTTACACCTCAAAGAATTTGGTCAAGCATGACTATTACTAGTGATTCCCCTTTCTTCCACTTATTTCAATAAACTGAAGTTCCCCAAATTTCATCAAAACTCTGCTACGATACTCTGATAGAATTTTCCCCAAAACATTCTTCCTCTGCCTAGTGCTAGGTCGGTTCCATTTATGTTCTTCTCACCATACCTGGACACTGAATTCATCCATGTTTTCTTCCACAATTTCGTCACCTATCTGGTGAGTCTTCTACCTCTTGTCAAGTGCTAGGATGCACTATTTCTTGTACCGAAGACCTATCCCAGAAATTCCACAGTGCGTTCTATGGTGCACTTCTCCTGAACTGTTCTACCAACAGTGACAGTAGTAACCGTTGTCAAGATTCCATCTTCTTATGCGTATACACCATATATCACTGTCTATACTGGTGACACTTACCACAATTTCCTGTCCTCAAAATACACGAGACTGATTCATACCATCTTCCATAGGACAACATGTTCCATTTGTTTGAATGCTGACCCGACTATTCCGCCCTTCCTATAGGATAGAATATAATACCCTTCCCTCAAAAACAGTCTTTACCCTGACCGAATTCCAAGTTTGCCTGCGCTGAATCTTGACTCGAATATCGAAATATGTTCCTCGACTATCCTTCCAAGTTGGACATCAGCAAAGGTAGCCACAACAACTTGACTATGATCTTACGGGCTCATCCAGATCCCAGAGAACACTTGCATCAAATCAATCTTATCGGACTTAGGATCATTCAATGCTGCTACACTAGTACCAACCTGCAGTGGCACTCTTACACTCAAGCTGGGCAGAGTCAACACTCTGCCTTCCGAATCCACAACGATTAAAAGCAAGCGATTCACACATGACAAACAATTCTACCAATCAGCTATCAAAGACATGCACCAATCATGAATTTAAAGGCCTTTCCTACTATTATCCCATAGGTCATCGCACCTTATCACTCCAATACCTAACCATTGCTCTAATACCACAAAAAGGGGATGTCACGCCCTGACCCTTAGGCACGCACACATCCCTTACTTTTGGTCAATTTTAAAATGCGATATCCCAGGAACATCTATCGCCGAACCTTTCATTTTTCATAGCACATGCGGAAGCAGTTATAATTCCCTAGACATAGGCCATATATTTTTCTTACTGAAAATTCACAGCTACATCTTTTTACATGCATCTCATAGTATTCTACAATACTATATATACGCAACTCTGGTCTAACGTCTATTCACATACAAACAAGGTCTGACAAGACAGGACGGGATCTTAGTCCTCATCCGGGTCGTACTCGGGGTTATCCTCGAGGTCCTTCTCCACGTACTCCTCTTCGGGTTCCTCAACGGGATCTCCTCATCGATTCATGCTCCTTAGGCTCCTCATCCAGGTCCCGAAATGGTTATTCAATAACCACCGAGACAACGTCTCAAAGCAAGTTCTACCTCCTAAGACCCGATTAGTAAACTAATACACCTTAGGGCTGCCTACGCACAACATGAGCCAGAGGACTTACCTTAGCCTCAGATTCCACCTGCATATTAGTACAGATTGAATAGGCACACAAGCAATCACATCACAGATCGAAGCATCGATCTAATCGACTTAGTTGATTTCATATCAGGAAGGCCACTCACGATCATCTCCCTTCAATCATTCAATTCACAACATCAAACCAAGGCAATGAATCACATCAAGTCACACTCAGATCGAATCATCGATCAATGGACCTAGTCGATTACAAGCCAGTCGAATCATTTCTAGGTCATTCATCCCACACCAAGCAATTCCTTGGATTTAGTGGCTTTACGGTCCCACCCGACCTTTCCTAGATTTAGTGGCTTTATGGTCCCACCCGACCCTCTCATGATCTAGTGGCTTTATGGTCCCACCCGACCTTTCCAAGATTTAGTGGTTTTATGGTCCCACCCGACTTTTTCAAGATTTAGTGGTTTTATGGTCCCACCTGACCCTCTCATGATCTAGTGGCTTTACGGTCCCACCTGACCTTTCCAAGATTTAGTGGCTTTATGGTCCCACCTGACCTTTTCAAGATTTAGTGGCTTTATAGTCCCACCGACCCTCTCATGATCTAGTGGCTTTACGGTCCCACCCGACCTTTCCAAGATTTAGTGGTTTTATGGTCCCACCCGACCCTTTTTACAATTCCATACTATGTCACCGAGCCACGTGCATTCTCCAGGAAGACATACTGAGTCTCCGAGCCACGTGCATTCTCTAAGGCTACCTTTTCGCCAAGATGACATATCTAATCACCGAGCCACGTGTCTTTCCCAAGTAACATTCCAATTCACTAGGCCACGTGCATTCTCCAGGTGATTTACCAACTCACTTTCGATACTAACAACCGATACCCGACCAATTCTCAATCACAAGGCCAAAATTTCATTATTTAATAACGTAACTAAAAAATGCACCATTAAATCAATTCGACACGAATTAAAGCTCAAATAAATAAACGGATTGCTCCACGACAATCAGCACAGAATTCCGGTCATCGGCCATCCCGATTGAATTTCCGGAAAATAAATAATTAAATAATTAATTTCGAAAATTAATAAATAAACATAATAATTCCAATTTAGCACAATATGAAGCTCAATTAAATAAACGGACTGCGCCACGATCATCAGCATAAAATCCGGGTCACTGGCCATCCCAGTTGAATTTCTGCAAAATAAATAATTAAATAATTAATTTCGAAAATTAATATTTAATTCCTAAAAATTCCAATTAGGCCCGAATCGCTTAATTAACACCCGATAAGGGACTGGAAAAATCCCAAGAAGCATCCAATAAATACTACATGCAATTCTCTATCTAATTACTCTAATCACACAATTAATATGCAAAGCGATAAACTAGTAATCACTAATCAATTCTAATATAACAACCTAATTACACTAATTAACATTAATCAACATTTAATTATAATTAGTGCACTAAGAAGGCATTAGTGAGTAAAACTCACTCAAAACGATGGGCTCGACGCGAGGATCGACTTTCCTCAAAGTGGGCCGAGCATCCGGGCTCGGGAAGGCGGCCAAAACGGGCCAAAACGATGTTGTCATACCCACTTTTCTTCTCTCTGCGCACTGCTGATTGGGGGCGAAGGGGGGCGGATCCAGAGCTGATTCGAGATAGACAAGGCCGATGGAGGACGAGGGGACTCCGATGAGGTCGGACGACGGCCAAAGGTGGTCGGGCGGTGGCCTGAGGTGGTTGAACGGGACCGAACGGAGGCGGCAGGAGCTAGACAGCAGCTCTGGACGTCGACCAAGCCAAGGACGACGCGGCTGAAGGTAGAGACGCGCAGGCGGAGCTCGGCGGCGACTTCAACTCCGGTTGCTTGCTGCGGCGGGGAGGGGACTTTCTGCTTTGGTTTGCTCTGATCTCCGCACAGCAAGGGTACCAAACAACAGAAAGAGGACAGGGGAGAGAAGCAGAGGTGCGCGCGGGTGGGACGAAGCAGCGATGGCGGCATTATGGGCTGCGACGGCTCCCGGCGACATCGGCTGCTGCTCCGGCGTCCATCCCAGATCTACTGGGATTCGAAGTCTTCAAGGCACACTGAAGAAGGAAAAGAGACAGCCGAACAGCAGGGGGAGAGGTGGAGGGCACGCGGGCGGTCGTTGAGCAGTGGCGGCGACTCCAGCGCGACGGCGGTGGCAGCCCTGGCTCGAGCGACGATGGTTGCTGCTTCCTCTGGTCTTCGGCTTCCATGGCGTCGCACAACCGAAGAAGAAGACGGGGAAAGAGAGAGACAGCGACGGGAGAGAGAAGGGAGAAGAGAAAACCAATTTCCCTTTCTCTTTCTCTCACTCTCTCTCTCTCTCTTAGGTCAGCCACACGTGGGCCACGCTGGGCTGTCATCCACCCACATTTCTAGCCCAAAAATGCCCCTTCTAGAAGCCTTTAGATAGGCCAAAATGTGGGGGTAAGTGTGGCATACGAATTTTGCTAGGTTTTCTTTCCAATTGGGCCTTAATTCCTCTTGAATTAAATCAAATTGACCCCCATAATTTCATTCAATATTTCATCGTTCCAATTGGTATTTTTCCTTACCAATGTAGCCCACTTGTATCCCAATTTCACAATCCATGGCTTCAATTGAACGAAAACGGCCCTATTTATCCAGTCAAAATTAGAACCCGAAAATCTGGATGTCACACTAGGTGTTTATATGATGCTGAATATAGATCTGATCCACATAAGGCTCGCTCTCAAACCGGGTATTTATTTTGTTATAACGGCACCACTATTTCTTGGTGTTCTACGAAGCAATCAATAGTAGCTACATCTTATAACTACTCTGAGATTATTGCTTTATATGAAGCTGGAAGAGAGTGTGTTTGGTTAAGATTTGTTATAACACATATTCATAATTCTTGTTGCTTAATACCAGTTACAAATTCTCCCACTATAATTTATAAAGATAATGCTGCTTGTGTTGCACAAGACAGGGGAGAATATATCAAAGGTGATAGGACCAAGCATATCTTGCCAAAATTTTTCTATACTCATGAACTTCAAGAAAGTCGACAAATTAATGTTAAACAGATTCGATCCATAAATAATCTTGCAGATCTTTTTACCAAATCATTGCCAATATCAAGTTTTGAGAAATTAGTATATGGCATTAATACGCGGCAAGTTCATAAAAAGCAAGATTGATTAGCCCCAGAAGTGGTTATATGGCTTAATTGAGGGGGAGATATTATGAACTATGCATTGCAGCATTGATATGCGACAAAGCTTTGCATTTTTAAGATTCATATAGAATTAGGATGATTTTCCCTTAACAAAACCAAAAATAAAAAAGAGAATAAAAAATGTTATTTAGGTCATATAAATCACGCCACATGTTGCACTCTAGTTAGCGGGTCATAGATTAATGTTTTAATATTCCCATCATGTAGTTTTTTTTAATAAAAAGCCTAAATTAACATTGCATCATTATGTCGCTTTCTTTAATAAGAATTATTGTCATTTAAAAAAAAAAAGAGAAAGAAAGAAAACACAAAAGCCGTTTAGTTAGCTAATAAGTTAGTTCAAATCTCATTTTATGTCATCATTGTTTAGTGTAGGTTGCATATATGTATAAAAAAAATCATTAAAAAAATCATAAAAAGAACATGTATATAGATTTATCATGTCATTCATCCCATATCACGTAGCACATGCATATTTAGGATTATATAAATTAGATTGCATACATATAATGATAAGTTTAAGTCATACCATATGAATTGCATCTCGCATGTCATTAAAATAAATCCATGCATATTAAATTTAGATTAAGATTGCATATAATTGACATGTTTTAAAAAAAGAAAAAAGAAAAATTAGGTGTCTTGTCATTTAGAAATCATGTTTAAGGCGAGTAGTCTTTGCTAACCCTTGTTTTGTAGGTTGGAGTTAAGGATGAATGGTTGAATTAAATTATAGAAGTGTTGTTTGCAATTAAACTGTTGTGCATGTTTTATTGTTTTTAGCACTACACTATTGCACACACAACCTGTTGCCGGACCTAGGCTGCGATAGGATTCTTAGGATGGTGTTGAGAAGGATACTCCCTCTAAAGCGAGACTGCTATATAGAGGTTGACCTTCTCTTCCCCGAAAGTTCTTCATGGTGTCAAATGTGTTTGTCCATATCCGCAAGACTACGTGATATTAGACATTCCATTCGACTGAGCCGGGATTAGGAGGACCTGACACGTTAATGTGAGACTGCAATAGTCAGATCATCCTCTTAGCTCCATCTCGTTAAGCCATCTAGATAGAAATCGAGCCCCACATTTCATGCGTGTGTCTATGTGATTGTCATCTCTTCCTAGTAAAAGTAAGTTGTTTAAATTCTCACTATTGCAATTTACTTACTTGCAATTTCGTTGGTCCATGACATTAGGTTTCGTCGTCGGTCTTATTTTATATGCAATGGGGAGATCCGATGTTCAATTCATTCCAACTCCCAAGATGAGCTCAGAAGGTGGTGGAACAATTTAAGTAAAGAATGTCAAAATTATGTGGAGTCGATACTGGGACGGCTCATCCCCCTTTTGGATATCGGAGTCCATAGTGGTGTTTTGCAAGCTATATCGCACATTTGGTGTCCCGAGACGGCTACATTTATTTTTGGTAAGAATGAGCTAACTCCAACACTGGAAGAGTATAGATTCATCATAGGAATATGCCCCCTGAGACTGAACTTGTTAGGCCACCTCTTGGTATGGAACCTACATCAATTTTATCTCAATTTCTAAGAATTAAAATTGATGAGGTTAAGAAAGTTTTGAAAGCTAATTGTAATGCATGCCCTTTCTCCTTTTTGGCTAATCATTTTTTAAATCAGTCTTCAATGCGCCAAAAGGGTAGGATATTCATCTTAGCATTCTTTGGACTTATAATATTTCCTCACTGAAAAAATGCTACTGATCCCTCGATTGCATGGATGGTCAGACAAGCATGCGCTAGCATGAACTTTATAAACATGATTTTGGCTGAGACATTTTTGTCCCTCAACCATTTTAAACAAAATGGAGAAAAAATCATGAATGCCTCTCTTGAGCTTTTACAGATTTGGTTTCTTTCTCACATGAAGGAGTTTGGTCATTTCATGCGTCGAGGTGAAATTGATCACCCAATAAAAAGATTTTCAATCTTAGAAAAAAAATATACCGGAAAATCATTTTCCGATTGGGTGACTTTTCTTAAAGATCCAGATCTCAAAGGCTTCCTATGGTATGCTAAATGGTTCCATGTTAGCGTGGCTCGTTTCTCTCACAAGACTGATAATCCAATTCCACTTATGGGAATTACTGGTGCAACATCTTACTATCCTTATAGAGTGACCCACCAGTATCGAGTGCTCCAAGATATCCCACCTCCTCTCCGAATGGATCTATTTCAAGCCCGCTTCGTGCGCAAGGATCACAAATACCTCGATGAGATCGAGCGTCTTGAAAATGCATGGAAGGAATGCCATCCTGAAAAGATTGTGGTGCCTAGAAGATTGAAAGGAAATGAGAGGATTTTTCATGCCTCGGATTATTATATCCACCATCACGAGATCCCTCAAGCTCTACTTCCCGTGATACCTGAAGTGACCATGAAGCCCACTCGTAAAGCACAAATTGAAAATCTTGAAGAAACGATGGAAAGGATACTTACTGCATTATTTTACATTGATAGGTGACAACACGGCTAATGCAAGATCGCCAATCCGTACTCGTTCCATAGCAACAATGGTTGATAACACCGAACAAACACGTGTTGCTGAACAAACTCGCATCGCTGTCCTCGAATTGGAGATGAAACAAGTCCTGAATGTTCTTGAGCAGCTCTTTAAGCAGATCAACTCTCTCCAAGCAAATACTGCCCCACCAGCTTCGCAGGTTGAAGTGGTGTCACCACAACATGCTCCTGTGGTTGATCCGAAAGATAAAGGCAAGAATACGTTCGCAATTGGCACATCAACCTCTAATGATGCTTCCAAGGAGAAAATTACTGACGTGCCTCAAATTGTTGTTGATGAGGAGGTACAAGTGACACCCTCGGCTGTACCGAAGACGGAACAAGAAAAACGCATGGCAAATATCGAGGAGAAACTCAAGCAACTGTAGGGTTCGTTTATCCAAAGCCCATCTGATTTGTCCCACTATGCAAATGTCAAGATGCCAAAGAAGTTCCAAATGCCAGACTTTGAAAAGTATGATGGCACCTCTTGTCCAAAGATCCATCTGCAAACTTATGTGGTCAGGATGACCTAATATGTTGATAACATCCCTTTGATGATTCAACAATTTCAAGCAAGCTTGACAGGACCGGTGCTTCAATGGTACATTATGAAGAAGATTAATCTGCTGGAGACTTGGGAGGATTTGGCTAATGCATTTTTCAAGTAATATAAGTATAATATTGATGTCACTCCATCTCGAGAAGATTTACTTCGCACTGAGAAGAAGATGACAGAATCTTTCAAGGCATATGTCACGAGATGGAGGACTGTAGCCGCTTAGATAACTCCAGAGCCAACAGAAAAGGAGCTGATGGATTTGTTCATGAAGACACTCCCGCCTGAGTATCAAAATCGAATTTGGGATCGATGCGAGTCATTCAATCGGTGATCCCCGTTGGCGAGCGAATTGAAGTAGCATTGCGTGATGGATGGGCATCTGATCAAACCAGCTCATATGGGAGAATCTCAACCAAGAAGGATAAGGAACTTGTAGCAGAGGTTAATGCAGCTTATGTGCAACCACTACGCCCTACCCCGAACACCCATCAGGGAGGAGCACGACCATTCTTTGGCCAGCAGAAAAATTCTTCCAAGCGTCAATTTACGCCACTTCCTAAGCCCTTGTCCAAGATCTTGCCGACCCTTCAGAAGAAAGGATTACTCGCTAAGGAGCCTAAGCGATCTAATCCCGAGCGTTTCCCCAACTATGATCCGTCCAAGACATGTGCTTATCATGTGGGGGAGGTAGGGCATTATGTTGACGATTGCTATACGCTGCAACATAAAATCCAAAATATTTCAGATGCTAAGGTGGTCTTATTCTGCGATGCACAGCCGAACATCCATAATAACCCACTCCCTAACCACCCAGAAGCTATGAATGCCATTTTCAGTTTTGATGCTGAGCCGACCATGTTTCAGATGATACATGATGAAGTAGAAGTGATGGACACCCTGGGGCAATCAAGTGGCAAATTCGATTACTATGTAAAGTATTCGGTTCCTCCCAACTCCTACTTCGACTCACGGGATATCATCCCAGATGGATGGGGTGTCATAGATGATCCTGCACCTCCAAAGATTGAGAACTCTGATGACGCACTCGAGGGCAAACTGAATTATTCAAAGAGAATTTAGTGTTTGCCATCGACAAAGCTCGAGAGTAGGAAAATTTTAATTATTTGCGCACTCCTCTGTGCAGGAGTCTTTATTGTTTTCCATATTTGCATATTTGCATTTTCAATTCTAGGATTTCCCTTATTTCAATAATGTAATTTGTTTTCCATCCAATAAAATACACAAAGATTTTCGTGTTTTAAGGGCATGTTGAAGTACACCAAACTAGCCATGTGATGAAATTCTACCCAAAAGAAAACGGCAAGGAGCTAATTCTGAAGGCCGGGCTTCTTCATGTTCCCTTGAAAAAAATTTCAAAATAAAATCATCTTCCAGCATGCATCTAATTTACCCCGTTTGCTTCATTTAATTATTTGCTTTATGTTTCAGGTGCAGCCCTGCGCACATTTAAGGAACCTCTATGAGCTCCCTTGCAAAGAGGGGCAAGACACAAACACTTAACGGCTTTGACTTTATGATTTGATAAAGCATTACCTTTTTATCATTTCAGAATGTTTTCACATGATGTGCAATTCGTCAATTCCACTTGAAATTTATCAAAATGGATAATTCAGTGAAAGATGTCGAGTTACTTGAGCATGCTAAATGAGGTGTGAAAGGCAAGCCTAATCCCATACACAGTCCCATGTCTATACATTGTGAGGTGAGTATGGAAACATTTTGTGTTTCAAGATAAAGAGTTTTCTTGCATGAAGTACGACAACTAAAATGATGAGGGGCAGTTCATTTCTCTACAGTGAACCCTTGTTTAACCCTTCTTTGAGCCTAAATACTTGAAGAACTTCTTTCATACTACCCTTGTCAAGAGCCACCCCACATTGGGGCAAATGGAAGTAAGTTGACATTGAATGAGAGTGAAATTGATGGAAATTTTCTTGCTCTCACTTGCATCAATCTTCAAGTCATGCTATTACATTGAATTCATGTGGTAATTTAAGTGCCTTAGGATGACGAAGAGCGTTTCTTTCACTATCCTACACACTTATATCCTTTGCATAGCCCACTTGAGCCTGTGATTTCGTTTCTTTTAAACCCAGTTGGTGATCATCCCCCACACTGGGGCAAGGCAAGAGACAGATGAAGACCCTTGAAGGTTCGAGTGTCATTTAAGGTATACTTGACACACGCATTGTGCGTAAGAACTGAAATCAAAATAGAACTAAGGGGCATAAAAAAGCAGTGTGCCTGATAAAATCAAGGCCAATGCCCATGAAAAGAAGAGAGAAATGACTGATGAATTGGGGGGCATATAAAAAAGCGTGTGCTTGATCGATGCCCATCATTAAAGAAAATGATTTTAAAAGAAAAAATGTTGAGAAAAGATCTCTAGTTGAATAATCATTGGCATCAGTCATAAACTCTTGAGCCAATAAAGAAATCTGTCAAGAAGACAATCCGTGGCGAAAGAAATTGGTGGTAATGTCAAGATGATCACCAACTCTTACCCATTACACACATCTTTGAGCCTAACGATCCTTTCGTTTCTCAACCCATGAACTCAGCCTATGTTACGTCCCTTACAAAGTCTCTTCAGATTAGGGCATTTGAATTAACATAGGAATTCACATGTTTTGAGCATTGCTCGAAGAAGTGCGAGCAAGATTATTTCTTTCTCATTTTGCAGGGTTCTTGACTTGTAAACCCGGAGATGATCACAGAATTGTTCTTTCAATTGCTTTGACTCAAAGAATCCCTTTGTTAAGCCATTGACCAAGCCCACATTACAGTACCTGTTAAAGACCTATCAGATTGGTAAGGTCGTACTGATTGCAAGAAAATTCGAACTCTTGTCGACAAGATGATGATAAGATTGAGTGATATATTCCCACATTAATGGTCGGGACAAATAACCCTTCCTAAATGAGAGCGAGTGAAAAGGCCTTTTCACACCAAAAGTGTCTCATTTAGCATGTTCAAGATATTCACACTATAACTGAAAATTGTCCTTGTGATAATTTTTCCAGTAGAAGCTTGATAAAGCCATCATGCATGGACCTTCATTGAATTTTTCCTCAAAGACCAAAAAATTGTCTTTGAAACCCTGAGTTTGTTTAGTCATCTTGGTGCTTGATGAGAATTCCAAGTACTCATTTATAAAATGTTTTCAAATGTCTAGTTTGAGTTCTAGATATTTGAACCCTTAAATGCTTGATGTGATTTCCAAGTGTTTGTCTTTTCAAACATCTGATGTGATTTCCAGATGTTTAGTAAAATATTTTCAAATGTCTAATGTGAACTCCAGATATTTGAACCCTTAAATGCTTGATGTGACTTCCAAGTGTTTGTCCTTCCAAATGTCTAATGTGATTTCCAGATGTTTAGTAAATGTTTTCAAATGTCCAGCATCAATTCCAGATATTAGAATCTTTAAATGCTTGATGTGACTTCCAAGTATTTGTCTTTTCAAACATCTGATGTGATTTCCAAGTGCTTGGGATCTGATGAGAGTTCCAGATCTCTAAAGACTTTGAGCCTTCCAATTATCTGAACAGATTTTCAGATGTTTGTCAGGTCTCATAAGAATCATTTCATACCTAATAATACTTTTTTGAATCTTCAGATAAGTATGTCAGGTACGTGTTCTTCTTTGCATTTGCATTTCATTAAGCAAGGACACATAGAAATATATGTTCTTGACCAAATCATTGCATTTACATGGCATTCTTTATTGCATGACCTTGCATTTATTTGAGTCCATTTCTTAAATTAAAAAAAAAAAAAGTCATTACAATTAACATTTGCATTTGCATTTCATATTCATTTTGCATTCATTCTGCATGGTCTAAATTTAGGTGTCATTTATCTTTGAAGGAAACCTCTACGAGCTTCCCTTCAAAGAGGGACAGCTGTTGACACCTAATTTAAAAAAATAGAGATAGAAAATAATCTTTGATTAGAGGGAAATTTAAAAAAAAAATTCAAAAATTGAATTCAAAAAAACTCAACAGCCAAATGTTTTGGAGCCACTTTGTTGTTGAGAAGTTGAGCGAGGATGTGCAAATATATCGGAAAATCTTCATCTGCAAAAAAACGAACTCAAGTCTTTTTCTATAAATAAAGAGTACGAAGCCTTGAATAGAAGGGGGAGCTTCTCTTCATTGTTCGTCCAAAAAATAGCAAATTGAAGAGAAAAAGAGAAGAAGTACAGTGGCAAAAAGTGAATGGGGGGAAGTCTTCGATAGAGAGTGAGAGAGACAAGTGAGAGAGAGTGTCAGGTGAGAGATAAAAGAAGGAAAAATTCAAAAAAAAAAAAAGAAGGTGAAAGCAGAGAGAAGACGTGAGAGAGAGATAGGTGAGTGATGTGAAAGCAAAAAGAAAAAAAAAAAAAAGGGAAAGCACTGTTCATCTCCTTCACGGGCTGTCTTCGCTGGCCACAGCAACAGAACCCCCTCGCTCGCACCGCCGCGCCTCCATTTCCGCCATGCCTTGCTTTGCCCTGCCGACGCCAATCTGCAGCGCAGGTGACCCTCCACTGCTCACCACACCACTACAGCTCCGGATCTACCCCTGCGCCGGCCCCTGCCACCGTCTTTGCCCGAGCCCTTCGCTCCCCTAACGACCGATGCAGCTGCAACTCGCGATCCAACGACATTTGCACCCTTACTGCTCCTGGACGCTTCTCCAGTCTCTCCCACGAAGCTCTCCACAATTTTTCTCGGAGACCGATGCCACCGCCTTTGCTCACTTGTCACCGGTGCCGCTGTTGCTGACCGCGCCCAACGATCGAGCACTGGCGCCACTGTCTTCAAGTTCCAGATTCCACCGACGACCCACAAGAGTCGACGCCGTAGCAGCCCACCGCCGCACCGAAGCCCTACTGCCAGCCTGTACCAGCATCCGAAGCTTGCTTCACCGTGATCAGTCCTTTGCTTGCGCATCCGCAACACCGCCACCGCTACCATAGCTCGTGTCCCCGCCGTCGTCGAGTTCAGCCCGTCGCTCACCACCATGTTGGAGCCTCTTCCTCAATCGAAGCCGCATCCCCACCTCTGCAACAACCGACGCCGGCTCCATGCCCGAACAGAACCATCTACTGCCTCCTCTGTTTTGCTGCAGGTCTAGTTACTGCCGAACCTCACCGGAGCTCCAACAGACAGCCCTTGTTCCGAACGGCTACCCATCACCGAACCACCAGCTATTCCTCGCCATTCCTCAAGCCAACCGTGAGTTAGACTAGGAGAATTTTTAGATATTTGATTTCATGTTTTGTTTTTATTATAACTTGATTTATTTTTATTTATTTTTATTATCCGATTAGGAAATTTGTCATATTAAGTCATGATAATCAAAAATATTGAACCGTGAGACAGCGGGTTAAATTTTTTATTATTTCAACTTTTTATGATAAATTTATGGTTTGCTTTGCATAATTGATTCATGTTAAAATATGTCATTGATATACATTGATGGATTATATTTTGGTGCGTTATCATTATTGCTCCTCACATATTATGCATATCTAGAATTTAAGTACTTAGGTCCATATGCATTTCATATTTAAAGCTTTGCATTTTTATGATTCATATAGAATTAGGATGATTTTCCTTTAACAAAACCAAAAATAAAAAAGTGAATAAAAAATGTTATTTAGGTCATATAAATCACACCACATGTTGCACAATAGTTAGTGGGTCATAGATTAATGTGTTAATATTCCCATCATGTAGTTTTTTTTTTAATAAAAGGCCTAAGATTAACATTGCATCATTATGTCGCTTTCTTTAATAAAAATTATTGTCATTTAAAAAAAAAAAGAGAAAGAAAGAAAACACAAAAGCCGTTTAGTTAGCTAATAAGTTAGTTCAAATCTCATTTTATGTCATCATTGTTTAGTGTAGGTTGCATATATGTATAAAAAAAATCATTAAAAAAAATCATAAAAAGAACATGTATATAGATTTACCATGTCATTCATCCCATATCACGTAGCACATGCATATTTAGGATTATATAAATTAGATTGCATACATATAGTGATAAGTTTAAGTCATACCATATGAATTGCATCTCGCATGTCATTAAAATAAATCCATGCATATTAAATTTAGATTAAGATTGCATATAATTGACATTTTTTTTAAAAAAAAAATTAGGTGTCTTGTCATTTAGAAATCATGTTTATGGCATGCATTTTTATTAGCATTTTTCATTGAATGTTATTTTATTGATTGTGCACCTGCATGACCACCATTTGCATGTTAGTAGTTTAGGTTAAATTAATTAACATTGTATGCTAAATATTTTTGAAAATGGTAATCATGTCCACCGAAAGGGCGTTAGACTAATCTAGCATAATCATGTCCCCGGACTTATTGAATCTTTGGTTCGTAAAAATAAAGTATTCTCTCATACTTTATTTGGGTTTCTAATCAATCATAACTGATTAGTGGCGGCTCCAAATTGAATAGAATTGCATGTTTAAATAGATTAATTTCAAGTAGCGATTGGTAGGACTTGGGAGGGTCCGCACCAAGTCTTCAGACTTAGTAATCCATTAACCTAAACTTTAGGATTGCCCTGAAAATTTAGGTCGCGACACATATCATTATTGTAAAAAATTCAATATCATAATGATTCACGTGCACCCACATAGAATGGGGGTCATGCTGAATAATTTGGTGAAACAGCTAACACTAAACATTATTTGACTTGGTATCATAATTAGGGTTGTATCTTGAGTAATTAGCTATGATTATCTAAAAATGTAAATATGTACGACTTAGGATAAGCGAGACTTTCATTAAACATAGTAACAGTTATAAGTATCTATGCGCCTTATCAGCACATTATCAGTTTGGATTCAATTGCTTGAAACAAAATTAGGGTGAAAGAAACCTATCCGAGAAATGCTCTCGTACGTGCATTGTGTTTGAATTTATCTTATTCCTCGAATGTACAACCCGCCGCTAAACATGAGTGGTCATCTTTTATTCTTCATATACACAATTGTATTTACTTTCTAACATACATCACATTTTGTGACATCCTGATTTTTAGGCTTTGATTTCGGTTGGTTAAATTGGGCATTTCATCGATGCAACTACGGTGTTTTTCTCTGAATTGGCCACTCACGAGATAACTAGACTAACTTGGTAGGCTATTAAGGACTTGTAGATAGACTTGAGAATTCGACCGGAAATCGACTTCTCGATCGTGCTCATCTTTAGAGATCATTGCGGCACAATATAAAATCGATTTTGAAATTAGAGATAGGATGGTTCGCCAGAGATGTGTGGCCAATCGTGGATGACACCACTAAATTGGAAAATTCTCATCGACCGGCACTAATTTGATTTTACTATCGTTTTGGTACCCTGTGTTCGTATTTGAATCATCGAGATTTTCACGACAATCGAGAGTCGCCAATGCATAGAGTGGGTTTATCGTGGCTCGAAGAAAATCGACCATGGGTCATTTGTCCTAAAAAGTTTTGAAAACTACCTGATAGCCTAAGTCACACTAAAAACATGTCGAATGGAAATTAATCGTGAATTCAAGTCCGACTTCAGATTTTGAAGATTTTGTCATGTCACAGGTCATTCTAGGAACGTCGACTCAATCTCAGAAGAATTTTTGGAGATCCCGAGATTTTTACGGAAAATCGTTTGGACGTCGTAGAAAAAAAACGGAAATTCGGTTTAGCTCATTTGAAGGGAATTTGGACTTCTAAGCCGAGCTACTGGGTAATGGAGATTTGTGGAGATGTGTGGGATTTTCTTCGACGGAATTGGACTTCAAATTTGAGAAACTGAGGATGGAATTGAAGTCTGAAATTTGGTGAAATTCGAAATAAGGCAGGGGCAGCATTTTTTGAGTATCAAAATTTATTAATTGGTGAATTTATGGGATTTACTTGGTTGGATAAGTGATGGGGGACAAGGAGTTAATGGAGAGGATAAAGTATTGACTTTTAACTTTTCTTTTTCTCCCAGCTTGCCGTGTACGCCTCTACCGGTCTTCTATTTTCTTTACTTCGTTTTCATTCTTTCCTTTCGAAGCCGCAGCTGCCCCATCCTTCCAGCATCAACGAAGCAATTCCATCATCATCTCTCCTCCACTCACTCTCTTTCTTAGCCGAAGAAGCCCACAAACCGAATCCCCATCCTTTTTTGGCCCCACGCGTCTGAGTTTCCTCCCCGTTTGGTCAACTTGACTGGAGCTGTGCCGCCCCACCATCTTCAATTTCTGCTCCACCTGTTCTTGTAGTCACCAGTTCTTCATCCCATCGAAGCCACACCCTCCATCATTTGTTTTATTTCCCAGTCAAACCAGCAGAACCGATTTTGCTTTGCCTGCCGTTTGTTGACCCGTTGCTCGCAAATCCCCCACCGAAGCTTCTCCGTGCACCTCGCTGCAGCTCCATCGATCCCATCTCCACGAAGTCTTCATCCACACGGCTCTGCGCGTCCAGCAGCAAATCCGTGGTCACGTCTTCAGTCCAGCGAGTCAACCGAAGAAATCCAGTCCGCTTGCTGCCACTTGACCGCGCCTGCCCCTAGTTCGGTCCCCCGGACGTCTTCAATCGGTGGCATTTGGTTGACCCCGCAAGCCAGCGAAGCCCACTCGAGCTTCAGCCATCCACGTGCATAGTTCAAGCGGCCACCGAAGACCATCGAGCTCTCATCTCCACGCGTGGTCTTCTCCACGCTCGAGCGACGCCAGCAGCTCCTGCACGTCTTCATGCTCGGCCCATCTTCGCTCCTTGGTGTCTTGGCCCAACAGCAGCTTTTGCTGCTTCTTCTCAGCTCAGCAGCCCAGCCCGTGAGCAAGATCAGTCGTGAATTTCCAGTCCATAGTTCGGCCCAACAGTTGGGCCCATGTCTTCGGCCCAATTCCATTGCAAGCTTGAGGCCCACTTGAATTCAGGCCCTGCAGAAGCCCATAAATTTTGTCGCAAGTTCAGCCCGCCACTTGAAGCTTGGCCCAGTTCAGTTTGTTTCAAGCCCAGTCCAACAGATTCTTTTAGTGTTCGGCCCAAACCTAGAATTTCTGCGGGCTTGCAAAGTTTCTTGGCTCGGCCCGAGTGTCTATCGTCACCGCCGAAATTTTGGGATTCGGCTGTTGTCGCGTCGCCGTCGCAATGTTCCGATCTTCGCTTTGCCAAGTGAGTTTTGCTCACTAATGCCTTCTTAGTTTGCTAATTATACTTAAAAGGTTGATTAGATTTAATTAAGTGTAATTAGGCGGTTAAATTAGAATGGATTAGCGATTATTAGTTAATTTCAGTGCATATTAGTTGTTTGATTAGTGTACTTAGATAGAGAATTACCTATAGTATGTATTGGATGCTTCTTAGGATTTTCCTGACCCTTATCAAGTGTTAAGGTGTTAATTAGGCAATTCGACCCTAATTGGAATTTTTAGGAATTAAATATTAATTTTTGAAATTAATTATTTAATTATTTATATTCTAGAAATTCAACTAGGATGGCCAGTGACCGGGATTTTATGCTGATGATCGTGGCATAGTCCGTTTATTTAATTGAGCTTTACGTTGTGCCAAATTGGAATTATTGTGTTTATTTATTTAATTTTCGAAATTAATTATTTAATTATTATTTTCTGGAAATTCAACCAGGATGGTCGATGACAGGAATTTTGTGCTGATTGTCATGGAGCAGTCCGTTTATTTATTTGAGCTTTAATTCATGTCGAATTGATTTAATGGTGCATTTTGAAGTTATGTTCTTAAATAATTCAATTTTTGCTATGTGATTGAGGATTGGTCGGGTATCGGTTATCAGTATCGAAAGTGAGTTGGTAAATCACCTGAAGAATGTCCGTGGCCCAATGAATTGGAGTGTCACCTGGGAAGGACACGTGGCTCGGTGATTGGATATGTCACATTGGCGAAAAGGTAGCCTTAGAGAATGCACGTGGCTCGGAGATTCGGCATGTCCTCCTGGAGAATGCACGTGACTCGGTGACAAAGTATGGCATCGTAAAATGGGCACGTGGGCTCGGTGAATTGATGCATCACTTTGGTGAGTTAGCACCTAAGAGAAGGCACGTGAGCCGGGGCATCGTAAAAAGGGCACGTGGCTCGGTGAATCGATGCATCACCTTGGCAAAAAGGGTTGCCTAAGAGAATCCACGTGGGCCTAGTGAGTAAGTATGTCATCTTGGAAAAGGAGCACGTGAACTCGGGGACTTGGGATGTCATCCTGAAGTATTCATGTAGGCTCGACGATTGATTATTCCATTGTGGGGAATGTATGGTCTAATTGATATGAAATTGACTAAGTTGATTGATCATTAATTTGATCTAATGTTGTGAATTGATTGATTGAATGGAAATGACTATGAGTGGTCTTGTTGGCGTGTAATCGACTCGATCGATTTGATCAATGCTTCGATCAGTGATGTAATTGCTTGGATGCCTATTTGATCTGTGCTAATATGTAGGTGGAATCTAAGGCCAGGTAAGTCCCCTAACTCATGTTATGCATAGGCAACCCTAAGGTGTATTAGTTTACTAATCGGGTCTTAGGGGGTAGAACTTGCTGAGACGTGATCTCAATGGTTATTTAATAACCATTTCAGGACTCTGATGAGGAGCCTAAGGTGGAGGAATCTGAAGAGGAGAACCTTGATGTAGAACTAGATGAGAAGGAAGATAATGGAGAAAAAGATGACCATGAAGAGGACCCGGATGAGGACTGAGATCCCATCCAGTTTTGTTAGACCTTGATTATATGTGGATAAGGGTTAGATCAGACCCCTGAGAATAATATTGCATTATATACTATGAGGTGATTATATAAAAGAGTAGTTGTGAATTTCAGTATGAAAAATATGGCCCTACTTTTCTATCGCATTGCTTTATTGTCTTGGGATTTATAACTGCTTCCGCATATAAATATAAAAATGAAAAGGGTCAGCGATACGTCCTGGGATATCGCTTTCAAAATCAACCAAAGGTGAGGGATGTGTGTAGGCCTAAGGATTGGGGCGTGACACATTTTTAACCGGTCTTTTCTTAAATGGGTATTGTATCCAATAAATAATACTACGGTAATGAGCAATTAAGGCATATTTTATTCCTTCAAATTGAAAAAAATTTGCATACCAAGTCCACTACGTAATTTCTGATCATTTCTCATTAGAAACCGAAAAAAAAATATCAATGCCAAAAATAATAATAATAATAATACTACAAACAGAAAGAAATAGCAAGTATACCAATAATAGTAACAATAAGGGATAAGAATTAGCAAGGGTATTGGCATTGACACAGCCAAGGACCAGCACTATTATCGCAATACCCTCGGCCTTGACTGAACTTGGTGGCACATCGATCGCTGCAACACTGGTTCCTATAGGCGATGCTGCACAAACCCCCGCCACCATTGCACACTTTTAGCGGCAGCGGCGGTGCGGGACAATCGTAGTAGCAAGTGCAAAGTGGAGGCTTGATGTTGTAGTCGCACGATCCTTGCGAGCCTGGGCCATGACTTGTGTAGCATCTTTGCTCGCACTCGTTGCCCTTCCCACATAGCCCTATCCCTTCACTGCAATATGCCTCCACCTTAAGCATCTCTATCATCCCCCCTTTCCTCCAAAAGAAAAAAAAGAGAAAAAAGGAAAACATGGTATCACTGTTAGAACCCTACAATATAATGTTTGATTGAGAGCAGGAAATGCTTTTCAATGTCTTTGTCTCACCATGGTCATCAAGCAAAAGGATGAGAGAAACCTGCGAGTAAAAGGAGGACGATGAGAATGCAACACTTTCGGAAGACTTCGGCCATTACTTGTTTTCCACGGATTTGGCTTCAATTGCTTCTTATTTTTGTCGCAAAACAGCATCGCCCTCCACCTTAGACATTGCCATCGCTATAAATGTGCGGGCGATGCTGTTTTGCGACCAAATAAGAAGCAATTGAAGCCTTTTTGTTATTGACGTAGTTAATGATGTTGACATGTTGGTATGGAATAGGAAAGTTTGAAAACCAAAATACATTAAACAAAAAAAGTAACAAGCTTTTTTCATTCTCCCTTGAACTTCCGCACTTCTTAATACAGTATTTTGACCATATTATCTTTCATGATCCCACCTTTTTAGCACATTATACCCACTGACAACAATTAATACAGTATTTTGACTATAACTCATACAAACATAAAAAAGAAGCTAAAAACCTCCATCCTTCCCTTTATTCCTCGTTCTTCTTCTTCTCTCGCCTTCAGGTTGTTTGCCACGGCTCTGACAAAGCCATCGCCAGACTTCCCAATGGCCAAACTTGGCTTATCAGTGCGTCTCTCTCCCCCTCTCTGTGCTTGCTGCTTCGTCACTCTCATCCATCTCTCCATGGATAAGATGGCCATGGAGGTCACGGGACATGGACGTCGAGGCAATGGAGGTTGAGGTCACCCTTGACGGCTGCGGGTCATGACATTGACCTCCATGGCCATGGGAGAGAGAGAAAAGGGGAGAGATGTGCAGCGGAGGAGATTGGTCTGCGAAGGCAACGGAGCATTGGCTTACGGAGCTGCAAAGTTGGGGACTCCTCGTCTTACTTTCGTTGCTGGGTTTAGACTCGCAGATGAAGTAATGAAGAAGAATAGAGACCAAAGGGAGAGAAAGAAGTGAATAAATAAATAAATAAGAGAGTGACTTTTTGTTTGATTTTGTTTGATTTAAGTCTTTTGCATTATAACATTCAAAATTATTAGATGGTATTTGTTTGATTTAGCTAATATATCTTTTTACAAGAGAGTGACTTTTTAAAAGGGCAGTTAAGTAGCTAAATGGATAATATTTTTTTAAGTTGTTAATGCAACTTGCTCCTATCGCACTACGTTCCTGATTTGAAAATCATATTTCTTTTTCTTTAATGGTTATATGGAAATTTTGATGCACTTAGAATTGGCACAAAAGTAATTATATTTGCAAATATTTTGAATGGGTTATCTTATAATGCAATTACAATTGCAACAACTTTTTTGTCAACGACTAATTATTCAATATAATCAAGCAAAGATAACATTCCAAATAATGATCATTAAGGGAGTTTTTTAGCTGTAAATTGGCATGGTATATAATGGATGTTTAGTATTCTTAATGTATTTAACTTTATCATATTTGTAATTTTTTCAGAAAATATCTTTTAGTAGTGGTACAAAAATAAATCAAAATTTTCCTAATCGATTGACCACATTAAATCAAAGTTGTGCAGTCAAAATACATGAACTATAATGTAATGACACATGGTAAAGATATAATCAAACCAAATGCATTCATTAAAACTGGTATCAATTATAAATCTTGTAAAGGTTTTTCTCATAAAGACCAAAAATATCTGTTTACAATTCCAATTTTTTTTTTTTACATAACTTACTTAAGAGAAAAAAAAAAGACTTTTTTTTCATTGTACAACTAACAATATTAAAATAATAATAGGATTACTTTTTTATTTTTTCTTTTATTGATGAAAACTATTGATAAAAATTTGTTGATAATTTTCGGAAAATAAATTAGTGGATGCTTTATACATAGATTTCATTGTATCCACATGTGGAGATTTCCTAATCCTTTCAGGCTTATATGTTGAATGAAACGACTTCACAAAAATACGAGTGCTCTACCAATTAAAGGAGAAATAGATTATTCTATTTTCATGAATATAAATTCATATATATGGTTAAAATAAAATGCTTGCGAAAGATCAAAAGGTATATATACGTATATTTGTGTATGTTATCTAATATATCCTTGCATTCATAGGCATAATTTCTAATCTCTTACCTTTGATTTTTTTCACTTCTTTCTCTCTCCTTTGATCTTTATTCATCTTCATTACTTACTCTGCAAGTCCAAACCTAGCAACCACAGTAAGACGAGGAGCCCCCACCTTCGTTGTTCCATAAGCGTTTACCATCACCCTCACCGATCGGTCTCCTGCGCTTCACATCTCTACCCTTCTCTCTCTCTCTCTCTCTCTCTCTCTCTCTCTCTCTCTCTCTCTCTCTCTCTCTCTCTCCCGTGGCAATGGAGATTTGAGGTCGCCGTGAAGCGCAACCTTGACCTCCTTGGCCCTGGCCTCCATGCTCCGCAACCTCCATGGCCGACAATCCCTTGGGGAGACAACGGAGATTGACGAAACGGCAAGCACAGAATGGGGGGAGCGACATACTGATTGGCCAAGTTTGGTCATCGGGAAGTCTGGCAAAGGCTTCGGTAGAGCAGTGGCAAATAACCTGAAGGCCATAGAAGAAGAAGAACGAAGAAGAAGGGGAGAATGGGGTTTTCTAGAAAAAAAATAAAATAAAAGCAAAGATGATCAAACGAATTTGAAAGAAAATGTTCGACCAAAAAAAAAAATATGAAAGAAAATCTATAGGTTCTTTTTTTTTTTTTTTTTGCTTTTGTAGGTTCTTGTTTGTGATATCTTGGAGATGTGAACTTTATATATAGGTGAAAGAAAATGATTTTGATTAAAGTTTGCGTTGGGTCTTGATGCTTGAGATATCAATTGCATTTACTATTGAATTAAAAGAGATAGAATTGAAAGTTGTTCTTAGCACCTCATTAATTAAACCAATTAAAGTTTTTTTTTTTGTCGGTCCTATTCTACTCATATTCTAATTTTCACTTTCAGACTTCTGTCATGCTTCCTTGCAAGGTGTGGGAGTCAAAACCCACTCCTGATACTAATTGGTCCCCACCCCAACCAAGTAGTTAATTAAAGTTCAAGTAGTAAATATTGGATGCTGGTCCAGCAGTTTGTTTAGAGGCGATTTCTAAGTTTCCACGTGGATATGCGATGGTCATGGTCAAATCAGGCCACTCATTAAACAACTCTACTGGCTAGGCTTGGCTGTTTTTTCTTTTTTTTTTTTTTTTTTTTTTTGGTCAATAAGAACAGACCCAAATTTTTCTTGATTTAATGAAAATATGGTTGATTTTTTTTTTTTTTTGGGTCAACAGAAAGTCGTCATTTGTTTTGAGTCCTTGAGAAATATGTGATTGTTAATTGATAAAAACCAACCTTTGCAATTATTACAACGTGGGAGGAATTTAACTGAAGTTGATTTCATTAGAGCAATTTAGAGTTGCAAGAGTTAACAGAAATAATCCATATTGGAGCTTAATTAATCTCCAACAATGTGGGAAGGATTGACTTTTATCATGCTAATATTTAGATAAGAAAATAATACTAGATAACACACAAGTTAAATGAAAATAACCATGAAACTATGAAAGGACACGATGTACTCATCAATCGGATTGTCAATTAGCCATGACTTGTCATTGTTTTGTAGTTAATTGCAAAGAGATTCCAGAAACTACGAAATAACATTTTTGCAAGCTGGGACTAGCACTTGTTTCAATGTTGCTATCGCAACCTAGACATCCAAGGCAAGTACTTGTCTGCCATTGTGATTAAGCGCTTGGAGGGCACGAATAGATGCACGAAGGACACATGGAGGTGTTGCAGGTGTGCTGAGACCCCAAACTATGCATAGCACCTTCACTCGCAATCATTGCCTCTAGCATTACATACTCCTAGATACTCAGTGCAACCCTTCACCACGGTTGTCTTGATTATGGATCCCGCTTTTTGAAACAAAAAGGCAGATAATTTAGAAACCCCACATTTATGCTTGTTGAGGAAATAAATGTAACATGGATCTTCTCTTTACCAAGGGGAAAAATATAACTTGTGAACATGAAAAGGACAAAGTGGGGGCAGTATGCTTGAAGGAGTCTAGCCATTTGAATTGTTTGATATCGAAAGGACTTGATTCTACAGTTCTTTGGTGTTATTAATGCACCTTTAGCAAAAATTGCTAAGTCATTTATAGCACCCGTGAAGCATAAATAAAGGAAGAGATTTTTGTGACTTCATTGAATGATTTCAAGACTTTCAATATGAAAGGGGGAGGTGGGGGGTTCGAATTCCCACATTCTCAGGGAGGGTTGGGGTGGAGACAATTTCATTTTAGAAGTGGGTTTCGACTCTCACGCTCTGTAAGGAGGTAAGACGAAAGTCTGAGAGTAAGAGTTAGCATAGGAATAGAGTAGGACCGACAAAAAAAAAAATAGTTAAAGATTTTGAACTAATGATGAAGGAAATCAACCAAAATTATAGATTTTTGGTTTTCGTTCCCAATTTGATATGAAACTTGTGTCCTTGTAACATCCATGATTTCCGATCTCATGACGATTGGCTATGAGTTTGGTATGCCAATGGTGAGGATTGGCCATGAACTGCTCCAAGAATCAATCCTAGACCAATTGGCCAGATCGGAAGAGTGACCAAGGGATTAGTCATGATCCGATTGAAGAATTGACCATGAATCGGTTGTGAACTAAGTAGCATTGACACGAGACATGGACACGTGATACAACATAACATGACACAGCAACTCGTCATTTGTTAAAAATAAAGAATTCTGATACATTGTGACACACTATATATTAAATGAATATTTTAATTTTAATTAATTTGATCTAAATTCACAATTAAATAAATAATAACAAAAGAGCCTATGATGAATTTATACTAATAATATTAATAAATCTATTAATAAGAAATTTGAAAGACATATTCATAGTTAATGCGTATCCATGTTTTGGGACATATTTTTAACTCTAACAAAAGTTATTGATGAAACTAATGATTAACAAAAAATTAGAATTAACTTATTTAAGTAAATCTATGATCTTCTACAATGACAAAAAAATTATCATTATTCCACAATTAGTATTTTTATTTTCCAAAATCACTTTGTAGCCTCCTTTATCTATTTTTCTCTTCCCCTCAAGGTCCACCCTAGCCGTCACATCCAAATTTATTTCACTCCCTCATATCTTTCCCTCGTTTCTTCCTTCCCCCTCCCCCTAACCAGCTGTCAGGTTTCACTTCCTTTATTAAAAATTGAAGTCACCTTCTCGTCCATCCACCTTGCGGAAAGAAAAACCATGCCAAAGTACCAACAAAATCCTATTTTTTATTTTATTTTTTTGAGTTTTCTCCCTCAAAAACCCTAGCTATAGCCTCCTCCTCCTCCTCCTCCTCCTCCTCAAATGACCCTCTTCCTCTCGGTCTCTGCTCTCTCTTGGTCACCTTATCAGTCATCACAATCGCTCACTGCCTTGCCTCCGATGCTTCCTCCTTTGCAACCGTAGCCTCGCCGCTAGCCCTCCATCGCAGTCACGACCCTTTGGGTCACTTGGGTCTCTACTCTTCCTTTAGCCCTCCCTCGCTATTGCTTGCAGCCTTGTCTCCACTCCTTCGCCCTCACTTCCACCCTCCATCATCTTCTTCAACGATTCTATCTTATGGACATGTGTGTCAGAATGTGTTGAGAAGAGTTGACCACGTGTCAGAAAATTGAACACGTGTTGACCGCGTGTCTGAGCATGTTGGAGTGTCTCGGACACTAGGGGTGTGCAACCGGACCGAGTATACCCAAGAACCGGACTGGCCAACCCAAAAAATAGGATCGAGAGCCGGTTCTCGTTGAAACTAGCCAGGGAACAGGTTCCCAAAAATTGGAACCAGTTTAAACCGATTCGGGAACTAGGTCCGATTGATTACCCACCTAAGAATCAGTTCCCGAACCGATTTTGGAACGAGTTTAGGAACCAGTTTTGTAACTATAGGTCCAAAACTCTATTTTCCCCTTATTTCTATTCTTACTCCCACAATCACATGGCATTTTTTCTCTTGGCTCTCTCAAACATGCACAGCACTCCTCCTTCGTCATTCCTCTTCCTCACTTGCTTCCCTCCCTCATTGGCTCCCTCTTGCACTATCCGATGGATGAATGGTGTTCGTCGCCACCAAATTCTGTTACCATGTAGATTGGGCTACCTAATTTCTCTTTTGTAGGAGGATTTATGCTTGCATAAATGATTTTATTTATTATAACTAGCCCCGTGGATCCTTAATTTTTCGTTTAGTCAAAAAGTTCATGTATTTATTTATTACAAGTGCTTGATATTTTGATACAAATTATGAAGATTATGTTATTTTCTCACGTATTAATATAAAATTCGAAGTCATATAGGATATCGAGAGATTGCAAAACAGGTTCCAATGAAAACAGGGTTGACCTTGGAATTGGACCGAAAAAACAGGGTGGGTCAGGTATAGGGTCCAAAAAAGGGGAACCGGTTATAATAAAGTTGGGTACATGGTCTAGTTCTAGACCCTACCCACCCTGAACCCAATCACCCCTATTGGATACAACATGAAAGCTTTGGCAACGTGTCTGTGCTTGATAGGTTGTGAACCAATCTAGCGACCACGCAAGTGGACCTGAGTTATTCAGGCATGGAATGGCTACTCGACCATAAGAGTTGGTTGTGGAGCAATTACATACCACCATGGATTGACAGAACAATCATCTTTTGATTGCAAGTGATTTTGCTTGATCATGTACCAATTGTGGATGACCATGAGTCTATTTAGTGTGATCGTGTGTTGGTCATGAATCAACTAATCCCAAGCAATCAACATTACGAGAGTGGACCACAGACCAAGTATGCTCGACCATGGACCAATCACAAATTAGCCATAGGCCCCTTGTAATGGATCATGGACCAACCCTTGATAGTTCTCGAATTAGCTCGGCCACCCCACTGGTAGGACAGGTGTCGAACCATGAACTAGGCCTCTTGCCAAGCCATAGATTGGCCTTGGACTAGGCCTTGGACCTAGTAGCAAGGACCATGGACTATGCTAGGAGCTCGGCCATATGCTAAGCTTGAAGCTAGTTGTTAGCATCAGATTTTCAGTTCATGTGCCACAAAATGTGAAAATCAAGATTAGGGTTTTTGATCGCGACGGAGCCCATTTCTCGATAAAAAAAAATGTTGCATTTAATTTCTTCTTGTTGCTTAATCATTTTTAAGTGATTTTCGGCAAAAGAACGCTTCAAGTGCCATAACTTTGGCCAAAGAGACACTTAAGTGCCATAACATACGAAAGGTACACTTAAGTGCCACATTCGAAGAAAAACGGATCACTTGAGTGCCACTCCGGCCAAACTCCAGCCAAAACGCCAACGTGGCGTTTTTCCGGCGAAGCGCGCCCAAAACGACGTCGTTTTCCACACTGACGTGGCCAAAACGGCGTCGTTTTGGGCTGACGTGGTAAAAAAAATTAAAAAATTAATAAAATTAAATTTAAAACTAAATGTAGTTAAAATATTTAAAAATAATAATCTTAAAATTAAATTTAGTTAAAATATTTTAAATTAATAATTTTAAAATTTTAAAAACTTTAAAAAACTTTAAAAAATTAAAAAAAAAAAAAAGGGAACGGGGGAGGCGGCCGAGAGCCCTCGCCGCCACGCCACCACCCCGCCGCCGCGGAAGGGCGACGACAGTGGGGTGAGGGTCACAGCCACTCCGGCAGCGGCGGCCCTGGCCCGCCGGGTGAGGGCCGCCGACCTTCGCCGGATCCGGGCGAGGGCCGCGAGCCCGAGGGCCACGAGCCCCCGGATCCAACGATGAGGGCTCGCGGCCCTCACCCGGATCCGGCGGCGAGGGCTCGCGAGCCCTCGCCACCCGTCGGCCGAGGTCACCAACCCCGGCGGGGCCCGGCCGACCCGGCCGACCCTCCCCTTCCGTCGCGGCCCTTCCGCAACGGCGGGGGTAGCGCGGCGGTGGCCGAGGGCGATCCCTCGCCCGCCTCCCCCCTCGGTTGCCTTTTTTTTTTAATTTTTTTAAAATTTTATAAAAGTTTTTTAATTATTTTTAAAAAAATAATTATTTTTTTAATATTTTGACTAAATTGAATTTTAAAATTATTATTTTTTAATATTTTAACTAAATTTAATTTTAAATTAAATTAAATTTATTATTATTATTTTTTTCCAAGTCAGTCCAAGACGACGCCGTTTTGGCCAGGTCGGCGTGCAAAACGGCGTTGTTTTTGCGCACTTCGCCAGAAAAATGCCACGTCGGCATTTTGGCCGGATTAAGCACTCAAGTGATCCATTTTACTCCCATTTTGGCACTTAAGTGTCGCTTTCGTAAGTTATGGCGACTTAAGTGTCCCTTTGGCCAAAGTTGTGGCACTTGAGGGTCCACACGTCAGTGATTTTCTATTCATTTAAAAAAAATCAAAAAATCAACGATTGACTCTTGGATTGACTTTTCAGTCAGCTCTTTGACTAAGAATCAATCCTGAGTCAAAAGTTGGCTTTTTGCACAAAAAGATGTCAAATGATTTCAATTTCATTTTAGCCTAGTTAGTTTTCTAAAATTTCAAATATTTGACTAAAAAATCAATATTTTAGGAAAAGTCAACTAAATGATTGACTCTCGATCAAACCTCTGACCAAAAAATTGGAAAAATAAAAAATCCACACGCACTTTGTTGTGGTGTCAATTTAACTTTAGTGTCAAAAGTTTACAAAAATTCATTAAGAACCTTGTTTTATGAATTTTTCAGTTTTAGGTTCAAAATCGTCTAAAAATAAAATTAATTTTGTTTTAGTTATAATTAGGTCTAGTTCCTTTGATGACATTTAGTCTAGGGACTATTTCTTATTCACTTGTTCACTCAATTTCGAGAATGATCATGTCGAAAGGCGAATTACCTTTTTTAGCCCTAATTAGGGGGTTTGAATTGATCCTTCGTGATTTGCAAATGGATACTTGTATTTTACTCATTTTCTTAAGATAAGTCTAGATTTGGGATCCGTTTTGAGAAATTCACTCGAGAACCTCCCAATTTGAGGAATTTCGCTCTCTTGAATAAAAGAAAATTGAGCTATTGAGCTTCAATTGAAGAAATTCAAATTGACCCATAGGAGACTAAGGTTTAATTTCATGAATCAAGGTCCAATTTCAATATTAGACCTTGGTCCATTTTTGGCCTAAGAGTTGTGTCATCAAATTCGGTCAATTTGAATGCACTAGACTATCTTAAGCATGGACAATTTGTGACGTTCCAGCAACGTCACATACTAGGTGCAAGCGGAAACTATATAATTTAGTGTCATGACAGGACTTGTTCAACTTAATTATCTTGTTAAAGTATTCCAACCTAATTGGTTAGCATGTATAACATGGATATTACATGATCTAGAACTGTTCTAGAATATGATCATATTGTATCAATCCTATCACTTAACATTAGTGAAATCCAACTAAGAATGCATACAAAGATCATGGACTTTGTTACCTTTCTTGTTGAAATGTTTCAGGCTTACATGCATTGACTTGGAATACTTACAAGTCTTGTGCCTATGTACAGTGTATTTACAAGTTTATGCTAAAAAAATGTAAGTATTTAACTAGGAAAAAGGGGTAAAAGGTGTTCCTAACTTCATTACCCCCTAAATTAGCCCACGTCTATCAAAAAACAAAAGATGTCTTCTCCAATTTCATCACGAATTGGGTGCCTAAGTGTGGCGTCCCAAAATTCAAAGCCAAGCCATAAGGTGTGTTAAAGTATTTAATTAGGTGATAAAATTTCCTAAGGTTTATACCTTAGCCATTAGTCTTTTAAGATTTGATGATTTGTGCATATGTTTGTGAAAATTTAAATTTGATAGATTAATAATCTATGCTTGGCCATGTACTTTATAAACTAAATTTCAATAAACAAGATGCCCCAAGACTTTGGCCAAGATGAAAATTGAAATTTAAAAATATTTATAAAAGAATTTTTTATAAAAAAAAAAAAGAGGGTAAAATTTGATTGGGCCTTAAGCCCAAAAGTGGATCTTTAATGGGCCAAGTTGGCCGGCCCATTGAAGCCCACAAGTGGGCTGCCATCGACCAAGAGGGAGGCCCAAGAGTGGCCGGCCCAAAAGCCCAAAGGCCCAAGCCCAAATTCAAAAGCCCATATGACAAGTGGCAAGAAGAAGGCCATGCATTGGCCATTGGTGAGGCAATCTCATGATTACTAATGATGAGCTTTTGGGGGTATAAGAGGGAAGAGAGAGAGAGGGTGGCCGGATTTCCCATTTGGCCGAGAGAGAGGGTGAGAAAGAGAGAGTGATCGTGCGAGGGAGAGAGAGTGGCCGAGAGAGAGAGGAGGAGGAACCACCGTCCGTCCGCCGTGTACCGCCGTGTTCGCCGCCGTATGCCGTCGACCGACCGGTCTAGAGGCAAGTGGGAGTCCTCTAGCTTCTCTTGCATGCTTTTATGTTGTTTGCATGTTAAATTTTTGGGTGTTTAAGTGAGAAAAACCGAGGTGTGGTTGGCTTATTCTTGAATCGCATGACTGTTCTTGCTCGGATTATCTGAGTCAGAAAGTTGTTTGATCTTTCATGTGTGTTTAGACTCCGATTTTGGCTTCAATTTCTTCACGAAAGTTGTAGCTAACATCTTTTTCTACAACATACTAAAATTTCATGGAAAGTTATGGAGATTTGAGGGGTTAAAGTCTCATCCTACGGAGACCCCAGATCTGGAAAGATTTTACTGACCTTTGGTTGGATTTGTGGTTGCATGTTGGTTTTTTTTTAGAATCTCACTTCGATTCCTTCATGAAAGTTGTAGGGGACATATGAAATTTGTAGAGCACATATTAAAATATAACATACTCAAATTTTAAGGGAAATGAACAATAATAGCCTAGTAAATCAACTAGATCTTGAAGACGGTGATTCTGGTGATGTATTCCTAGACACCCGAGACTTCATGGACATAGATGATGACTATAATCTGGATTTTGACTTAGATCTCTTCATGAAACTTGTATAGGACATCTTGATGTATAACATATCCAAATTTCAGAGAAAACTAAAGAGAATAGGTAGGTGAAAACTCAATATTTCGGAGAAGTATACACTGGACGATGCGGTAATGGATCCAGAAGCTTCGTGAGACTGTATAAAATAATATAAAAATAATTTGGCTTGGAAGTCTTCATGAAAGTTGTGGGAAAATGTCTTGGCTATAACTCAGTAAAATTTCGTAATTTTTGGAGGCTGTATGGATATTTTAATTGAATTTCTTCGAAAACCGTGCGTTCTGGTTTCATCCGAGAATCATAGGATGTTTTGTGAAAATGGTGAGATTGTGTAAAATTCAATTTGGCCATGAATTTCGCATGAAATTGTCATCCTATTGTTTTGTTTAATGATTGCTTGAATTTTTACAATTTTTGGGAATTTATAGATATTGAATTTAATATTTATTTTAAAAAGTAATAATAATAATAATAATAATAATAATAATAATAATAAAATGGATTATTTTATTGGCCATAAATTCCATAAATGATTACACCATGTAGCATGTATAATGAGATATTGGTGTATGTATGACATTGAATTGTGATGCATGTGTGAATCCTATGCCAAGTATGACTTGTTTGATGTCACGCCATATGCCATGTTAAATTGAGATCAAAATAATGGTAAATGTGGATAATGATAAGTGAGGAGATGGTTGTGGTGGAAGATGATGCTCGGAATGTATAGAGATGCATTGCCGGATGGCCCTGGGAGATTCAGGATGCCCGGAATGTGGGGGGCCGGAAGCCCTGTCGGAGGTTTTTGCCCGAAGGGAATGCCTCGCGATGCCAGGATTGGGGTGCGGGATGCCCGGCCAAGGAGTGTAAATGCTGGAAGCCCTGTCGGAGGTTTCTGCCCGAAGGGAATGCCTCGTGATGCCAGTTGGGATGCGAGATACCCGGAATGTGGGGGGGGGCAGATGCCCGGTGGCCTGGGATGGCTGAATGCCGGAAGCCTCGGAGGTCTTTGCCCAAGGGGATGATGAAATTGATGATTTGAGGAATGGGTGATGTAGTGATCAAATTGAAAGCTAAAAGTAGAAATTAAACTATGGCATGATATGCATGATGATATGCATGATGATGATGATGATGATAATGATGATGATGATGATGATGATGATGATGATGATGATGATGATATGTGATGTGAAATAGTGATGATCACCCATGGCATGATATGCATGATGATATGCATGATGATGAAGACGATGATGATGATATATGATATGGCATGATGATATGTAGATATGCATGATGATGAAGACGATGATGATGATATATGATATGGCATAATGATATGCATGATGATATGCATGACGATGATGATGATGATGATGATATATGATATGGCATGATGATATGCATGATGATGATGACATGTGTGATGTGGTGATGTCATAATGATGATGATATGTATGATATGATGATGATACACATGCACGTGTTATAATTTGTGATATGATGATGCAATGATAGTATGCGCATGGCTTCAAGGTAAGTAACGCCTGCAATGCATATATGATTTGCATGATGCATTGAGTTATTATTGGATTTCTTTACCTGCTGAGTAGTTGTACTCACCCCTTTTGGGGACCAACATTTCAGATTAGCAGTATGCCGCTTCCTGCCATCGCACGGGGTGCATTTTACGGGTTACCGTCCGACGTCGAGGTAGAGTGTGAGGAGTTCAGCTGTCCTTCTGTGCCTGGACTGACATACATACGTGTGCGTTGTTTTGTCTCGTACGACATAGGCCTGGCTGGGGGCCCAATTGTCCAGGAGTTTGTCTCTTTCCACGTTCGCCGTAATGGGGTGATGAGAGGGATGCTACCACCGCCGCCGCCTGACGCACCGAACTGGGTGTGAGACCTATGCGTGACAAGTAGGGGCTGTTTCTTTTTGGGATAGTTAGCCGACACTTATGATGGGGGTTGTGCACATGTGATGTAGAGGGTCGAGGGTTCTTTTTGAGGTTTTAGGCTAGACATGGCTGAGTCCTAGCTTTTCCTTTTTTATTTACCAACCCAAAAGAAGTCCCATCTTGAAAATATATGTAAATAAAGTGTCGTGGCTTGTCTATAAAATCATGGTGATTAGTGATGTGTATTGGTATCATGGTTGGTAGGGGGAGAGATGGTGATGCTTTATTTTGCTTCCGCTAGTGAGTCGCGCTGGGACCGCTTTTTAAAAAAAAATGCCTGTGAATAACGACGCTTCTTCTAAGTGTAGAACAAGAGGGTAATAAGATGTAACATCGGTGCTTGTGGCGACCTTCGAAGGGTTCGGGGTACTACACTAAGCACCACCCGCCTCAGCTCTAAGTCCACCAGCATCAAATTGAAAGAAGACCAAATAGCTCCCCTTCATGCTTTATAAACCAGGCCACAAATCTCATTGGAATCCAATTTACCTGTCCGTCGTCCATTCAAAGTGTAGCTTCATAGCCTGTGTATGTCAACATGATATAGGGGTCATACACGTCTTGGAAGGAAACGTCTATGTAGGCTATCACCCTGTATTGTGCAACTAGTGGTACGTCCATACCAATGATCTAAAAAATAAAAAGGAATGAGCAATGTCCAGTAAAGAAATAATGAGGTTTTAAACTACACAATCCATAGTTACCAAAGAATGTAAGAGACGCAACTAAATAGCTCTTGCGTACTAAGACAGAATTATCATAGGTATGATTAAATAGACACTATGATGTCGCATAATTAACCATCTCATACTAAACTCGCTAAATATGCATACATACTTTATGTTACTAACCAAAACTAAGATGAGATGCAACAACAACAAGCGAATTCGCATGCCAAGTTGAATCATTTTATAGTGTGTATATCAAATCCACCCTCAATTAGTTTATCCACCAGATCACAAGTCTGCCCAATCGAGTCACTTTCAAAATCTCACATCCGGACTTCCACAATATCACTATAATGGGCATCTTATTCCAAAGCATCCCAATATTACATAACTGAGGCATCCCATGATCACACAGTAGAACATCTCACTCGAGGCATCCTTATATCCCACAACAGAGGCATCTCTAATCACACATGGGGGCATTTCACTCTAAGGCATCTGGGTATCTCACTCAATTGAGGCATCCAATATCACACAGCACTGGCATCTCACTCCCCAGGGCATCACCGGTATCTCAAGACCAATGGAGATCTCTTTACTCATTTTATTTCACACATTTCAAGCATCACACTTTTGAATCACATCATTGCAATAGCATGCATATCTATTTAGGTGCACATATGCCACTTCAAGGTATAAATTCCATGCACATACAGATTATCTCAAAACATAACACACTCAGTGCCCTCATGTGACACAATTTGCAACCACTCTATTGTCTCACTTCGAATATAGAAAATACATATTTATGGATCAACTAATAATAAATGAAAGACTATTAGACCTCCTAAAAGTCACTAGAATAATAAACAAGAGGGTACTATCAAATGCACCATTTCCGACCAAGACAGAACATAGACTGATTCGAGCAGTTTTAAACACAGAAGCAAAAAGTGCATCAAATCTTGTTGAAAAATTATGAAATTATAATATGTTGTAGAAGAGATGTAGATTAACATTTTCCGTGCAGGAACTTAAGCCTATTCCTCACCGTAAAAAGAGGAGCAACTTGCTGTATCAACCCCTAAATTCTGTAGCAATTTCTAAATTGAACGCCTACTAAAGAAAGATCATTTCACTATCCAAATCTCGACCCATTGTTCTCAAATTTGATATGTTACCCTAAGAATGTGCTCTACAACTTTCATGGAGAATATTCCAATTAATTCCTTAAAAGTGAAGAAAATTCTCGGATTGTCCCTATGTACTTCGGTTTCATATTGGTCAGCTCGCTATTTTATCGGAACCGTCATAACCTAAATTCTTTAGCGCACACTTAGAAAAACCTAAATTCTTAGGTTATCCCTATTATTGTTGATTGACTGGGTGTTTAATTTAGTTGCTTTCGCATGCGTATAATAGAAAGATAAACAGAATGGGTTGGCGACACATTCTGGGACGTCACATTTTTCATTAACCACCAATGGATGTTCGTGTACTCAAGGTTCAGGGTGTGACAGGCGACCCCGATCAACCTTCCCCCCATCGTCACCGGTCCTTCTCAACAACAACAGGGAGGCGGCAACAGCGAGGGCTTTCTTCCTTCCTTATATATATATATATTTGGTTTCAAATTTAGTTTTAATTCTATATTAATTATTTACCTACGCCAACAACAAAACTACATCATTTTGCATTTATATAGCCACATTAGCGTGCAAAACGACATCATTTTGCACTTGCCTCGCCAAACAATCGCCAGATTAGTATTTTGGCCAGATTGTTTTATTGCTTGTCACTTAACTGATCCATTTTGCTCTGATTTTGACACTTAAGTGTCACTTTCCTAACTTATGGCACTTAAGTGTCTCCCGTGCCAAGTTTTAGCACTCCAGGTATCCTTCTCTCCTTTCCTTTTTATTGAATTTTTTTGTATTATATATTGATCCTCTTGTACATTGAGAATACTGTGGCACCCCTCGACATGGCCCTTGATCCGTTAGGGTCGCCAACAGTTTGCTTACCTTTCAATTGTCCTAATAACATGTCACACTGATACACCATTGAATTATAGTGGGTCCATATGTCTTTGGGGTTGATATTATCTCAATCGGTCCTAGCGCAGTTCTTTTAACATAACCATATTCGACATCTCCCTACCCCATGCTCAACAGGATAATGCAATACACACCAACTACACATCTTATATAAGTTAAAGCCATACACTTTTATTTACATAACTTTGATGGACATCACAAGTCGGTACAACAAAAGGCCAAGGCTTTGCTAAGCTTAGTTATAACCCAAAAGTACCCGACCCCACATCAGACATGTACATCAATCCATCATTCAGTGTCGGCTATCCAAAAAAGTGTCATCCTTTACCAGTCACACGTGCAATCACACCCACCCTGGTGCATCGGCTGGTGGCGACAGCAGCATCCCCATCATGATCCCGTCGCGACGAATATGCACGGAGAAGAACTCCTGGACTACGGGGCCATCAGGTAGATCCACGTTATACATAACTAAAACTCGAACACGGATGAACACCAGACCACGAACACCAACACATGAATGCTCTAAATACTCAACCTCAACGTCAGACAGTAAGCCATAGAAAGTACCACGTGTGACCGGTAACAGAGGTATCTCTTAATCTGAAATGTTAGTTCCCAAAGGGGGTGAGTACAACCACTCAGCAGTAAAAGATCCCATCAAACTACACAATGCAACAAGCAAGACAACCAAACTTTTATGTGAAATGCACCTATCATCCATGCAATCATGCTTATATCATCCATGCCATATGCACACACATGCGCATGATTTATATCATCCATACAATCATGGGGATATTCGATGCCTTCATGATCACATTCTCAATGCCAAATAGTACCAACTCAATTTCATAGGCAATTCATGCACCATGTCATATGCACACACACGCACATGATTCATTTCCCATTTGATATTCAAAAGGATCTCATTTTTCTCCAGGGACCAATCTTTGCATCTTTCGTGACTCTCGCACCCGACTTGGCATCGTGAGATCTCCAGCACACACCTTCGGGCATCCGGCACACACCTCCAGTTATCTCGAAACTCCCAAGGACATCCGGCACACACCCCCAGGAATGCCGACACTCCCGGGGCATCGTCAACTCAAGGGTCCGACGGTATCATCAACATCACAATGTATATTCACATATATGTCTCACTTTCAAAATAGTATTTGATGCAACAATGTCAAAGGTTTCAATCAACTTTTGATGTCATATGATATGCTAAATGTCACCACATATGCTGTATAAATAACAACCCAAGATATCACATCTCATAGAGCAATTCATTTGTTCTTGAAAATAAAACAATTTTCGGATAAAACAGAATGCACTTCTTTAATTAAAATTCTGGAAAAATTAGTAAACAATCTTAATAAATTCTGAAAATTTAACATGTAATAAACCAGATCTATAGAAAATTGTTTCATGAAGAACACCACGTCAAAAGAACTACGTACGAGTTGCTATGGTCCATGCATCACAGCCTTAAAATTTCAAATCATCACCATTGCACAGTTTTATTCACAAATTCGGTATAAACCCTAAATCAACTCAGAAAATTCTGAAATTTTGATATGTTATAGAAAAAAAATAGAGTTAAAAGTTTCATGGAGAACTCAAATTCAGGTTCATGATATATTAAAAGCTATAATCACCATAACTCTCCCTAACCCTCGGTAACGATTTCCAGATTTAACCATTTCAGAGAAAAATCGTTTCACCAACCAATACTTGTTCGTTTCTTCTCAAATTTTAGTATGTTACTCCTCAAGATTTCATATACAACTTTCATCAAGGACAAAAAGTCAAATTTCGACTAGATAATTACAGAAAATTCACGGAGTCACCAAAGGTCAAGCTGTTTTTCCATAAAACAGTTTACTAACTTGAAGAACTACTCCTATACTTTCGAATTCCAACATCCAGCATCACAACTCAAGCATCTCCAAAATCCATTACACTTCACACACAACCACAACAAGCAAAGTGTAGATCAATGGACTCTCACTTGCCTTAAGTTCATGCAAACACAGCAAGCAAAAACAGCGAGTTGGGGGCTTCGGGCGCGGCTCGATCGACGGCGGAGCTAGGCAGCGTTGACGGTGGTAGCTGGCGCATGCACGGCGGAGCTGGTCTCCTTCTTCCCCTCCTCTCTCACTTGCTCGCCCACTCGAACTCTCTCGGTCTCACTCTCTCTTTCTCTCGGACTCTCTCTCTCTCACGAACACTCCCTCGGTTGCATGCCTCGTCCATTCCGCCCCTCTCTCTCTCTCTCTCTCTTTTTCTTCCTTTCACCCTCTTGATTAGCTAGTAATCATGAGGTTTTGCATGGCAATGGACACTTGGTTCCAAAGGAAGGACATGTGGCTTCATCCATGGGACAAGTGGAGAGGGTGGCGTGGGCTTCTCCATCCGGTCCCTCCTCCCTTAGGTTGACAGCCTTGTGGGCCTCCATGGGCCGCTCGAGCCCAAAAGTCTTGGGGCCAAAAGAAAATCCAAGTAAAAGGTCCCCAAACTTTAGAATATAAACCCATAATAAGCATTTCTTTATTTTTCTTAAAGAAATAAATTTTCCATTCTCATAATCCAATTGCTTCACATACAACTGCATAGCCAAAGTTCCCGCGTGCAGTCCCACTCTTCAAAATTTTACTCTTAATTTTTCAGCAGGCGTGTGCCTCACGCGTGGCCGACTTCCATCCCTTTGGCACAAAAAACCCTAAACCCTAAACCCTAAACCCTAAACCCTAAATTTACCAATGTCCAAATTCCTCTCTTATTCCATGTCTACTTAATTGGTATGGTTGGGATTTTCGGATGCCACAAATACATTAATGTAGTGTATAGCATACAATTTTTCCTGCACAATCTCTTCTTCTTCTCACTTCCATCTCAATTTGTGATAGGGTCAACTACTCACCCTATCAATTCGGTTCGGTTCGAATTTCCTAAAAATCTGAATCGAACTAAACCGTTGACATTCCCACTTTTGCCAATATCATACCACAATAGCACATGCACATAGAAGAAGACAACCGACATATTCAGCGCTTTTTCATTCGAGAAATAACTTTGAAGACGTATTACATGAAAAGGAAATCTCAATTTCCTCTCCTCTCTCTTTTCAAAGTTTGAAAGGTTAAATTCGAAAAGATGGATGACTCTAAAGTCAGTTGTATGGTTTGAAAAAAGAGAAATCTCCTTTGTACGTCCTCGAAAGGAAGATTTAAGCTGGAAGTGTCTAAAAAAGGGAATCGCAAAATGTTGGATAATTTGAAAACCAATGTTGGAATCCATGAAATTGAGTTCTTTGAGCGAATAATGAGGAAGTATCGTAGGTTAAAATTCCTCTACAAGTTTATGCCATCTCACGTATTCAGAATCTATGGAGATATTCATGAAATTATGTTACATCCATCTTTAAGTATGAAAAAAAGGAAGGGAACACATGAACACACAACATGACTCTGACATGCTTCGATCTAGTTTGATATATTTTGAAGATTAGAAGTGCGGAAATGTATGATCTATAAATGTTGCAGAAGATCTTGTCTGGATGTTTCAATTTATATTTTACTTGATCCAACTTTGTTCAAAATATTCTATGGCTAATCAGATTGATTGCTAATCAAAGATCATAACGTACATTGCCATATACTGAAAGTTCTCTACAAGCTCGTCAACCAGATCTACTGAAGACTTGTTTCTTTTGTGGAAAATGAATAATTTGAAAAATGTTTTCCAAATAATCAACTAAGTAGTTTATGAAAAATGTTTTCATTATCAACAATAATTTATTTCTAAAAAAATTTGTAAACAATGAAAATATCTTTCATTAATTATTTTTTGTAAAGTGATATAAACAATCATTTTAGAAAAATGTTTTCCAAACCATTTGTTTTTCATGAAATAAACACACCTGATATATATATTTTTATAGTTGATGTCATGTGTTAGCTGCTATGTTCCTCAAAGAAATTCGGGAACTTCCAAACGTTAGATAGATTCATCATCATAACCACTCGTTAATTAAATGCATGTGGAAAGGATAGAAAAATTGGAAAAGAGATGCAATAATAATATGTTCCATGAACGCTAATGATTTATTTTTCCCTTCTTTTTAGGTTCCAAGATATATTTTGAGAAATCTGATTCCAATTTTTTTGGAAATTGCTAGTCTAAAAATGCATGAATTTGACTTTGATATATATTTTGGGGAGGAAAACCAAGTCTTCAGTTTTGTCGAAAATATATGAAAATGACCTTTGAGAAAAAATAGGCACACAAGAGGTAAGTCCAACATGCTTCGAAAACCTTGTAGTGCTTCTCCTCCGGATTGTTATCCTAGAAAGTTAATAAAGAACTATAAATTCTTAAAAGAGTAGATTCCATAATAATTTTTTAAAAAAATTATAATCTAAAATAAACTATTATTTTCACATTAGATTAAAGACAATCAAGTAAACATTTCTCTAAAAGTAAAGTGGTATGAAGGAAAAACCGAGAGTAAAAAATCTATCAAGAAATAATAGCAAATCGATAGAATCGCTACCAATCATGTTTTAAAAGCCTAGGATGGTTGGAGACTAGATGCACGTGTGAAGGCATTAGTCATCAAAAACTAAAGCACTACGGTCCAAGGGGTTCGATTACGTGTGGGGAAGGGTTAGCACTCCCACGACACCATTTCAGTACGACATTTTTCAATTGAGTAGTGGAATGCAGTTATCAAATTAACTTTCTAAAATTACGAATTCTATTTTTGTTTTACCAAAGACGTAATCTAGTGAAAATCTCACTTTACATCCATGCACGAATTCGGGTGCCGTTATGTTTGGTGCTTTTGAAATAACATAAAATAACGTGTCAAATATGCATGAATCTTAAGATAACAAGATATTAAATGATGAAGCTAAAGTTAACGTTTGGCATTTTCGACAGGGCTATTTTTATCCTTTCGACCATATGTATGATACTGGTTTTCTCAAAATCTAAGATTGTTTTTAGAGAAAATAGTTACCGATGTCATAAACAATTTTTAAAAAGACATGATAAACTCGGGGCCTTCGTTCACGACAGGGCGGTCATTAGCCCCTGGCATTCGATCCGCCAGGACCAATTCCTCCTTAGTGTTTCTGAAAACAATCCAAAT
Organism: Eucalyptus pumila; assembly: GCA_016097595.1. Classification (NCBI taxonomy): domain Eukaryota; kingdom Viridiplantae; phylum Streptophyta; class Magnoliopsida; order Myrtales; family Myrtaceae; genus Eucalyptus; species Eucalyptus pumila. The sequence goes on along the minus strand of CM027848.1, from coordinate 32,099,866 downwards.
GAAAATCCCGAGAAGGTGTTGTAGTTATGGTAAATTAATATATCAGCGAAAGTGAGCAAAATAAAATACATCTTTTAATTCATGTATGTTATTAATATATGTATCTCTCGAGCTCATGCATACTTAATTAATGTTTCTCTTAAGTTCTTGTATCTAATTAATTCATGTATTTCTTTAGTTCATGTATCTCTTAAATATATGACTTCTCAAACTTTATAAATAGATTTGAAATCTTCATTCCAAACATAACTGTAAACACCTACATCTCCTCAATTCAATTGTCTCTAAGAGTGTCGGCTTTAAGAAGTGTTCAAGGTGTTGTATATTATAATGTATAGCCTATGAAGCTGCTTAAGGTGCGTTTGATAACTTATCTGTTCTTATGAACAATTTCTACTCATGAATGGTTTTTTTTCTGAATACGAGTTTCTGAACATTTGAAGGCATTTGGTGATTGTAGAAAATTTCTATTCTTAGAATATAAATGCAATTGGTACGACCTTTGAATTTTTTTTGCGCCTTAGAATTTCTTTTATTCTTTTAATAATTTTTTTTTCCTTTTCTTCTTTCTCTACAGAGTCACTGGCCCCCAACAAGTCTGGCGAGGTTGACCCTTGCCGATAGCTAGCAAGGCTCGGCCTTGTCCAGCCATAGCGAGGTCGTTGAGCCTCGTTTGGCCAAGGAAGACAAAAAAGAAAGAAAAAGAAAAAGAAGGGAAAATAGAGGGAAAAAAATGGTTTGAGCTTGATTCTTAAGTTGTTTTCGACAAGAAAGAGCAGCATTTTTTATTTATTGATTCTGTTTCCTGAACAAAAGATCAAAAATAATTACTGTTTAGCCGGTTACCAAACAAAGAGGAGGAAAAATAGAGAGAAAAACATGGTTTGAGCTTGATTCTTAAGTTGTTTTCGACAAGAAAGAGCAGCATTTTTTATTTCTTGATTCTGTTTCCTGAACAAAAGATCAGAAATAATTACTGTTTAGCTGGTTAACAAACTAGTCCTTAGCATTGTTGGCTAGAACTAATCTGCTTACGTATCCTTCTTCCATTACATAATTTCTCTTCTATATATTCCAGCAGAAGGCACAGTCTCTCAGTCCCCATCAGTGTGGTCCTTTAATTTTTGTAGCCTTTTGGCCATATGTATGTAGTCAGATGGACCATCATGAAAGTGACCAGATAGACTTTGCCCAGATACAATGGATTGAATCTTCAGACACCACGACCGAGTCTGGTCTTCCTCGGCTTCACCTCACGCCTTGCCTTTTTCAATAGGAAATTCCTTCTCCCTCCGCAACATGCAAAGGAGCGACCTTAATTTTCAAACCTTTCCGGACACGGCAATCTCAGTCATGGTCGCTCTCGCTCGAGTCCAGGACAGAGACAGACCATCAAGATATGCCCAATTTTTCCACACTTATATCACTCTGGCTTCCTTGGAATTTGCTAAGTCAAGCTTGAAGCGGTCCCGAATCAGAAAAATCAATCAACGATCCACGAAGTGGAGAACACGGCGACGAAATTGCAGATCAAGTCTCCCAATGTGTCTTTTGTCTTCGTACCAAACCAAAATGTTGTGTATATATATGCACTAAACACAGCTAAGTGGCCTCATTCTCCATCTGATCTCCATCTTCAATTGAGAGAGAGAGAGACAGAGACAGAGAGAGATGGGTGGTTGTTTCTCTAGCAGATCATCAGCTAAGGGGTTGATGAATTACGTACGTGTGGTCCATCTGAATGGCTGCTTGGAATACTTTGAACCACCTGTCACGGTGGGCCAAGTCACTGGCAATGGCGATAAGCTCTCCAGCAGGTACTTCGTCTGCACGGCTTCGCAGCTTCTCTCCACCACAACAAGCTCCATGTCCAAGCTTTCGAGGCCCGGTGAGGCCCTCGAGCCGGGCCACCTCTATTTCCTCTTGCCCTTCTCAGCCCTCCAAGCCGATGTCTCCCCTTTGAACCTGGCTGTCCTGGTTGGGAAGCTCAGCGCGCAGGCTAAGCGTGCACAGCGTGTGATGATGGCAGATCCTCCTAGGACTAGTCTGTCAGAGAGGCTTTACGTCTCAAGCCCGATGTGCAGCTCACCGGCTAGGAGCTATGCTTCGAGCCCTGGCAGGGCCAGTTCTTCTTCCCCGAGCAGGAGTCCTGTTCGGCCTCTCAAGACTGAGACAGACCTCACGGCGAGCGGTGCACAGCGGTCTAGTGGGGCCCGGTCATGGAGGCCGAATTTGGATCCAATAAAGGAGAAATCATTCAATAGGAGGAGCGAATCGGATTTGCTGGAGCAACATTCAGAGATGTGTAAGTGATTGTAGTTTCCAGTATCAATCAGATCAAGTAAGAGAAAAGATTTAAGTTTCCAATAACCATGCTCCTTAGCCCCGGGGGGGTGGTTGGTTATATACTGATTGATGCTTCCTCTACATGTTCAACTTTGCTCTGCCGGAGCTGGCTCGTCTCTGTCACTTAGTTCATCGCCAATCAATCTCTTGTCACCCAAGTTCACTGGAGAAACAAAGCTAAAGTACGACCTCGGGTAATCTCCTGCCACAATTAGATCTGCTAGCTCGCTTCGGTGTCTAGCATTTCTTAACTGGTCTGCAGGAAGAGAATTCGTTTCTGAATATCTTTCAAGCAAGTGTCCAGCTAAGACGAAAATCTCATTGTTACAGTCAAAGGAAACCTTCAATCATTCCATAAACAAGTGAAATACCGAAAAAAGTTGCCGTTACTCCATCCTTTAACGCCTCCTAACATAGAATTCTGGAGCGGCTTTGCTGTGTAAGTATATCATTTTTTCCAGGAAAAACAAATTCATGATCACTGTCAATTTTTGGGCCCTTAGCTTATTAACCCATCGACATATACAAGAATGATGAACTTTGAGGCAACACACCGAAGAATCCAGTCTTGTTCTTAAGTGTTGGAAGATATGCAGGAATCAATTATGGATTACAATTAATGCATCAAATCAATCCATAATTGTAGTTGATTAAATGAATCGATCTAGGATTAGAACTGATTTTGTAAGATTCGTCTAGGAGATTTTTCTTTCCTTTTATTATGCATCAAATCAATCCATAAAGAGCGCTGTACATGTGATCAAAGGAAGCTACAGTACACAAATACAAAGTCCTTTATGCATTCTCGGTTCTTCTCCACTCTTCTCTTTCCATTTGGTGAGATGGTATCCGAACGGTATTTCTTGGCCTAACTTCCACGCACTTGTCGGTGTTTTCCTCTCCATCCGGCCTTCTACCCTTGTTTTTATAGGAAACACTAACCTCAAAATTAGGTTGGTGCTCCGGTATAGAAATCAGTATTTGCAACCAAAACAAAGACAACGGAACCAACCGGCTTACCAATACCAGGCAGAGCCTCAACTACCTGGGGAAAACCGTAATGCAGAACATTCGGGCGTAAAGAACCTATCTCCACGTACAGAACCTAGATTGGATCTGCCTGTTGAGGCCATACCGCCCACATCAAGTCATGGGCAATTCGTCCAAGCCCAGCCCATTCAATGGCAACCCTTCCAGGCCCAGCCAAACTAGGGGCAACCATTCCGGGCCAGCCCATCTAGTGGCTATCTGTCCAAGTTCTATCCAGCCCATGGTTTTATGGGCTAGCCCAAGCCAATACATGGGCTAATTCACAACCAGATCAGGCTCAGAATTTTCAAGAGTCCATGAATCAAGGGAACTGGGAGCACGTCCAAACCTGGGAAGGCCCACCAGCCATGATCAGGGAAGGCATAGTCCCCAAACCAATTTTTTTTTTCATGCGGCTCAAGTACCCGATTCAGGTACGGCAGGTTTGGGAACGAAACCAGGTTTGGGAGCAAATCCCTACCCAATTCTTCAACCCGGCTACATGCCAATCACTATTCTAGTAGTCAGCAGTTGCTCGGAGCCTGGTGAGCCACTCTACACCTCGACGCCCGATAAGCTGGAGCTGTGACTCATTACCAAGTAATTATCTTACCCCGACATTTACTCCATTTGGGTGCAGGAGTTCTAGTGAGCACTAATCACCCAAGATGAGGATGGGTTTCTAGACAAAACCATCTCGATTCCATCCAACAAGCGTCTGTCGCAATATTGGAGAAAATGCAACCAATTAGTCCAAACTTGAATTGGAAATTGAATCACTCCAAGTGTTGTTGCCGGACTTCCTCTGATGGAGGATTCAAAAAGGATGTGGAAAAACATTAAAGAGTTGTACAAGAAGCTTGATCGAGAAAAGATTTTTTCACTAACTCGAGCTCTCTCGGAACTAAAGCAAGGAAACATGACCATAGCAACTTGCTTCAACAAGCTCTCCGCTCCCTAGAATGAACCAAAGGTGGATAAGGAAAAGCTTGAGGACTGAAGTCCACTTTACAATAGTACTAGGCGATGAAAGAGAGAGAAAATGTAGCACAATTTCTCTTGGTTTTTTTACGGATACTTGCCTGTCGTTTCATTCCCAAATTTTGGCCATGGATCCAATGTTGTCCATTGGCTAGATCTATTAGCTTGTTGTCCAAGAGAAGAGCCAATGCCTTGCTTCATTGAAGTTGGCAAGACTAGATAGGGCATTCTGCTCGCAGCCCAAACAAACACCCAAGAAAAAGGGTTCGATGGGAATTTAGTGATTTTGATGATGCCCAAACTATCCTCAAGATATCACTTAATATATTGTCTGCAAATGTTTGGACCAAAGGACTGAGATATCCCAAATTTCAGGTTCTATTTTCAGTTGAATGAGTCGGGCTTTTCATCAACGAGCCTATAGTTCTTTTCTCTGAGCTAATCACTCACGAGATAATAAGTCTATCAAGTGAAACCATTAAAGGATTTTAATGCAATAGACTTGAAAATTCAATCATAAATCAACTGCTCCACCGTGCTAATTTGCAATGGTCAATACGGAATTGTCAAAATCAATCAGAGATTGGAGATAGGTCGGTTCGACTGAAATATGTGATTAGAGTATGGGTAATTCCACCTAATTGCAAAATTCTTGTCGAACGGCACTAGACCAATTTTTCTGTTATTTATGTACCCCGTGTCCACATTTGAAATCTCGAGATTTTCATGACAACCGAGAGTCACCAATAAGTCGAAGATGCACAATGTGGCTTGAAAATAATCAACAACAGGTCAATTGCACTAAAAATTCTTAAAAGCTACCTAGTAGGCTAGGTCACCCTAAAATCGCGCCAAATTGAAATTAACCACAAATTTGAACCCGATCTCAAAAATTGAAAGTCTTGTCATGTCACAATTTATTTTATGACCATCAACTCATCCTCTGTAGATTTTTCTGCAAACCGAGATTTTTAGCGAAAATTCAATATATGGCCGTTTACGATCGAAAAAATTCAGAAGACCGTTTTTTGTTGTGTTTTTGGGATGTAAGTTGGTTCTATTGGTGAGGAAAAATATTAATATGGTCGAGCACATCTTGGTGGAATTTATGGGGACCGATTTAGGTCCAATTGAAGAGAAATTTGGTTAAATTTGGGGAAAATGGCACCAAATTCGTAGGCCATGGTCTCCACCACTTTTGGACCACTTCATTGGTTTGCAAGGAAAGTTTGTGGGCTGCCAAGAGGCTGAGGGAGACAGCCAATGTTGGTGGGCCTTGCCAAAAGACAAAGGGATAAGAGTGAAGGCTTTAGATGCCAAGGAGGGACCCTCCTATCTACAGCTATCCCTTTCTTTCTCCCAAGCCTTGCTTTATCCATTGTTGGACATTTGAAGCTCCAAGAATTGCAAATAAACCAACCCTCACATCTCTTTCTCCCCTCTTCAGCCCCAAGCAAATTCGTAGCCTTTCTCCCCCGTTTTCCTTCTCTTCCTATTTTTGCTCCAGCTGACCTTTCTCCAAAAACCTGAGTTAATAGTTGCATTCCCGTGAAAACCAGCCCCTGTGCCACCCACCACCATGTCCAAGAGGTCCAATCCGTATGGAAGAACTCAACCTCTCACCGAATGGAGTCACCGGCTGACCTGCTGGCAGCCAGAAGCCAACACTCGTTGGATCGTCGTTTCGCCTGCCAACATGCACTGTTCCATTTGTTTCGCTTGTTTCAGCCATTTTCTTCTCATTTCGTCCCAGCCTTCACCCAGCCCAGCTACCAACAGGTCCCCCTTGACCCCTAGGTGCAGCCGGTCATTGGCCAACCCTTCGCAAGAACTCCAAACAAGCTGTCCAACTCCTTTTCCTCCTATGTTGTTCGGTTTCCAAAGTTGCAGTGAGAAGCAAAGGTTGTTGCTACTGTTTTGAGCTTGGGACCACCTTGGATCGTCGTGGTTGAGGTCCCCGAGCGTAGCCTCCATCGTCGCCACCGCGTCCGTGTCTTCGGCCCATTCAACAAGTGAGCTTAGCTCCTAATCCATCGATTAGTGCCTAAACTTGCTTAGGGTTGGTTTAATTAGTGTTAATTTTAAATTAGGAGGTTTAATTCAATTATATTAGTCCTAATATAGGTGGTTAGATTAATGGTTAAGATTAATTTAGTTTAATCTTGCTTTATTTGCTTAATTGTGGCTTATGTGCTTAATTAAGCTTGGTTAACTTTAATTGATTTATTGTTTGCTTTAATTAGTGTTTTTGATGACTTTTGGATTTAATTTATTAGTTATTTAATTCTGAAAATTTACTGTTCACATGCATTGCTTATAAAGTATTGTTCACGTGAACTGTTCACCCGAGAATGAAAAGTTGTCTAAATTCATATGTGTTAATTCTATGAGATGATTTGAGTGTATAAATGCATGGGCATCTGCATGAATTAAGTAATTTTCACAAAAAGGGAAAAAAGGTTTGTCTGATGGACACCGAAAGGGACCGCTTTTATGAGAAAGTGAGTTGTGATTGAGTGCTTGCATGATCAAAAGGTGAACCGTCACCCAACGGGAGTTTGGGGGCGATACTTGGCGAGAGTCGGAAGCCTGTCGCAGTAGATTCTGGACCAATGTCCCTCTTTAGGAAATTGTCTAAATGGGAGTTCTAGACGTAGCCGTGCCCAACGGGGCGAGATGAAGCCCGATCTTTTTATCGGTAGCCCAATGAGAGTCGAATGATCGCTAACTGGAAAGTTAGCCATGACCAAGAGGTCATTAATAACTGAAGCACGCATGAGTGTTGAGGTCAATGATTGTTGATTGGAAAGTTAGCCATAGTCGGAAGGTCATTAATAAGTGGAACGCACGTGAGTATTGAGATGGTTGGGTTTTATTATGGGGTAAAATTGTGTGGCATGGTATGGGACGTGTCATAACAATTTTACCTTATAATCGGGACCCGTGTGATCAATTGATGCATGATTGGTGACGCACTGAAGTGCAAGAGCGTATGAGAATCATGGCATCATTGGTTTTGACTGTGCATGAGTTGAGGACATTGTTTATGGCACGCACGCATGAATCGATAACGTGCAAGGTGTGGCAATGGCTAGGTGAGTTCACTTGTGACGCGACTCATATGTGATTGATAAACTATATCATCTAATGGCCATGTGCACTACGTGTATTATGCTGTGATTTAACGTGTAGGGTATAGTATACCAGCTAAGGTTGTATGCGAACCGACTAATTGATTGTTGGTTGTTAGTCATTGCTTTGTTTGTGGGGTGGTTCTAGAGAGATGCCCCGAGTTAAGTTAGTGTTCTAACCGAGGGCTTAAGGGGAAGAACTTGCTGAGATTTTATCTTATTGATTATTGTATAACCATTTTCAGGTCCCTAGTATGAAGAACCCAGAGCTTAAGGCAACAAGGTCAGGAGCATGGATGGCTTAGTAATTCTTTTTGGAGATAGATCTCCTGTACATAGACCTTAGAGTTGGCCTCTGTGTATAAACTAGTTTGTTTATGAAAAGTGTTTTGGTGGAAATGGTATCCTACTTTTCTATCCCATATTTGTGATGTATGGGGATTTTATTATACACTTCCGCATGTGCAATTAAAAGAAAGGGGTCGGCAACACATCCTAGGACGTCACAATTACAAGGACTACCGAGGGATATACGCGTGCTCGAGGCGTGACAAGGACTGTGCAACATCCCTAGTGTGATCCATTGGAAAGAAGTTTGTAGATGGCCTAAAACAGCATTAGTCAACCTAAAAGATCAGCTACTAATGATGTTTTGTGTTGAAGTTGTAAATATCAAGTTTATGGTGATGTAACAACCAACTATATCGAATGATGCCTGTTAGATCAACTAAGTAGCCGTTGAAAGACCTAGATTCGCAAAGCAGCAAAATTAAGATAAAGCATGTAGTAGAGTAGCTAGGTTGCCTAACAGGTCATTCAAAGACCTTAGTGAGAAAACAACAACAATTGCTATTTTTGGTTAGCCTATAGAAATTCAAGGAAGGAAATTGTATGGGTAGTACCTTCCTTAGACAGTAGCTCAACAGAAACTCTCCAATAGTCATATGCTTCTCTAATTCATTTTCAAAGGTTATATTGAGGAAAAGTGTAAAATAGAAGACCATGAGGAACTGTGAGATGTGAGAGTGTGCAACATTCAAAAAGATCAAGTATTTTACATACTATTGTCCTTAGTTATAAGTTCTCTGTCGTACTATTTTGATATTTATGTTGTTTGGCAATTGTGTTAAGGATTAAGTGTACAAGTGCAAGAGCAGTAGTTGAGTCCATATAGTGGGATCTATCATGTTAAGAATCAGTGCTAACTATTAATAACTTTCTAAGTAGATTGTTAGTGGAATCCAATTTGTCTTGAGGCTGTTGTCCGAAGAGTGGACGTAGGCTAGTGAATAAAACCAAACCACTATAACTCTCTATGCCCCCACTGTTTTCATCTTATTATTTACATTGGCATGTAGCTAGTTAGTACTTACGTAAACATTAAGTTGAGGTAATCTTTACTTGTTGATTAGCTAATTTCTATAAAAGATCATCAAAGTTTGAAAACAACCTATTCACGCTCCCTCTAGATTGTATTGTTAGCCCCAACAATTGGTATTAGAGCTCTGTTCCTCATTATCTAAAGTGCATTTCTTTTGAATATAAAGATCCTTTATTAGGGCTAACATTGGTAGCTTCTTAACTAATGATGCTCAACCTCTCCACAAGCTACCGTACTTTTACGGGAGCAACTATGGCTATTAGAAGTAAAGAATGAAGTTATACATGGAAGCCGAAGACTGGATATGTGAGATGTAGTTGCAAATGGTCCAGAATTACTAGCTCTTGATCAAGCTCTTGCTCGACAAAATGGTCTAGAAGCAATAGCTATCAACAACACAGAAGAAGCTAAAAAAAAAAAAAAACTGCTCTTAATGCTCAAGCTACACACCTCCTGTGTGGTGCATTATCACCATTTAAGTTTAACAAAATTTATTCTTGTGATACAATGAAAGAAATTTGGGAGCATATCATGCCAACATTTGAAGGAACAGAAAAATTCAAAGAAACAAAGCTAAACATCCTACTCAGGAACTACAATCTGTTTAAGATGAAGTTTGATGAAATAGTGACATAGATGTTCACATGATTCACTAAAATAGTGAACAAGCTTGCTCTTCAAGGAAAAATTTACACAAATGCTAAGGAAGTGAACAAACTACTATGAGCCCTTCCCAAATAATGGAGTACCATGAAGACCTTACTACAAGAAACCATGAGTATTCAACCAATTATAATGGACAAGCCAATAGGAACGTTCATGTCCTATGAAGTTGAACTCCAAAATGAAGAGAGCAACTCCAAAAGTAAGAAAGTCATTGTGTTTAAGGTTAACCATGATGGTATAGGTGGAGAAATATCCTCTGATGAGGAAAAGAGTGATGAAGACATTGCATTACTAACAAAGAAGTTTAAGAGCTTCATGAGGAACGGAGGAAACTACAAAGGGAAGATCATCTAAACATCCTAATGAGAAAAAGCCTTACAAGAACAAGGAAGAATCCAAAGGTAAGCATATCATGTGCTATGAATGCAGGAAACTGGGACACATAAAACCATAATTTCCATCGATCAAGAAAAAAAAATTGAAAAGAAGAAAAAGGCGCTGAAAGCTGAAATATGGAGTGACATTGAATATTTTCAATTGGTGAAGAAGAACCAAATATTTATCTCATGGCTGACTCAAAACTAGAAGAAGATGAGGTAAAAGATTCTGAATAGTCTTATGATGAATTACGAGATTTTTTAAAAGAAATGTTTGAGGAACACCAAAAGGCCTCAAAAAGAATTTCTACTTTGAAAAAGGAGGTTTATGATCTTATCATTGAAAACCTCACTAGCAAAACTCTCATTAAACAGCCTTAAGAAAGGGCTCGACTTTCAAATAAATCAGGTAAAACTCCTATAGGTTGAAAATGAAAATGTTAAGGATGAAATTTCAAAAATCAGCACCAAATTTTCTCTTGGTTTAAAAACCTTACAATACATTCTTTCTATTCAAATCCCTCACTATAACAAGAGAGGTCTAGGATATGAAGAAAATGAAAATGAGATGAATCCTTTTCCAAAAATAAAAGGTAGATTAAAGCATAGACCTCTTGTACACTATTACAAGTCTCACTTTGTTAAATAGTTCACTAAAGCTACTAGCAAGAAACTTCCTGAGTGTTCAAACTACAAAGGATATAGTCATTTCAAAATGGACTATCCAAAACAACATAAGAGATTCAAGAAGACTAACTGATCTCTTAATCCTAAATCAATACCTAATCACAAAGGACCCAAGTTTATGTGGTTACCAAAGAAAAAATGAGATTCTCTTTTATTTCAGATAATATTGAAGAAAAACAAATGGTAATTGGATAGCTGGTGTTCAAGACATATAACTGGAGAAAATAGCAAGTTTGTAACACTTACAACCATAGATAGCGGCACACACACTTTCTAAGGAAAAAATAAAGGAAGAATAATTAGAATAGGAAACATTAGGTTGGGAAACAAAGTTGTTGAAGATGTCTCACTTGTACATGGGCTAAAGCATAATCTCCTAAGCATCAACCAACTTTGCGACAAATCATACAAGATAAAATTTGAAGGAGGTAAATGTATTGGTATAAGCAAGGACAAATCACAAACTTTCACTAGGAATAGGTATAACAACATCTACTTACTTGATATCAACTTTCATTAATCATAATGTTTAATGTCTATCAAGGAACAACGTGATCTATGGCACAAGTAATTAGGTCATATCAATGCGAAGTAAATCCAAAAGATATCATCTAAGGATTTAGTTCGTGGTACAACAAGTGTGACTCTTGTAATGCATGCACACTAGGAAAATAGGTAAGAAATTCGTTCAAATCTATCAAAGCTATTGCCACTAACAAATCTCTAGAGGTGTTGCACTTGGACCTGTTCGGACCAACTCAAACAACCAATCTAGGAGGAAGAAAATATTGTCTGGTTATAATTGATAATTACTCAAGATTCACATGGGTAATATTCTCATCACATAAGAATGAGGCATTTCATCCTTTTAAGAAATTTGTTTGATAAGTTCAAAATGAGAAAGGTTACAACATCAACACCATCAAAAGTAACCATATAAGAGAATTTGATAACCAAAGTTTTGCTAAGCATTGTGATGAAAATGGAGTAGAACCCAACTTCTCCACTAACTCCTCAATAGAATGGGGTAGCAGAAAGAAGAAATTGATCACTACAAGAAATGGCTAAAATAATGATGATCGAAAATGGTGTACCTACTTATTTCTAGGCTAAAGCTGTTGTCACTGTATGTTACATACTTAATAGAGTACTATTGAGACCTCTTGTAGAAAAGACTCCATATGAAATATTCAACAGAAGGAAGCCTACTCAACATTACTTCCATGTATTCGAATGCAAATGTTTCATTTTCAAGAATATAAATGACAATATCAGGAAGTTTCATACATGAGTTAATGAATGTATCTTTCTTGGTTACTCAATTATAAGTAAGGCCTACTAAGTCTTTAACGAATATTCAAAGGTAGTAGAAGAATCCGTAGATGTGAAGTTCATGGATGATAAAAAGGAAGTGTAAACTGATGACTACAAAGACATCATACATATATCTATACTAGTCACTCATAAACAACAGCAACCACAACCATCAGCTGATCTTTTGAATCAAGGACAATCTTCCAAAGATTGGAGATTTAACATTTATATATATATATATATATATATATATATATATATATATATATATATATAATTTGCCATTGTGAGACTTAATTTAAATATCAATGGAATGATCTTGTTGTTTGTCAAATTCTTTTGCCTTTTTCATTTTTTGGATTCTACTTTTACTTCTTGTTGTTGGTGTTGGGTCTATGGTGGTAGCTGGAGTGCTGGTGTGGCTGGTGGTGGTGGGTTTGTTATGGGGGTTCGGTTGATGGCTCGTACTGCATCTAGTGCAAGTGTGCAATGTGCACATCTTACACCAGGTGGTGCTGGTGCAAGGCTCAACTTGCACCAACACCTTCTGCAGCAAACCCACCACTAACACAATGACTGTTGGGTAGTGGATCTATGGTAGTGGCTGGGTGCTGGTGTGATGGCTAAGGTGTTGGTGTGGCTGGTGGTGGTGACTGTTGATGTCTAGTGGTGGTGGGTTTGTGGTGAGGGTTAGGGGCTTATGCTGTACTTAGTGCAAATGTGCAGTGTGCACATCATACACCAAGTGTACTAGTGCAAGCTAATGCAAGGCTCAACTTACATTGGCACCTTCTGCAACAACACCACCAACATGGTAGTGGCTCGAGATGGTGGCCGGGGTGCCTAATGTCGCCGGTGGCAGTGGCTGGTAGTTGATGGTGGTGACTAGCACAATTTTTAGAGAAAACCTACAAAAATTGGCACTTAACTGATCACATTCTACGAAACTTGGCACTTAAGTGTTCACTTTTTTAACAAAGAGTGACACTTAAGTGATCACTTTTAATAATAACTTTACACTTAAGTAATCATTTTTTCATCGATACTAGCACTTAAGTGATCGTTAAATACAACTTATGACACTTGAGTAATTACTTGTGTTTGTCATGTGTATATGCTAGTTTGTAGCAAAATAAAGAAGTTGATGGCAATTCAATTTATAGCAACTCCATTCAATTCAATGTTTGCTATTGGTTTATGTTTTTTTTTGGTAAAGTGCTGCCGGTTTATGTTTATATTCAATTCAAGTAAAAAAGCCACCATAACACATTGACCTAATAGACATCCATCCTTACTAGTTTATTTTCAAGAACAAGTGAAAATATAGTATAAGCAACATCTCATTCACTCATTCCCTTTCCTCGACCTCCCCACAAACATAAGAAGTAACCCACAACATATATGACAGCACAAATAACAACAAAGCCACAATGATCTTGTGGAACAACACAAACTTCTTCTCATCTTCAAAAAAAAAAAAAAAAAAGCCTACATTTGATCCAAAATAATTACATTTGTCCACTCATTTTCAACTATGTAGTCGAAGAAACTTTTTCGCATCTTCAAGTACTTTACATTTCATCATAAATTAGGATAAACAACAAAACAACACCATAACAAATGCTTGGTAACACTTTCGTTCAATTTTCATTCTTGAAACTTCATTTTTCAAATGTTTAGTCGAAGATGGTTGAGCTTGCAATGAGTCAACATCGTCCAAGTCATCCACAAGCAAAAATAGAGATTGATGTCATTCATCAAGTGCATCCAATATCACCTCTATGACTCGGTGAGAGAATCTCTCATTGACCCATTTGAAGTATTTGCACTTCAACCCTTCTTTATATCGGGTGCATCCATAAAATCTCCTCTCAGGATTCATTCGAGTCCACGATATTCTTCTTGGACTCGGTAACCCACTAAAACAAAAATGCCGGTCTTCTTCTTCGCTTCAATGAGAAGAATTTGAGGCACTGTTGAAAATCATGCTCTCCATTTCCAATAATCAACGATGGAATTTTGGGCAAATCGAAATTAGGATTTGGGATTAGGATTTGAGCACTTCAATAGGGATTTTGGCCGATTTAGGGTTTTAAATTTGGGGCAATTTCGGAGACGACATTGTTTTGGTAGATTTAGGGCTTTTATTTTGGCCAACTATGGAAACAGCGTCATTTTAGGTGAGTCAAAGCTAAGTCAACTCTTTGACGAGCCACGTAGGCGAGCAAAAATAATAAAAATTGTCACATAGGATTTCTAGTTGGGTTCGCCAAATGTGGCACTTAAGTGTCATTTTCCTAACTTTTGACACTTAAGTATCCCTTCATGTCAAGTTTTGGCACTCGGGCTGTACTTCTTCCTATAAATTAGTTACCACATTTATTTAATTTCACCCGTCCATTTCCTTATGTTAGATACTACCAAAATCCTAACTCCTTAATAAAATGAAACTTCAATAATACTAGATACTATAATATTTAACTTTAAAGGAAAATCAATTGTTAGGAGACAAAATATTCAAAATTGCAAACTAGAATTTTACATGCTCCCACTTAAGTAAATTTTGACCTTAAATTTACAAGATCTTAGTTCCCCAAAGTTAAAACCACGCCTACTTACATAGCTTAACAACCTCCTATGACAATTTTTAAACCTCAACTATTGGACGATACAATTTAAATAGTAATTGTATTACGGGAAAATTACTCATTAATTATAAACATAATGTATTAAAATCAATTCAATTCTAAACATTTTAATATTACCAATTTAGACTCGAACCTTTTACAAAATCACTAACATTGTTGTCTAGTCATCGTTGGCCATCTTATGTGGCACACCAACACATCAATGATTTTTGATGAAAATTGATTGAAAGGACTATATCTAATTGACAAAGTTGAATAATTTAGAACTTAATTGGCATTGTATAATAAGTTTAGGACTAATTAAACAATTTCTACATTGTATTACATGATGCTAGGAGATTCTATAGGCATATATCAACCATTACTAAAGTCAAACATGAAAATGGATGAAAGACAGTACAAATGCCCTAGAAAGAGTTGAAGCTACTTGAGAATTTGCTTCAAAAGGCTATGCATCTACCATTCTTGAAGTTCAATGAAAGGAGTTCTACATCCCAAGTACCTTTTCTAGCTATGAAACCCTAAACCTCGGCAATCTAGTACCATTAAGCCCTAATTGCAATGTCCTCAACCCAAAGAATTAAAACCCAAAGGGTGTATCTATTTCACGTAAAATAAATTATTTGAATAATATTTTTCTAAAAATAATTGCTTATATCACTTAAAGTAATTAATTGATAAAATTATTCTTATTGCAAATAATTATTTATGTCAAAATTTTTGTTTTTGGATGAATAAAAATATTTTGTTTATCCATTGTTGTAAGTAATACAAATTATTATTTTTAGAAAATTATTTTTCAAATCAATCATTTTTTGCAAAGCAAACAAAGCCTAATATCAAACATGAACCTAGATAATAATTTTTTACCACTTCCAAGGAATATAACCCAAAGACTGAAATCTTAAAACCTAGACACTAACCTTGCTAGTATTGGAAATCTCCTTAGAAATCCTAACCCTAAAATCATAAAACCTTAACTCTTAAATGGAAACCATAACTATGAAACCCAAAACTCGAATGGCAAACTCTAATGTTGTGTTTGGCAATCAAGATAAAATTCAGGACATTAAAAAAATTATTCTCTCTTGCATTTGGTGCCTACTCAAGATTTGATAAAATCTATAAAAAAAAAAAAAAAAAAAGATGGATATAAGCTAGATAAAATTATCCCATAGGAGGTAAGATAAAGGTATATAGGATTTTTAAGTATCTATACTAGGATAATAATTTTTCTCAAATAACAAACTTCTTATACCAACATAATCAAAATTATATTTCAATATAAATAATATTTGAATTCAAATCAAGAAATTCAAAATAACAAAAAATAAATATTTCCTTTTATAATTTAATCTTATTTTTATTTATATATTTGACTAATTTTACCTTATAATATAAATTCAATATAAAAATATAAATATAAATTATATATTTTATTTAGAATTTTAGGTTTATTAGTACAATTTACTATTCAATAAAATTTATTAGAGAACGATGGAAAGGGAAAAAAAAAAGAGAGGAAAAATAAAATAACATAAGCAAATAAAAATAAGGTAGACATGAGTGTCGTGAGAAGTTTTTACTAATATGTTGTTTATATTAAAAATGAATACATCCGACTTTATTACTGCGATTCACCAAAGAGTCGATAGGACATAGCAAAATCACTAGATTTCATGTCATATCCTATCTAATTCTATCATAATTAGAAGTCTAGACTACTAAACGTAGCCTAAACTCTCAATATATTAACTTGAAATTTGAAGCTTGATACAAGCTACAAATTGAAAAATAAAATAAAATAGAGTCTACAACTAGAAGATGAAATGGAAGAAAATCTTGAAGCAAAACCTCAGGAATTGAGAAATATTTCTATTATTTCAGCATGTGATTTTCCTATCAACCAATACAACTCTTTATACTAGAGTAAAAGGAACAACTTCTCGAGGATTTGTTTCACAGTTACCATAATCATTTTTCCTTTCCTATATAACTACGACTCCTCATGTGTAGGCAAGGGCCGCAAGCCCTTGCCGACTATAGGTGAGGTCACAACCCTTGTCAAATCTAATGAGGCTCATGAGCCACAAGGCGTTGTGGCTCTTGCTATGGCCGACAAAGGTTGCAACGCCCTAGCCTTGCCAAATCTAGTGGGGGCTCACAACGCCTCACAAGCCATAGCGAGTGTGTTGCGGGCCATGCGCACCCTTGTTATGGCCAGCAAGGGCCGTGGCCAACAAGGGCTTCGGCCCTTGCTTAAGGAGTAGGGATTGTTAGCCCTTGCCCAATTGTCGATGGAGGTTGCTACCCTTTGACCCCCATGGAAACCAAAAAGGAAAAATAAATAAATAAATAAAAGAATTGAACAAAAAATTATAAAATTTTGACAATTATCTATGTCAACACGGATTGCACCACGTAAGATGAATGGCATTGACTAGACCATCATGTTGATGATTTCCACCCAAAATTAGCCGTAAGAACTACATTAGTAATTCGTTAAATGGTTTGGAACTAATTGGCAAATTCACAAAACATTTAGGACTAAATTGACATAAATGAAAGATCCAAGACCAAATTGGAAAATCATTAAAATGTTTAAGATTAGATTGGTATAATTGAAATGTTTATGACTATATTGGCCATTATACAATAAGTTTATGACTTTTCGGACAATTTTCCCCAATATATGCTACAACAATCTCTCAGCAATGGTCACCTTGAGAAACTTAATGGAACTGATCTAGTAATCTACATATATATGTTCCAATTTGTTATTTAATAGTTGTAAATAGACACGAAATCAAAGGGTTAGGTATCAACATTATCATATTTAAAAAATGATGAATCCATTAACATACCTCTATGCTTATAAGATGATATTTGATAAACTCAAGGTTTGGCTCCCTGTTGGCCATCTCTGTAAATGAAGGTATTAGATTTTCACTACACTCTCCCACCAAGTGGTATCAAAGCCCATGGATGTGGTTTCTACGCAAGTGAGCATTGTGGTGTAGCAACGTCAGCATGTGGGGATTCAACTTGAGATAAGTTAATGCAAAAGGATACCTAAATTAAGGAGAAGCGAACTTAACACTAAGCTCATTTTGATGGAGAAATTGTTAGAATGCACATTGAGTTGTGTTAGAGGAATCCCATATTGAAGAATTGATGTGGTGTAGAGTAGTTAATATGAATTAGTTGGCTTGAAGAATTGATGTGGTGTTGTTGACACCTAATTAAAAAAAAAAATAGAGATAGAAAATAATCTTTGATTAGAGGGAAATTTAAAAAAAAAATGAAAAATTGAATTAAAAAAAAAACTCAAGGCAAATGTTTTGGAGCCACTTTGTTGTTGAGAAGTTGAGCGAGGATGTGCAAATATATCGGAAAATCTTCATCTGCAAAAAAAAAAAAAAAAAAAAAAAAAAAAAAAAAAAAAAAAAAAAAAAAAAAAAAAAAAAAAAAAAAAAAAAAAAAAAAAAAAAAAAAACTCTTTATTTATAGAAAAAGACTTGAGTTTGTTTTTTTGCAGATGAAGATTTTCCGATATATTTGCACATCCTCGCTCAACTTCTCAACAACAAAGTGGCTCCAAAACATTTGGCTGTTGAGTTTTTTTGAATTCAATTTTTCAAATTTTTTTTTTAAGATTGAAAATCTTTTTATTGGGTGATCAATTTCACCTCGACGCATGAAATGACCAAACTCCTTCATGTGAGAAAAAAACCAAATCTGTAAAAGCTCAGGAGAGGCATTCATGATTTTTTCTCCACTTTGTTTAAAACGGTTGAGGGACAAAAATGTCTCAGCCAAAATCATGTTTATAAAGTTCATGCCAGCGCATGCTTGTCTGACCACCCATGCAATCGAGGGATCAATAGCATTTTTTCGGTGAGGAAATATTATAAGTCCAAAGAATGCTAAGATGAATATCCTACCCTTTTGGCGCATTGAAGACTAATTTAAAAAATGATTAGCCAAAAAGGAGAAAGGGTATGCATTACAATTAGCTTTCAAAACTTTCTTAACCTCATCAATTTTAATTCTTAGAAATTGAGATAAAATTGATGTAGGTTCCATACCAAGAGGTGGCCTAACAAGTTCAGTCTCAAGGGGCATTCCTATGATGACGCTATACTCTTCCAGTGTTGGAGTTAGCTCATTCTTACCAAAAATAAATGTAGCCGTCTCGGGACACCAAAAGTGCGATATAGCTTGCAAAACACCACTATGGACTCCAATATCCAAAAGGGGGATGAGCCGTCCTAGTATCGACTCCACATAATCTTGACCTTCTTTACTTAAATTGTTCCAACACCCTTTGAGCTCAATCTTTGGAGTTGGAATGAATTGAACATCGGATCTCCCCATTGCATATAAAATAACACCGACGACGAAACCTAATGTCATGGACCAACGAAATTGCAAGTAAGTAAATTGCAATAGTGAGAATTTAAACAACTTACTTTTACTGGGAAGAGATGACAATTACATAGACACACGCATGAAATGTGGGGCTCGATTTCTATCTAGAAGGCTTAACAAGATGGAGCTAAGAGGATGATCTGACCGTTGCAGTCTCGCATTAACGTAACAGGTCCTCCTAACCCCGGCTCAGTCGAATGGAATGTCTAATATCATGCAGTCTCACGGATATGGACAAACACATTTGACACCATGAAGAACTTTAGGGGAAGAGAAGGTCAACCTCTATATAGCAGTGGGAAAAGAGAGCAGAAGGAAAAGAAAGTGAGAGAGACAGGTGAGAGAGAGTGTTAGGAGAGAAAAAGTAAACAAAAAAAAAAAGAAGAAAATAGGATACACTATTCATCTTCCTCATGGATTCCTCCTCCGCAAAGCCCCACGCCGTTGTTGCTTCCACGACCGCGACCACCGCCATCCGCGAAGCCCCACACCGCTACTGCTCCTCCTCACCAACACTGCCGAACCAGTTTTTTCCGCGAGCCCAGCCCTTCGAACAGCACCGGAGCCCGACGGACAGCCCTCTGCTCCGACGACCCGCACTGCGCCGACACCACCAAGCTACGCTGCTCCGAGATTCTGTCACGCCTGAGTTGCTCTTCCGTGCCGCGACCCGATTCCTCTGCTCGCTGGACCCCGAGTCGACCCGCCGGCTCACAACCCAGCGTCTCCATCCCTGCGCGTCTGCCCGAGCCCCAGATCCGAAGTCCCCCGTGTCCGCCGATTGCAAGCTCAACCTAGGTAGCCGAGCCGCCGGTCACTGCCTTTCGCCGGTCTCGCTACGACGCGCAACCACCGCCACTCCACTCACCACTGTGCCACCGCGAGCACCATCGCCGCGACGACCCGACGCCGCGCCTTCCTCACCGACACTCCCTGCAACCCGTCGATCGCTGCCAGAGCTGTAGCCCGCAGCATCCGTGACCGCTCCTCCTCCGACGCCTCTACCCTGACACCTGCAGCGCCACCGATCCGCTGCAGCCCGACGCCGGAGCACCAGCAGCGCCTTCGCCCAAGCTCCGCCACCTACTGTCTCCCTTGTTTTCATTGCAGGTCCGATTACTGCCGAACCTCGCCGAAGCCCCAACGACCACCCAAGCTCCGGTCACCAGGACCCATCACCCTTGGCAAGCCACCATCGCAGTTCAGCCATTACTGCTTCCTTGCCATTTCTTCAAGTCCACCGTGAGTTAGACTAGGTAAATTTTTAGGTATTTGGTTTCATAGTTTTTTTTTATTATTTACTTATTATTTTTATTCTAACTTGATTTGTTTTGATTTATTATCCAATTGGAAAATTTATCATATTAAGTCATGATAATCAAAAATATTGAGCCGCGAGACGTTAGGTTAGATTTTTGATTATTTCGACTTTTTTATGACAAATTCATGAATTGCTTTGCATCATTGAAATAATGTCATTGATTTATATTGATGAATTTTTTAATAGGACATATTTCAGTGTGTTATTTGCACGTCGCATATCATATCATGTGTCATATCTTGAATTTAAGTACTTAGGTCCATAAACATTTCATGTTTAAAGCAATGCATTTTATTTTTTTAGATTCATATAAGATTAGGTTAATTTTTCTTTAATAAAACAAAAAAAGAGAATAAAAAATGTTATTTAGGTCATATAAACCACACCACATGTTGCACTCTAGTTAGTGGGTCATAGATTAATGTTTT
Source organism: Eucalyptus pumila (assembly GCA_016097595.1). Classification (NCBI taxonomy): domain Eukaryota; kingdom Viridiplantae; phylum Streptophyta; class Magnoliopsida; order Myrtales; family Myrtaceae; genus Eucalyptus; species Eucalyptus pumila. The sequence continues at coordinate 32,079,126 of CM027848.1, read as the reverse complement.
AATATTCCCATCATGTAGCTTTTTTTTTAATAAAAGGCCTAAGATTAACATTGCATCATTATGTTGATTTCTTTAATAAGAATTATTGTCATTTTTATAATAATAAAAAAAGAAAGAAAGAAAACACAAAAGTCGTTTAGTTAGCTAATAAATTAGTTCATAATTAATCTCATTTTATGTCATCATTATTAGTGTAGGTTGCATATGTGTAATAAAAAATCATTAAAAAAATCATAAAAAGAACATGCATATAGAAATACCATGTCATTCATCCCATATCATGTAGCACATGCATATTTAGGATTATATAAATTAGATTGCATACATATAGTAATAAGTTTAAGTCATACCATATGAATTGCATCTCACATATCATTAAAATAAAATCCATGCATATTAAATTTAGATTAAGATTGCATATAATTAATTTTTTTAAAAGAAAAAGAAAAAATTAGGTGTCATGTCATTTAGAAATTATGTTTAGGACATGCATTTTTATTAGCATTTTTTATTTGAATGTTATTTTATTGATTGCGCACCCACATGACCACCATTTGCATGTTAGTAGCTTAGATTTAAATTAATCAACATTGCCTGCAAAATATTTTTTAAAATTAAAATAAAAGGTACCGAAAGGGCATTAGACTGATCTAGCGTAACCATGTCCCCAGACCTATTGAATCTCTAGTTTGCAATAGTAAAGTATTCTCCCATACTTTACTTGGGTTTCTAACCAGCCTTAATTAGTTAGTGGCGGCTCCAAATTGAAATTGCATGTTTAAATGAGTTAATTTCTATCAAGTCGCGATTGGTAGGACTTGGGAGGGTCCGTGCCAAGTCTTCGGACTTAGTAATCCATTAACCTAAACTTTAGGATTGCCCTGAAAATTTAGGTCGCGACAGGTGTAGAGTTGTTAATATGAATTAGTTGGCTCATAACTCATTAGTTTAAGCTTTTGAATTAAGGTGAGTCCAATACGAGATTGAACTTGGTATCCCTCTTGGTGATTTCCCTAGAAAAAGGCATTGAGCTTTTACTTGCACTCCATACAAATGGTATCATGTTGGGTGGTCTTAGGCTTCTCTCACTCAAAAGTTAGCTCAAAGGGTAAAGTTTTCCCTCACACTTATAAACTGACCACTAGCCCCTTACATAACTAATGTGGGATAACCTCAATAATCTCTCTCCTCATACATCGGGTCTAAGTCGGAGCCACAACAACTCTTAACTCTCCCATGTGACTCTTGGGTCAAGACTTGTTGGTGAACCTAGACTTTGACACCAGTGTTGAGTAGTCTTGGACCTCTTTCTCCACAAAAGTTAACTTAAAGGGTGAGACTTTTCTTTACACTTATAAATCAAACACCAGCCCTTTCCACAATCGATATGGGACAATCTCAACATTTTCTCTAAGTGACTCAATATTTCAAATCATCAACTCATCTCATGTTGAGTGGTGCAACATATTTTTGACACCACTTACCAAGTGAGATTGTATTCCTAATTCCTAGAATTGCGATATGCCTTCACTATTATAAAATATCTACTACAACCACACATATATTACACTCACTCGTTCATTGCTCTTCACACGTGCCACTCTTTGCTTACGTCACTACACAAAAGTCTACGTCTATGTTTCCGTTTTTTGAGCGGGTACACAAATGGTGGAGGCCGTGCTATTCATAGCCTTCGTCCGCCAACTCTCTCAGCATATTGTCTCTGACACAAGTGAGATTTTTGCTTCTATTTTTCATGTTGGACAATCTCCGGTCACAAGTTCTACCCACCACAAGTTAAGCTACACACCACAAGTCCTAACGACCTCTTCTTCAACATCTCAGTCCACCTTATGCTTACATCACGTCTTAAATTGCTGCGACTGTACAAAATCCACGAACATATTTAATGCTATCAAACTGCAATGAGGTCTAAGATAATTTTGTCGTGCGTACCATAAACTAGTCTTATTAAAGTAGTTGGTGTGCGAAACATGGTCTCGTATGAGTGATATATAACCTGCAGAGTTTTTCAAGGCGAATAAGCTCAGTTTAGTTGAGTAACCTAAAACTGGTACCAGTGAAAATATGCCACGAATTATGAGTGTCGATCTATTCAATAAGATTGTGTCCTCTCTCGACAATGGACCATTGCTCATCTGAGCACCACATATATCACATATTTCATATGATCGACGGGTTATGATTGCTTTGGATCCATTGACCCGGGTGCATGTAAGAGTTTCCAGAAACTACGGGCCTTGTAGGAGAGGATGGTTGTAATAAAATACTCTCAGTGCTCACGGAACCAATACGTGAAGATGGAGTGCAATTTGGATGGTGTTCGCACCCAAAAAAAAAAAACCAATTTGGGTTATTATGGACAAGTAATAGATGGATGGATGAGAGTAGAGTTTGGTGAAAAAGATAATTGTTGATAAAAAAAAAACAAATAAAAAAAAAAAACAACAACAACAATCGACGACTAGATGAATAGTAATATATGCGGATATTTAAACTCTTTTCCATAAATATCAACAAATTGAAGAGTATAGCAATATTTTTGGATATTTAAGCTTTTTTAGATAAATGTTGACAACTTGAAGACCAATGACAACCAAGAAAGTAATTAACAACTAACATCAATTATCTGAGATGAAATAATCAAGATTGATGTGTGACTGCCTAGTAGCAACATTTTCAGATATTTTAGCTTCTCGTGGATAAGTGATAATCGCAGGTACAATGAGGAAATTATTCATATGAAGATAAGAAGTTGTGGTGACGTGAAAATATGAAAATGTTGCAATAATTGGTATTATGAGTCATAAGAATGGTGCCATTTGCAGTACCTTTTGTTGGCTATTTCTTCTTTACTTAGTATTGTCTGACCCTCAGTTACCCTTATTACTCTTGTCTCTTACGAGCAGATCAAAGATTTCATTAAACTTTGTCATGTCGAACAAAAGTCTCTGCGTAACTCTGGCTCTCGCCATTATCGATTCTTTGACTCGAGTGGGCTTCAGGGCCTAGGAGACATAAGGCTTATCCAGCATCATTTTGTTGACTATAATCTCAACAGCCTTCTCTTGGTCACTTTCTTCTTCTAAATTCTCTTTGCGATCATACAGCGCTGCATTTTGTTTATTATCTCTGTACGGCTTTTAATCTTTTTATTTACAAAGATTCTCCTACTATGTCACTGCAGTAGTTAACGAGAATAGATTCGTGAACTTTGCCCTGCGAATTACTCTTTTAGAATGAATTTGAGACCATTCTTAGCCATCTCGGATATTTCTTTCTTCTAGGGGCAACGGTTCCTCGTCTTCTTAGATTGGGCAATATACTAATCTACTGTCTCATTGTTGTACTCTTTCGTGGTTGCGAGATCCGCCAGGGTTATTTCTGGAATTGGCAGGTAAACTTGAATATGGTACTTGTTCTCTATATCATCACAATTATGAACAGAATTTCCCAGAAATTCAATATTCCAAGTGAAAGCCGTCTTTGACAACGATAAAGGGAACAACCTTAATTTCATTCTATCGCCATTGTTAATGTCCCCACATTATGCTGTGAATTTGTTGATGTGTTTGACTGTTGACTGGTCATCTTCTTTAGTAAAAACACTAAAATCCGGAACCCTGTATCCCCTCAGATCTTGGATATTATCAACTAGGTAAGGTTTGCGATACACCGGTCTACATATGCCCCCTTCCAATCCCAGACGTTGCATTTCCAAACAAGCTGCTTGTTCAATCATATGTTGATCCCCTAGCGGATCCTGCGTTTGGCCTGCGCCCTAGGCGGAGAAGGAGGCTTAGCCGTAAAATCCCTTTGAACTTATGGCTGATGAGGCTGATATTCCAGGTTGGGAACAAGGATAGTCCCAATGTTTATTGGGTTTACTATTCCTGCCCGGCAGGCAGCGCTGTTGCTCATTGGTTGGTAAGGTTCCGTATCAATTGGCTGAGCCCCCACTCCTTGAACATCTCCTCCTATTAGCAGTGGCCACACTTGGCCGAGGGGGGCCGAGGAGGTCGGATCACGACAGTGCTAATTCAAATGGATTTGAGGTATTGTATATTAAGAGGCATAGTTCATGAAGTTATTTAGTATTGTTGACAGAAACTAACAATCTTAAGGAGATTTGGTTTGTCGTATCTCACTTCCCATTTATTTTTGTTATCATTTTCTTAGAGTTACTATTTTCTGGTTATACTAAACAATGTCCCATATTCTTCTTCCAATAACTAATTTCTCTCCTATATTTTCCAGCAGAAGGCACTGTCTCTTAGTCACCATCGGTGGACTTTTAATTTTTGTAGTCATTTGGCCATAGGCTGGAGTCAGAGGGACCATCATGAAAGTGACCAGATGACTTTTCCCAGATACAATAAATTGAATCTTCAGATTCCACGACCGAGTCTGGTCTTCCTCGGCTTCTCCTCACGCCTTGCCATTTTCAATGCCAAATTCCGCAACATGCGAAGGGGCGACCTTGATTTTAAAACCCCTCCAGACACGGCAATCTCAGTCACGGTCTCTCTCGCTTGAGTACAAGACAGAGACAGACCATCAAGGTATGCCAGTTTTTTCGGACTGGCATCACTCTGGCTTCCTTGGAATTTTTACTCAGTCAAGCTTGAAGCAGTCCCGAATCAGAGAAATCCATCAACGATCCACGAAGAAAGTGGAGAACACGGCAACGAAATTGCAGATAAACTCTTCCTATGTGTCTTTTGTCCTCATACCAAACCAAACATGTTGTATATATATATGCACTAAACTCAGCTAAGTGGCCTCACTCTCCATCTGATCTCCATCTTCAATTGAGAGAGAGGAATCTTTACTCAGTCAAGCTTGAAGCAGTCCCGAATCAGAGAAATCCATCAACGATCCACGAAGAAAGTGGAGAACACGGCAACGAAATTGCAGATAAACTCTTCCTATGTTTCTTTTGTCCTCATACCAAACCAAACATGTTGTGTATATATATGCACTAAACTCAGCTAAGTGGCCTCACTCTCCATCTGATCTCCATCTTCAATTGAGAGAGAGAGAGAGAGAGAGAGAGAGAGAGAGAGAGAGCATGGTCCGGATTGGGCCGGTCCATCCCCTAACCCGCACAATATCGGTCCTCAATTTTTAGGACCGAGGACCGACCCTATTGAACTTGAGACCAAGGACCAGACTGACCCAATAGGTTCGGTCAAGTTCCAAGGTCAACCTGGAATCAACCAATAGTTTTTTATTTCATTTTTTGTACTCCTTAAAAAAGCGATTGAAGACCAAACTGATCCAATGAGTTCGGTCCGATTTCAAGGTCAATTCAGGACTAACCAATAATTTTTATTTCATTTTTTGTACTCCTTGAAACGGCAACCGAGGACCGTACCGACCCAATGGGTTCGATGATGAGCGAGGTTAGCTAAGAAAGGCAAGCAGTGAGGGTTAAGTGGGGTGAGTGTCGAACAGAATGAGCATCGAATGTCAAGCGGAAAGCAACAAGCCAAGCGAGCATCGAGCGGTGATCAACACGAGTGACCTAAAGCAAGTGAGGCGAGTGTCAAGTGGTGAGTGGAGAAGTTGTTTCTTTCGATTTTGGCAAATTGAAGACTAAGAGGACAAATAAGATAGAAGAGAACGAATACTAGAAGAATATGCCATAATGAGTTGTTTATACCTTTTTGGACGCCGTGAGAACTCCTCACAAAAACATTTTCCTCCTTCGCAAATTATGACTATTGATGCCGTAAAAGACATTAAAAATCTAAGTTATTAAAGAACAATGTAAAATTACTTGAACTACTCACTAAAGAGCTATTTAATGTTGTTGACGCTGTTTAATTTAAGGTTTTCTCTATATAAAAAATTATAAATAATATATTAGATATATATATTCAGGGTGGGTCCGAATTGGACCGACCTAAAACTCTCAGAACCGAGGACCAACCCGCATAGTGCTAGTCCAGAAATTCTAGGACCAAAGACCAACCTAGTTTCATTGGGAACTAAGACCGGCAGGGTTGGGCCGATCCAACGTCGGTCCAGGGTTGACTCTAGACTGATGCTCACCCCTAGTTTCTCTAGCAGATCGGGTTGATGAATTACGTACGTGTGGTCCATCTGAATGGCTGCTTGGAGTACTTTGAGCCTCCTGTCATGGTGGGCCAAGTCACTAGCAATGGCAATAAGCTCTCAAGTAGGCCCTTCCTCTACACAGCTTCATAGCTTCTCTCCACCACAACATGCTCCAAGTCGAATCTTTTGAGGCCCGACAAGGCCATCGAGGCAAGCCACCTCTATTTCCTCTTGGCCTTCTCAACCCTCTAAGCCGATGTCTCCCCCCATGAATCTGGTGGTCCTGTTCAAGATGCTCAGCATGCAGGCCAACCGTGTTCAGCGTGTGCCAATAACTGAGCCTCCTGAGACTAGTCTTTCAGAGAGGCTTTATGTCTCGAGCCCGATGTGCGGCTTGCTAGTGGTGCTATGCTCCGAGCCCCAGTAGGGCCAATTCTTCTTGCCCAAGTAGGAGTCCTATTCGGCCTCTCAACACCAAGAGGGACACCATAGCATATGGTGCATAGAGTTTAGTATAATAGACAAAACAATAAAATAAATAATATACCAAATTTACATAGTTCGATCATAGTGATCTACATCCATAGGTAGAGAAGCGATGAATCCCACTAAAGATCAAGCGATACAATGTAAATTATAACCACACTCAAGTCACTCAAACACTCTCAGTGTTTCCCAAACCTCAATTATACTCAATAATTCATGCAATGTTTAACTCTACATGTGATATCCTAAATTTCGACCCCGTCCCGAATATATGAAATGGGCATCTCATCTGCACGCCTATGATCTTTTTTTCTCTGAACTAATCACTCACGAGTTAACAAATCTATTGGGTGAAGCCGTTAAAGGTTATAACCGCGGTAAAATTCCTAAGAGCTACTCGGTAAGTCGGATTGGACTAAAATCGCATTCGGTCGATTTTAACTACGAAATTGAATTCGGTTTCGGAAATTGAACTTTCGAGTGTGTCACGATTCATTTATAGGACGACATCTCGTCTTTCGGGGAAATTCCGTCGAGTTCGGAATTTTTACGGAAAATCGATTCGGATGATTCGAAAACGAACGGAAATTTGGATTAGCCAAATTAAATGGGGTTTTGGCCTCCTAACCGAGCTACTTGGTGAAAGGGAACTTTAGAAATTATGTGGACTTTTTCTTCAACAAAATTGGACGTCGAATTGAGGAAATTTGAATAGAAATTGAAGCTCAAATTGAAGTAAATTCGGACCTAGGCTTTGGGGGTGCAACATTTGTATCAAATTGGTTAATTTGTGGAAATAAAATGCAAGAAAGAATTAGGGGGACCAAGGAATATGGATGAGGGACATTAGGGGGGACAAAGCTTTAATTAGGGAGATATTTATCTTGACTTTAAGCCTCCCCCTCTCTTTCGGTCTCTCTTCTGCCCACGCCAGCGTGATCGATTTCTCCTCTTCCGTGGCTCCTCTTTTATCTTTCTTCCCTACTGTTCGATCATCTTCTTTCATCCCTCGCTTCTCTTCAATTCCCCACCCAACGCTGGCTTCTTTCCACCCCCAAACAACCTGTCCTCATCTCCATCCCACGCGCCAACACTTGCAGCTCATCTTCTTTTATTCTTCCACCGAAGCAGCGCCTTTCTTCGTCCGTCTCTCTCTGCCAGCGCCTCAGCCAATTCCCCCTTCGAATCTGCTGCTCCATCCCTCCTTATATGCTGCCACGGAGCTGCTCGTGTCAACCTCAGCATCAACGACCGCCTATCGCCCCACCATCCGCTGCCTCCTCTCCGATCGAAGCCATCTTGCTGCCACACGTCCAAGTCAACAATCCCAGCTGCACCCCCACCAACGTCTGACTCCATTGTTCCTCTCCCCTTCCCCTTCGAATTCTGCGGCCCATCTGCTCCATGTCCCTCGAGCCCAGAAGCCCCGCCCGAAGCTGCTTTCCCCCTCTTCGTCCGCGACAACTCCCCCAACGCCAGCTCACTTCACCTGGTCAACGAAGCAGCTCCATCTCCCTGGTTGTTGACCGCCAAGCGTCCACCGAAGCTGCTTCTTCGTGGCCCAGCTCGCTCGAAGTCAGCCCGCAGGTTCAGCGGCCCAAGTCCAGCGTCCACAGCAGCAGCCCATGCATTTTTCTTCAGCCCGTGAGCTCAGCCCACTTGAGTTTCAGTCCAGCCCGTAAATTTCAGCCGCTGCAGCCCGCGAAAATCAGCCTAGCCCGTGCTTCTTAGCTTATCAATTAAGCCCAGCCAAGCCCAGCAGTTGCTGTGGGCTTGCATGGCTTGTTTGGCCCGGCCCAAGCTCCCCTCGGCGTCGCCATAGGCCCGAGTTTCAGCCCCGTCGCACCACCGTCACAGTGAACCAATTTTCGCGTTAAACCGTTGAGTTCATGTACTAAAACTCTACTTAGTAGGCTAATAACATTTAATGGGTGTTTATATTTAATTAAGCTTAGATTAGATTAGTGTAGTTATTAGTTTATTTAATTAATTTAGGTTAGTTAGATTAATAATTTAGGTGGTTAGAAATTGTAATTCGTTAGTTTATTATGTGGTCTAGTAGTTAGAATGGTTAGGATAATTTAATTAGTTCAATAGGTGGTTAGATTAGCAATTTTAGCATTTATTTAATTAATTTCGGTAATTAATTAATTATTAAATTATTTTCCGAAAAATAGACCGGGATAGATGATGACCGGAATTTTATGCTGATTGCAATGGTGTGGTTAATTTCTGCAATTGAATGTTCAATGGTGTGAATTGAGTGGAAACTATAATTTTGGGTATTTATCATAAATTAAGTAATTTCAATAATTAATTAGAAAGTATCGGGGGCATTGGTTTACAACGCCAAAAATATTTATAAATAGTGGGATTTTTTTTTTTTTTTGTGACTTGGGAATCACCATACAACCGACAGCCGGTGTTCGAGGCGGACTGAGCTACCACCATAGACCTAGCCGCGGGTGAATCGCCCGAATGCGACGCCTCTGGGATTCGAACTCCTCCCCTTCGTGAGGGGAAGAAAGCCCGAAGCCAGCTGCGCCACCGTAGGCGGTGGTATAAATAGTGGGATTTCTAAAGTAAAAATATGAAAATTTTGACTCAGGCCAACCGTATACCCACACACGATTATTTTATCGGGTATTATTAACGTGATGAAAATAGGCCAGGACATTATATTTAATTGAGAAATTTAAGTGTAAAGCACAATGTCCTTGCTTGGGAATGGATAATCGTGTGCAAGTTAGGAGAATTCGTCATCCATTATATGTCGGGTGAACGATTCTTTCAGATGAAAAGCCGTCTTGAGGTAGATGTTGTCGTGCTCGATGGGACGAGACGACGCTTAACTATGTGATGGATAAATCCGCTATGTGACGGATAGATCCGCGGTATGTCCGATAGATCCGCTATGTGACGAATAAATCCACTCTGTGACAAATAAATCCGCTATATGTCAATTAAATCAGCTATGTGACGGATAAATCCGCTATGTGACGGATAATTCCGCTGTATATCAGTTGGATCCGCCGTGTAACGATTAGGTCGTGCTTGTGTGACTGTAATTACTTGAATTACATGATCAACTGAGGTGTGGTGATTGGTAGAGATGTGATTTGAGACATTCCAATTGGTGTGTGAATTTGCTATATACACATGAGCGTTTGAGTTGATGCGCCTAATTATGAGACAAAATTATGTGACATGGTATGGGACGTGTCATAACGGTTCGGCCTTATAATCGGGACTCTTGTAATTAATTAAGTCGATGATGTATCTCAATTGTTATATTGCATTGATTATATGCATTGTAATATGAACTGTGTTGACATATAGGAAGAAACTGAGGCGAGATAAGTCATCTACTCTAATTGTGTGGTTAGGGCACCTCTAGGCGTATTACCCTCCTAATCGGGGTTTAGAGCGTAAACTCGCTGAAATTTATATCTCACTTCGTCGTGGACTCATTTTTCAGAGCCGTAGAGTGGAGGGTCTGGAGCTGAGCTAAGGTGATCTGAAGTGTAAGTCATATAGGACAGCTTCTTTTGAGAGCCGGTAAGTCAGACTATTGTACTTGACTCAATGTATTTAAAAGCATGTTTTGTTTGAGAATCTGGTGTCCTGCCTTTCTATCCCAAGATGATTACTGTCAGGGGATTTGTTAATCGCTTCTGCATGTGCAATAAAAAAAAAAGGGTCGGCGATTTGTCCTGGGAAATCACAAATTTGTATCGACCACCAGAGGGATGGGCACACGCTCGAGAATTAGGGCATGACACTACAGTTCCTCATGAAATAATCTTTCAATCTCACAAAGGAATTACACAAATCCTAATGGCAAGATTTAATTGGCTTCAACACATAAAAGCTTTTGGTGTAATTGCACGAACAAGAACAACAAGCCCACTTTCAAGCACTCAATATATCGTGCTTCAAGACTCTAGGATATCTTTAGGGCATAATTCAAAAGCAAAAGCTCTCCTTCTGATAATCTTCACAAAGAACATCCACTTCTCATATGTAGACAAGAATTGGATCCAAAATAGGAAATCTCCTTTTAGAAAACCTTCTCAAATTAGGAAAACCATTCAATTAGGAAATCTATTCAAAATATGATACCTATTTGTGTTAGGAAACTTTTTCGTTTTAGACTCAATCAAGATCTATTTAACAATCTCTACCTTGGCTCAACATTTGAGCCAAGTTACAATTGCTTCATAAAAATTCAAACTCTGTTACTACTCTCACGCAACCCCTAATGAACTCAATCGCAACAAATATTTTTTAAGTCCAAGCTACACTTGAACTTCGCCATAACGGTTCTCATCATAACACCAAATCCACATGCACTTTTAATTACTTTGTAAGGATTTTCCGACACAACATCATTTATCACTGATGAAGCACAAACATTGTTGCATCCATACTTGTCAGGAGATCAAACACGTACCTTGTCAATATTAGTAGTTATGGTAACCATTAGCTCTACACGCTCCACCTTGCTACAAGCTCCATCTGTGTCAATTACTTCACTAGTACTGGCTATCTTAGGAGTTTTTGGTTGCAATTCCCCCCTCAAACTGAATACTATTCAAATCTGTATAAACACTACTACAATCACTTTTAGCCAGAAGTATCGGAGACTTGTCAAATGTAACTTCTCTATTGATAACAAGTGAATTTAATTTAGGGCACCACAATTGATAACCGCGCTCACCTTGTGCATAACCTAGGATCATGCACTTTCTTGCCCTTCTATTGAGTTTATCATCACTAACGCAAACATAACAAGGTCAACCAAATATTCTAAGAAAAAAAATAATCAGTAACGTTACCTAACTACACATCTTCAAGAGTCCGACATCTGATCATAATAGATGGGGATCTATTAATTAGGTAGCTCACCATACTAAATGCATCCGCCAAGAATCTCCAAACCATACCAATAGTAAATAGCATTTTATGGGTCATCTCTAGTAATGTTTGACTCATCAATTCCGCAACATTTTGTGATTCATTAGCATTAGTGTGGTGTTTCACAATGACTTCCTTCATGCATAATTCATTTAACAACTTCAAGCAAAACTTCATGCTACTATCAATTCATACCCACTTGATCGCTTTACCAGTCTCCTTTTATATCAAAACTCTCAATTGATTAATCTCGACAACAGTATCAAACTTTTTTCCTAAGCACAAACACCTTAGCCTTCCTTGAGTAGTCATCAACAAATGTTAGCTTAAATCTAACACTCTTCTTTGAAGGAAATTGCAATAAGCTGTAGACATTCAAGTGAATTAACTCTGCAACTTTCATTGTTTGTTTAGCAGTCGTACAAAACTACCCTTGCCACTATTGATCTAAATCACAGCACTTGCATACATTCAGTTCATTAGCAACATAATCACGCAATAAATTTATTTCACTTAAAACCTTCAGACTTCTCTCGCTAATGTGCCCAAAATGCATATGCTACAACTCAGGCTCTCGAACATATGCATCTGATGTCTTCACAACAAAATCTATCACTGTCTCACCTTGAAGCTTGTTCAAGCCACTATACTTGATTCATTTCATTATCATCGAGGCATCTCAAATAATTTTCAAAATTTCACCATCTAGAGATAACCAACACCTAGCTCACTCCAGTCAATGTCCTCATAATGCCATCATGTATTATGATTTTAACATCGTCAATATATACAATATCGCACTTACCGTTGTTCCCCAACTACACTAAACTATTGTCCATGCAATGGTAATTAGTAAATTAGTTTCTATTTGGTGTAACATGAAACGAATAACCAAAATCCATAATCCATTCATTAAACAATGAATAATCATTGAAAAATAAGACATAATTAGCACTATCCAAATTAACAACAACTATAGCTACAACATCATCCATAGAATCAATTATAATTCTCTTACCCCTCTTTTTTTTTTAAGTTTAAGGCAATTTCTTTCAAAATGCCTCCCCTTACTACAACTCCAACAAATAGCACCACCAGTTTTAGATTGACTGCATCTATTTATGTTTATACTACCCCTGCTAACACATATACTAGTTCTTCCTTTATTTTCACCTACTAAAGTGGAAGATACACATTCACCAGATTCTCTTTTACAGATGTCCTCATTCGAAATTAAATCTTGAACCCTATCAAATGTCAACCTTATTGACCCAAATGAATTACTGACAATAATAATGATAGTAGTCCAACTATTAGGCAATAAGAATAACATAATCAAAACACATACCTCATGTTCAAAGTTAATCTCAACCGAATTCAATTGACTAACAATCACATTAAATTCGTTGATATGATCTGAACTGACACGCCTTTGCTCATCTTCAAATTAAACAGACATCGCGTCAAATAGACATTATTGATTGCAGAAGGCTTCTCGTGTATATCCGATAAGGCTTTCATCAAACTCATATTGGTCTTCTCAATTATGATGTTAAACGCAACATTACCAGCCAATGTTAGCCGAATGACACCTATAGCTCATCTATCTAGCAATTCACAATCAGCTTGCTTCATTGTATCTAACTTCTCCCAAATAGTGGGCATGTTCATTTTCATTTGATAGAGATAATCTTTAATATGCATCTTCTAGAAACCAAAATCTTCCCATCAAATTTGTCGATTCTCACATTTCCTTCTTCTTTCGTCTTCAATTTGCTTCAACTCAGCCAAGCCTAACTCTAATATCAATTATTGTGACAAGCGAATGATCGAGTAATAAAATAGACAGAACAAGAAAATAAAATCAACACAAGATTTATGTTGTTCGATTGTAGTAACCTATGTCCACGAGAAGACTAGCAATATATTCAACTATAGATCAAGCAATACAACAAAGATTACAACTATACCCGAGTCATTCAAATACTCTCAGTATTTTCCAAGCTCCAATTACACCTAATAACTCATGCAGTATTTAGACCCACAATTTCTGGCAAAATAATCTCTTAATTTCACGAAGGAATTACACAAATCTCTTACCATAAGATTTAATTAGCTTTAACACATAAAAGATATTGGTGTAATTGCATGAATAAGAACAATGAGCCCACTTTCAACCACTCAATATACAGCGCTTCAAGACTCTTGGATATCTTCAGGCCGTAATTCACAAGCAGAAGCTCCTCTTTTGATAATCTTCACAAAGTATATCCACTCTTATATATAGACAAGAATTGAATCCAAAATAGGAGACCTCCTTTTAGGAAACCTTCTAAAATTAGGAAACCATTCAATTAGGAAATCCGTTCAAAATAGGAAACCTATTTGGATTATGAAATTTTCATTTTTGGACTCAAACTTGAGAGATTTATTTAACAATCTAGTGGAGCCTAGTCGTGGAGAACAAATTTGGACCCAGTAAAGGATAAATCGTTCAATAGGAGGAGCGAATTGGATATGCAGGAGCAACATTCGGAGATGGTGAAGTGATTGTAGTTTCTAGTATTAATCAGATGCAAGTAAGAGAAAATATTAAGTTTACAATAACCATGCTCCATAGGCTGGGGTGGCATATACTAATTCATGCTTCTTCTAAATGTTCAATTTTGCTTGTCCGGAGTTGGCTAATCGCCATCACTTGATTAGTCACGAATCAATCTCTTCTTGCCCAAGTTCCCTGGAAAAACTGAGTTAAACTATGACCTCGGGTGATCTCCTGTTACAATTACATTTCATACACGGTCTGTAAGAAGAGAATCAGTTTCTGAATATCTTCGAATGGTGATAAATGATAGACAATATGAAAATTATCAGATATGGATCTTTCCAGCGTTGTATTCGCACTTGAATCCGGAGACTTGTTTAGGGAGTTGAATAAGCAAAGACACTCTGCCAATCACTGCTCAAAGCCACACTCATTCTTTCCAGCAAGCCCCCTGCTAAGGGAATAATCTCATTGTTACAATCGAAGGAAACCTTCAATCATTCCATAAACAAAGAATTCTGGAGCGGCTTTGCTGTGTATGTATACCATATTTTCCAGGAAGGACAAATTTATGACCACTAGGTCATTTTTTAGCCCTTAACTCGTAAGAACATCGACACATACACGAATTATGAACTTCGAGGCAATACACCGAAGAATCCAGTCTCATTCCTAAGTTTTAGCAATCAAATGGGACATGAATAGGTGCTGAGGGCACCGATTTTTCAATAGGCAAGCAATCCCACCCGTTTTTCTTGTCGTAAGACACGGTGAAATGCTTCGGAACCCACGTTTCTCCTCTCGAATCTCTTTCCTTCTTGAGCTTCCTCTGCTCTTCTTCTACGGCTTTCTTCGCTTCTCTTGCCCTGTCCCAGTCTTTGCTCAGAATCCCTCGGCTAACTTCGCTCCAGACCACGGCTGATTCGCTCCCCAAAACACACTAAGAAAGGTTGCTCGACACAATCAGAAACGCACTTAAACCCATATGACAAATTGAAAACATTAGTGTTAAATGGAATCACAAAATCATGCTCATTTAACTGCAGAGTATTCTGATAGTCGTCAAAACAGGTTTCGAGCGTAGAGATATGGTGGTAAGGTTTCAATTACCTTTGAGTCTTTAACTTGAGGAGTCTTCGACCCAGATATCATCTCCGCGGCATTGTATATCACTTTTTGTTTCCCATTGCTGACGTCCTTCACTGTCACGGTACCATCCCAGTGACCATCGACTTCATATAACGTCTTCGAGGATGATAGATCCATAATCTTCCCTTTGATCGATCTACGGTTCCTGCCGATCAACGAAGGGCCTCGGTAACACAACTCGGCTCCAAGGCCCGTTCCTTGGCAAGTGATCCTGACATTGCCAACCCAGTCGACTACAGGCACGGGGAAGAACCTGATCAAGAGCTTCGGCGAGTTCATCACATAGGTCTCTCCTAAACGGAGGAGCTTAAGTTGTCTCTTTCCATGCACCTCCGTTTCCACCGACGTACCTGAATCACATTTTAACCCCGAGTTTAACAAAGCTATTCGAGTCTGTTTTAGTCTCAGGATTGGTAGAACTGTAATCAAAGAATGGCGAAATGCCTGGCATTAATTTGCCTCGAGCGGCATCATACACGCAGTTCAGAGATCAATTAACACTATCAAGAAGCAGAAAGTGAAGATCAAGAGCACCATACCGTAAAATTTGGGGACAGGATGTTGACACCAGATCATCTCAAGCTCTTCTCTATCATCTGTAGCATGAAGAGCAGAGACTGGTGGGTGATGGGAAACCTGCAAGCCAAGAAGCTTAACTCGTCAATCGGCTGTGACATTGACAACTTACCAGACTAGTCGGGAGAAGTATGGGTTTGTAGAAGACAAATCTGATCGAAAAGACTTCTCACTATGTTTTTTTTCCTTGCAAAACTAGATAAACCATGTGAAAACGGCTTTAGATGAATGCTGGACAAGAAACCAAGCCACCTGTTCAAGAAGAACATTGAGGTTTCCCCTGGAGACATGGTGGGTCTCGCCCAGAATGGGGTTGTAAGGGGCGACGCCAAAGATCAAAGGCCGCGTGATCGAGATGCTCCACGCCACGACTGAAGTCAGTCTCTCCAGCGGGCTCTCAGCACTGCAGCACGCGCTCAACATGTCCTCTCTGGTGCAGTACAGCGGCTCGCTGAAACATTGGAGCTGTGACTTGGGAATGTTGAAGAGAGGAGGCAGCTGCAATTGATAAGAATAACAAACGACATCAACAATGTCTTGTCCCAACTGATTAAAACTGTCATTTCAGCGAAATTCATCGGTGTCTATTGAATGAGATCATCTGATGACTTGATACAAGTTCAACCAAAGTCATGTAGATTCAGCCAAAATTCATTCTAGAGATGCTTCGAACGTCGATGGTACGCAAGCCTGAGAACAATTTGCGCGGCAATTACAAAAACACAACAGAGAGTTCTAATTTTTCGGCCTCGAGCTGCTGCTATTCAGCAATCTTCTATTTGGCGAGGCCATGATTTTTCAGGTTCAAAACGATCACGTAGTTCGTCATCAATAGGATGATGTTGGTACAGCAGAGTGAAAGAACTTCGCAGATACTTGAAGGGGTCCTCATGAGCTTACGACCTATATATTTTAATCGCAAACACTTGCAAATTGAAATCCAACCCTTAAAACTTAAAAAAATAAAAATAAAATTGATGGTATTTCAAATTAAATTTCATTACACTACGGGTTATTATCTATTAAGAAATCAAAAGGTAGTCTATATAAATCCGATGTAATCCCGTCAAATTGTGTATATAAATCGTATTTGACACCCTTAATTACACAACTAAAAAATGAGAGGTGAAGTAAATCAATTGAGGTATCTTTACTCAAGTGAAGGATATTTTGAGTAAGTTTATTTCGCAGAAAATTATTACTCGTATTGCTTAAAAAAATAATGATTAAGAAATGTTTTCATTATCTAAGATAATGTTTAGGCGTAAATTTTTGTTGATAATGAAAATATATTTTATTGACTGATTATTTCAAGCTATTATATTTTTTAAATCATTTATTTTTGTGAAACAAATGAGTTTTTACTTAAAAAGAAAGTATTTTCCTGAACAATTTATAACGTACAGACGACGAAAGTCTTATTGAAAATAACGCCCGTATATTATATTAAGAGAGATGGAATCATTATTTATTTTAATCTCAATTATACGCAACCTTTTTTTTTTTCTTTTTGCAAAGGACGCGGAGGGTGAGGTGAGATTTTATCGCACGCACAGGTCAGCGCATCTGAACAGTTCATCTGAGGGTGGACTTGCCTGGAAATTGGTGAGATCCGATCCGGGCCGTACATTCCCCAAGAGGCCGAGGATGCGTTGTAGGAGATTCGGAGCTCTATAATCCACCTGTGACTCGCCGTCGAACGATAACGGCGCCGTTAGAACTGCCGTCCTGTCGACGTTTCCCCGGTTGCCCTGCGCAATTGCAAGCTTTTTAGCTCAATAGATTTTACCCATATTGGAAAAAATACGAAACTTTCTTTCCAATACTACTTTAACAGCTAAAATAAAGAAATTTTGTCGATTCTATCCGTTCTATACTAAATCGAAGAACTAAAAATAAAAATTAATTTCGACGATGGATTTATAGTTGATTTTCATTCAAGCTAATCAATATAGGCCTTGTCACAACAAATTAAAAAATTGAAAAATTTTAGAATTAAAATAAATTGTCAATTATTGATCTGTCACTACTGACAAATCCCACTTTGAAACTTTAAGACTCCAGACAATATCCGGAGTGGTTAACTTACTTTTGCCTTGGCTTTATTATGCTCGAGATAAGGAGCAAGTGGGAAAGCAACTTGGACTTGGACAGAATCCACACAAATTACATAAGAATTTTCATAAATGCGCTCGTCTCCCATATAATCAGTATGAACTGAATTTAAATTAATCAAAAGATAAAGCACGCGGCTGAAAATTCTGAATAGTTAAGGGACCCCAGGTCAAAGCTTTTCCAAAGAAAACAAAACAAAACGAGAAAGCTTTTCCTAATAAAAAAGAAAAGTTGGGGTTGGCAACTTCCCAAAATAAGAATCCATTTGGCACGACGTCGTGACATTAAATTATTGTCAATGATTTGCTTAAATAGGGAGTAATTGATTCAATATAACTCTTGTCCTCCTCCAATTATGAGGGGCCAAAAAAACAAAATAAAGAATTTGGCACACCTTTCTTGATATCATAGTTTATTTCCTTGATGGTTCCAAGAACAAGGATATCACAATTCAATGCGGCCATGTTAGTATGCCATTTGGTGCTTGTCTCGTCGTTCACGAGTTGCGTCTATCAAACCGTGCATAATAAATACTCGAAATAAAATCTCACACCAAGAAATTTTGAATAGTTAAAAAAATAAAATATCCAACGCGACAAACGAGGAAAATGCAAAGATGAGTAAAAAGTGGGTTTGCAAAATCGCCTCCTCAAAACAAAGTGACCAACTGCGTACTCTATATAGTTTTGTTATGTAATTGGATAGATAAATGTTTTCGATTTATAAATTATACCCATCACAAAAAAAGTAAAAATAAAAAATTCAATGCATCCAAAGTCACAAAAGCTCTACGGACATCGTGAGATCAAAACTGATTTTCAAGATTCACAAAAGAAACAATGGGGCTCGCCTAGCGGACGCCAAGAGATTGATCAAATTCAATTCTCAAAAATTTCAAGAATGTGCAAAGCGTGGGCGAGCAAAATCCTGGGATTCGCCGCCAAGCCGACCCTTTGGCTTCATGTCCCAAACCAAATCATCAACCACGAAATTTTCAAAGAAAAATAGAAGAGAAAATCATTTGTTGGGGGAGGTCACAACTAGTTCTAAGCTGATCTTTTCCTCTTTTTTTAAACACAAATATATGATTTTTTTTCAATTTTAGGTTCCAAAGTAAGGAAAAAGAGTAGCTGAGAGGGCGTTTACTTTCCTTAGAAAAAGGTTTTGAGAGAACGTTCGAATAAGTCATTTTTCTTTGTCCAGATTCATTGAGGAAAAGGAAAAATGTGAACGGAACGATGATAAAATTAGAGTTTTGGGTTGCGATCGGGACCGACCCATCAAAGAAACTGCGATGAAATAAATCGAGGAATCAAATCCAATGGGGGGGGCTTTCGTGGTTGACCGTCCGCGATGACGTTCGTCTCTATCTTATAGCAGAAGAAACGCGGTAAAGGGAGATGCCGAATAGTCCGGCGCGGAGAAGATTTCGACTTTCCCGACTCGTAAACACCGCAAAAGAAAACAGAAGGAAAAAGATCATAAACAAAGCGCGAATTGCCGTCGCCGGCAGAAAAAACAATCGAACGCATACCGGTGACGGTATGATCTGTCTCCGATCTGGAAAGGTGTTCCGAAGAAAACGAAACCTAAAACGTTCAATGAACTCATAGAGAGCATAGAGAGAGAGAGAGAGAGAGAGTACCATGGGAATTGGGTGAGGATTGGCCTTGGCGGCTACGGGGAGGGAAGAGAAAGCCACGACGAAGAAGGAGAAGGCCGGCGAGTCAGGTCTTGCGGGGTGAAGCAACGACGACGGCGACGACGGCGACGACGATGAATGATGAGTGGAAGACACCCGTTTTATAGGCTTCCCCAGCGAGCAAGAGCGAGAGAGTACAAGGAAAGCTGTCCCGCGGGGGGGCGGGAAGCGGGGGTGGGGGTGGGGGTGGGGATGGGGATGGAGAGGGGAGTGGTTGTGGTGGGCCTTGCTGGACGCTTTCCTAGTTCCCAACTCTCTTTTTAGTGTTTTTTGGTCGGTATGTAATCTTAACCCGGAGTACATGCAATGGTGTTCAGGAAACTTCTCTTACTTGATTCATGGGCATCTTATAAATGATATCTTAAAGCAAATCTGCCCCCAAAATCTTCCGATTGTTCACATCGGAAGCCCATCCGGATAGTGCCAAATGATTCCTCCACATGTCCTCAGATCTTTTTATTATTCTTTTGATTTCTCGTCACAACCTATTTTGTTCATTGCATTTAATTATTTGGACTGAAAATCATTTGACTGCGTTGGCTTAGATAGCAAAAGGGTTTTGCCCATCTCTCCTTAGAATCTTGAGTTCAAGTCTTTGGGAATTAATCAATTAAAAATTCTGAACGCACCGGACTGACTGCATCATCCAAGCGATGGACCAATCGACGTATGAGAAAAGTTGACTTGTCACCACTTAACCGCTTAAAAGAAAATATTATCCAACTATAATATGAACACGTCCTAATGGCGTGGGATTTGATTTGGAGCCTAATTTCCTTTCTTTAAAAAAAAAAAAAAACCTTAATTTTAGGTCAAATTTAATTCTACTATAAACCTTTTTATCCCATTAAGAAAAAACAACTTTAGGTTTAGTCCTAATTCTACTTTAAACTTTTTTTTTGTCTCATAAAAACCATCGACTTTTACTTAAGTCTCAAATCTGCCTCCATAAACTTTCCATTGAAATTTTCTCTCAGCAATTAAGAGATGCAAAACTCTCAAGCCCAAGCTATTTGAGCATTTCAAGCCAAGTGTCTCAAGCGTGAGTTCTCGACCATGAGAGATGGAAGACTCCCAAGCACGGAAGATTGAAGATTTAGCACCAAATTGAAAATCACGGAGCTAGATGGAAGGAATACTCTCTTAAGAGTAAAAGTAATTGAAGAAACCAAAATTGCTCCAATTTTAACTCGAATTTCAGATCCAATAAAATGTTATTTGGGCCAACATGAAAATTTATCCAAAAGATGTTTTCTTGGATATGAAATTTGGGGGGAAAAGTAGAGCAATGATGTGGAAATGCCATATCACTAAACAAGATTTTGGACAAAGGATCAATGAAGAAATTAGGACTAAAGTAAAAGTTGGTTGTTTTTTGGTTAGACAAAAAAGGTTCAAGGTAAAATTGAAACTATACCTAAAGTTGGTGGTTTTATGATAGAATTGGGATTGAACCAAAATTTAGGGACATTTTACGAGGAAAAAAAAAAAGAAAGTCTGGGATAAAATTAGAATTGGAGCTAAAGATGGGCATTTTATAGGGTATTAGACCTTTGATTTGGATCCTTTTTTCTCTTTCTTTGTATCTTATGGTGGTTGGTAGCAGGGGTAATAGACTCCGAAACTTAAACAAAAGGGCATTCTGTCACAGCGCGTCTAGATCTTAGAAAAGCAAACTCGAATTGTCGCAAAAGAGAAGATTCAACTTGCCAAAAACATATTACAGAGATTTAAAAGCTTTGGGGATTTAGTTTACTTTTAAATTACACTTTTTTCCTGCATTAAGTAATGCATTTTTACTTCTAGTAAAAAAAAAAATTTGTGTTATTACAATGTGTATCGAGAACAAATACATGCCTTTAATAGAAATTATGGGTAAAAATAGATGTTGATTATGCGCTAGATTATAATATAGAGAAATTGAAAGCCTGATAGAATAATCGCATACCAGAAGAATCATGAACTCTCTAACGATTAATAATCATAAATTCAAATTATAAACGCATTTTAAAGGATTATCAAGAGTTATTTATTCAAATAATAGTGGCCAACGGTTTAGGTATTCCAAATGCACTATAAGGATTGGGAAGTGTGCCAATTCACAATCTATATATTAGGAGGCCCCACCAAAGTTTGCTGTCAATACGATGTTGCCCGCTTTGTTTCGACTCATTTGTACTTTAGAATGTGTCGTGATAATTTGAGTTCATGCCAGACTTTCAGGAAAGGCAATGGCTTAGGGAGGCAAAGCCAAGGTCGAGGGTTGCATCTCCCATCTTCCCACTCCGTTGTTAATAGAGTTGCCTAGTCCCAACCCCTACTCTATTCGGACTAGTTTCTCTACACCCTTCTCCAATCCCGTCCTGCCCGCTCCACATAAATAGCACGGATAGAGAATTCACGAAGCATAACTCACTATCAACACTTCTGATATGAAACTTTAATTGACCTAAAATAAAAAGAAATTCAAAAAATATCTCGAAGAAACATTTTATAATTACTAAAGAAGAGATAGAGGAATAAAAACTTCACTTTAGAAATATTCATGCGTAGTATCTAAGTAACACTGACATCAACACGACATGTGACACGACACAACACGACACGATACGTCGATACGTTGTTTCTCAAAAAATATATATTTAAATAATAAATTATTATTTTTTTATTATAATTCACAAATAAATAAATAAGTAAATAATCTTATAATAAATTTACACTGAAAATATTAATCCACCATTTATTAATATCATTCATTATTTCAATTTGACAAATTCAACTCCATTTCAATAAATCCATAAAACTTGGAAAGAAAGAAAAAGTAATTCACATTCTAGACTTGGATGTTAGACGTGTCAAAAGAAAAAAGAAAAAAGTTGAGGGTAAATTGTGTATCACAGAAATGACAGTCAAAAGAGGAGAAGAAAAAATTAGGTTTTTCTTCCATCTTAATTTGTTATTTTTATTATTGATTTTTATTTTTAATATATATATATATATATATATATATATATATATATATATTGATCCTTCATTTATTGAAAACTTTTAAAATTGACCTCACATGTCAAAATCATGTGTTGGAAACTTGTATGTTGAAATTTCGACTCAATTGTCAAAGAGTGTCAGAAAAATTGATCAAGTGTCAAATTTTCCAACACGTATTGACCAAATGTCAAAGAGTATCGAACACGTGTTGAAGTATCCGACACGACATGAAGGTGCTGGAAAGTGTTGGTGCTTCCTAGCGTACTATTATATAAACCAAAGAATCATATGTACTTTTATATAGAACAAAAGACCTTCTACTTTTAAAAAATCCACCATTTTCTTTCCAAAATATTCTCAAATTATGTATTAATGATCAAATATAGTAGATAATAATTTTTCTTTTCTTTGTTTTTTCGAAATCTATATATATATATATATATATATATATATATATATATATATATATATCTCAAGAAATTATCCAAAAAGTCATAAATCTATTATACTTTTACCAATTCAATCATAAACTTTTCAATTTTGCCAATTATGTCTTAAACTTTTTAAATTTCGCCAATTGAATTCATCTAGTCAACTTTAGTCAAAAATCGCTCACATAAACACCAACCATACATGCACATGGCTGGCCAACATAGAGATGGTCAAGTAGGCTAGCCTTGTTGGAGAAATATCTTCAAGTGATTTTGACAATGTCCAAACTATCCTTAATATAAAGTTTACTATGGTGTATGTAGATGTTTTTGATAGAAAGTACTATGTCATATTCATGGTGTGATCTAGTGGATGGAAGTATGCAACAAGTCCAAAAACAATCTTTTTGTAAACAATACCAGTTAACCTAAAGATTAGTTGATGGCGATGTTTATATTGCAGCCGCAAATATCAAGTCGTTGGTGATGTGGCAAGCATGAACATTTGGTGAAGTTTGTTGGGTTAGCAAACTACTTGAGTGGCTAAGGATTCGCAAAGTACCAAAATCCAGTTGAAACAAGTAATCGAGAAGCTAGGTCGTCTAACAAGTTTCTTAGAGACTACAGCAGAAGATACTATTCTTAGGTATACAACAAATGTTCAAAAAAAGGATTGTATGGATAGTTCTATTTGTGAGCAACAACTCAACAGTAACTCTAATGGCTCTTTACTCCTTTGATCCTCTTCTAATGGATAGATTGGAGATGGATATAAAAGAGAAGACCTAAGAAGTCAAGAATCGTTCCTCGCGTCGCCCCCGTCGAATTGATCAGATTTGCGCGCGATTTGGTGAGTAATCTCACTAATCCCGGATTAGTTGGCTAATTATGCTTAAATTTGGTTTAGTTTTAATTAATTATGTTTAAGTTGTTAGATTAGAATAAATTAGCAATTATTAGTCAATTGTGATGTGATTTAGATAAATTGACTGAGCAATTAGCAAGTAGACGTGGTCTACTATTTATTAGAAGTATCTCGGAAAATTTCCGACCCCTAATCGGGCTTCAATTTGGCGATTCGAGCCTAAGTGGGATTTTTGGCATTTAAATATTATTTTTCGGAATTAAATTAATTATTTATTTATTTTCCGAAAATTCAACTGGGATGGCCCGTGACCGGAAATTTATGCTGGTAATCATGGCGCAGTCCGTTTATTTAATTGGGCCTTATTTTGAGCTAAAAGGAATTTTTAATATTTAATATTTAATTTTCGAAATTAATTATTTATTTATTTATTTATTTTTCGGAAATCAAGATTTTGATGGCCGACGACCGAAATCTCGTGCTGATTGTCGTGGCGCAGTCCGTTTATTTATTTGAGCTCCACGTTGCATGGAATTAAATAAATTGTGATATTTTAGAGATTTACCCTAAATTGATTGGAATTGATTGAGATTGAATTATGGATTGGTAAATGGCGTGGTTAAATTCTGCAAATTGAGTGCTAATTGGATTTTTGGTATTTAATTCCAAAATTTGTGGATTTTGATATTTATTTAGACAATCCCGGGTGTCGGGTTTTAACACTGAAAATGGATTTTAAGTACTATATCAAATAGTGGGGTTTGAAAAAGATAGGTATCAGTCTTCTGGTTCGAATTGACCGTGCACCCACACACGACTATTTTCGGAATGTTTTTAATACAAAAAAAATAAGCCAGGATCACTATTTTAATGGAGGCATTTGAGTGCAATGCACAGTGTTCTAGGCCGAGATTGATTGGTCGTGTGTTGGTTAAAAGAAACCATCCTGGGCTGTTAAGCCGGATATTACCCATTCATTGGGACTCGGGTCGCAGTAGATTCTGGACCTACGCCCCTTTGGGTAAGCCGTCTAATTGAGAGACGTCGCCGTGCTCATGGTGGGAGACGAAGCCTGGCTATGTCAGAAGACACCGAACTTGTGAGTAGGTTGTACTTGGGTCGCAGTAGATTCTGGACCTACACCCCTTCGGGGAAGTCATCTCTGAGAGAGACATAACCGTGCTCAATGGGGTGAGACGACGACTGGCAATGCCAGAAGACCGCCAATAGAGTTGGCCATACCCTTGAGGGGTGTAATTAACAATTGGAACGCATGATGGTTGAGTCTGATGACCCAGATTACGAGACAAAATTGTGTGACATGGTATGGGACGTGTCATAACGACTTGGCCCTATAATCTGGACCCTTGTGATTTATTGAGTTGAGTGATGCGTTTCAATTGCTGGATGTACCGATTTTATACATAATGTATGTGAATTGTACTGACTTGCAGGTGGAATCTGAAGTCAAGGTAAGTCCTCTGCCCTGTGCGTGTTTAGGCAGCCTATAGTATAATGGTTTACTAATCGGGCCTTAGTGGGGTAGAACTCGCTGAGACGTAGTCTCATCCCAGTTTAGGGAAAACATTTCAGGACTCCGTTGAGGAGCTGAGGAGGAGTCTGAGAAGGAGAACTCGAAGGCGAACTTGAGGAAAATGATTTTTGGAAGAAGAAGATAATTCCGAAGGGGGTCTTAAGTACGACTCGGATGGATTGAGATTCCATCTTCTTTTGTGAACTTCAATTGATGTGAATAGAGTTAAAAGTAAAAAGTTGTGAAGTGCTCTGTTTGTGTTTTGTATAAAAGTTTGGTTATAAGTTTCAATATGAAAAATATGGCCCTGCTTTTCTATCCCATTGTTTTATTGTCTGGGGATTATAACTACTTCCGCATGTGCTTAATAAATGAAAGGGTCGGCGATACATAGTCCTGGGATATCGCATTATAAAATCGACCAAGAGTAGAAGGATGTGTGTGTGCCCGAGGATCGGGGCGTGACAGCTACTGGGTGAACAATGCGTCTTCTTTGCATTTATTACGTTAAATGGAGTGTTTTATGAATGAAACGAAGTTGGGATAGATGTAGCTCACCACCAAGGCCTAAAGAAATAATCCACCAACCAAGGATAAAGAACTCAAGGCTCACCACCATACAAATAAATAAACAACCAAATTTTGAAGGAAATTACTGACTTTAAGAGGAAATATCAAGTATTGCAAATCAATTCTACCTTACATACAAAATTACATCTCTATGTATAACCATACTAAGACATTATACTAAGACTCTCATAATAATTGCCAACATACTCTACTTTCATGCACTTCAGCCTAGTAGTGAAGACTAGCTACCACTCTTTCAAACTTGCAATAAATACCCTTTGACATCCTAGCCTTGCATTGAAAACTCTCTAATGTAAGAGGATAAACTAAGCACACTAGAGTAATTAAGACACAAGAAGACAAACAAAGCACGCCTAATAAAGGGAACACATGCATTGCTTCTTCAACCTTGCTTTTAAGCCATCAATCATCAGCAAATATTACCTTGTGTGCCTTTGAACCATTGGACCATGTTGTGGACGAATTTACTATTTGCTTCCAAGATTGACAAGTTGACTTGGTGGATTGACAAAGCTTGATCTGGGATGGCGATGTAATCATTGGAAGATCTAAGTTTTGATGCTCCAGCATCATTCGGTGGACTTGTCCAAGACAAGCACTTGTGCTCTAACTAGGGTATCACATTACCTGATGACTTGTGATTCATCATCCCTTAAGGTATCCATTTCTCAATGGTAAAGCTTAAAAACACACTGGTCTCAACAAAATCACTAATATCCTTTCAATGATTCATTAATCGGGGAATGTTTAAAGACTCAATCTAATTGTAAACCTTTCACACATATTTAACACCTAAAGAATAGGTTTAGTTGCAACTAACCATATGGACTCATTCATGTATAAGACGACGAATTAATATGTTTTTGCTGTTAAATAAATAATGCAACTAAAATCCCTAACATGTAACTATTATATAGTTGTTTCGGGGCATATAGCCAACAATCTCTCCCTCTCCTCCTTGTTGTTTCTCCTTTTATAAAAATGTTTAGGACTAAATTAACATAATTGAAAAGTTTAAAACCAATTTAAGCACCATTGTGTTTAGAACTTCTTTGGTATTTTCTCCTTTTCTTTCTCCATACAACGAAACTTTTTACCCCAGTCTTAAGTACAAAACTCCGAACCCTACCAACACTCCACTAAAATCATGAAACCTTAAAAGCGAACAACAGGTACTGTGAAAATCTAATTGCAATACCCTCAACCGGATCCCAAAATACGTAGAATTCCTAAAACCTACACCCTATTTAATTGCAATCTGGTATATAATCTTCAATGAGAAAACTTAAGCCTTAACCGCAAACCCTATATTCTCAAATGATAACAACAATTTTGAAAGTAGACCCCATTAAAACCATGAACAATAATTACCAAAACAAAACACCACCCCCTGTATTCCAAAGCTTAAACCCTACAACAATCTAGTAAAAGGCAAAACCTATGATGTGAAACCCATAAGCCTAACATTGTTGTATGAAACCATAAATGCAATTAACTATGACCTCAAACATCAAATTGTTAATCCTCAAAACAGTAGGGAAAAGCACACTGCTAGTGTTTTAACTTGTGCACAGGGCTCACATGAGTGTCAAAACATTTTTTCGGATCATATGAGTACCATAAGTTAGAAAACGTGTCTTTCATGGAAAAAATATGAGCCATATAATAAATTTAACCATGACAAAACTCGACAAGAAAAAAATCAAATTTTTCGATAACAAGGGGACACATGATGAATCTTAATTATCTAATTTAAAAGAATCAAATAATTGATGAATTATTCAATTCTTTTAAAGATGGTATTTGTTTGCACCAAAAGATTATCAATTTTGGTTATTATGGACAAGCAATAGACTTAGCAAACGAGAGTAGAGATTAGCAAAAAGCAGAAGTCATCGATAAAAAACAAATGTTATCACTTAATAAGTAGCAATATTTCTGGATATTTAAGCTCTTTTAGATAAATGTCGACAACTTAAAGAGCATAGCGATATTTTTGGATATTTAAGCTCTTTTAGATAAATGTCGACAACTTGAAGAATATCGATAACCAAGGAAGCTAGCAACATCAAATGTCAATTATTTGGGATGAGGTCATAAACATCGACATCGACGTATAACTACCGAGTAGTGATATTTTCTTATATATTCAAATTTTTGTGGATAAGTGTTATTGCAACTTCTGATAGCCGTTGATGTGATGGAAAAGTTATTCATTTGAAGATGAGAAGTTATGGGGACACAAAGATAGAATTGAGAACTCTGGAGATGTGAAGGCATGGCGCTGCTAAAGAATTGTTTCATAGGCAATTATGTTGTAAACACTCAATACTAGCTTTTGTGTACTGTAAAAACCCCTCGTGCATAATTAAACAAACATGTTATCTTTCAAATCATGCATCATAGTTATAATTTCCAGATTCGCACTGTCAATTAAATTCTAGCAATTATCTTTGCTATAGTTCCTAGATGTCTCGTCGTCAATGAAATTCCAAGGTGCATCTTTACGTTCTCAATTTTTGTTGTCAATTAAATTACAGCACAATTTATGTACATTCAATTATATTTGAGGTGAAGTTATCGATTCCCTTGTTTACTTGTGATATTTCCTGTCTGGAATCACCGTAAAACCTGTCTCTCTAATAAAAATTGAAGAAAGACTTTTCGTAAAATGTATTTCGTCACGTAAGCAACTTCCGACAAAATAGAGGGAAATAATTATGAAAAGTTGGCGTTCATTGGAATAACGTACTTGAGGGGCCGCCATATGTTTGCACTTCGCGAGAGAGATTTTTTTAAGTAAAATTCCTAGTCAAAGTTCGTTCCCTATTCATTTCCTGCTTGGCTGTGAACTTTATCCTCAGACGACAATCAACTCCTCCCGTCCAATTTCCACCCAAAACATGACGGAAATTGCTGACTTCGTTTACGTGTCCAGATCTCTAAATGAGAATTGCACTTTCACCGCCGTACTTTCAGGTAATTGTACTTTTAGTCCCCCCTACTTTATCGACGGAACTTTTGTCTGCAATCTCAAAAGCAAACTCCACCAAATGTGCATTGCATTGTCCACGAGGCGTGCACGACTAGGAAATGTATTTTGCCTTCACGAGGATTGCAAGTGTGTCTTGCTCCTCTTCTTTTTAATTCCCAACACCGAAGCGAAAAGTTTTGCCATTCGCCATGTGGAAGCGTATCGTGTTGGGCTTTTATTTCTTCCGTCTTTGGTTTATCTCTCCTCTCATGTATGGACGATTTTACTCCTCCGTTTCGAATGAAGGGGGAAAAAAAAACTTTTTCCATACGGACATATTAATAGTCGTTTGATTTTCCGGTAACTTATTACTAGCTCACTTATACTTTCATGGAATCGCCAACATTTTGTTTCAGTTTGCGAATTACCAACTTTTCTTAATCTTTTACCGCTTTTATTTGTTCCTTTTATTTAGTTCTTAAATTTATGAACTCTTATATGAGCCAATTTCCAGCCAGCTCAAACAAACGCCACTGTCAAAGAAACTTTTTATTGAAAAGCAAAAGGAAAGGGAAAGTAGGCCTTGATCAATACCACATGTGGAGCATCGTATGCGCATTCGATCGTTATTTTAACACCACATTGGACGTGCGCTGCTTGTAGTAGTGGGTCGTTGAATTTGAAGATTGACCATTGGCATACGTAAACTTCTCTCTTCCAAATGCTAATAAGGTAAAGTTTGGGGTGGGTAAGTGTCAAAATCATCGAATTAGTGGTGTCCAATTATAACTGGTTAAAAAAGATGTACATGGGTATCATGGAATCTTCATAAAAATCTGCCCTCAGGCCTACCATCTATGCCTACTCGTGGGTATCAAGAAATCTTCTTAAAAATTCGCCCCAGGCCTACCTACGCCTCACACTTGTTTCTACTTCATGCACATACCGTATAACATCTTAAGTTAATATATTAAGAAAGACCCTAAACTACTACACGTTAGTTTTCGTTAATTTTTTAAATAATAAGTGATAGTTAACATATATATCAGTTTGGAGCTTTCTTTTATATTTGTTACATGTATATCAATTTGTAGTTTTTTGTGGTATATATCCAATTTGATGGAAACTAAAGGCATAAAAATATGTCACAAATATATTAGTTGGGACTTTTGGTAATCCAAAAATTAGTTTCCGATAAATTTGTCGTAAATGTATTAATTTGAGATTTTTGTGATAAAAAAAATTAGTTTTTGGTAAATTTATCATAGGTATATTAATTTGAATTTTTTTTTTTTTTTTTTTTGTAATATTAATCCTAAAATCTTTGAGAGCAAAGCAATTCTTCTATCTTCATATTTAGGCATGGCATTGGTCCAAACTAGTCAACGAGGTTGTGGATACAAAAGAATCGGGAAAGCTTGCAATGTCTTGCCGTGACGTTTAACTTATTAAGGGCTCATAAATACTTTCGTTGTACGGTCATATGAGATTGGAGACCCTTGGTAGGTCAATAGTCCTATGTTTAACACCATCACCCTCTAAGGATGCGTTGGATTTAGCTTTTGTAAAAGATTTTAGGAAAATGCAAAAGGATATTAGGTTAAAAGGGTTTTTTAAAATGCAAATAATGTTTGATAAATTGTATTTTAAATCGAATCCTTGGGAGAGTGGTTTCCAAATGCACCTTAAATCAATGGGATAATTATCTCCTTATGAAATCAAACACAAACTATGTACATTTTATAATCATTACCTCTGGTAAAACATTTAACCAATAAATAAAACCAAAGCATCATAATTATAGTAATAGATCAAAATACTTAGTTACTACAAAGCATTTTAGCGTAAAACGAAAAAGGTTTTGAAAAGTCAAGCCCATTGAAAAGAAGGTGAAAATAAATGACTGTGGGGTGCTGGCATATTCAATGAAGTTCGGCCGCCGGGCGAATGCTGGCACGGATTCAATCGGTGTTCCGGACGGGGCTACCGGTAGCCGGATTTCGTGACAAGTGGAAGCAACACACTGGAAAGAAGCAAAGCAGAGCTGCTGGTGTGTGGATACATGCTCACTGTGGAAACTAAGAAGACATGGGTCGAATCATATTCGCGGTGCGGACTCGAATACCGTCGGGGAAAAGTAGGCCGTTTGGGAGTGTCCCACATGGGTACAGAGTATAACAGATGGCCTCAGACGCAGTTTCAACATACTTTACCTGGACAGGTCGATGGGCGGCAAGGCCGTCAAGTTGGTCGGGTTGGGTCGGGTCGGGTCAAGTTTGGATTGAATCAAAAATAGTCTAATCCATCTCGATCCATTTAATTTGTTTTGACTCATTTTCATACAATATAAATTTATTGACTCATAATTGACTCAATTTATATTATCGAAACACATTAATATTTAACTCAATTTAGGTTAATCCACTTCCACCTATTTTATTCACTTTAAGATCTTCACATATATGTTACTTGAATGAAAACTTCACATTTAATTTAAGAAGTAAATTAAACAACGAAAAATCATTAAATAAAATGAAAAAATGTGAAAAACCTTTAACTAAACTTAAGAAAGATTATTTCTTATGATTTTTTTTAAAAAAAAAAATGGTATTGCTAAAATGCTTTAATGCAATACAAATTTAATGGACAATTTATATAATTTTTATAAAAATTATTTTAAAATTTTAGAATTTTTAATTTTTTTTAATTTTTTTTAAAATCAAATGTTTATTATCTTTATTTTTTAATATTATAATTTTTAATTGTTTTTTCTTTTTCTTTTTCTTTTTTATTTTTTTCTTTTTCTTCTTCTTTGGCCAACCGCTAGCCACGACAATGAATGGCGACCGGTCATAGGTGAGCTCAAGCTTGCCCGATGTCGAAGAGCTTAAGCTCGCAGAGCTCACCAAGCTCGCCAAATCAACGAGATTGAGCTCTCCAGACATTGGCAAGCTCAAGTCTTGCCAAATTGATGAGGCCTTCATCTCACCAAATCGGTGAGCTCAAGGTTTGAGCCTCGCTAGTGGTCGATGAGATCAAGTTCACTTGACGCCAGCAAGCTCGAGTCTTGCCAAATCTAACAAGCTCGAGCCTCACTTGGTGAGTCATTGGCCGTCACCATACTGGTCACTAGCTAAGGAAGGAGGAAGCAAAAAGGAAAAAAAAAAGGAAAGAAAAAAGAAATATAAAAAATAATTCTAATTTCAATTTTTATTTAAAAAAACATTTTTTTTTTAAGTTAAAGGGGGAAAGAGAGTGTGATACTTGGATTGGAAATGGATTTTTAAGTCCAACCCATTGAAGATCCATTTTACTAGTCTCTTTAAAATGTAAGTGACTCATATATTACCCACTTCAAAATATAAGTGATCTATATATAACCTATTTATGATTTAAATGGGTTGTAACATCCTCAAAATTTGACCATATTTTTTTTTTTTTTTAAATTTGACCATATTCAGAATACGATAAATGATTTACTTCTACTAATGCGCAATTAGCAAAATTGAACTTTGAATTGGTTTGTAAACCATTCAAGAGTGTTAAACATATTGGGAAATGCAATTTAGGATTTTGAAGTGCACGACTAGAGAACTCAACCATGGATTGACTATTCGACCATAAGGATCAATGAGAGACAATCTTAAACCATTTCAGACTGATCCAAGAACAATTATAGATCAATTCGATAATAATATATAATCGGATTGCAGGTGATTCCGCACGATTACTATATTAACTACGAACAATCCTAAACCAATTCCAAATGATCATGTACTTCGAAGCAAGCAATTGACCCCTCATGATTACATGACAACCAAGATCATCCATGAATTGAAAAAACTCAAACGTAGATTGATATCGAATCAACTTCGGGTCGAACTCGTGAAACCCCTAAAGAATGCCCGTTGGTTTTAAGTATGCTAAGTCGCATTTGATAGATTTCAACCACAAATTCTTGTCCGGTTAAGGATCTCGAACTTTAGAGGATTAAGTGACCACCATTGAACGTTACTTCATCAAATTCCTTAATTATTGATAAACTTTGAATTCTTGGATAAGTGAAATCGGGCTGAAAATTAGAAGCCCAATGGGCTACATGCCTGAATTAGGCCCAAATTGGATGAGTCAAGCCCAAACCCAAGCCCTATGTGCGTGAATAGTGTTCGTACTGCTAGACCTTCATTGCTTTCCAATTAGATAGGGCTTTCTCTATTTCGAATCTCGCCAAACTTCCTTAATGAAAGTTGTTCAAAACATCTTGATATAAAACATACTTTATTTTCATATTTTTCTAAGGTAAAATGGTTGATACGAAAGCTTATTCTTTTACTGTGCGAAAACTAGCCAACGCAGTAAAAACGGTAACCTATTAGTGTTCTCAATTTTTTATAATTTTTTCCTTTGAAATCTGAACATACTTTATTCAACAAAGTTGTATAGAATATCTACATCTACAACATACTAAAATTTCAAAGTGTTTTATAAATATTTGGATGTTAAAATGGTTTTTCTTCTGTAGTCATTGGAATTGTTCAACAGATAAGATTTTGGGTTACCTTTGGTGATTTTCTGCTCTTTATAAAAAAATAATTAGGCTTGGATTCCTGAATGAAAATTTTTATTTAAAGTCTTCTCTACAACATATTATATTTTTATAATTTTTCGAATCCGTTTGATATGGTAATGACATTTATTTCGAAAATCACACAAAACTATCCTTCACCTTGGAGGAAGAGGGCCATGGGCTCAAAGAGTGGGCGGCCCGAGGGGTGGGCAGCGAAGGAGGCCCATGGACCCTCCAAGCCCATCAAGCCATCCTTTCACAAAATCTTGGCATTTATTGCAATCAAGTATGTGAATAATGCATGAATAGTGCACAATCTTGGTGAAATGACCGAAATGCCCTTCCATTGGATTAATGAAATTGGACATGGAGGGGCTAGTACAAGCAAGAGCTTAAGGGAGCCACCTAGCCTACTTAACTAGTCTAAACCTAAGCCTATCCACTAAAGTGCCTAGATCCCCTCATTAATGCAAGGATTTTTGCTTCTTAAACAAGCTACCTTGATTGATTGATATGAGTCCCAGAAGATGTGGATTTGATGGGCATTAATGGAAAAGATTCCGGCCCCCCTCTCTCTCTCTCCTCACCAGCGGCAACCTATCTCCCTCACTCTCACTTCTCTCATTTTCTCACTTCAATGTTTGAAGCTCACACTCTCACCCTCCTTGTCATAGCCGAACCTCCCCTCATCCATTTGCATCTCTTTTGCAAGCTTTTCTCTTGTTTTTCCATTATCGATGACCATCCTTTTGAACCCCGATGCCACACTGCCTTCCACACATCGTTTATGTCGCTATAACCAAGCTTTGAAGCTGAGGAGGCCGCTATATAGCCCCCATAGCAGCTCCCTCTCCCTCGTTTCTCCTCCAGTGTAGACCCCCGTGAAGCCTAAAGGCCGTTCCAATGCCGAACCACTGTTGGACCACTGCTGAGCCACTGCTGGAGTTACCACCAGCCACCACCCAGCTCACCCGTTCATTGTGCACGTGCGACCACGTGCTGTCTAGCTTTGTCGCACCTCCCCCATTGCCTTACGAAGCTTGGATTCATTTGTGAGTGGCTTTTTATCTCTTGATTAGGGTTATCATTGCACTTAGGGAGTAGTTTAGGACTTGTTAGTGGTTAAATGATTATTTATTGATGGGATAAGTAGATGTGCGTAATAAGTGATTATTGGGTTTAGATAGGTTATTGAATTTCAAAATGATAGATTATCAGACATTTGACAATAGGTTATCAAATTGTGGGTAATAATATGCTATCGAGCCTAAGACGATAAGTTATCGTGTTGGGGTAATATGCTATTATAATATGTGAATAACAAAGGGATAAGTTACATTGTAATTGTACGTTGTTTCAATGTGCCCTAGTAGGATGGCATACTATTATGTGAGATACGCATTTTATGGAGTATGGATTATACGTTAAGCATGTTATATGGATTATGAGTTATATGTGTTATATGTGCTATTTGGGATATATGCGTTAAATGTCATATATGTTTTTTGTGTTGGATGTGTATTATGTGTTGTATGTGTTTGACGTGTCATATGAGTTATATGTGTTGAGTATGTTATTTAAATAAGTGTTGGATAGATTATGATGGCAATGTATTATATGTGTTCATTGGAAGTAGTCATTATACATATATTATGTTCATTGTACATGGTCGACGCATGAGAACACCCCGAGCCTCTGAGACAAGATATGCAATGGTTCTTGGATGTGCAAGGAAGCACGCTAGGTCAAGTCTCTCTCTTGGGATCGACGTTTTGAGACATATCATTCCCAAACCAAGTCAAGTACTAGATCCGTGATCATGTCACGACAATCTAGTCCTTTCTTTGTCTTAGTGCGATACTAAGACGTATCGTTCCCAAGCTAAGTCCGGTACTAAGTCGGTGATCATGTCATGGCAGATCAGTCCTTTCTTGATCTCAGTGCAATATTGAAACATATCATTTCCGATCCGGATTAGACTTAAGCCGATGCTCAACGTAACAGGTTGAGCCATGGATTCTCATTTCGTGCTCGGCATATTTTATTAATGTATTTTCGGTTGAAAATGGGACACATTTCGCTTGGCACACCATTTAGGCATTTATACTTGGCTAACAAGAAAGATAACAATGGGCGTGAGTCATGATGTGCTCCTGTGATCATATAAAGACCCAGATACATTTTACGCGGGATGTGAGCCTGTCCGAATGTGTTTTACATGGAACGATGCCCAATTAAGTTCAAATGTCCCGAAGTCAACAGGATGCCGTTCGCGGATGGATTTTGGAATGAAACTCCTTACAAGATTGACCGTCCTAATGCGTTTTATGCAGGACAATACCATGCTCGATAGGGCAAGACGATGCCTAATTATGTCGAAACCTTCAAGTTAGCCTTGGATCCTAAGCGACCGTAATAATTTGAAAGCATGGTCTCGATGGTTGCATGGTAGTATGGGATGTTCTCAAGATGCCACGTGTGTAAATTGCATGAATGCTGAGTGCATATTATGAGAATGATGCCATGGTCTGCACATGTGTGGCATGGATATATATGAGTTACATGAGGAAATAAATTAAATGTTATTTCAGTGACTTATGTAGCCTATGCATGCTTTGATCGACCCTATTTATGAATTAAGAGGCATAAGAATATCCAACAGGTTGATGTTTGAGTCAGAAAGGCATGGACAAGTTTATGGATTTGTATGTTTTTTATTAGGACTCGAGAGATTTAAGTTGCTGCATGATGCTTTGAATTATTGTTATTCATGCCTGGATGATTAAATTGTGAACGTTGTATGCTTAATGGAATGGCGCACTCACATAGTGATTGTTTATACTATAATTAGACACGTGATAGAGTGTTGCATGTTGAGTGGCCTAATTCCTATTGATAGATAATGCAAAGCGAAGGCTTTAAATGTTTAGGGCATTTCCAAGGTGAATGACTTCCCTACACGAGATCTAGAAAGTTTACTCGTTGAGTTTTATCTTGCAGTTGTTGTTTTAAATGTTTTACAAGCCCTAAGCACGTCTAAGCCGTACCGCTACATTTGTTTTGGTGTGCCTATGGATCAAGACATCGAGGTGACCTCTTATTCAATTAAGAGTGTGAACACTAGATACAAGAAGTATGTGACCACAGTTTGGGGAGATGAAGGGTTGCTTAATCTATTGCCCCATAGGTTCGAAGCCCAGTACGTTTGGTTTGGAGAGGAGCATTGGGGCCCTCTTTGGGTATTTGATGGACCGTCAGGTGGGGGATCGAGGGGTGCCAGTCAATGCCCCATGGTCAGGGGTACTCCCAACAGTGATGTCATTAACCCTTAAGTGGACCCACATCCAGAGTTGGACATTGAGCCCAAGCCGGGGTTTATAACCTAGATGCGAAGGGGATATCACCCCTTTGAAGTTGCCTCGTAGTATAGAGGTGCTAGGCCAATCCCAAATCCTCTTTGGAAGCACGTGTATGGCTAAACTGATGGGGTGTAATTAGAGTTAACTTGTATTGGCTAATGGACGTGTTTATGAAAGTGTTTGTTGAAGCGTTCCTAGCTATTCCTATTTGCTAGTTGGGTAAATTATTTCTACTTCGGCTTGTGTATATAAATCGATAATACGAATGGGTCGGTGATGCTTCTTGGGATGTCGCAAGTAAATGACCTAAGTGAAAAGCGATGGCACGGGTTGTCACAATCCCATATTGGGTTGGGGCGTGACATGGGTCATATATGGATTTAAGACTCATTTTGACACTTATAATGAGTGAACAAGAAGGCCCACGGCCTAGGTTAGCGACCTCCATTGCAGTCCAGAGGGATGCTTGCTGGAAGCCCACAGCAGCAGCGGGGGCCGCGTTTGCGCGGCCCCTACCATTCCAAGTTCAAGATTTAGTTGAGATCTAGGTAGTAGTTACTCGTAATGCCTTTGCTGGAAGCCCTGTTTAGGACGTGCTCTAATAGTCCGCGTTGGTTTCGAGCTCTGATTTCGTTTGCAGAATGGTCAAGAGTTAGGTGAACTTCTCAAGGTTGAGGTCCCTGTTCTTGGCCGAGTTCAAACAGCTCTTGGAGGTGGTTCTACGTGGTGTTCTTTCTTGGCATAACTCTCTTTCCTCTGTTTAATCAAGTTCAGCTTCTTCAAAACTTTTTAATAAGCTTTCTTTTTATATATTGATCGATAAAGTACGCAGAAGATGCAGTTATAGTTCCTCAAGGTCGAAACTGATGACGAATTTACTACATGAAGTTATGGTAATTTTGAAATTTCAATCTGTGCAGCAGCAAATTGATAAAATCTAGTGCAGTTCTCATTTCTTAAGTGCAAACGAAGTCAAAACGGTTTGGATGCAAATTAAATCATCCTAGGCTGGTGTTTGGTGGTTCTACAGGTCTAAGGCCTCTCACTGCTCTTGAATCAGCCAGCCAATTCGAATCAGACCCTGCCTTTCTCAACGTGGTGATGCGGCCTTCTTATGTTCGGAAAAATTTGGAAAGATCCCAAGCTCTGTTAGTCGACAGCATACATCAAATTCAAACGCGATCGCTGGTTGCATTTTGTCTTACATTCTAGTGTTTACCAAGTTGATTTAGTTTATGGAGGAAAAACCACGACATGTCATTTTCCTCATTTTCCTTCTAGTGTTCATGGTACGAGTCAAATTCAAATGTGAATCATTTCTGTATCTTGTCTCAAAATTGATGGCTTCAGTTTTTGTCCAGGAGCATATATATCTTGACATTAAAACACGAAATTCGGCAAAAGAACACTTCAAGTGCCATAACTTTGGCCAAAGGGACACTTAAGTGCCATAACTTACGAAAGGTACACTTAAGTGCCACATTCGAAGAAAAATGGATCACTTGAGTGCCACTCCGGCCAAAATCCGGCCAAAACGCCAACGTGGCGTTTTTCCGGCGAAGCGCGCCCAAAACGACGTCGTTTTGCACGCTGACGTGGCCAAAACGGCGTCGTTTTGGGCTGACGTGGTAAAAAAAATTAAAAAATTAATTTTAAAATTAAATTTAGTTAAAATATTTAAAAATAATAATTTAAAATTAAATTTAGTTAAAATATTTAAAAATAATAATTTTAAAATTAAATTTAGTTGAAATATTAAAAATTAATAATTAAAAAAAAAAGTGGGGGAGGCGGTGAGGGATCCCTCGCCCCTCCGCCATCGCCCCCGCCGTCGGGAAGGGCCGGCGCTAACGCGGGGGAGGGTCGGCCGGGGTCGCCGGGCCCGGCGTGGGTCGGCGACCACGGCCGACCGGCGGCGAGGGCTCGCGAGCCCTCGCCGGATCTGTGGGGGCTCGCGGCCCTTGCCCAGATCCGGCGAGGGCCGGCCCTCGCCCCGGCCGGGGCCAAGGGCCGCCGCCCGCGGGGGTCGCCGACCCTTGCCGGATCGGGTAAGGGCTGCGACCCTCGCCGGATCTGGCGAGGGCCGCGACCCTCGCCCGATCCGGGGCGAGGGCTCCCGAGCCCTCGCCGCCGTCGGCCGGGGT
The DNA here is from genome assembly GCA_016097595.1 of Eucalyptus pumila. Classification (NCBI taxonomy): domain Eukaryota; kingdom Viridiplantae; phylum Streptophyta; class Magnoliopsida; order Myrtales; family Myrtaceae; genus Eucalyptus; species Eucalyptus pumila. The sequence continues at coordinate 32,040,099 of CM027848.1, read as the reverse complement.
CGCCGCCCCGGCCGGGGCCCGGCGACCCAGCCGACCCTCACCCCGCCGTCGCCGGCCCTTCCGCCGGTGGCGGGGCGGCAAGCGGCGGGCCGAGAGAGCCTCCCCAACTTTTTTTTTTAAATTTTAAATTATTAATTTTTTAATATTCCAAATAAATTTAATTTCAAAATTATTAATTTAAAATATTTTAACTAAATTTAATTTTAAAATTATTATTTTTAAATATTTTAAATAAATTTAATTTAATTAATTTTTTTTTGCCACGTCGGCTAAAACAACGCCGTTTGGCCACGTCGTGTGAAAAACGGCGTTATTTTGAGCTCCGTTCGCCGGAAAAGTGCCACGTCACATTTTGGCTGGATTTTCGCCGGATTGGCACTCAAGTGATCCATTTTACTCCGATTTTGGCACTTAAATGTACCTTTCGTAAGTTATGGCACTTATGTGTCCCTTTGGCCAAAGTTAAGGCACTCCAGGGGTCCGCGCGTCCACGAAATTCCAGGTTAAGTGGTTATGGTTGATAACTTCCACTAGCAAGTGAACAGATGATTAAAACTCCTGAGACTCGTAAATTTTGTCTTAAATCTACATATCGCGCATGTATCTTTTCTTAATCATAAATTGATTGTTCAAACATCAACTAGGCAGAGGATTCCTCGTGAATTCTTCGGGAAACATGTTCAAAAGAACAAGTAAACTGCGTCTCTCGGGCGATCAGACAGATTGTAGCAAGTGAAGCTAAGGAGCCATGAACACAGACATATGGCATCTCTCTACCGGTCAGTCCTCATTTGCGAGAGAAACTCGTCTTCATGTAAGAGATGTGTGCATGTTCAAGCTCATTGATAGGGATGAAATAGCGTACAGAGTCTCCATTTTCAGAAGTGGTGGTAGGGATCGGATTTATGTTGATTGAGATGAACGCTAGAAGAGTCCCTTTACGCCGTCTAAATCACTTGGAATCCAATACTCCTAATTACGACTCCTTTGTTTCAGTTCAAGAGCTGTGAATCCATAAACAGTGCACTTTTTCCCTCTTTTCTCTTCCTTAGTTATGAGCTTTCCGAGATTATGATTTTTCTATATGGTCTGCGAGTTTCATAGTAATTCGTTTGCACACTAGATGATGGGGCCACATTAAAATCAACGTTTGAAGGTGTCAGTCATTTGTTGCTTTATGAATTATGTTGCTGCTAAAATACTTTCCATTCTTAATCTGATTTCAAATCCTTAAAAACCTTTTATGAAGCTTTTTGTTTGTTGATTGATGAGCAATGATTTGGGAGGTGCGAATTTGAATTGGTTATTATATCTTCGGGAAGAACATGAAAGGGATCATGGCTATTGTGATTTGCGATCAATTTTGAAGCCCTTTCATTACCAATTCATGAAAAGTTCATACCGGGGCTTATGAGAATTCTCCTCTCTGGAATGCAGGTCAGATCGCAATCGAACAGTCTCAATGCCGAGAGAGCTTTTTGGAGCCAATTTTTTACGGGTTGTCCATGTCTGAGTCTTGTCACAGCTCACGAAAAAGCTATCGAGTTGGGATGGGAGCATCATTTTTTCAATGTTGTTGTATTGCGGAATCATACTGACAGAATTTATGCGGTATGCCAGAGCTGAACTTGCTACATCGTCTAAGCTTCGCTCCCGAATTTGCATGCTTATACCATGCTCGTTTCTTATTATGCAATGATTGGTCATCAAACTACTAAGTGAGTAGAATCAACCCCCGGGAATTCATAAAGACATACATTCAGGAAGACCAGCGAATGGTGACTCTTGTTTAGTCAGGCCGATCTGGGAAGTTGAAGTTCTGGGACTATCAGCGCTTCTTCCACATTGCATGCTTTGCGGTCAGTTGGTCCGCCTTCGCAAGATAAGCTTGCTTGCGCGAAGCAGATGGCTGCATGTTCGAGCTCGTCGATAGGGACGATACTGAATTCAGACTAATGGTTTATATGTAATGGGCTTAAGGCCCATCCGCCCAAGTTGGGCCCAAAAACCCCGGCCCACGGGAATACGGCCCGTGGATGGGGGAACATATAAAATGGAGGAGAGAGAGAGAGAGAACGTACCTGTTGAAGAAAACATAAAGTGAACGTACGTCTTCTCCTCTCCCGCGTGCTCTCTCTCTCCAAAGAAAAACAGTAAAGCATACGGCACGTTTTTCTTCCCATCAAGGCTTAATCGGATCGAACAGGGCCAAGTTTCTCTCCCTCAATCGGCATCGGTGTCTAATATGTGGCTAACAAGGTACGCTCGAATCCGTGGTGTGCTTTATGATCGATTATACGTGTTTTTTCCCGGGCTTCGTCTTCCGCATTGATTTAGGGGGTCGATTTAGTGTCGAATCCGGTTTTTCGGGAATCCGTCCTTCCCAACACAGACTCTCCATTTCCGGTTGAGGGAAAGATTCCATAAGATGATATTAAGGCCAGCGTTGCTTCATGACACGGAGTGTCGGTCTGTTAGCAACACATGCACCAAATTAGTGCTGGAGATGTTAATGTTTCGTCGTATGATCATGCATTCGAGAAACGATACGAGAGACAAAATAAGTGTTAGTTTAATTGAGGATAAAAATAAGAGAAGTCCATTTGAGCTGGTTTAGTCATATGAAATAAAGACCTTTCGAATGCTCCAATGAGAAAATGTGAGCAAGAGATAAGGAAATAAATGAAGAATACACATGTTTTGTAAATAGAAACAAGAATTGGGATGGAATAGAATGAAATTGTAAAAGAAAATGGCATTTTTATTTCTTTAAATAGTCCGAGAATGGAATTGAACCGACATTTTCAGTTTTTTTTTAAGTGGAATAAAAAAAATTAGTTTCAAAAAGTATCAATTAAATCTCTTAATATAAAGGTATATATACTTGAATAAAAATCATCAATTGGAAATATAGCAACATATTATCCTTCTCTTGGACCAAAATTCTAAGTAATGCTTCTGGACACTAAAGTTTTAATAAATTGCTGGGTTTACTTTGGATAATATAATAAAACGAAAAAATATAAGATGTGACATTTTACGCCCATTAACAAGGGAGCTTTATTTTATTCATTTAGAGAAGAGTGATATAAGGTATTTCCTTTTTTCCGATACTTGGCTTTTAAGACCGTGGATTGGTGTTTCCTAGGATTACAATTTAGGGCTAATACTACAGAAAACTCCAAATTAGTATGCATGTAACAAATTTACTTCAAATTAAATTTTTAATCACCAAATACTCCAAATTAGTACATGTATAATAAATTTACCCTCCCTTAGTTTTTATTAAATTTTGTCATCAAATTACTAAGTTGAATGACATGTAGCAGTTGACGAGTATACCCATCCAAGGTTTTACCCTTTATTTATCATAGGTGTACTACTTTGTGGCTTTTCATGATATTAATACAATTTGACAAAAACTAACGGATAGTAAATTTATCACAAATCTATCATTTAAGGTTTTTTTTTAGAGGGCCTTTTGTCTTTTCTCGGTGTACTGTTCATCACCCTCTCCTCTACTACGTTCTATCCTGGTTCTCGCCGGCTTCTCTTGTTCGATCCGGCCGATCCAAACCTCCTTTTGGCGTGAAATTTGGGGGTTCACCTCCTCTGGTAAGCCCCTCATTCCTCACCGAATGAATTCGGTTTTCTTCCTCTCTTTGGTGAGATCAAACCTGCCCTACATTACAAGAATCGTCCTGCTGCTGCGCTACTCGATTCCTTGAGGTGCGGTTGCTAGTGCGAATCCGGCTTTCTCGAAGCGGTTGTTAGGCATCCCAGCACCCTCAAGTAAAGTCCTGTTGTGCTACAGCCCTACTTCTGATCGACTGCTGGTGCATCTATCCTAGTACCCTCCATCCCGACCCCACTATGTTGCGGCCTTGCTTCCGAACGGCTGCTAGTGCGTTGCCAACCTACTTCGAAGGGGTTGTTAGGCATCCCAGCACCCTTCCCGATCAAGCTTGTCGTGCTGCGACCCTGGTCGAGGTACTTCATCCCTTCGAGTAGGAGCTATGTCAGGCTGTTCAGTCCGTTCGAGCTCTTTGGAGCCTCTGGCCACTGCTGCTCCGAGGTTCTAGCAAGAGTTTTGGTCTCAACGGCACCTACCTTAGCCTAGTTAGCCTCTCGCTTCTCTTTATCGCTGCTATGTAGAGGGTTCGGGTAGTAGTTGGCTGGGTATTACTGTAGTTATGGCTGCTCCATCTGCTGTGGTTGGAGTATTGTGGCCCAGTTGGGAGCTGGAACTGAGAAGGCTTCTAGCCCTCTCAATCAAAACAAGGAGGCCCAGTCCTCCTTGCTCACGAGCAAAGCTTCTGTAACAACGGAGACCTTAGACCGTGGTCATCCCAAGGATGCGGTCCATGATAAGCGTTCAAGAGGACAAAGCAGAGCGAGGTCAGCTTCCAAACAGCTCCAGGCCTCGCAAAAGCAAATGAGGAAACAGAGGCCCCAGCTGCCTGAACGTGGGCAAATGTTGCGAAGCTTGCAGCGAAAGGGTATGACCTTGCCTTTGTTCCTCCTTCGTTTGAGGATGATGTCCCTGTGATGGATCTCCCTGAAGAAGTGCTAGATGCGGTGGATCCCAAATGGCATGAGTGCCTGGTTGGGTACTATGTAGGAAGGAGGTTGTCGTTCCAGCTCACGGAGCACACGCTCAAGCTTACTTGGGGACCGAAGCTTGTTGAGATCTTCCCTGATGACCATGGCTTCTCTTTCTTTTGCATCCCTGACCCCGTGTTCCAAATGAAGATTTTGGAAGATGGACCTATAACAGTTGCAAAGGTTTCGCTCGTTTTGCAACAATGAAAGCCTCTTCTAGAGTTGAAGAGGGGGAAGCAAACCACGGTGCTAGTGTGGATTCGCTTGAAGAACCTACCTCTTGACCTCTGGACAGCCCTGGCAATTAGCGCCATCGTGAGTACTGTTGGCAAGCCTTTGTTTGTTGCAACGCACGGAGCAAACTCAAATGATCTCTTTTGCAAGAGTTTGCATGGAGCTTCAAGTTAATCAACCAAGGGTCTCCTCGGCCAAGGTAAGACTTAATGGAGTGGCTCGGTCTATTGCCATCGAGTATGAGTGGAAGCCAGTGGAATGCTTGAAGTGTGGCTCCTTTGGACACACTTGTGCAGCCTCTTTAGTTGGTCCGAAGGCAATGCAGGACCAGCGACGGGTTCGAGCCATCCCCTCCACCCCCCCCCGGTGGAGGCCCGACCCCCCAATATTTCTCCAATGTTGGTGGTAGATCTTAGTGAGGCTGAATTGGGGTGGAAACAAGTTAAGGGAAAAAAGAAGAAATCTCCCCCTCCTAAGACGTGCTTGGCCCATCCGGTCAACTCCGGAGACGAGGGGCCATCCCTCAAGCAGACAACGGCAGCTCTTAAGAGCTTGCCATCAACCTCTACTTGGAGGGCTCAAAGTGGGCTTCGAGCCCTCACCAAGGTGGATGCTCCCGGCTCGACAGTGGAGGAAGATCCCATTAGCCCTCCAGATGCAAACCCGGGGAGTGGAGTGGAGTTGAATGGGTCTACCAACCACCTAGATAGCTCAAATGATGATCTTCTCTCGCCTTGTCTATTGCCGAAGGCTCCTCCAACGAGGAGCAGCGAGGAGACTACCCAGGACAAGCTCTTGGCGCTCTCCCCAGTCCCCCCTCCTCCATCGGCTAGTGCGGCTCCCCCTCCGAGCCGTCACAAGCCACCGAAAAGGAGGTAACCCTTACTCTTTTCCTCTTTTGTACATATGTATATAGGATGCTAGAATATTAGAGGCCTTATCGACCCGACTAGGCAAGCGGAGGTTCATAACCTCATTATTTCGAACCACTTGTGCTGTATTGGTTTGGTGGAAACTAAGGTGCCATAGGATCGCTTCAACTCCATCTCCGAAGGTCTATTGAGGGATTGGTGTTGGATTGCAAATTACGACTTCTCCCCCAGGGGCAGAATTTGGGTTGGTTGGGACCCCGTGAGGGTTAAGTTTGAAGCCTTCTCAATCACCAAGTAGGCGATTCATGGGAACTTTGAGAGCCTGGTCTCTGGGGTGGCTTGCTGTGTATATTTTATTTAAGGAGATCACTCTTTTTCGCTGAGGAGACCTCTTTGGGAGGATATCATTCTCAGAAGCATCCATCTCTAGGGCAATCCTTCGCTTGTCTTGGGGGATTTCAATGCTATTAAGGATCCATTAGACCGTGTCGGTGGCTCTGAAGTTTGGCTCCCTTGTTTTGATGAGTTTGGATAGTGCTTGGAGCAAGTCGAGCTGGAAGACTTGAGGTTCGTTGGTCTTAGATACACTTGGACTACATCTTCAAGGAAAGCAAGAAAGATTGACAGGGTTCTAGTGAACACCAAGTGGAGTCTGGATCTCTCTTACTCAGAAGCATCCTTCCTAGCCCCGAGAATCTCGGATCACTCGCCTACGGTGGTGAAGGTGCTTAATCCGACTCATCAGAGGAAGCCCTTCAAGTTCTTCGACTTCTGGATGAAGCACCCGGATTCAACGAGATTGTCTCACAAGTGTGGGATGCGCAGGGGGTGGCGTCCCTATGTATAGGCTTGTTTCTAAGCTCAAAGCTCTTAAATGTCGACTCAAGCAGCTCAACAGAGATTCCTTCTCTAATATTTCCGCTAGAACTCTTGATGCGCGGAAGACATTGGAGTCCACTCAGGCAAACTTGCAGCTAAATCCCTTTTCTGCTGACCTTGCTGAGGTGGAAAAGAACCAAAGACGTATCCTTGTAGAGTTGCGTTCCTCTGAGGAGTCATTCTTCAAGCAGAAGTCCAGAGTCAGATGGCTCAGGGAAGGAGACCGCAATACCAAGTTTTTCCACCAATATGTCAACAAAAGACATTTGAGAAACAGAGTCATTTTCGTCCTCGACTCTTCGTGGAAACTGGTGACTGAGCCACGGCTAGTGCAACAGCGATTTGTAGAGTTCTTTGAGAACCTCTTGGCACCGCAAGGGGAGCTCGTTAGACCTTCGTTGGAGAACTTGAGGGAGGTTATCCATCATCCACTCTCGGTTGACCAGGCTGCGCTCCTTGCTCGGCTGGTTACAGAGTTGGAGATCCAGGACACTATCTTATCCTTGCCTAGGGGAAAGGCACCTGGGCCAGATGGTTTCACAGCCGAGTTCTTCAAAAAAAAATTGGGACACCGTTGGTCCTTTAGTAAAGGCTGCAGTGATGGATTTTTTCACCTCCGGAAAACTCTTAAGGGAGATTAACAATACCATCTTGGTGATGGTTCCTAAAGTGCTCAACACCACTTATGTGGAGGATTATAGGATTATCGCCTGCTACAACACTATTTACAAGTGTATTACAAAGGTGCTAGCTAATCGGGTGGCCCTAGCTTTGAAAAGCACGATAGACCCTTTTCAGACTGCTTTTGTAAAAGGCAGGCGGATCAAGGATAATATCTTGCTGGCTCAGGAGCTGTTCTCTAGCTTCCACCTTGAGCCTTATCTTCCTAAATGTGTGATAAAGGTGGACCTCAGGAAAGCCTATGATACTGTGGATTGAGACTTCCTTGAAAATGTGTTGCTGGCCTTTGGTTTCCCTCAGTCTGTGACTCGACTTATTATGACTTGTGTACGCACACCTAAATTTTCAATTGCTCTGAATGGAGAGCTCCACGAGTTCTTTGCGAGTGGTCAAGGTCTCCGCCAAGGTGATCCCATCTCTCCTTACCTTTTCGCTATGGTTATGGAGGTGTTTTTAGGGATCATTCTTAGGTACTCTTCAAGGCCTGATTTCAAGTTCTTCTGGAGGTGCAAGGTAGTGGGTCTTTCACATCTCTCTTTTACGGATGATGTCTTCCCTTTTTGTGAGGCTCATCTTCCTACGGTGGCTCTCCTTAAGGAAGGTCTTCATATCTTTTTCTCTTGGAGTGGCCTTTGTCCTAACCCGTGCAAGAGTGAAATTTTCTTGACGGGTGGCGCACCCTCCTTAAGGAATAATATTCTCTTGGAGTTGGGCTTTCGAGAAGGGAGCTTGCCAGTTCGGTACTTGGGGGTTCCCATTATCACTTCGAGGATCAGCATAGCAGACTGTTGTGCCCTTGTCAACCATATCACTACAAGAGTTCAGTCTTGGACCCACCGATTCCTCTCTCTTGCTGGTCGAATTCAGTTTATCAGGTCAGTTCTTCATGCTATACAAGCCTATTGTGCTAGTGTTTTTGTTTTACCTATAGCCGTGGTGGAACAAATAGAGAAAATCCTTAGACAATTCCTATGGAAAGGTCCAGACCTAGGCATGGGTGGTGCTAAGGTAGCCTAGGATGAAGTTTCCCTTCCAAAGGATGAAGGAGGACTAGGTATCAAGAGGCTCCAAGATTGCAATAAGGCCGCCATGCTAAAGCATATCTGGCTTTTATTCTCCGACAAGGAAGAGCTGTGGTGTAGATGGGTCCATTCCACTTTCTTAAAAAATAAGAACTTTCGGGTTGCCAGGAAGCCAACATTTGGATCCTGGGCCTAGAAGAGCTTGTTGAACCTAAGAAGGGATTTCCAGATGGCCTTCTACTGGAAAATTGGTGATGGCCAAACAACCTTTCTTTGGTTTGACAATTGGCACCTTAGAAGGCCCTTGAACCTGATCTTCTTAGATTCTCTTATCTACAGCTCAGGGCTCTCTAAGCAAGCCTGTGTTGCTGACCTCTTCTCAGATGCTAGCCAAGCTCTCAGGACGGTGCTTGAATTGTGGGGTCATCCTCTCTCGGTCCTGGCAGGTGTCCCGGATCGTTGCTGCTGGCATGAAAACTCTTCGGGCCAATTCACTATGGCAACGACGTGGAACTTCATCAGGAAGAAGAGAACGTGGGTCCATTAGTACTCTTTCGTGTGGGACAACGCCATAGTGCCTCGCTATCAGCTCAATCTTTAGCTCATGGCCAAGCGCAGGCTTCCAACCCAGGCTCTCCTTCTGTCCTAAGGTATAATTGGAAGTGTTGCCTATGCGTTTTGCAAGAATATGCTCGACTCACGGCTAGCATTGCTTTCTTTTGGGCTTCCAGATGCAATTTACCTTAGCGTAACAAATCTTTGAGGGAGAACTTCCAATGGGCAGCTACCTATTTGATGGGTAAAGATTTCTACAAGCGCATAGCCCATTTTTCCTTTAGAGCGCTTTGTCATATCATTTGGAAAAACAAGAATAACATCATCTTTAGAGACCAGCCTCTCTCAATTCCGGCCATGAAGAACCACCTCTTCAAAGTTGTTCGAGACAAGGCTATCACCTTTAGAAACGTCAAAGATAATTTCAAAAACAGAAGATTGCAGAGAAGTTGGGGCCTAGACCTGATTATTTTCACTGGGGACCCGTAGGTAGTTCGATCTGGCGGTGGCCTCTTCCTCGCTTTTGTCGTGTTTGGTAGCCGGTTGACCTTGCCGTGCTTCATTTTGTCTTGGTGTTGTAGTAGTTGTGCCGTGTTTTGCGGCTTTTACATCTCGTCACCATTTCACTCCTTTTGTTCCTACATTTGGAGTGAAAGTTCCTGGTGACGAGATCTTTTATACAATTAGCCCTTCCTCAATATCTATCTTACCTTTTACCAAAAAAAAAAAAAACTTATGGTAAATTTGTCATAACTATATTAGTTCAGATTTTTTGATAGTCAAAAAATATGTTTAGAATGAATTTGTTACATGTGTTCCACTTTAGGAATTTTCATGATATTAACCCTTAAGCGAGTTGTCAACCCTAAGAAAGGAAAAAAGAAGAAGAAAAATATATAAAATATAAAAAAAAATAGAAAAATTACAAAAACTTACAAAAATTGTCTATTTCAACGCAGGATATATCACACAGCTAATGCTAACTAGACTCACACATTATCTATTTCTTGCTAAAATTGACAGGAAAAGCTAGATTGACAAAAAAATATGTAAGAGTAAATTGACAAATCATCAAAAGATTTAGAATTAAATCTTCATGATTAAAAAGTTTAGTATTGAATCGGTTGTTGGATGATAGGTTTAGGATTTTTTAAATAATTTACTGATCAGAATTTTTAAATCTTACGGACAATACAATAAAGAATTGAGAGCAATTACATATCGTTGGATTGATATTGCCAATCCACTTCAGTGAAATAAGATAATTGGTTTGCTATTGTCGATACCTAATCAATAGGTCCGCTGGGGACGAAAGTACTTCAATCCCTGACGTAAGATGTGTCGGACGATACATAAGAGAACGAGACATCGTTACTATAACTGAACAAGAACGGTAGATTGATCGATGACCACTGCTGTCACTCGATGCACGAGTACGAAGCAAAGCCACGTGCATTCTCGGTCCTGATTTCACCCTTCATCGAGCCCCTCGACGCCTCCCTTTCTTTCAACCCTTTCTATGTGGCGTTTCCTTCCATAACTTACACGAGCATTTTCCAGGAACGATTACATGCGCACAAGTCCGCTAAAAGATTTGCTTCCTCAATCGAGAACGAAGGACCCGAAAGCCGTTTTGACAGGCTCATGTAGAAACCCAGAACCGCCACCATCCTCACCATCATCTTCTTCTTCTTTGAGCATTCAGTGCGGCTACTGCATGGCTTGCCGTCGCGGTCGCCGCCGGACAGAAGACGAACGTGCCGAGCAGCTGGAGCATTTAAGTCCAAGTGGTCCTTGCATCTTGAAGATAAACATGTTATATTCAGTTTATACTCATCAAATTAAAAATCCCCGTTTCACCATAGAGAATCCCTCGTTCATGGAAATCGAACAGCCACCCCTCTATCGGAGTAGACTAATTTGATCTGTGTAAATGTACCGATTTATATGCATTCAGGCCTATTTGATAAAACGGGGAAATCAGAGCCAAGAATTTAAGCACCGATTTTGGTGTTGACAATCTTAAACGTTAAGAGAGACAAGAAAGTAATTTGACAATGCTGGATATTTGTAATTTCTTTCCAAACATAGAACTTCAACATAATCGGTAGGCCATAACCTTATAATAGGCAAAATTTTAATTACAGTCAACTAATTTTTCTACTTGTCAATGCCGGTTTAAACTCTTTTAGCATTTCGTATTGCTTTTTGTCCTTTAGTTTAGTCCATTTAGTAGTAGTTTGGATATGATCTGGTCAAATAGTCACCATGCATACTTAAAAAGAGTTACCACGAAAAATATTAACTAATACATCAATAACAAATTTATCCCAAATTAATTTTTTGAAGCCCCAAACTAGTTTTCGCTAAATTAGATTAATACCACAAAAAAAATCAAAAATTGATACACATATGACAAACGAAGAGTAAATCTCCAAACCGATACATTTGTCAACTAACACATGTCATTAAATTTAGTAATTTGATAGTAAAATTTAACTACGAGAACTAACAAGGCACAAAAATTTGTCACAAATGAACTTCTTTTAATTTTTGTTTAATTAGATTAATACCACGAAAATCACAAAATTGATACATCTATAACAAACGAAGAGTAATATCTCAAACCGATACACCCGTTAGTTGCCACGTATCATCAAACTCAATGATTTGATGGTAAAATTAATCAACGGAAATTAAAGGAAGGTAAATTTATCACAATTGAACCTTCATTAAATTTTTCATTAAATTAGATTAATATTACGAAAAAATGACAAAATATTGCACTTATGACAAATGTAGAGTAAAAACTCAATTCGGTACATCCCTTCAAACTCAGCAATTTGACGGAATCTAACGGAGAGTAAATTTATCACTTGCATACCAATTTGGGGATTTTTGTGTTCAAAAAATTAGTTGAGAGTAAATTTTTCACGGATGTACTGGTTTGAGTTTATCATGATATTAACTCTACTTTAACACTGCCTAAAAAATGAGTACTAAAACTTCCATGTCATATGTGTATTCCTTTCTTACCTTAGCTCCTTTATTATCTTAGCTATGACAATTAAGGGTGTGTAAAAGAACTACCCGAAACCGCCTAATCCATGGGTCTAGTTACTAGTTCTAGGGATGGCTCTACTCACCCTCCCACTCAAACCAAACTAGTACATATTTCAATAATAATTTGAGATTATCATGTGTATTGCAAACAATCTAAATCAATTTAGCATGAGATTGGTGTTGAGATTGAATTTATTAATGTCTTTCCTCATGTTTTATTCAAACACATATAACCTGTTTGATATGAGAGGCAATATGTTTGAACCAATATAGCATGTTTTATGATAAGATCAATTAGTTTAATGTGAGTTTATTTTATTGATTTCACATATTCTGGAATGATTTTTGTGTGCATTTGGTTTCAAGTTCAAATGAACTTTTTCAAAAATTCAAAAGGATTTCGAAAATCATAATTTTGTTGGGGACATTTAGACGAGTTCCAGCAGGCAACCCGAACATCAGAAGCCTAGATGGATTCATGGAATCAACGAGCAATTCCCAATTATAATTTTTCAAAGCCAGCGGGCAATTTTCGGTTTTAGGATGAGAACCATTTACCCAAACTATGCTCACCCTCAGTGATGGTACACTACATGGGTGATAAAGGTAAGAAGTTGTTAGTAACAAGATCGTCGCCGGAGTCTACCGTTTTGCTGAGAAGACTTTCATCGCCGGGTTGGTTTCATAACCCGAGATTACGCTAATAACTGGTGTCATAAATACCAAGTGACCCTACTGAGTCGAACTAATACCAATTAAGCTGTCCAACAGGGACACGACATTTCGAGGAAAGATTATACTCGCGACGAAGTGGAACTTCCACTCCTTTCTCGTATCGAGAGATTCTAGGGGAATAAGCTCACATCGGTTCCTCACTTCTATCATATATAGCTTCTCAAGTGAGCGAATTCTGCAGACACATGATCAGAAACAGTATCGTCTAGAATCGATTAGCAGATGAGATAGATAAATCTAGAGAGAGAATCACAGTTGTCACAACACAGGATTCATTTCATACGCATTAAACAGAGCGAAAACTATAATATCGGATTACTGAACAAATGGGCAGAAAACGGAAGACACTAGGAGTCTCCCCCTCGTACAAAGTTATTTTACACCCTTTGCGCATTTATACATATATAAAGCATATTACACCTAAGCTTAGTACTACTTATTCCTGCCAATAAAAAAAGAATATCACAACCACAACACTTTAATCCGAGGCACCTATACCCTTGAACTATCTATCGCTGGTATCCCATCGCCACCACCGGGATCCTCACCTTGTGCCCTCGACTTCCTTTCATCAAAATCTCCCCAAAACTGTATGTTCCGGTCGCAGACCTGACAGTGAGAGTAACTGTAAATTTCCGTGACGCACCTGGTCTTATCGTCATTGCTGGAGGGCTGGCTGCAAGAGCGACAGACGGATCCATTCTGGTTGTAATGACGTACGTCTCTTCCTGAGCAACGTTCGTGACCGTCCGAGTGATGGTTTGAGTTCGAACTAGGTGGGCAATAGTGATGGAAGGGGAGTTGAGATTTGACGGGTGGCCCATGGAAAAGTTACATGGCGAGTTCGTGTAGTTCTTGATCTCATGAACATCGATACCAGGAGTTGTGCACAAGAATCCCAAATAATCATTGTAGCCTGCCAAGGATCAAGTACTAGAAATCAGAGATCTTGTAAGGAGAAGCACGTAAATCACCCACTCATTAGTGTACAACTACAACGGTGAACTATCCATACATACACACCATGTACTTCGAGTCATTTGTATCTTGACCTCCTGAACTCTTCAGTAGAACTTGTTACAGTCTTATGTCTAAATGGACTGTAGACCCTTCTCCATACTCTGTCAGGTTTATTTTACTTCGCTCAATTGTCACTTTCCTAACGTTTTCTAAATGTAAAGGGTAAATTTAAAAGTGCCACATGTTAAAATTTTAAGTTTCATATCGCAAAGGATGCCACATTGCTCAGAAACTCCAATAGATTTTGGACAAAGGCTGCTTTTACCGACACAAGATGTACAAAAATTTCTGTTGACAGATAAAAAGTATAAGGACTCGCTTGGCGAATGATATTAAGTTATAGAGAATTTCTAAATATTTCACCCTTATGCAACTCAGATAAGCTCCAATTCAACCATTTGGAGGAGAGCCATCTGCTTGCTGAGGGACCAGACAATTTATGACTTACGGTATGTATCCCAAAAAAAAAAAAAGATTTTTAGACTATAGACATTCCACATTAGAAGCAAATGTGTCCTAATCAAAGCAAAAGCAACTTGGAAGCACTTAAACCATTTCTTATGAAAACCATTCATAATAGTTATGAACAAGGATAGAATAAGGTAAGAGTGGAAAACCTGCATCAAAGACAAGTCCTGGGTCTAAAGCAGCTCTAGGATTAACATGACCACTCCCATAATCAAAAGGCGTTGCAGTCACCAGCTTCATGGCTTCAGTCTCAGAGTATTGTTGTGCCTGAAGAGGTCTTCCTGCTCTGTCCAGCTTTGCTGATGTTGTCATCAGAGCAGATTTTATGGAAGCTGGGCTCCAGTGAGGATGCTTCTGCTTTACAAGGGCAGCAATTCCTGCTATGTGTGGAGCAGCCATACTTGTTCCTGAGATCATGGCAAAGCCTTCACCTGCTCAAAGCAAGCGTTAACTATGAGTATTCAATTTTTTTTCCCTATGATTAACAGAGCTATTGCACAACAATATATATATATATGACAGCACGTGATTTGATTTCTAACTAGCAACTAGTGAACTATCTTCCACAAAATCATCAGAGTTTTCTACTTTTTAGTCAGGTTTGATTCTCAGAGCTATATTAGAAGGTGGCTCTGAAGACCAGGTAAAAGAAAAGCAGAAAACTATTACCATTCTTGTTTTGGACATTAAACTGACAAAAAGAGTAATGCACAATTCCATGGTTCTGAAAGCTAATAAAAAAACTAATGAGACTTGTTTGTCATTACCAACGTAATTAGGCTCGTCTGTCCCATTAGGTGACCATGCAGCCCAAATGAGAGAACCAGGGGCTAAAATATCTGGTTTAAGAAGATCCGCATCTTGGAAGCCGAAATCTTTTATGTTGGGTCCTCTAGCAGAAAATAGTGCCACCTGTGGTGCAGATTTGTGGAGTATAGGCATCAAGCCATCCCCTATGCTGCCTACAGCTTTAAAGCTCTTCACTCGTCCAGTCCAGTCTCTAGTGGTAGAGACGTTGTAATAATCTATAAGGTCCTAAGTAACAGCAAAATGCATTAGCAAAGTGATGCAGAAAAAATCTGACAAAAGCGAAGATGTGGATAAGCAAGCCCTAACAAAGATGACAAGGGTTAGCATAGAAACAACTACTACAGCAATATAAGTCAAAAACAGGATGGACAAGAAACAGTTATTACCATTGATCTGCTGACATCGGTGATGAGAATCCCTGGGACACCAACAGGGACCGGATCAAACTTGGTTCCTGGAGAAACATTCTCAACAGCAAGAACAAAGCCAATTGCACCAAGGCTCTTGGCCGTTTCTGAAACTTTCTTGATTGATGCTGTCCCTGTCACAAAGTTGAAGGAATAGCCACAGAGAAGAATGTTTCCCTGGACTAAGTTTTTGTTCAAAACTTCTGGTCTCTGGCAGTCAGAGGGGCTGTACTTCATGACGGAAGAATCCAGCAGTACATCATTTGCTGCAACCATGGTGAATGTCCGATTCGGCTGTGTAGAGGCTGCTCTCATGAAAAGAAATTAAATGTCAATAAAATGGGGAAAAAACTCCTTGAAAAAGAAAAGAAGTTCTGCACACTCAACATCCTCTATCATTCAATAAGTGTTAAATACAATCACCTACATCAACCAGCGCAATTAATATTATAATTCCTACCAAAACAACTAGCAGACTCATGTTCGGTTGGAAACAGCACATAAATCCCCAGGGAGCCTCAGAAAAATGTCAAATGAAGGGCACAAAGTGAAGCAACCACTGAAGTTCAAGCAGAATAAACACTGTACAACCCTACAGGAAGCACAACCGCAGATGAACAGGGCATCTTAAAAAGGTTCCAACGGGCTTATAGAATAAATAATAGTTCTTCATAGATGCTCACTCACATTCTTCCAGGAGCGTAGTGTTGTCCAGAAACACTTTAACAAGCAAGTATACATTTTTCATCCAACGGCCTGGTTTGCTGGTTGTCACATCTTTGTAATGCAAATTCATTACAGATAACATACAAATCTCCAAAACGACAAAAAGAAGAAAGGAAAAGAAAATTCATTCCATTGAAATACCGTCGAAATCAGAAAAGATCAAAATGGCACATTACTTGTGCTAAGCACCAATAAAATGATCTCACTGTCAAACTACTATGATCTGCCAATGAGAAATGTAATAAAGTTAAATAGTCGAGCTTAAAAAACTCACGTGATAATCCAATGCCTGGCAACATTTTCCCATTTCCCAACGTGAGATGGTTCTTGTATCTTCGGTCATCAATTGCAGCTGCAACGGATGTTATCCATGGGCTATAGGATACCAAAGTTTTAGGAAAAGGCCCTCCATTTCCTGCTGCCTGAGCGACGAAGACACCTGCTTTGACAGCTGACAGAAGTGTGGCATCAAAAGGGTTCAAAAATGTAGTTCTAGTGCTTGTTGGCGGGCTATTTGGTCCGACTGACAGACTGAGTATATCCACACCATCATAAACAGCCTGTAGGAGAAGTTGTCAGTTGAGTATAACCTTCCTTCAGATTACTATCAAAATTTGTTGACAAGCATAACAGAATTGAAGGGATAGATGAGCTTTGTAGATATATGCAACACTATGTGGAGAATCACCCATCCCAGTGTGCACCGAGATTCTCTGGATGTTTTCAGAAAGCAAAAGATGGCATCCTTGTGGTCAACACAAAAGCATATCTCATCTTCTGTGGTAGAAAGTAAGTTTAGAAATCAAAACTTTAAGTACATTATTTTTTGCAAGGTAAATTCCAAAATCTTTAAGTCTGAACCAAAGTCTGTGTGTGTGCCTGAGAGAGTGTGTTTAAACCAGAAATGAGGAAAAAAAAAGATGTCTGACTCTAGTTGGCATCAAATTGTAGAGATTTAAATTATAAGAGTCCTATATCTACATGGTGGGAGAGTCAAGAAATGCAACCAAAACTATAAGAATTCGTAGCACTTCTGAGTGGGTCATATATTTTGATACCTGATCAATTGCTGCAACCACATCAGCCACGAAACCTCCAAAAAGTCGGTAAAGTGCCTTGTAAACAGCAATCCTGTACACAACAGACTTCAGAGATTAATTACTGTCAGAAGAGCTGATTAAGATTGCTGAAGTTGATGAAGCCTACCTAGCTCGAGGAGCCATCCCACTTGCTTTCCCAAATTCATGTCCACGCACTCTCACGGGTATTCCATTGTTACCAGCAGCAATGGCAGCTGTGTGACTGGTATTCAAATGATTGAAAAAGCCAGAGAAATAAAAATTCATGAGAGAAAAAAATAAGAGGGAGTGAATGGAGATAGAATAACTATTGTCATTTTACTTAACAAAAAAGAGCTTGGACAAAGGAATATATTCCATCAAAAGACACATAAATCCTTTAGCCCCACTTATGGCGGTATTCATCACGTAAAATAACATGGATGTCTACTAAGCAACTAGTGTATAAAGCAGCAAAAGTATTCAATTTTAGATGAAGGAAATAGAACTGCTCTGATGTTGAACTATAGGATAATTCATTGCCTGTCGGTATTAGCACACTATAAGGAGACAAAAGTCACAAAAAAGAAAGGGCAACTCCCTTCATCTTAATATCTTATAGATGAAGCCCAACTGATTCAGATGCATCCAAAAGAAATGACAAATTAAATAACTAGTGATTTAGACATCACCAACATTGCCAAAGCCAAATTTTCCATAATTAAATTAAGCAGCAGGAACCAATACAAACAACTCTCATTTCCAAGTGTCAAAACAACATGGTTGATGAGATTGCAGCTTGGTTGCACAGTCACTCCATTAGCCATCTTTTATCATGCAAGGTTTACAGAGTGTTTTGACTTATTCATGATTTTTAAAGGAGATTGTCAGCAGACTATATTGCGAAACTCATCAAAGATATCATGAACAGCATGAGTTTTTTGCAACTGTTTTCTTCTTAATAACTACTAACTTGGGAGGGGCATTTGGAGCTGTTTTTATTGAGGATTTAGGTACTGATTAACAAGGCCGAGCTTGTTCTGTGAAGGATAACATTTTCCTTCCTATTTTAAAATCACACAGCAGGCTTTTCATTTTTCAATAACTACTAAATCAAATTACTAACCCAAACATAACATTGAGAAGGAGAAGCGATTCTATCAATCACCTCATTAATTACAGTGCCTAGGTTTCACCATACAGTGCCCTCTTCAGATCAGTATGGATCATACAACTATCATCAAATCAATCTACTCAGCATGTTGTTCTCGTCGCTGTGAAAATCTATCAGTCAATTCATAAACTCTCATTATTTTTAAGGGCTAGTACTGCAACTGATAAGACCTTTGTAGCATTTGTTTGTCTGCAGCAGTGGGACAGAATCTTTCAACCTCATCTTGGAATATACACATAGTAGAGAAATGAACAGTTCATCAAGCATGTCAAAAATATGAACTTCAATGCATCAAAGAAAAATTAAGAAAGTACAGATGCACAGGATATATAACATATAAAAGCCTAGTTTTATCTCCCACATCTCAACAAATAAAATCTGCTTTTCACAGGTTGCTAAGATGAGAAGGCAAGAGATCTAGATTATACAGAATTAGAGCTTGCTAAAACTCAATCTGCAAATGTTACAAGACCTAACCTTCCATGTCCATCGCCATCCAAGGGAGAAGCAAAATCAACGGAAGGATTAAATGACCCAGCTGCTATGGCCGCCTTGGCAAAATGTTGAGCTCCTATAATCTTCCCATTGCAAAAAGCCCTCTTAGTGTCAGGATCAACTTCACACTTCCCTCTGTACTTTGGTAGTGGACCATAAGGTTCTGTGTGTGAAGAGAAGCTGGGATGGTGAGGATAAATGCCCGAGTCCACAAAGCCAATCACAATGTCCTCTCCCGCCTTGGCATGCCCTCCTCCTGTGGGCCATACTCCAGTAGGAAGTCCCAGAAACTGTGGAGTGTGAGTTGTAAGTCTCTTCACCTTCCAATCTCTCTCCACAGATTTCACACCAGGGGCACGTCGTAGGATTTCCACCTACTAATATATTGGAAGGGCATAAGTCCATGATACACAAAAGAAAGGGACTACCATCCTAAAAGTCAGATGCAGAGAAAAATGAGGGAGATTGGATACTTGGTTTCACCTGTTCGGGAGAAATGTGAACAGCAAAACCATTTATCAGATGGCGATAGCTGTATAGTTTCTGGTAGGTTCCTCGATCAAACAGCATCCCAAGAAGCATATCATGTTTCTTCTCAAGGTGTTCAGCATAAGACGTTACCAATTCACTGGATGACAACCCAATTCAATGAGCCAAGGAGTAATAAAAGACAATACAGCAATAGCAACCAACATGTTCATCTGAGCAGGGGACTAGGCATGTAGTAGGAGGGTGAATGATATTTCGCTGATGAAGGAATGAATTGAGGTACTTCTTGCAAGGATAACCAAATAGTAATTGAGTTTATCTTTCTCCTCTTTTGTTTGATTGACAATATCTGTGTCAGTGCATGACCTAATGGCTATGCGTTACAAAATATTTGCCGACCATACCGTAACAACTTAATGATTATGGATTTAATATATTGGTTCATCACAATGTAATAATTTACACCTGAAAAGATTGTTTTTAAAGTCGCTGCTAATTCCATAAAGCACTGTTTCAACTACGCTTGATGGAGAAATGCAATGCCAAGAAAATGACTGAGACTGTACAAGAAACCTTGGTAACAATCCTAAGCAAGATTACACACCTCTTCAAAAGACCATAAATGACATAACAACAAACTACTCATAAAGTTTTATTTCCTTCCATCCTCTCTCCATACTGGTTCACAATCTGATAGATGCACGTGAGATGTAAACAGGGTCAAGAAATATATTCAAGTTAGAGTTTCAAGATAAATATTCGGTTTCTCTGCCTTCTAGTAAGTTTGCATTTGTTAAATGCTGATTTCTATCTAGAGTCAACCACAATGATGGGGACAAAGTTGACAACTTATTTGCCTAATACTCAACGACATCTATATCGACCAAATTCAGGGGAAAAATTAGTTAACTATGCACATCATGAGCTTCTAATCCATGCTATGACAATGATGATCCTTAAGTTAAGAACACGAATTAGAGAGGATATTGTCGTCAAATGTGGAATGCACATTCCAAGAAACACCATAAGTGCCAAGAATATGTCGAATGGCAAGTGCTGGCATAATAAAGAGTACCTTGTAGGATCAATCTTCTCATCAGACTCAACCGCAGTTGCTTCAAAACCATTGACACCACCTTTGTAACTTATGACAGGCTCTCCTTCAATAGTCACAATATAAACTTCTGCCTTCACAATAATTAGTAGAGCAGACAACACGATAGTCCTACACGCAAACTCCAAAGCTCCCATTATCGTAGTTATTGCTTATTGCCAACTTCAGCACCTCGAAATCTGCTTTAAAGAGTAGCAAATTAATAAATGCAGCAAAGATATCAAGTGATCAAATGACAGCATGAGAAACACAACCAACAACAAAAACAGTCTGTGCCGAGACGCCACCCTCGGTTCCTTCAAGTTTAAGAGGTTCTGCTAATTCTTGGAGAAGCAAGAATCAACCAGAAAGTGGTATCACACCCAGGGCAAAGAATCTCGACAGAAGGAGCTTCAGCACATGTGAAAAACGAGGTAATCCAGCACAAATCTAGCACAAGTGACGCAGAAAGGAACTCGAATAAAAATGCGAAAGCAAAAACAATCCGATCAAATATTCTCAGCACCAAGAGGGCGAACCAGGAGACCACTCAAGTCGAATCGAAACTCATTCCAGAAGCCGACATTTCTTAACAGTGTAGATGCTAACAGCAACTTAAAAAGAGAGAGAGAGAGGAGGAACGTACAGCTTCTATAACTGGACGATGAGAAAATCTCTCACTTAGAAAAGAGATCAAATGTCAAGAACTCGACGAAACACAGAGACTACTGCTCCGCGCCGATCGCGACGCGGTCACAACCGAACTTCGATTCCGAGTACGAAAGCACTCACAAAAGTGCCTCCGCCATCACTGAATCGCACTGTTTTCCGCACCACGGACCAAAATAAGAACGAAAACGGAGAAGCCGAACGCAGCAAAATCAAGCAGAAATAAAGCAAAAGCAAAAGCAGCAGGCGCTTGCAGGAACGATCAAAGCAAAGAACGACGCGACGCGACGAAACCGCGCATTCGCATTCGCATTCGCGTTCGCGCGGGACACGATCAGACGCCACGAGCACTGGACTCACATTGATCCAACGCTCCGAACCGACTCCCGATCGCTGCGCGCTCATTCACGGCGACGCGACACCAGTCGGTCGGGGCTTCAGCAGGGCAGCGCGGCGAGCGGATCGAGCGATGGCGACCCCGGCATTACCTTCCTCCACCGAGCTGGTGGCGGTGGTTAGAGCCTAGAGGAGGAGAGAGTTGTGAAAGCGAGAGGAGAGCATCTGCGAGCTTGAGTGCGAGTGGGAGTGAACTGGTGAAAGGGAGGGGGGAGGGAAAAGGCAGCGCCGAGGAGGCGTTAGGGTTTTCACTGTCGTACTGCGGATCGGACAAGGACGCCATTGATTTTCTCTCTCCTCCTCCTCCGCCCCCGCTTTTTCTCTCTCTCTCTCTCTCTTTCCCGAAGGGGGAGTCCACCATGTGAACCATTTTTTTCAAATCTCTCGGGATTTTTCTTTTCCCCAGCAAGGAAAAAAAGAGAAAAGAAGAATGATGGCGGAAAATCGCGTACGGATGAATAAAATAAGGAAAAAAAAAAAAAAAAAAAAACGCGTCTTTCGCTTTGCTTGCCGAAATGATAAATTGATGGTTCTTCGATTAAAGCGAAATTAAAATAAAAGATATGCGCAACGGTAAAGTTCCCGCGGGGTGCTGTCGGGGGAGGGAGCGGGCGGAGTTACGAGAAAGCCCTTGATGGGAACCCGATTTGAGACGAGAGAATGGAAGCGAGCATATCGCCTGAGGGAGTTTCTTTTGGACTTGGAGCGGATCACGGACGGACCTACATTTAATTTCAGCGGTTCATACCACAAAAAGAATTTTAAACTAGTATACTGACAACAGATCTACTTCAAATTAATTTTTTATGTCACGAAAATTTTCAAGTTAGTGTGCTTGTATCATATTTACATCAAAAAAAAAAAAATTGTGATTGAAGCATGCTCTTATCGGCAGAGGCCCAACAGAGATTATACATCAGGGGAAATTGGCTCAGAACTCCCGCTTTATTCACTAACA
This sequence comes from Eucalyptus pumila, assembly GCA_016097595.1. Taxonomy (NCBI): domain Eukaryota; kingdom Viridiplantae; phylum Streptophyta; class Magnoliopsida; order Myrtales; family Myrtaceae; genus Eucalyptus; species Eucalyptus pumila. The sequence goes on along the minus strand of CM027848.1, from coordinate 32,017,693 downwards.
ACACAGGATTTCGAACCCTTAACCTCTTTCGCTGGATAAGAGATTCAACTAATTGCGCTGTCCACGGGTGGATTACATCAAATTATTTTTTGTATCACAAAAAATTCCACATTAACATGCGCATGCCATATTTAGCTCAAAGTGATTTTCACATAATAAAATTCCCCAAGTCACCAAAATATTTAAGATTGGGAAATCCCTAATTTTGCAATTTGGAATTTTTTTGTAATAGTTTTGGGGTACGTGTGATCCCAAGTATTCAAGTTTAAGATTTTTTTTTTTGTAACACAAAAATTAGTTTAGGGTAAGTCACCAAAGTCTTAGATTGGGACATCCCTAATTCTGGTGGTATTTTTTAGTAGTTGCTTAGGATAAATTTGACACGAGCATTGCAATTTAAGATCTTTTAGCACAAAAATTAGTTTGGGATAATTCATCAAAATTTTAGATTGGCAAATCCATGTTTTTGGTGATCTGGATTTTTTTGTAATTGCTTGGGATAAATGTGATACGAGTGTTTGAATTCAAGATTTTTTTTTTATTGCATAAAAATTAGTTTGTAGGTAAATGCGGCACGAGTTAACAATTTAGAATTTTTGCTGACATGAAAATTTATTCAAACTAAATGTGACACGAATGTACCAATTTAAGATTATTTTTTTAGCATAAAAAATAGTTTGTGATAAACGTGGTATAGGTATACCAATGTGAGATTTTTCGTAATATGAAAATTTATTTTGAGTAAATATAATACGAGTGTATTAGTTTGAGATTTTTTTTTTTGTATTAACCTTTAATTTTAAGGTACTTTTCCGAGGTTTATCTAATAAAAGACATGTGTAAAATAAAATAAAATAATTTACACATAAAATCGTTTTTATCAAATTCAGAGGTTAAGCAGCCCCTGAAATTTTAGTGAAGGTCCTAAATCTCGGGACAAAGTGCCCTAGAAATTTTAATCCTCATGCGCAGAACGCAATCAAATCATCAAAGATTTCAATTGGTTTAATTAATTTTTTAAATGTTTTATGAAACATACATTCAATTCATTTCGATGAATGGCCTTAATATTGTTTATGTATCACTTAAAAATTGAATATGCATCATCCTTACATTGCACTTAGGATCCCATCATACTTTTTAGCAAATGAATAAAATTTCGTTGAATCATTTGAAAGATTTATGATTTAATTGCACTTTTCAATAAAAGGCATAAAGGTGTATGGCACATTTGCATTCCTACATAAAGTTTGGAATTAGAGTTGCAATTGTTTCTCTAAATTCCACGTACATGAGGCAATCGCTTGCAAGATTTCTACGTGGCAATCTAGACATGCCTATGTGCTAACTTTAATTTGTACTTTGAAAATCCATTAAACACTTGATTGCACCTTTGTGTAAAAATGTAGAATTTACTACATCAATTGAATAGTTTTGCTCAAAGAAAAAAATTTAGGACTTAACCATTTCCATGAAAATCTAGGAATCGACCGTAGCTCTTAATTTAATTTTTTAATGACTTCCAATGGACTTTTCGGGTACAAGTCGGCAGCGTACTAAAAAAATCGTTTCGTTTTTTTTTTTTTTTTTAGCCCATTCAATTTCAAGGGAAGCTACGTGGGAAGTCTCATTGTTCTACCAATTTATGCTCTTTTTATTGTGCAATGATTAGGTCGCGAGATTTCAGCACTCCACCTTTTTCCAAAATGGCTCCTCATCGTGGTAAAATTGAAATTGCCCTTTTATAAAGAAGCGATTGCGGTCCATATCCTCCACCTCCCTGTCTATTTTGTCGTTAAAAGGTTAACTAAAAGTTGTAACTAATATTTCTTCATTTCTTTTTAGGGGATACAGTTCTTGGAAAACATTATAAAGATATTGAGCTTTAATCATGAAAGCTTGTTGTCTATTCGAGTTACAGTTGTGCATGCTCATCATGCTAATGCAAGTAAATAGGTCCACAAAATCATCAAGAATCAAGTGAAAATAGGACATTAGCTTTCTCAAGATTCGAGAGGAACTTTATTAGCCCTTTGAATGATGGTCACAACTTAGATTTTACATCCTTTTGTTGAGATATTTATGGTTTGTCCAGTTGGATGATATCTTGATTTATAGCTATTGGAAGCATATGATAAGTTCAACCCACATACGTTGCATGAATAGTAATGTGAAATGGATGAAATACACATTTTCGTTGTTCCTCAATTCAATCACCATTGACCTTGTGTTTACTCAACAACACGATTTTGTCCACAAAATTCACTCTCGGTTGTTAATGCGCAGTGAAAAGGTATTCTATTTCCAATGGCATAAATGTCTCTTTTAATTTGAGATATCCAAGGGAGAATTGTAATTTGGGATCTAGGGTCTTTCTTCGTAGGTTGGGGAGCAGTTATGGAGTGAGAATGGTAAGTTACATCATCTTACAATTATTTATACACTTTAGACATGTGGAACACCTCCAACTACTTCACTTAACCCTAGATACACTAGATCAAAGAGACTAAATCGAGTAGTCCTCAATAGGCGCCTCCAAGAAGCCCATTTACCAACCAGGACAAAACCTAAGGGATTCCCATTTGGAACATTTTCACCTTGTCTTAAAGACATGTCAATTTTAAGAATTATTCTAGCATGCAATCCCAATACATATGTCAATGTCAAGGTGGGGTATCCTCTATCCTTTTACTGTGCTCCTGTCTTGTCAATATCTTTGCAAATCTCACTTATTGAAATCTCATTCAAGTAAATGGATAATTGAGATTTATTGAAGCACTGATAGAAGCATTATATAATGCAGAAAATTCACGTCATGATTCCATTCCGTCTTATGCAAGCCCTTCGAATCTATTGGGTGTTTTGCATCATGCATTCCTAAACTTCATCTTGAGATTTATCAGAAGTGTGCAACCGATAATAGTTTTTACCATTTTGTTGCTCATGCTCATCATAGGAATATAAAGTTTAGTGAAGGGGACTACGGAGTGGTTTGCATGAAACTTGAGAAAGTATCCTCGGAGTTGTTTAAAAAGTTGCATGCTTGGACATAGCAAACGAATCTTAAGATTGGCTATTAATGTTTTGAGCTCACAAACCCTAAAATAGGAAAATTATTCCAATCTTTAAAGTTGAAGATTCATCGAGGTTAAAACTTATGAAGATTCATCGAGGGTAAAACTGAAGAGTCTATTTGTTTGAATGAATACTGTTTTCAAAAAAATATTTTTCAACTTTATGGTATTTGAATAACGGAAAATTTAATGATTTACAAAAAACGTTTTTCATGGACTAAAAACAATAAGTTTATATTGGGGAAACAAATTCTCGTTATGGCAAAAAAAAAAAATCACTTTTCCTAATTTATCAAATAAATGAAAAATAAATTTTTTTCTGAAAAATGATTTTCACTCACTGTAAACTTCATGATAAAGAAAGTATTTTCCATAAAAAAATCCTTTTCAAGGAAAATGATTACTTTTAATTTGTTTGGTGGTATGCTAAAAATGTGTGACTGAAAACTTTTTTCGGTTATTTGGATCTCCTTTGGAATAATGAATGTGGAAGAAGGTGAAGAAGTGAGCGTTTAAGAGACTTGTTATACTTGGGAAAATGATTCCCTTTATTTAGAAATGGAAATTCGTTTTTAATTCTAAATGTGGATATCTTTTAACCCTAAATATTTTTTTTGTTGACTAGTCATTTTGAGCGAATCAAACACGTCAAAGTATTGAAAACTAATTTGCAAAAAAAAAAAAAAAAAAACTTTTTCATTGAAACAAACATACCTTCAGTGGTTTATTATTAACAACTTGTCTCAATATTTAAATAATCTTTGATAATTAATAAAAACAAATAGAATCGAGTTTTAGCTTAAATGATGAGTTATGCTCTATTTGTTTAGTCGAATATGAGATGTTTTTGGAAAACATTTTCCATAAAGCCATTTTGTAGGAAAATGTAATTATTTTTTAATATATAGCTGAAACCTAAAAACAAAGAAGAAAATATTTTTCACTGTTTGGTAAGGAAAATCTTTTCTTCTATGGACTCTTTTTCAATAATTATTTTATTATTTTATTTGATTTTTAATTTTTTTGGTAAGGTTTTTTAAAATTATTTTTATTTTTTTAAATCGATTTTTAATTTATTTTTATTTTTATTTTTCTTTATTTTCATCTTCTTCTTCTTTGGCTAGCCGAAGGTGAGCTCAAGCTTTCCCAATGCCAATGAGCTCAAGGCTCACATCCGACAAGCTCAAGCTCAACAATCTAGTGAGCAACAAGATCACTTGAGGCCCGTGAGCTTGATGCTCACTTGTGGCCAATTGCTGGCCGTCGTCATGGTGGTGATCGGCCAAGACAGAAGTAAAAAGGAAAGAAAAAGAAAAATACTAAAAAAATTGATTTTTTTAAATAGAAAAAGAAAAAAAAAAGGATGGAAAGGTTAACATGAGTGTGAGATAAGAGAGAGTGAGTGAGGAAAATGTTTTCCTCATCTTGAAAAGTGAAAAATATTTTCCCATAGTTTAGAGACTATTTTCCGTTGATGGCAAACGTTTTCCTTAATCAGTTCATTTTCCGTAAAATGAACGCCGAAAAATTTAGAAAACGTTTTCTTGAAATTTGGTTTACACAACACGAATAGAGCTTGGATGTAAAAGACACACGAAAATAGGCAACATTTCCTGGTAGGCTCTAATTTAGTTATTTTATTCAATGTTATATCACTCTCAAATGATTTGCACAATCAAGCGATTCAAGGTGGACTTGCTTGGACCTTGTAAACAAGTCATTTTAACTTGAAAGAACTAGGTTTACAATTGATGAAATTCTTCCTTATCAAATGCACTTTTTAGACAACAGCGGTATTTCATGAATTCTCGTTATTCAAATTATGAAAGATAGTTCTAAATATTTCATTAAGTAAGATTTAAAATGTCTAGAAAGTCCACATGTTTATTCTATAGTAGATAGAGCATTACTTTGAGCGTAGATGAGGATTATATCAGAAAATGAAATACACTTTAGGTCGACCACAATATTCATAAGTCATTTTTCTCTTTCATAAGAGTGAATGATTTTAAACTTTTTAGGGATAACGATACAACAAGTCTCTATGATTTCTCAATTTATTGAATGAAGTTACTATGCTGTTTTTTGCCAATGCGGTCGTTGAATCATTTTTTCCTTCTTATTTTTCAAGTTGGTCATTTCCGTGAAAGGAATTGCTGATACGCCCATAAACTGGTGGTTATTTTCACGGTCGACGTGTCTTTTAGTGGGAAAAAATAAAATAAGTTAAAACAACTAAATCGTTATATTTAAAATAAAGAAAACAACAATAAATAAATAAATTTATTAAAATATAGAGAAAATAAAATATTTAAAAAGATGAAAAAAAAAAGAAGAAGTGGACTCGAGGGGCCTCATGCCACACTGTGGCCGCCGCTCATGCCACTTGTGACCGCTATGGCGGCGGCCGCAGCGTGGTGAGGTCCAAACGATGGGTCATGGGGTTGCTCGACCCTTACAAGGGCAAGCCATTGATCTCGTGAGCCTAGATGGACTGGGGTCGCACGATCCCGACTAGTGGTGGCTTGAGGTTGGCAACTTCAATCGAAACACTAGGGTCACATGACCGCAGATCGAAGGCAGCAACGGATGCGTGTGGTCATCGAAGGTTGGCAAACCCTCACCAGCCCTGCCGATCTCACCTTTGTCACTGCCGTCGTTACCGTCACCACCATTGCCCTTACAACTCTCTGTCTCTCTCTCTCTCTCACGGGATTTTCTATTACTTTGCTCCATTCGGCATAACAAAAAATCCATGTCATCACTTATTTGTCTGGTCAGTATGGACATGACACTAACGTAATAGTCTATGCTAGCGTTTTGTTGGCATTTTTAACAAAAGGATATTACATACTCCAATTTTACACGAACGAAAAGTTCGCTCCCAAGTATGGCTTATGTAGCATTAGGGCCATATGAAAAGGTAAAAAAAGAAAAAAAAAATCATATATAACGGTTACACCAGGTGACACCGTTGATGTAGTGTGGTAATTGATTAATCACTATTGCCCTTACGCTATAAATCCCGTCTTACTTGGTGGTAGCTCATTGGTTACACCATGTTGTAAACATTGTGTGGAATAAGCATAATGTAAATTACTTTGCTGTCCAAAACAAAGTGATTGTGAAAGCAAGTAATCATTGTAAGTATCACGCATATAAAAAGCTTTCGATAATTGAATCGACACTCGTCAAGATAAAATCATGTCGATCTTCTATTCCTAATGGGATCCACATTTGAATTTGATCAACCGAAAAGAAAAAAGTGTCGCTTGAAGGAGCAGTAGAAACAAAAAATGTCAAGCTCGGACATACATTTATGTCGTGTACGCAGGTATCGAAGCCGAATCCAATTATGAAGGTCCAGATGGCTCCGCCGAAATTGACCCGAAAAAGACCTTATCCCCCCATACATTGAAGCTGAGGATAGAAAAGGCCCATCAGTCTGCTTTCACTTTCCAACGTTATTATCATATTAATAATAATTCATTGACTTATTGATTTCCTCACCAAATTATAGAAAATATAATTGATATCAAAATTCTATAAACCCTTGGTTACAAGGCACTACTTGGATCCTTGATGTCTGATTTTATCATAACTTCACCAATCAGTAAGGAACCTTTGTTCTCGTGTTAGGGCCGCCTCACTTGCTTGATAGTCCAGATGGATTAATAAGATTGTGTTCCTTATTTTAACGTATCGGTGCCAGCACTCCCAACAACCCAATGTTTCCCTCTATATATTTGTCTTCCCTAGAATGAAGGAATACCCTCTCATTGCTTTACATCCACATAAAGTCTCTAGATCCAAATTGAACTTGGAAAAAACCTTTCAAGGACTTGATTAGGTCCAGCCTTCTTATCCCCCACTCCTTGAAGCTAAGGATAGAAGAGGCACATCAGTTTGCTTTCACTTTTCAACATTATTCTAATATTAATAATTCATTGACATTGATTTCCTCACCAAATTATAGAAAATATCATTCATATCAAAATTCTATGTAGCCATGTATATCGATTTTTCTTTTGGAAGGTTATAATATTTTCATGAGAGGAAAAAAATAGTCAAAAACAAACTTGTGCGAGTGCGAAGTATATAGACAACATTATAACAGTTTATTACATTATTTAGTGTGGATAATTTCATGCTTAAATCGCTTACTGTAAATTTTAACTCGTGCCTTATTTGACGTATGAAATAAGTGGGGAAATTCGCAAACCATGATCAAATCTATTCAAGACAGGCTTGTTTATTATAATTAAACTAACTCCGACACTAATCTGTTATTATAGTGTGTACTAGAACATTAACCCGTGAGTTGCTGCGGAACCCAAAGGATTTAATAATCACAATACCATCAATCTTTTCATTATACTAAAAATTTGATATTGTAGCTTGCTTAATCGTTTTGTAGTTTTTCAAAATCTGTAGCACTCTTTATAAAATAAAATCATTTTGTTTAAATACTTATTCGAAGTGGATTAATATATCAAGATAACGAACCAAGTCATTTATGAGGGGTCCCACATTAGAACATATATGTAGTTTTGAATAAAAGAGACACTCAATGACCATTTCTATTCGCTCAATTATGCTTGTAAATTATAAAATGAATTGCGCATAGAAAACAATAAATTAAAATAACAAAGCAAAAAAGAATATGATATCATTTTGGTTAGTATTCTTTATTGGATGAACAAATTTATGGCAAGAATTCATTCTTTCATTCTAATTTAATGTGGCATAATTGGGATGATCTTATAGTCAACTTGCCTCCCACACTAAACACCATTGCTCCTCGTGGAATTTTAGTTTACTACAATAATCTTTATGACTACTTGTTTTGTTAACTTCACTTCCATTTATGAATTTAAAGAAATTAAATTCATAGTGATAATAAAAATTGCTAACAACATTACAGAAAATAGATCGGAACTATGTTGAATCATGTTTTCATATGTCAAGACTTACTTCTGCATTAAAAATTCGAATTAATTTTAAAAAAAAAGGAAGTTAGAAAAAACTGAGACAAAAAATTAAAATGAAAAAGCTAAAATTGGATGCATCCAATAATAATTCAATATTGTTAAAATAAAAAAAAAATGAAATATGAGTATTGGATATAGAAAAAGGAAATCCCCTCACATCAATTCTACAGTCCCATCACTCTCCTTCTCATACATCCAAAACAGAAAACTCGAATAATAATTCAATATTGTTAAAATAATAAAAATGAAATATGAGTATTGGATATAGAAAAAGGAAAGGAAATCCCCTCACATCAATTCTACAGTCCCATCACTCTCCTTCTCATACATCCAAAACAGAAAACCTTTTTTTCTCCTTATTTTATTATTAGGAAATTAAAAGAAAAAAGAAAAATCCCATGTTTTGTTTTATTTTTGGGGGGTCTGAACCCCATTTTCAGTATCCTAACTCGCTTGTCGTGTATTGCGACGGCTGCTTTCGGAGACCACATGTGAGTGCTGGCCCCCACCATGCTTGTCGCCGCCCTCGAACACCGCATGTGACTCGAGGAAAACGCTAATTGACTGTCCGAAAATGAAGTCTAGGATAGATTCCCCTCAACACGTATATGCTTATCATATAAAAACAGAAAAAGGAAAATGAAAAAAAAAAGGAAAAAGAAAACGTGTCCCTAAATAAATAAATAGATAAAAAGCCCGTGACGCGTCGGAGGAGATCATTCTGATTGGAAGAACCTGTGACTCCACAGGAATTCGAATGTTCTACAATACCGATAGAGATCCCCCGAAATTATTAGGCACTCCAATGCTCAAATTGGAACAATGAATGGAAGGAAAATTACCACTCCAGTCCTTTAATATATATATATATATATATATATATATGCCAATTCACTTCTATCTTTTCTGTGTTGATTTAATTTCTAAATATTTATGTAGAATTTTAATATAATCATTCATGTAAATTGCCATTGAAAACCGCTAATTGTTGGCCATCTTATGTAGTATTCTAATATGGTGGATGGTTTTTATACCGCCGCATCAGCCATTTCATGCAGCAATTGAGAGGAATACTAATGTGGATATTGAAATTTCCCGTGAAGGTCCTAAACTACATTGACAAAAATAGAAAGTTCATGACTGAATTGTCATTCATAGTATATGTTTAAGATTGATTGTGTAAGGACCGTAATGAATGAGATTATCCCCATATAATATGGCTTTCATTCAAATATTATAAGCATAAAAATTAAGCATTTCAATGGCTAGTCCAATAGGCTCGCTCAATTAGCTCAACAAATCAACTTTATAAATTTTGACGAATTGGCCTGCTGATAATACTTTATTGGCAAGCAAAATTAGATGGATCTTTCTTCTCATGTCGGATGGCTAGTTGAGTATTTTAGTGAACGGTGGTCGAATAATAGGTTCCAATCTAATAGATCTGGTTTGATAAATGGTGATGGATTGATGTTGTCACAGGATTGCAATTGAGATTTAGTTCCTCATCTCTTTAATTACAATTCAATACCATGGTTTTTATTTACTATCTTGGGATGTTTGATGATATTGTTTTTGATCTTTTAGCTGATTGAGCTTGGCACAACAATTTGGTTCTCCACAAATTATTTTTTTGGCATTTGATTTTTTTTCACTTGTTAGGTTGGGTTCATTCCCATGTAGAGAAAGTCCAATAAATTACAAGCTCAAAGGCTTGACCCATATGATAATCTACATGGAGAAATAATGTTTCTTACTATTTTATAATCCGTTGATGTTGGGGAAAACTCTTTTGTTGTTTTGAAGTTGATAAAACTCATTCAAAGTCTATTATGAAGATTTCCAGACTTCTGTGTCAATATCTGAAAACTTCCAAACTTTGTGTCAAAGTCTGCCCACATTGACAAATTTCAAACTAAATGCTACTGAAGAATGAAGACTTATCCAGATGCGAGATTTTTTTTTATCTCTTCAAGAGTTTGATTCGTACGGTTTATGAATGGCTTTTTAGTTGAATATATCACCTACATGATTGATTACCTTTATTGAAATCAATTTTGATAAATCAAATCTTTTTAGATTAGAAGTAAATATTGAAAGAATTTACTTATGGAAACCAAGATCATGATTATATGGACCAACAAAATTGATGGACTTTCATCACAATCTTCAAACGACCGAGATCTCTTTGATTGATTATATCCAATTGGTAGATTGGAAGAATTCCTTCGGAAAGTGCCAACGGTCGAGAAGGCATGAAGGAGTATTTAAAGTGAACTTTCTAGTTGTTCGATAGCATGCATGAAAGAGAAATTTCAAACTCTGAAATTTTCCATTTCCTTGTTACTCCAAATACTGAGCTCAAAGTTGTATACAAAAGAGAGAAACACTTAGTGTAACTTCGTGAGAGACTAGTAGAGACTCGTCACTTTGAAGTCGAGATCGCAAGGTTGTAAAATTTCTTTTGATTCTTAGTGGAATCCAGCCAGTAGGCTATCAGCATGGAGAGTTGACGTAGGCTTGATCTAAGCCAAACTACTATAATTTCTATGTTCTTATTCTCTTCCCTGAACTCCTTTATTTTGTCCATAGTTCTATTTAACTGCTAAAGTCTGAACTTGCTTTAAGTCTCTTATTCTTCAGACTCTGTTTTAGAAGCAAAATATTTCTACTGTTTCTTGTGAAAAATTGTCTTCACACCTATTCACCCCCCTCTAGGCGTTCATACTAGCACTTACAATTGGTATCAAAGCATGTGTGTTGGTATCAAAGCATGTGTGTTTATTTTATTAAAGTGTTTTTACTTCTAAACTAAATATCTATGACTAGTATTTTGGCTCCAAAATTGGTTGAAGGTTAAAGCAACACTAAACCTCCTTACTTTGATGGGAAGGAGTACAATGTGTGGAAAAATAAGATGAAGGCATTTGTGAGATCGAAAGATCCCTTGGAGTGGGATGTGGTAGAAAAAAGGGATCAATTCTAAAGTTACATCAACCTCAGAAAGAGGAAAAGAAGTAGTAGATGCTGGCAAAACAACAAAAGCAAAAATAACTAAGAAACAAGCTCTTGATGCTAAAGCTATCTACTCTTTATACTGTGCCTTATCTCTTACTAAGTATAACCAAATTTCTTCTTGTGAAACAACGAAAGAGGTTTGGGACAGATTGCATGTAACCTACGAAGGAATGATCGAGTAAAGGAAACAAAAATCAATATTCTACTCGAACAGTATGAAGCCTTCAAGGTGAAGCTTGGAGAATCCATTACTGATATGTTTAGTCACTTCACAGAGATTGTAAACAGCCTGGCTTATCAAGGTCAACTAATCTCAGGACCAATGAAAGTCAATAAACTGTGGCGTGGACTTTCTAAAGAGTGGAATCATGTGAAAACATCAATTAGAGAAACTCAGAGGATCATGCCTCTATCCATAGACGAACTAGTAGGCACGCTTCAATCATATAAAGTGGAGTAGATCAATGAGGAAGAAGATCCAAGAGGTAAGAAGTCAATTGCTTTAAAATCTAACAATGATTCTAATGATACAGTTTCATATAACGATATGGATCATGAGGAGCTAGCACTTATGATCAAAAAGTTCAGAAAGTAAAATATAAAGTGAAGAAGATTCAACTGAAAGAAATAGAGCAAGCAAAATTTTCAGAAGAAATCAACTAAGGACAACGAAACCGGTAAAGATGTAATATGCTTCGAATGCGAAAAAAAAAATGGGCATATTAGACCTAACTGTCCTTTATTGAAGAAAAATAAAGGAAGAACTGAGAAATACAAAAAGACTCTCAAAGCAGAAACCTGGAGTGACACTGAGTGTGAGGAAAGTGAAGAGGAATATGCCAATATATGTATAATGGCCCATTTCGATTCAGAATCAGAATCAGAAACAGACTCTAATTCATATTCAGATCAAGAAGTTAAGGTAAGTAACTTAAAAATTCTTGTTAAAGTCTCGAAGTACATAGAAAAACTTTTTCTTAGTCTCAAAATCTCTCTTAAAAGGATTTCCGAACTAAAAAAATGGAGAATTCTAAACTAAAGTAACATGAAATTTCTTGGAAAGAAAAATTTGAAAGTCTAGAAAAAAGTTTTGTTAATTTGAAAGAAAATTCTGATTCTCTTGCTAAGGAAAATGCTATTATGAAAGAAGGTCTTTCGAATATTTCAAAAAGATTTTCAAAAGGATCTGAAAAGTTGGAGAAAATTCTTTCAGTACAAAGACCCTATTTTAACAAATCTAGTTTATGAATGACTTCAGAAACCATTCCGTTGATTAATTTTCCCAAAGTAAAAGAGAGACTCAAACAAAGACCTATAAAGGCATTTTACAAAAATCATTTTCAAAGAGTTTTTGTAAAACCCGTTGACTGAAATGCACTCAAATGTTCAAAGTGTAACGGCTTAGAATATTTTGAGAAAAAATGTCCCAAAGTTTGGAGACTTGTTAAGAAGGACTGGACAAAGACCGTTTTTAATACTAACTCTCCTGGACCCAAGAAAATCTGGATACCAAAGAAAACTTGAGTTCTTCTTATGATCATAAGTTACTATCAAGAGAAAGATTAAATGGTATTTGGATAGTGGCTATTCGAGGCATATGACATGAGACTCAAGCTGCTTTATAAAGCTTGTTAGACTGATTGAAGGAAAAATTTCTTTTGAAGGAAATAGCAAGGGAAGAATTGTAGGATGTGGAACTGTGAAGATTGGAAGCCTGACTATCAACAATGTTTCCTTGGTGGAAGGTTTGAACTACAATCTTCTCAGCATAAGCTAGCTTTGTGGCATTGAATTCAAAATCAAATTCCAAGAAGGTATTTGTTTTGGAATGAGTCAAGACTTCTCTCAATCCTTCACTAGTCAAAGGCATGGAAATATTTATCTTTTGGATGTAAATCTAGAAAGTTCTCCGTGCCTTATATCAATCCAAGATGAAGCAAGTCTCTGGCATCGAAAGCTTGATCATGTTAACATGAAGCAAATTGCTAAGATTTTTTTTTAAAAAGCTTGTTCATGGTCTTCCCAACCTGGCTTTTCAAAAGTCTAAGTTATGCACTTCACGTGTCTTAGGAAAACAGGTTAGAAGTACCTTTAAACCTGTAAATCAAGTTTCTACCAATCGAGCTTTGCAGCTTCTGCATATGGACCTTTTTGGACCAACCAAAACTCAGAGTATTGGTTGAAATAAATATTGCCTAGTAATCATAGATGATTACTCTCGCTTCACTTGGGTCTACTTTTTGGCAAGTAAGTCTAAAAGTTTCTCTTACTTCTCAAAGTTTGCAAAGATGGTTCAAAATGAAAAAGGTTATACTATTTCAACCATACGAACTGACCATGGAGGTGAGTTTGAGAATCGGGACTTTGCAAAGTTTTGTGATGAATTTGGTTTCCAGCATGTTTTCTCTTCCTCATACACTCCAGAACAAAATGGGATTGTGGAAAGGAAAAACAGATCTTTACAGGAGATGGCCAAAACCCTCTTAATTGAGAGCACATATCCTCTCGATTTTGGGCGGGAGCAGTTTTTATAGCTTACTACATTATCAACAGAGTGTTCTTAAGGCTTATCTTGGAGAAAACTCCATATGAAGTGTATAAAGGAAATAAGCCAAATGTTTCTTACTTCTATGTCTTTGGCTGTAAATGTTTTGTTTTGAAGAATGCAAATGATCGAACTGGGAAGTTTGAAGAAAAATCTGACAAAAGAATCTTCTTTGGCTATTCTACTTCAAGTAAAGCTTACAGGGTCTTTAACAAAATGACTCAATCTGTAGAAGAATTTATGAACGTCAAGTTTCAAGATTATGAGTAGACTCAACCAGACTAGACTCAACTTGAAGAGTCTGAACCTGTTCCAGACTTTACAAAGTCTACTTCTCCCGAAGAGATTCAGACTTCTGGAGAACAACAACAAACAAATTGAGAAGTTTCAACCGAAGTAGAGGATCAACAGACTTTCCAACCAAGCAACAACTGGAAGCACAATTTGAGTCATCCCAAAGAACTCATCATTGGCAACATTGATGAAGGAATTCGAACCAAATCTAAAAGGCGAGAAGAGTCGAGTGCTCTAGCACTTGTTTTTGAGATAGAACCAAAAAGTGTAGATGAAGCCTTGTCTGATGAAAGCTAGATCGAAGCCATGCAAGAAGAGCTCAAACAATTCAGCATCAACGATGTTTGAGAGCTAATTTCAAAACCTAAAGGTAAATCTATAATCGGGACAAAATGGGTCTTCAGGAATAAGGTGAATGAGAAAGGAAAAGTCATCAAGAGCAAAGCAAGACTCGTGGCAAAGTGATATACTCAAGAAGAAGAGATAGACTATCACGAGACCTATGCACCAGTAGCGAGGTTAGAAGCAATTAGATTATCACTTGCTTTTGCTTGCTATAAATTTTTTTGGTTATTTTAGATGGATGTCAAAAGTGCCTTCCTTAATGGGTTCATTCAAGAAGAAGTCTATGTGGAACAACCACCAGGATTTGAAGATCCAAGAAAGCCAAACTCAATCTACAAACTGAAAAATGCCTTGTATGGACTAAAGCAAGCACCTCGAGCCTAGTATGAAAGGTTAAATAAGTTTTTGATATATAATGGTTTTAAAAAAGGAAAAGTAGATACTATTTTGTTCATAAAGAGAGAAGGAAAAGATTTTTTTACTGGTATAGATTTATATAGATGACATTATCTTTGGTTCTCCTAATGAAAATTTAAGCAATAAATTTTCAAAGTCTATGCAAGATGAATTTGAGATAAGCATGATGGGTGAGTTAACTTTCTTTTTAGGATTGCAAGTCAAACAGTCGAAGAAATGTATATTCATTCACCAGGAGAAATATGCCAAAGAACCGATCAAGAAATTTGGATTAGATAATTACAAAAAGACAGAGACACCTATGTCAAGTTTCTCGAAACTGGACAAGAATGAAAAAGGGAAGAAAGTAGATCAGAAGCTTTACAGAAGCATGATCGGTTCTCTTCTTTACCTTACTGCATCTAGACCTGACATTTTGTTTAGTGTTTATATTTGTGCTAGATTTCAGTCTGATCTCAGAGAATCTCATTTAAGTGCTGCAAAACGTATAATTAAATATGTGGAGCTGGGTCTGTGGTATCAAAAGAATGAGACTTTACTCTTCTTAGATATTCAGACGCTGATTTAACAGGTTGTAAAGTAGATAGAAAGAGCACTTTTAGAACCTGTCAACTGCTGGGAAATAAGCTGGTATCTTGGTTCTCAAGAAAGCAGAGTACTATAGCTCTATCAATAGCAAAAGCAAAATATGTGGCTCTTGAGAGCTATTGTTCTCAAATTCTATGGATAAGACAACAACTAAGAGATTTTGGAATGGAAGAATCGCACACCGAAATCAAATGCAAGAAAACTAGTGCCATAAACCTCACCAAGAATCCAATTCTTCATTCAAAGGCGAAGTACATAGAAATTCGACATCACTTTATAAGAGATCATGTCCAGAATGGGGAGATTATGATTCAGTTCATTGATTCAAAGAATAAACTAGTAGACATCTTCACAAAGCCTTGGAGAAATATCTATTTGAGTCTATTCGCACCAAACTAAATATTATTTATCCTCTGGAGTAAAGTCTGGAGTTGACCAAACTCAAAATTTCTAGACGCTACTTCAGTAAGAAAATGTCTCGAATCCAGGTATTTTATTTTTGGAATGAAAAGGTATGTTTAATTGAATCGTTGCTTGTCTATTTTATTTGTAGAAATTATCTTTTTCGAATTTTTGAATTTTTGGCAGTTTTTATTTCGAAAAAACAGTTTTCTTTTTCCTTATGACGGTTCGATTATTTCATTGTGATGTTTCATCTTCTTCATATATACCCTCTTGTATTCTTTTCGAGCATTTCATTCCAAACCCTAAAATATAGACTCTTTATTCTCTCGTCTCTACTTTCAAGTTTGTTCTGCAAGTTTCCATCTTTTTCTCTCGAAGCTGTCCAAGAAATTCTCCTAGGCTACAAGAATGTCTTACCAAAGGAAATCATCTCGGATTGCAAGCAAGGGGCCACAAAATGTGCCTGAAGGGCAGACGCATTTTGATCTTATAGAAGAAGACTCTCCTCAGGCATCTCCACAGCAAAACCCGAAGGACACTTCACAGAATCCTCCTTGTGAATCTTTGGAAGAGGAAGTTGAACAAGATGCCGTTCCTCTCCGCACCTTGACCCCCTAGGTTCTGTTTAAGTTTTATGATCATCTGAAAAAGGGTGGTTTGCCAATGTCCTTTAATACTGATTTTCTAAGAGAGCACGGTTACAAGAATGAAACTTTGTTTCTGAGAACGATGAAACGTTTAGGAATAGCAAAGAAAGGAGCAGCAGATGAGGCTTTCCTTAACTTTCCTGTCGATCCTCGTTTTAGCACTTTCAATCAGCTTGAAAGCAAAGACGATGATAAAAGGATGTTCTCGAATTTTCAATCGAGGATGGGCATTGCTACTGAAATGCCTAGTGTAGGAACGAAGCTTTTTCGTTCTAAGGATCACAAAAAAGTTTACTCTCAAATGCTGAAAAGAGGGATGATGAACCCTCGATTGGTCAATTTTGACTTTTTAGACTCGATCAAGGTGAATTTGAGGGAAAAATTGGCTTTCCTTCAACTTGAAGACTTCTGCTTTGAGACAACTATTGCTTATTTGAACTTGATTGCCTTTTTCTATTCAAATATTTCTTTTCTTAACTAGGATTATTTTAAATTCACTATGAGTGATAAAGAATATCTGGTGGATGTTGACACTTTGGCTAACATTATTGTGGTGGAAATGAGTGGTTTCCAACCGATAAATGTCTCGGTTGGTCATGCAACAAGATTCCTTGTTAGGGACAGACTACCCGAAGGAAGCATCACTTATTCTAGAATGATAACCTCAGATGTCTTGTTGCACAAAATTGTCATAAATTGCATCAGACCAAAGGTTGCTTCAAAAACTAATGTTTGCTATCTCCAATGGTATGAAGTTCTCACTCCCTCATACAATCCTAATGCACATGTATAGGACTATTATGAAGAACAAGGGACAGCTACTTTACTTGGCGCTGGTCACAAAATTATTCAGACATTTTCAAATCGAGTTTCCTACTTCTATCTACACTCGAACTGTAGCTCCTATGGTTATAGGGCTTAAAATGGTTTCAAAGATGAGGTTAAAAGATCTTAGCAAAGCTATAGAGCACTTGAAGAAGGAATCTTTTAGCAAAACTAAGGAAGAATCTGCTACAAGAAAAAGAAAATGCAAGAAAATTGTGAAAGAACCTATCAAGAAGAGAAGATTCCTCATCCTGTAGGACGAAGAGGATGATGATGATCATACCATTTTTACCTTGGCCTTGAAAAATTTTCAGAGTTTTGTGGGTTTTGAGCAACCCAAAGAGATAGGAGAAGGAGGGAGAGCAGACACAGAGCAAAGAGAAGAAGGAAGAGAAGAAAGAGAAGAAGCAGGAAGAGAAGCTGCAGCAGAAGAGGGTCAGGATGACTCCTATGAGACAACAGTTGCAATATCCTTATTTGAGGATTCTGAAGCAACAAGGAGTGTCCAAGTAGGAGAAAGAACAAAAAAAGAACATCACTCTCATGCTGGAAATGAGAAAGAACAAGTAGAAGTTTTCTTTACTCCACCTGTAGGCAAAGAAACAGGGGGAGTTCGTGAGAAAACAGGTACTTCTTCTCATCTTTTTGCAAGTGATGATATGAGTCGATCTCCTACCGATCCAGAAGAAGTCCATGCTTCTCATTTTCCTGAAGTCGATATTGGAGAATCTACTCCAAGTCTTGGAAGTAGAGGAGTTGATGTTCCCTCATCTCTCAACACTCCACGAACTGAACGTGCTAAGGCTAGTGCGCAAACAGAACCTAATGTAGACTTTCAAAGGTTGCTTGAGCTCCTTGTGGAGATAAAAGCACATCAATATGGATGGAGTGTGAGATTTAGAAGCTTTAATCTACTTTGCAATCTTTTTCAAATTCTCTCAATGAGAAGGTACAGTCTTTAAACTTTCAAGTTCAAGCTTTACAATAGCAAGTTTCACAGACTGCCAAGATAAAAAATGTTGAGAAGCTGAAGGAGACAGTGCGAAAGCTGGAGGAGATAGTTCAATCAATGGGGGATTTCCAGCTTGTTCAAATTTCAAGACAAACTTGATTTCATCCTACCTTTTATAATCTTGATTTTCTCCCCCTTTTTGTCTCCACTTTTTGCTGCTGACAAAAAGGGGGAGAATGTGCAGATTTGCTTTTGACCATTTATTTTTTGAACTTAACTTTTGCAGACTTGATTCTATGTTTGGTTGTTGCAGAACTTTTGTAGAACTTTTGTGGTCATGATTATGGATATGGATGAATACTTAAATCTTGATATATGTTTAATTCTTCAAGATTAACTTGTTTTATGTGGTTACAAAATCGATGCTATTGAGATCCTTATCTATTTGTTTCTTAGATATCATGTACTGCTAAAGTATTGTTTTGCAGGTCATAATTTCTTAAATCTGCATAGAAGTTTTGTCATCATAAAAAATGAGGAGATTGTTGGAGAAAACTCATTTGTTGTTTTGAAGTTGACAAAACTCATTCAAAGTCTATTCTAAAGATTTCCAGACTTCTGTGTCAAAGTTTGAAGACGACCAGACTTTAGTGTCAAAGTCTGCCCACACTAACAAATTCCAGACTGAACGCTACTAAAGAATGAAGACTTATCCATATGCGAGATTTTGTTTATCTCTTTAGGAGTTCGATTCGTATGGTTTATGGATGGCTTTCTAGTTGGATATATCACCTACGGGATTGATTATCTTTATTGTAATCAATTTAGATAAATCAAATATTTTTGGATTACAAGTAAATATGGAAAGAATCTACTTATGGAAACCAAGATTCTGATTGTATGGACGAACATGATTGACGAGCTTTCGTAATAATCTTCAAATGGCTCGAGATCTCATTGATTGATTCTGTCCAACGGATAGATTGGAAGAATTCATTTGGAAAGTGTCAACGGTCTAGAAGGCATGAAGGAGCATTTAAGGTGGACTCTCCAGTTGTTCGATAGCGTGCGTGAAAGAGAAATTTCAAAGTCTGAAGCTTCCCATTTCCTTGTTACTCCAAATATTGAGCTGAAAGTTGTATACAAAAAAAAAAAAGAAACACTTAGTGTGACTTCGTGAGAGAATAGAGACTCGTCACTATGAAGTCAAGATCGCAAGGCTGTAAAATCTCTTTTGATTCGTAATGGAATCCAGTCAGCGGGTTGTTAGCATGGAGAGTGGACGTAGGCTTGATTTAAGCCAAACCACTATAAATTTTTGTGTTTTTATTTTCTTCCCTGAACTCTTTTATTTTGTTTATAGTTCTATTTAACTGTTAAAGTCTGAAATTTTTTTAACTCTGTTATTCTTCAGACTCTGTTTTAGAAGCAAAATATTTCTACTGTTTCTTGTGAAAAATTGTCTTCACACCCATTCACCCCCCTCTAGGTGTTCATACTAGCACTTACAGTTGAGACATAGCAGTAAGAGAGAAAGAAAAGGCATGAAATCTAAGAAAACGACAATTCATTAAGTTGAAGTCAAAGATAAATTCACAATTCAGTTGAGCTGAAAGTTTATCAACATGCTCGTAACACTTTTGTCAAATTTGATTGGTTGGATTTTCACTTGAAGCTCTCTACATTAGGTTTTTTTTGTTGGTTAAACCAAACGTGCATTTTTTATAAGATTTATCCTTGGTCTCCTATGAAACCACATCAGATGCAATGCTCCAGTCTGAAGATCCATCATAGACCAACAATCGTTCATTAGATCTTTTGTATATGAGTATGTGTTATTGATTAATGCAGGTAAATCGAGGTGATTTGTAGAAGTAATAGAAGATGAGTGCAAAAGCAAATAGTTTGATGCCATGCAAGATAAAATGCAATGGCTTTATGAGAATCGTACTTTTGAGCTGGTGAAATAGCCTAAAAGGCAAAGAAGTTTTGAAGAATAAGTGAGTAAATAGGTTGAAACAAGATGAACATACTTTATAGCTATAATACAAAGTTAGATTACTCATTAAGGGATTTGACCAGAGAGCAGGTATTGACTTTGATGATATATTTTCTCTGCTTGTAGAAATGTCTTCTATGAGTGTGGTGCTAAGCTTGGCAGTTAGCTTAGACTTGAAAATTGAGCACACATATGTTAAAATAGCCTTTCTACACGATAAATTGGATGAAGAGATATACATAGAAAAACTAGAGGGTTTCAAAGTGAAAGGAAATGAGGACTATGTGTGCTAGCCCAAGAAGAGTCTCCATGGCCTAATACAAAAAAATTATGTTATTTACAACAAAGCAGGGCCATAAGCATACTTCCTCAGATAACTATGTGTTTATCCAAATATTCTCTGATGATGACTTTATAATTCTATTGTTTTATGTTGATGATATGTGGCTTGTTGGCAATAATACTTCATGAATTAATTTGTTGACGAAATAGTTAAGTTTTTTACCATGAAAAACTTAGGCCCGGCAAAGTAGATTCTTTGTATTAGAATTACCTGAGACAGAATTGCTAAGAAGTTATTATCGCAAGAGAAGTACATGGAGAAGATTCTTCATAAATTTTATATGGACAAGTAAAATGATTAGCACTCCTCTAACTGCTCACTTTAACTTGAGTAAGTAAATATTTACGACTAATAAAAAAAAAAGACATGAAAAGTGTTCTATATTCCTTAGCCATGGGAAGCTTGATGTATGCAATGGTAAGTAAACGGCTAGACTTGGCGCATGTAGTTGGTGTTGTTAGTCACTGTTTGTCAAATCCAAGTAGAGAGCATTAAAATACAGAAAAGTGGATCATAAGGTATATTTGAGGAATTTCCAATTTGGAACTCAATTTTAGAATTAGGAAACTTGAGTTAGTTGGATACATAGATTCCAACTTGACCAAAGATATTGATTCTCGTAAATTTATTTCTAGTAATTTGATTTTTTTTTTTTTTTTGCCGATGGGGTTGTGTCATAGAAGTCAAGGTATCAAAACTATGTTGTACTTTCTACAATTGAAGTTGAATATATTGTGGCAATCGAAGCTAGTAAAGAGTTATGGCCGAAGAAGTCATTACAAGAATTTGGGTTCAAGCAAAAAATGTATTGTTTTATTTTTGTGACAGTCAAAGTGCGATTCATCTGGTAAGAAACTCATTGTTTAATTCTAAATCGAAACACATTGAAGTTAGATATCATTAGAAACGGATATTCTAAATGAGAAGCTATTGATTTGAGAAAATCCATAAGGACCATAATGGTTTTGATATGATGACGAAAACTCTACCAAGTTAGAAGTTTAAATATTGCCAATTGATAGTAGGGACGGTGATCCCTCTACATTGTTGTGGGCCTCTCTCATACATCAAGCCTTAGGTTGGAGAAGGAATAACCTGATCTATTCTGTGACTGTTGGGTCTAAACTTGTTGGTAACTTGAGTTTTGTTATTAGTATTAGGTGATCTCGAGTCACTCTTATCTCAAAAAATAGCTTAAAGAGTAAAATTTTCTCTCATACATTGGCATTTTCTCTCATACATTGGCTTTTTTTCAAAGCCAATGTAGGATGGCTCCAATAATCTCCATTGTACTCATGTTTTTCCATAGTTGGCTTATTCTTTGATTCTCCATTCTTGAGCTTTATCGTGTGGAATAATTAATATGCACTCTCTTTTTCGGCTGAAGAAGTAAATACCAGTTTCATTTTTGCTGGGGAAAGGAACCTAGTCAAATGTCGCCTACGCAACAAAAAGCTAATTTGTGTGATGAATACATCATGCGATAATGATACATGGTGTAACCAGCCAATCAAAAGTGATGCGTATATATTCATACGGTGTCAAGTAGGATTAGATTCTTAGTGTACACATAATGATGATTGGGCGACTACATTGTGTCATTACTGACCCATGATGCAATATCAAATAAAATAAGGGAAATTGGGCCAGTAATTAGTCAACCGTCGGGATCCTGTCAAACATTATGGTCAAGTGTGCTATTTCTTTTTTTCTTCCGTGAATTATTCAATCCCGTCAAACATCAGAGTTTTTTTTTTTTTCGTTGATATGTAAAAGTTGCTACCATGGAAGAGGGCACATCGTTGGACTTGGGTGGTCTGACTTATACATTAAAGCCATGCTCATTTGATTGATTTACTTTTAGTTATTAGTTATAGGATACAAATAAATTAAAGTTAACTAATAACTAAAAGTAGCATAGAATATAATTGTCGTGTAAGTTTAACTTATCATATACTTTTAATATATAATTAAGAGAAAACTAACGAGCTATTTTCCCACACCCGGCACAATGCTTGGGAGGATGTTTTCGCCCGCCTTGCATGGGGCAAGGGCATGGTGGCGGGGCAAAGCTCCACCTCGCAGGATGGGGATGAGGAATGTGATCTTTGGGTTAGTTGCGCCTGGTGCCAGTTCCTCTATATGATCATAGAAGCCCGATCACCTTTGTAGGATTTGGACATATGATTTCCAGTACCATAATTAGAATTTCTTAATGCTCAATCAGCGGTGGCAAACCAAGAGTCGTATTACCCATCTTAAGTAAAAGGCGATTAGGTCCAGTAACTTTAAATTCAACGAACCAATATTAATTTAGGTTATCTTTTGGATCGGTCAAGACATTAATCCTAGCACCACGGGGGGACACCATTCGTGGGTAGGGGCAGGAAAAGGACTCGCGCACTCACCCATTTTTGCTAAAAAGGGACAAAAGTAGCAATCGAATGTGACAAAAAGCGAGTGAGACTTTTGTGGCTGAACAGAGGCCAAATCAACCTTAGTGAATAGTGATGATCTCCTGTCTTCCCTTTCTACCTCCTTTCGAGATTCGGCAAATCATTCCAATGATCGCACTTTTGAATTACGCGTTGCATGGATGTTTGCGACCATCTGGGTCCCTTAACTTCAAGAAAGACTATGTAGTGCGTACCAGACCTATTGCTATACAGTCGTTTGAAACATCGATGAGAAATGTACCATGTAAACTAATCTATAAATGACTTGCTCAAAAAAAAAAACTAATCTATAAATGATGTGGTAATAGCATCAATCATAATGCAAGAATTATATGATAAGTTATACTTTTTAGTAAAAGCCGAATAATGTTTTCTAGCAAATTCTTGAATTGTGATCGAATTAATCTAGTCATCATAGTTTATGCAATACTTACTTCATTGATTAATTGCGAAAAGTAATTGGGCAATACTTGACTGGTGAGATATTAACGCAATTGAACAATTCTAGTTCTATCCGGTGCTTGGTATCTTCTAAATGTCAACACAGAGAGAGAGAGAGAGAGAGAGAGAGAGAGATATTAGCATTGTAAATCTATCCTATCTTGCCAAATAATCTGTACTATCCAACGCAACCCTAGTCATACAGTGATATATTAGTAAATTGAGACAAGGCAGTTGGCCGGTGGACTGATGAAAATTTGTCTCCTTAGTGCCCAATCAAACCACCTACTAAAGTTGCAAGGACTAGTGAAAGAAAGCGAAGTGAAGTGGCCACTTTTTTAGCAGTAACAACTCGCGCCGACCCAGGCAAAAAATTCTCCATATCGAGCACTTTCTCTTGTTATCTTATCTTTAGATGGGTAACCCTTGTTTTGTGCATGTGGCCATGCATTTAGGAAGATAGAAGAAAGACTCCCAGTGGAAGCATCCGAACATGACGGGTTGGGCTTGAGTCAAGCCCATCATTGACGTCCCAAGCTTAAAATCTGACAAGAAGCGTCCACCACCACTTGTCGCCGGTCGACGTCCCCACCACTGGTCACCGGTCAACATTGCCATCTATTGTCGCTGATCGCGGCCACCGCCCGGCACGGAGAAATTTTGTGTCGTTATCATAATAATACAGAATTTTTATTGTTATTAAATGCATATTCTTCCTCAGAAATTCATCCAATAATAAAACTAGAAAATTTCATTTCTATTGTTATTAAAAGCGTCCACCACCACTTGACATTCGTGCTCTAGGCCTCCTATTATCTAATCTTTCGTGATGGACGTCCGGATTTACAAGCAGGATGAATCTCCACCTTTGAATGAGTACAGGCAGCTGCTAAATCTGAAGATCTTGTCAAGATTCGATGTTCAGTGCGTGAACCTGATAGTGAGGCTTAGTGGTTTCCCAGTTAAGAGGCAGGTTTCTGCGCATGGATCGGGCGCCGAAGAAAAGAGAGCGATGTGCGGTGGGGTTATGTTTCTTGACGTGGGTACTGAAGAGACCAACCATTTTGGCTTGTCCTCTCCTGGCCAAGCAGGTTCTCTGAAGCTTAAGTGCATGAGCGGTTATGGTTTCATCCCATTGTACCAAGACATGGTTTTGTTGTTTGGTAAACCAGCACGATTGAAGCAGAGTAGAAAGTTTTTTCCTTTCAGATGATTGAAGCAGAGTAGAAAGTTTTTTCCTTTCACGCTTTTTGCATATTCATACATAACTAACCTAATTTTTCATTTGTTAGAGATATGAGGGATGTTAGCAGTTTTAAAATATCTTTTAAAGTCCTTTGCATTTTTTCAAAAGCTTTCTCTAAAAGTCCAATCAAACGCACCATAAAAACAAGTTAAAGTGGATTCAAAATCTCAAAGCCCAACTACATGTGCGTCTAGTGGGTTCCTCAATCTAAAATAAGAAAATCTACTTGAGAAAACATCCTCAACATATTGGCGAGTCTACAATGGAGGGAGGACGCACAAAGCTGATGTCACTAAAGAAGAGGAAGAGCGACAACATGCAGGAAAGCCCTCAAGTTCACGTCGATAACAATTTGACAACCAAATAGAGTATACACATGGAAACATGAACCCTGTCGCAACCAACCCGATGCCAGCCGCCTTCTGAGTCGGCTTCTAAGGCAGTTAGTTCAAGCGAGGCCGACTAGGATGCATCGGCTCCTTCCCACTTTAGTGAGTTCTCAAGCCCTAAACAACTCTGCACTATCTCCCCACGTGATTGCTCCAAGCAATAACAACCCAGCCCAACAAATCTTCTGCAAGAAAGCCATGCACCTGGTGCCAATAAGCTCCCCGTTAGCAGTAGTGCGAACGTTCGGTGGCAAGGTGGCTAGCCTCCCCGTTATAAGTTACTCCTGGATATATTCTATCCGTCTTTGTAACCGGGAGAGCCCGATTAACATGGGGAAACACGACCTATGGCTATTCAAGCGTTCAAAAGCGCTTGTCTTCAGTTTTTGCCGCTAAGTCGCTATGCACATTTAGCGTAGCAGGGAGTACAATGTTCCTTAATATGATGGCAATTTCCCAAAAGCTTGCTTTCATTTAGTATGACTCCTTAAGGAAAAGGATGCTCCGCTGAAGACCATGAAACTTATCTTTCCTCATATTCAAACATGAAAACCTTAACTCGACGACAACAAAAAAAAAGGCCTGTCACGGAACACATTCAACATTTCGTGCCAGCGGCGAGCAAAAGCAAGGTTATTAGATAAATGGGCGGAGTAGCAGAAAATATTGCCAGAACTAAGCTTGCAAATTCCATGGAGTGCAAAGGGAGTTCAGCCGCATTGCCTCAAACCTCCACCGAGGAGAGTGTGACACCTTTAATCTTGCAAACCGGGGATCACCAGTTTGTAGCGCCCCAGTTCTTAGGATCTTTTCCAAATTCTAGGTTTGAGTTGACGACCACACCAAATTCATAAATTGAAAAGATAAGAAGAGTCTCTGCCGATCGATTTACTTAACTTAGGTTGATTGGACACTTAGAATGCCTAAAAAGTTTTAGGGAAAGTAAACTACCTAGGGGACATGTGCATGGTGACTAATCTAAGTGCGCTAACCAGAGGCTGAGGTCGAGGGAAAGTAAACTACCTAGGTTGATAGATTAGCATCCCACAACACCCTTTCAGTACCAAAACTTTCCGATTGGGCCCTAATTTGCATCTATCGTGCATTTTCTTTACAAGAGTCTGGACATTGAGTCTTGGCTGAAATCAAGTGGAAAGTTCACGTGTGTGTACTTTGAAACTATGCTTTGCATGACGTGTGACATAGAAACAAACATTGAATAACACATGATTGAATGACCTAGAAGTTTGAATTAAATTTGTGAATGCAATTTTTTGTGTGGAGTCAAGTTTTGAAAATTAGATATTTTGAATGATACTTTCATGTAGTTTTCTGTAATTTAATCACAACCAGCATCTTAACAACCTAATTCAGAATTAAAATAGTCATTACACCCAGAAACGTGTACAATTTCTGAAAATACGCTGCGCAGGCCTAAGAATACGCGGCTTATGACTCTTCCAACAAGCAACAAAACCCTGTATATTCCATTTTATGGTTTTAAACGAACATTGGGACATCATAGCGTGAAGGTACTTTGGAGAATATGTTTTCTGAAACTCGAGTACGATATGGACTGCCTTCTCATTACTATGAGTTGCATTGTGATTTAGTTTGCCTTATCTATTTAAGTTGCGTGAACATTGTTTGAGAATTAACTTTTTCTGAATGGCTTATAACTGTGAAATGCTTCGTCCAAGTATTATCATTTGATTTACGAACCTGTTTACCAAGTAAGTTGTGATTGTTCAAATACTTGATTAAAAGTGATATTGTTTGGACTTCATGCCCTTGTTAATACGTTTTGAACTGTTAGTTGGGCAAGTTAGGCTGCGTTTGGCTGCCACTTGTTTCTGTTCCCAGGAACAAAAATTTCTGTTTTTTTGTTCCTAGGAACAAAAAAGGAACAGAAACGCGTTTGTGTGCGTTTTTGTTCCAAAAGTATTTTTTTGTTCTCAGAAACACATTTGGAACAGAAACAAGAAACAAAAAAAAAGTTGTTTCTTGTTTCTGGAACAAAATCTACAAACACTTTTCTTTTTTCTTCTCTTTTTCTTCTTTTTTCTTTCTTTTTTCTTTGGCCGGTCGCTGGCCTTGGCCATGGTCGGCGAGGGCCGGCGGCCTCGCCTAGCCACGGCGAGGCTCGCTGGCCCTCGGCGAGGCCGAGCTCGCCCAGCGGCCAGCGAGGCTCGGCATCGCCAGGCCACCGCCAGGCGACGCCGACCTGGTGGTGGCCCGGCGAGGCCGAACCTCGCCGGCCGCTGGGCGAGCTCGGCCTTGCCGGATCTGGGCAAGCTCGAGCTCACCCAGCCAAGGTGAGGCCGAGCCTTGCGCCGGGCTGAGCGAGCTCGAGCTCGCCCGGATCTGGCGAGGCCGAGCTTGAGCTCGCCCAGCCAAGGCGAGGCCGACGAGCCTCGCCGTGGCTGGGCGAGGCTGTCGGCCCCCGTCGGCCAGCCAAAAGAAGAAAAAAAGAAAGGAAAAAGAAAAAGAAAATAAAAATATTAAAAAATTAAAAGAAACAAAAAAAGAATTGTTTCCGGAACAAATTTACCAAACGTGTGTTTCTGGTCAAAAATTGTTCCTCGGAACAGAAACACCTTTTTTTATTTCTGTTCCCTGGAACAATTTTTAAACAAAAACATTACCAAACGCACCCTTAGTGTTTGTTGTGCTTACTAGTTTTTAGGATGTCATGTGTAGGCTGATCTACTGGCTAATAAAAGATGAAGACCTATAACCTGGGGGGAAGTTTGGTTGTGAGCTTTGCCACGAGGATAAACGTCACTGTAGTGCTTGACATTAGATGAGAGATTAGTCAATAGACTCAGCCATTGACGCCTTTTGATTTTTCAAGTTAAAATGTTATGTTAAGAGCATATATTTTAATTTACCACTACAAATGTTTTGTTTTACTCTACAAGTTTTATTAAACATTTAGGCTAAGTGCACTAGTAATCTTAAAACTTATCACAAAAGTGCAATGGAGTCTTAAAACTAAAAAAAAAAAAAAAAATCAAGTCTTAAAATTTTGTCACAAAAGTACAATCAAAACCTAAAACTTCAAAAAGTGTAATCAACCAAAGGACTTGACCGAATCAATTTGATAAATTTTATGACTTGATTGCACTTTTTTGAAAGTTAAGACACAATTATACTTTCGAGTAATTTATAAGACTTAAATACACTTTTGTTCCAATGCACTTATCCATAATTGTTTTCAACAAAAGTGTCTTTTTATAAAAGTAATAGTACAATGAAAAATCTTAAATATGTGACAAATTTACTAAAAACTAATTTTTTTTATCATTAGTATACTCGTGACAAATTTATCCCAAACTAATTTTTTGATCATCAAAAATCTTAAATTAGTGCATTAGTGACAAATTCACCTTTCATTAATTTTCGTTAAATTGGATTGATATTAAAAAAACCCTAAATTCATTTACCTGTAATAAACGAAGGATAAAATCGCAAACTGATATACCTGTTAATTGTCGTGCGTCATTCAACTCAGCAATTCAATCATAAAATTTAACGAAAACTAATAGAGGGTAAATTAATCACAATCGTACCAATTTGCAGTTTTTAGTGATAAAAAATTGATTTTTTTATAAATTTATCATAAATATATCAGTTTAAAGTTTTTCATGATATCAAAATAGTTAGTGTTCCATCTTGTACTAACATGAGTATCACTCACTAAACTAAAGCCCATTCACTCTTTTTCTTTTTTCTTTTTAACATTTTAGGCTTCTTACCCCACGATGCTCTCGCGACGCTCAGAGAAGCACTTCGATGTGGGGATTTTTTAGGCTGTATTACTTTGTTATTAGCTTTCAGCCAAGTTGTATAAGTTTTTTCTATAGTTCCGTATTTTGGAGATAGCTGGATTTTTTTTTCTTTTTTTGATCGAAAAATATAAGTATTATTTATGCATTTGTCAAAGTACATCCCGACGCTATTGCATCAGCAGCAACAAGATCCTGCAAAATGTAAGGGGTAAAGATGTTCCAATTATGGGCTAGGTCAAGTCTGCCATGGGCCTTGGCGGCCCAGTCGACTGCTCCATTGGCCTCCCTGCGACAGAACTGCAGATGCACGCTAGGGTATTCGGGGAGCAGAGCTGCAATTTCGTTGAAGAGTGTTCTTTCTTCCCATGGTGGCGTCTTCTTCCTGTGGATTGTATCGATCAAGATCTGGCAGTCAGATTCGATTACTATATTTCCTGTGTAGATGCCTTGATTCCTAAGATGATGCAGAGTGAAGGTGAGTGCTTGAACTTCCGATTGAAAAGCTGAGGCTACTGGAAACCGCTTGGTGTAGACATCTGTTAGGATACCTTGATGATTTCGACTAACACATGCCATCGTTCCTTCTTGGCTACCTAGGTAGTAAGATCTGTCGATATTGCATTTGAGGAGGAGATAGCTGGATTGAAGATATACTTTTCTGTGGATTCCGTATTTTTGGAGATAGCTGGCTTTTTGTCGTGAAGGGCTTTTCTTAAGCTTCGTCCTTCTTTTGATGGATGGCCGTGTCATCCCTTTTTTCCTTATGCAGTCATACGATGTGACATGAATTCACTCAAACTTATATACTTTAAATACTTCGAATAAATAAATGTTCCATCCATACTTTTGAAAATTCAAATATCTTCTAGTTAGTTACCACATAATAAGGGGAAAATTATTAAAAATTCCTAGACTTATTGCATTGTGTTAATTCAATCTTAAACTTTGTGAGTTGGTTAATTTAGATTTAAACCTTTTAACAAATTATCAACATAGTCTATTAAGCCAATTTTGGTCGAAAATCACAAACATAGACACCGGTGATCATACCTAACACTGTCGATGCCAACATGGATAATTTTTGCAACTTTTTAAAATTTTTTATTATTTTTCTTTATTACAACTAGCAAGGACCCACTAACCTTTGCTAGCCACTGCGTGAGGGCCTATAGGTCCTTACCAATTGTTGGTGAGGGTCACGGCGCTCACCCAGGCCCTCACCAGTCATAGACAAGGGCAGGCCTCACCTAGATAGAGCGAGTGTGACTCTCACCCAAGTGTCATGGGCCGATCGATTGGGATCGTGACCGCGCGGCGACTCGGGCAACTTTGGATCACCCAAGCCAAGCCTTGCTCGATCGAACGCTTACCCGCTCGCTTACCCGGATCGTTGAGAGAGAAAGTAGAGAGAGAGAGAGAGAGAGAGAGAGAGAGGAGCTCTGAAAGGAAATGAACTTTGTATTACTGAAATGGTGGATGATTACAAATGAATGAGGACACCCCTTTTATAGTTGAGGACCTCGGCTTATAACCGTTGATCTACTTTTCATCCAGCTGGCGAGATCACACTGCCTCAACTACCGACATAAATATTCATCTACCGTCTACTGACATAAATGAAAGGAACAGACTCTCGTAATATGACTCAATGGCGGTTTCGCCCGCCCTTGCAATCTTCGGGGAGAAGGCTTGGGGGGAATCCGAGTGAGAGCAGGAGGTCCACGTGCGACTTGGGGTTGACTCTGGGGAACCTAGCGGGTCGACTCTCTTTAGGCCCGTGACATTCTCCCCCACTCAATCGAGCGACATCCTTGTCGGTCTCAGCTTCACGGGCAGCCTTGCGGGCTTTGGCACGAGCTTTCCTATTTTTGTTGCATTTTGCTCGAATGCTCATGAACGAAGGGCCGCATCCTTCGATGATGAAGTCGAACTTGGCACGCGGCTCGGTCTTCAGCTTGGACGGAGAACGTGGCGCGCTCTCAACCTTGGGGAAGAGTGCTTGGATGGGCATGTCATGAGTCGGAGTAGGATCGAACTTGACCTTCGGCTTCATCTCGGACAACTTGTTGATGCGCATGACGGCCTTCAAGCTCTTGTCGAGGCGTCGGATCGACGCGATGGTCTTTGTGTTGACCACCCCTTTGATCATGGGGATCATCGACGGGCACTTTTGATCGATGATCATCATGCACTTGGTACTCATGTCAATCATGGCTCCCACACTCTCGAAGAATTGCATGCCAAGAATGAGATCGTAATCGTCAAGAGGGATTACCTCGAACGCCATTCGGCCCTTCCATCCGCCAATCTTGACGTCCACGTCGGGTGTTGCTCCTACGCCATGGAAGTCGCCCGAATTGATGGGCTTGTACGACTTCCCAGATGGTTCCACGTGAAGTCCCAAGGCTTTTGCAACCTCGGTCAACATGAACATACTGGATGCGCCGGTGTCGACCAAAGCGTAAAGCGTTCGGCCGCCCACTTTAACCTCCACAAAGAACATGTCGGTGTTTGGTGTGATTCCTTCTTCTTTGGTCGGCGATTGGGCTTGGACCGAGTTGATCATCCTCACAGCTCCAATCCGAATCTGCCGCTTATCTTCTTTGGACTCCTCCTTTTCTTCCTCGATGGCAAGGAGGGCATTGATTCGACCCTTCTTCGAGCACTTTTGGGTCCAGTGTGGACCTTGGCAAATGAAACAAGGAGAAGGCGGGGGTTGATCGAACCTACTCGCGTAGTCCGTCGGTGGTCGACCCCTTTGGAAGGATGGCTTTGAAGTTCCTTCTCCCCATGGTTTGGCTCGGCCGCCTTGATCATGCGTGCCTCGAGGAGTGCTTCGTGCTTCATCCTTGCAAGGTCGATCCGAACCCAATCCCTTGATCGACTCCTTGGTTCGGTCTTGGTGAGGTCGACGAGTGACTCAGCCACGCTTAGAGCTCGCGCAAGACTACTCACGTCCCGCCGCTTGAGCTCGAGAAGTGCCCATGGCTTCAATCCATCCATGAACGCTCCGAGAGCCTCCTCTTCGCTCAGGTTGTGAATCTGGAGTTTGAGCTCGGTGAACTCCTTCACGTACTCTCGAATCGCGATTCTTTGCTCGAGGTGATGGAGCTTGCTACGGGCTTCTTGCTGAGCGAACTCAGGGAAAAGGTAGTCCCGGAACTCTCTCACGAAGTCGTCCCATGTGCACACGGGATCGACGCCGCATCTAACCTCATCACACCTATTGCGCCACCAAAGCATTGCCGTATTAAACAGGAACATGGAAGCGGTTCGTACCTTGGTTGACTCGTCGTGTATGTTGACGGCGCCGAAGTATTGCTCCATGCGCCAGACGAAATTGTCCACCTCCTTGGCGGATTGTTCACCTTTGAACTCTTTCGGCTTTGGCACCTCAATTTTGGGCACCGCTTGAGTAGGCACAGTACCATTGGTGATGCTCAGCTTGCACAGGGCGAGCTCGGTCTTGAGCTCCTGGATCTCTACTTTCATGGCTTTGACCTCGTCCCTACGCGGAGCTTCTTCCTGGACCACTTGGACACGCTCATTCAACACATCGATCCATGCTTCCAGGGCTTTGTCCTTGTCATGTAAGGGCGCGGTAGCTTCATTGAGGCACGACGTGAAGTCTTCCGGAGCGAACTCTCAACCTCCATGATCTGGTCTCGCACATCGTCAAGACCTTCCATGAGTTCGAGCACGACGCTCCGGACCTTCCCGATCTTCTCATCAAACGCAGCTACGACGTCCATCGAGGCGTCTCTTTTCTTTGCTCGGCCGCGGTTCTCATTGACTTGTGCGGCCTCTCCAACCATGACAGCTTCTTGGCTCGACATTCCTCCGAACAGTTGGTGCTCTTTGATCTCTCGAACGGATCTCTCTTTTGCTCTGATACCACTTGTCACGGGCCAAGAGTTTCCTTGGCCTCGGAACGACCCGCAGGCGCCTAGCGAGCGGAATTCGCCAGGCCAGCCTTCCTTCTTTAGCTGTTCCACGAACAATACGGTGAATGATTCTTCGTACGAGATCCTACCACGCCCAGCTTCGCTCAGGCGTCTAGTCCATCGAGTAAGGCAGTAGTTCTCTTTAGGCATAACAACTGGTTTCGGCCTGCCATGGCCTCGTCAGGAGAGCGGCATCAGCTCCCGACCAGTTTGTGCATGAGAGGCCTACCCCGTCTTTGGAGCTCCTAAGTGTTGTAATCTTTCTATCCAAGAACTCCTAGCACCAACCATCCTGATGCCACTCCCATGGACCAGTTGTGTTCTACCCTTCTGCCTCACACTCTTCACCAGATAATCCCAAGCGCCACTCACAAGTGTCACGAGTACGGGAGGACTCACAGACCGTGACATTCTCCCCACTCAATTCGCAATGCCCTTGTTGTGATCTATGTTCTGTCGCTTCCTTGCGTAAATTAACCATTGATGTGCCACTTTTGGGAATTCACATCGAACGGTCACGCTCGCCCAACAAAACAGGTTTTGCTCCATTGGTGGCCTCTTTTGATCTCAGCCGCTCGGCCCTTTAGTCACCTATGCTTTTTGGCAAGTGTGGCATTTTTTGCCAACCGCATCTTTTGGCAGCACCATTTCAGCCTAACCAGCATCTTGACCCCAACAGACCAATGGAGGTTCTTTTCTTGTTGAAAACGTGATAGTAGACCTCTTCTTCATGTTCACCGATCAATCCAGGAACGTTATCCCCATTTAGCAAGGGTTCGGTCATTCTCTAACTCGCATTCCGCTCGACGAGAAATCGACTCGTCCTAGCACCCATCCACTAGGACTTATCTGCTTGACCCGCATTTAAGCGAGGAGTCCGATTCTCCGACTTGCTCACTTGCTTACTGGAGGGATTCCTACTCTGATACCACTTGTCACGGGCCGATCAATTGGGATCGTGACCGCGCGGCGACTCGGGCAACTTTGGATCACCCAAGCCAAGCCTTGCTCAATCGAGCGCTTACCCGCTCGCTTACCCGGATCGTTGAGAGAGAAAGTAGAGAGAGAGAGAGAGGAGCTCTGAAAGGAAAGGAACTTTGTATTACTGAAATGGTGGATGATTACAAATGAAGGAGGACACCTATTTTATAGTTGAGGGCCTCGGCTTACAACCGTTGATCTACTTTTCATCCAGCGGGCGAGATCGCACTGCCTCAACTACCGACATAAATATTCATCTACCGTCTACCGACATAAATGAAAGGAACAGACTCTCGTGATATGACTCAATGACGGTTTCGTCCGCCCTTGCAATCTTCGGGAAGAAGGCTTGGGGGGGGGGAATCCGAGTGAGAGCAGGAGGTCCATGGGCGAGTTGGGGTTGACTCTGGGGAACCTCGCGGGTCGACTCTCTTTAGGCTCGTGACACAAGCATGGCCTTCCTTCATCTTTAGCTAGCGAAAGCAACCCTTGCTTAGCCCTCTCTGGCCATCGCCTAAGATGGTCACCAGCCAAAAGAAATATAAAAAAATCAAAATCATTTTAAAAAATTGTCCATGTTAACGTTAGTACCCACATAGGATGGGCAGCCTAATTGGATGAACACGTTAACATTTTCCAATTAAAATTGACCGGAAGGACTACACTAGCAAATTATTAAAATATTTATAATTGAATTGATATGAATGTAATAGGTTAATCACATTTTTGGTCATTTTTCCACATGACAAGTGTTCCAAGCACTCATTAACAAAATCCGAATTAATAATGTTAATTTAAAAAATTTAAAAAAAATTAGGCAGAAAGACACTAGAAGTGTCAAAGATTGTGTACAACACTATACTCAAGGAGAAATCAATCATTAACTTTTGGAACTACAAAACAGATTGGACAACAACTTCTTATGGAGATCCCCACAATTGCAAGTAATTGATTGAAGAATTTACTTCATGATTGTTGTTTTGTAGAAAGAAACAAAACGAAGTTGATTTATTCAATTTGGTCCCCACAATAGCACCGAATTGATTAAACAAAGTGACGTCCCTACCACTATCTCGGGATTCTTTCCCTAGCACCAAGAACTCTTTTTCCCTCTGAGCTGAGCCCTACTTTTGCTCTTCACGCCCTACTTCTGCCATCGGAGCCCTAAATTTTCCACCTAATTGAGCAAGGATCAGAAGATGACAAATCTCTAAATGAGTGAGAGTTATGGAGACGGTCAATGAACAATGAAGAAATTGCGATGGCAAGCTAGCAACGATTAGTCACCAAGGAGAGTAGTTCGTATGCAGTAACTGGGAAGCCTCAATTTTGATCCATTTTGAGTGATGTCATTTTGGCTAGAGGCTATGTGATGTCATTTTCGTTTTTTTTTTTTTTTTTTTGTTTAAGCCACGTATGATGAAAAAATAACATCATTTATGATGTACACGTGGATTGCATTAAAAAAAATGTCACGTCAATTTTTTTAATCATAAAAGCTCTATAATCAATTTGGTCAAAATTTATCATCAATGACACTTAAGGATACTTAAGTGATCGTTTTTTTTTTTCTGATTTGACATTTAAATGAGAAGGCGAAAACTTTTGATAATAAAGTGAGTGATGTACGTTACTTTTGGCACTCCTAGTGTAATTTTCCCAAAAACTTAGGATTCATTTTTTAATAAGATTAGATGGATTTGAGTTTTGGGATATCTACGAACAAGTTATCAAACCCTATAAAGTAATTTAAATGGGATCTAAGCTCATTATGCAAATGTAAAATCTAATTAGACTAGTTATAAGGTTTAGATACGTCGAAAACGCTATTTGACTCCACCCACTGCATCCCTACTCATGGCCCTATTCTTAAAATACAATGACACTAGCATTTGTTATCCTACCTCTTCAATGAAATTGTCCTTTTATTTGTTGTTTTTTGCAAGGATTAATATCTTGAAAAACCCAAAATTGGTACATCTATGACAAATTTACCCAAAACTTATATATATATTTATATCGGTGACCGAGGATCCGCCAGAGCTTACCCTTGTTGGCTTACACCGATTTTGGGTCTCATGGGCCTCCGTGGTGGAGGCCCAATAGCGACTATACCTCGGGAGAAACTAGCCTAGCAACGGACTGCCAGGGCCTCCCTCTTTAATTGCTAACAACGTAGGATTTTGAACCCTTGACCTCATTCACTGAAGGAGAGATCTCAGCCAACTGCGTTGCCTATGAGTGGGTTACCCAAAACTAATATTTTTACTATCAAAAACCTCAAATTAGTACACCTTTGACAACTTTATCCAAACTGATACATTTATGACAAATTTATCCTATGTTAATTTTCGTTAAATTTTACTGTCAAATTACTGAATTGGATGACACGTGACAGTTGACTGATGTACCAATTAGGGATTTTACTCTTTATTTGTCACAATTATACCATCTTGTTTTCTTATTATTATTATTATTATTATTATTATTATTATTATTATTATTATTATTATTATTATTATTATTATTATTATTATTATTATTATTATTATTATTATTAATTCACCTTAACGGGGGGTATATTTGTCACAAATATACTAGTTTTGGATTTTTGATAATTGAATAAATTAGTTTGTGGTAAATTTATCACACAAGTGTATCGGTTTAAGATTTTTTGTTGTCATTTGAGGTAAATTTGTCATGTATGTACCAGTTTGGAGTTTTTCATAGTAAAAAAATAATTTATGATAAATTTATCATATATGTATTAGCTTGTGACTTTTCATGGTATTGACCATCTTTTCCAAAGAGAATATCACTCTTATACAATATGTCAATCCCTACTACATCACTTTGAACTTCTTTTGTAGCTTGCGGGACTTGTAGAGTGTTTCATTGGTCTCCAAATAGATAGTCCTCTATGCTTGTTCCTCAAAATTATAACAAAGAAATTATCTTACTATTCGTTCATCCGTTCATTCAATGAGGGCTTGCCATTTTGCTCCAAGTTGCTAGTGGAACTAAGCATTTCTCTTTAATGATTATAAGTAGGGGTGAGCATGATTTAGATTGGGCTGGTTCAACACTTAATCCAATGATCAACCCGCATAGTGGTGATTTTCAATTTTTTAGATCGAAGACCAACCCTATTGAGTCTCT
The DNA here is from genome assembly GCA_016097595.1 of Eucalyptus pumila. Classification (NCBI taxonomy): domain Eukaryota; kingdom Viridiplantae; phylum Streptophyta; class Magnoliopsida; order Myrtales; family Myrtaceae; genus Eucalyptus; species Eucalyptus pumila. The sequence continues at coordinate 31,980,843 of CM027848.1, read as the reverse complement.
AGGGTCAACCTGGGACCAATCGATTATTTTTTTTTTTTCATTTTTTATATTCCTCAAAAGAACAAACATACTATTTCAAATTATATATTAATTAATAATGCGATATTAAGCAACCAAATTATGAACACCAATGCATGTCAAACATAAATATAAGATAAGATAATAACAAAAAATTTAGACTTGTTAAAAGTAACAAACTACAAAAACGAGCATGTGAGGTGAGGAAATAGAGATGAGTGAACAAAGGCGAGTGACAAGACTAGTAAGCGAGCGAAGAGGGTTCCTTTTTTTGGGTCAAATTAGGATTAGGTTTCTTTCTACTTTCTAATTTACACGATAAATTGAATTACAAAGAGAACAGATGAGGCGATGCTAGAATTTTGAATAGACAATAAAATATCATTTATAGTATATAGATATAATATATATATATATATATATATATTATATATATATATATATATATATATATATATATATATATATTAAATATAGGGTTAGTTCGGGTAGACCAATTCTAAACTCCTAGGACCGGGACCAACTTGCACAGTGCAAAGTCTAGGGGTCCCAAGACTAAGGACTAACCTAATATATCTGAGAACAGACCGGGACCGGCTAGGTTGAGCCAGTCCAAGGTCAACTCCAAGGTCGTTCCAAGGTTGACCTTGGACCAATACTCACCCCTCGTTATAAGCCAATCCATTAGAGGCAACAAAATGGGTCATGGGCCCAATTTTTAACTCATAGTTTTAATGTTAGGATATATTTTAGGGCACGAACGATAATTATTCCGTTTTTATGTTTTTATTTTTTTCATTTTTTTATTTCCAGTAATAGGTTTAGAATAAAAGTTCATTTGGTAACACAATTTCATTTTTCTATTTTCAAGGAAAATCTTTACCTTAGAAATAAGTTTGCAATAAAAATAAGTATAATTTTTTTACTTTTCTATTTCTGAAATAAAAATATAAATAAAAACTTTTTTCAACACTCACCCTTGCCTTTGGCCACCCATCGCCAGCCGCTGCCACCACCCTCCACCCGTTGGTTGCCATCCAGAAATTTTGAGGCTTATCCAATGAATTTCTATCCCAGTAATAGACATTGTGTCGTTATCAAATGCATGCCTCTACTCAGAAACTCGTCTAGAAAATATAAATAGAAAAATATATTATGGGCCAAAAATTGTTCTCGGGAAAAGAATGATTATCATTCGTGCTCTTAAAGGTTAAGTGAAAAACTAGGTGAAAAACTAGGTAAAAAATATTATAGTTCAATTAGGTTGGATTTAAATGAGTTTTCACAAGAAGTAAAGATTTAAAGGAGTTCAGAGGTGTTAACAACGGTTGGCGATAGACCCTCACCATGTACAAAATCTCCTAATAGAAGATCAAATATTCAATACTCTTTATCCAAGATTTGAAAAAGTTTACAATTCGAGGACCCAGAGGATACATATTTAGCAAGTGCAGACCGAAATAATACACATGCGACCTTCAAGCTGAAGATGTAGAATGTAACTTCTAAAGAGATTAATAACGACAAATTCGATCATCAAGGAAAGTGGTAGGGTTAAGATGAAGTTATCTCGACACCAGCCAACTTACCCCTTTTTCCAATCTAAAATTCTAATATGCATAAAAAGATATCTAACTTCACACGATTCTTGCCAGGTTTGTCATTTATGAAGCCATCTGCTCCGAAGCTAACACATCACTTTCTCATTCCTCAAGGACTATCATTTACGTTGATCTTCCGTATCCATTTGTCTCTGATGCCAGGCAGAATCCAAGAAAACTTATCAATACAGAAGAATTCTCTCGGCAAAGGAAAATACATGCATGAATTCCAGTAAACTCTTGCTTCCGTCTTCGGTATTTGTAGCTTACAAATTAACATTACAAGTAGATAATTCACCCACCAGTCACCAGACTCACCGCCCATAGCCGCCACTGCCGGCTAATAAAGGCGTGTTTAGTAACGTTTCTGTTCAAAAATTGTTCCCCAGAACAATTTTTGAATAGAAGAACGCGTTTGGTAGCTGCACAAAATTTATGTTACTGGAATAGAAAAAAAATAAAAATAAAATAAATAAATAAATAAACACATTTGGTAAACTTGTATAATTTTTTTTGTTTCTATTAATTTTTAAATATTTTTATTTTCTTGTTCCTTTTTCTTTTTTCTCTTTGGCTGGTCGCCGGCGGCAACGTTCGGCAAGCTCACCGGAGGCCAACCTGACCCCGGCGAGCTACCGGCCTCGCCCAAATTTGGTGATGCTAAGCCTCGCCGAGCCTTGCGAGCCTCGCACGGCCACCGCCAAGCGACGCCATCTTGGAGGTGGCCCGATGAGGCCGAGCCTCGCCGATGGTTGGGCGAGCTCGGCCTCTTTGGGGACCAGCGACGCTCCGACAAGGTTCCCGGCCCTCGTTTGGCCGATAGCCAACTCCGGCCATGGCCATGGCCGATAACGGGCAAAATGAAGAAGAAGAAGAAGAAGAAGAAAAAAAAAGTGTTTCTTCGAAGTGTTCTCGGGAATAAGAAACAAGTTTTTTTCTATTTCTTATTTCTGTTTCAAATCTGTTCTCGGGAACAAATATATATATATATATATATATATATATATATATAGATTTTTTATTCTTTGGGAACAAAAGTGTAAATAAACGCGTTTTTATTCTTTTTTGGTTCCCCGAAATAAAAGAAAAGAATTTGTGTTCCAGGGAACAGAAACAATTTTAAACATACACACCCTAAAACGCCCAAGCAAATCCAGCAGAATGACACCAACACTGCTCTTGACTGACCATTCTGAAAACGGCAGCCACCACCATTGTCAACCTCAAGAGGCTGGTGGATTCACCACCATGATACTGCCGCCATTGAACTACCAAGCAAAGTTGGCACCAGCACCACCAGCCAACACGGCAGCGGCTGAGTCACCAGCCACCACCACCACTGATGGGTGACATTTAGTGCTCTTAAGATACTCTACTTTTTCCGTTACCCCCAAAAGTACTTTCTACCCCAAATGAATAAGGTGTAAAGTCAGAGACGCAAGCGTGCCAAATCCCAAAAACAGATTTTTTGAGTTTAGGTGCTTCCCAATGGAAACATCACCCAATAAAAGGAATATTCCTCACAGGCTTTACATCAACTAAACAGCCCGCAAATGGGATAAATTCACTCCTGGAGCACCATGTTGGACGACATACATAGTTCTTCCAAAGAATTGCTTGCCTGAATGCTATAGACGAGACAAGACCAGGCTAATGGTTTGGTGTCTCCCGTTTAATCCTCGTACTCGTAGTAAAGACAGCGTATGGAAAATGTCTGCACCTACTATTGGAAGTAGTTGCAAATCCATCCAAAATAAGAATAACGAAAGCTTAGCTAAAATCTCATTAAGTTCTTATCGTTGACAAAAGTTCACAACAAATAATGAACCGCTGCTAATGCTCCTGTCCTGACTATTCAGGAAGAAGCCATGATATTTGGAATCGGCATCTTCTAAGTTCTTCCGAATATTCAGTCTTGATGGTGCATCCGTGCAAAATCAAGTTAAAGAGCACCAGAAATAAGGAAAACAGTCGCTGACTAGAACTAGAACCATTGTGCTAAGCTTTACTAAATCGCACACTGTAATTTACACAATACATTCCTACATCCCCCAATGGGTAAAGGCTACAGGTCACTCTGGTTTATACAGAAATTTCTAGAAAAACACGATCAACTAAAACCTATTTCACTAATAGTAGACAAATTGTATGCTCTTTCTACAGCTAACAAAAATAAGAAAAAATCAATAGCTGAATGAGGATAGGAAGAAGGTACCAACAACATGAAACTCAAAATTGGAATCAGCTTTTGTGTAAAGAGATTTATTAGCCAAGGCTGGCATTACAGACACCTCACAGAATCATCAAGCATGTATATTGACACTCTTTTGGGGCTTATATGTTGGTTGCATTCCCCAAGGGTTCCTGAGAGACTTCACTCTTGGATAGGACAAGCTTTCGTCTGCTAGCTGCAAGTTGTGGCCTCAGCTACAAGTAAAAGACAAAAATAGACAATGAATGCGTATTTTGTGTACAATGTTCCATATAACACTATTCACCATCTCTCTCTTCCATTGGACCAGTTTAAGCATTAAATCAGTCACGACCTTTTTCTCATTTATCAGCTAAGCTGTTGCTTCTTTCTCAATTATTGAACAAGCAACAGTACATTGTCCTCTTATCACCCTTTCTTGTAGTCTGCTTGTGAATGTTTAGCCAAAAAAAAAAAAAAAATCCATACGTTTGTCATTTTACAGCACCCCACTCCCCCCAACCCCCCAATACACACACACCAAGACATAAAGAAAAGAAAAAAAAAATTACTAAGGCACATCTAATCCCAATTGAAAGGGTTTAGTTACTTTTATTGTTTGGACAGCCAAAATGGTTGCATTGGTATTATTTTACGTCACATAACACATGTATATGTGAAAAAAATACCAAACCAACACCAAGAGACAGAAACTGATAATACCATCTCAATATACTTCAGTTGCTTTAGAACTTGATCTGTCTCCAGCTCCTGAAGTAAAAGCATGAGAAAAGGACCCGTGTATTAGGGACTGATCTATAAAACTCACAGTTAGTTCTTCAAATAGTAGTTAACAAATTCCCAATGGTGACAATCTAAAGAGGAGAATAGGATGGTAAGACAGAGAAAAGCTTTCCCCTGGCTAATGGGTTCAATAAGGGGATCTCAAGTGATCCACCCCTAAAACTTTGTTAAAACATTCTATGATTACTCCCGACAAGTATGAAGGCTTACAGAACAGGATTCAGTAACCACAAAAACCATGGAGAAGTATCCTGGATTATGCTTAAGGTTGTAATTGTTGATCCATCCTTCCATCCATTAGGACCAAAATTATGTTCTAACATAAAATTATGTTCTTGGTGGATTCTAAGTTTCCTCTTGAAGAGTCACTCAGTGAATGCTTAAGAGCTTCATAAATGTGGAGTGAGAGTGTTGTATGTCATACTTGTCCTACATTAAATGACTGCATACAGAAGCTGATAAATTAGTTGAAGACTCAAAAGTACAACTGCTTAACTGACCTTGGGATTAAACATGTATCCACATCAAGAAAAATGAGCATGTTCTTCTATTATTGGGGAAAAAGAGAAACAACGTAGATTCTAGAGTTTAGCTTTCAACTGAAATGAAGCCTCCAATCTCAAGATGGTCCAAACATTTTTGGAACCCATACTTACAACAGTTAAAACTAGTGCATGATTCCAAGCCTTAGGTTTCTCCTTCTACTTATTTTCAGATTTATAATGTATCTCACACTTTTATCTTAGTAAATTTTTTCTCGGAAGGTCTCGCTTTGTCTTGGAGTATTCTCCTAATTGTTTTGGACATTGACTCCCATTGTTTTCTGGCAGAATATTCTGATAGCTGATTTCTACTAAAGTGAAAGACTGGACAGAAAGTAAACACTTAATTTATTTACTTATTAATGTATCTTTAGCTTATACTGAATTTTGAACAACGCAAATGCCCCTAGAACCTGCCCCAGTCTCTGGACCGAATGCCTGTTGCAGATAACCATGGAATAACACACATCTCTAGTGATAAGCCAGGCATCGCAGCATAATGCATTCTAACTAAAGCATTTGCAAAGATATCTCATGCTGGATGCAGATTTAAGGACAGAAATAATACTAGTGTGGAAAAAGAATAAAAAATGACTAATGTTACCTGATGGACAGCGCAATCAGAATGGCTTGGATCCCAGAAAACAGAACAGAAGCACTCCCACTTATCAGTTTGGACTTCAAAAAGAGGTGCTCTGCAATATAATTAACTCATCCATCAAATTATATTTAACTTAGTCAAAATAAAAACATTCTCAGGTAAATCATGCAGTAAGTAGAAACACCAGCCAAGTGATTATTGTGAAACATGTCATTTTGTAAGATTTTAAGTACAAGCTAGATATCACTACAAATGAGTGCAGTCACTAGACATCAAGCGAGTTGCTACTACCACCATTGGGCTCAGTTCCAAAGCCATGGCTAATGGAATACAAATTGATGCAGGAGGTTTTCCCATGACAGAGTTATGAATTTTGTAATCTATTTAGGTAGTCTGTGTGATAATATTAGTTTCAATAAGTGGTAACACAAGGCATGCCACTCCCAATGAAGTCAATGGCAAATCTAAAATGAATTTAATGTCCAGTCAAGGGATGAGATCAGATCAGTAACCCTAGTACAACTATTCTGTAGAACAGTTCATAATGTAATCTTATTCTAGGTTGTTGAAAGCATAGACCTTTTCTTGGGTTCTTTTTGGCTTCTTTTGGGCGAACATCTTATGCTATCTTGTACATCTCCATCTTTGTCAAATGGTATCACAAGCACAACAATTGTTATTTAAAAGAAACCAAGACAAAACAAAGGCTAAAACTGAGAATTTTTGTAGCTTCAAGAGAAAATTGATATTCTAAAAGTATAGAGATAAAACTCATTATTTAAAACAATAAGCTGTTGTTATACTAGGGTTATAGAGTTAACCAGATGTGAACCCTTCATTAGAGATATAGCTTCTGTATTGATCCAAATGTGACAAGATGAGAGACGAATTTGTATTACCAGATTAAGCAGAAGAGAAGGGTAGAGATAGAGAATAGAAGGAGCAGAGATGGTTATGGAGAGCGGATTTTGATTCTTAACTCATTTCTCACTATGAAATCGCGTGTAGACACTGATCATACATATTCATATATTTATTAATTAATTATGTAATCTATTTATTAAAATATAAAGATGTCCCTCAAAACTGGAGTCAACAACTAAACAAGTAATAAAGCTAAATACCATGATAATAGATGATTAATTCTAACAAACTAGTTTCCCTACTACAGACACTTGTTATTGACACAATAGCTTGGCCCATGAATGCCTAAGCCCGACTCTAAGCCCAATGAGCCACGTCAAGGTTCCTTAGCCCACTCTTAGGATCAGGCCAATACCCCCATGACAAAATCTTCCTTGTCTTTAAGGAAGAGCAAGAGGTGATATAGCACCACCTGAGCTTCCTTGTCTTGAAAACACATCTCCTTTCAAGTATTTCTTATACCATCCAAGACCAATCAATCCTTCTTTCCATAGCTTAGACTCACAATGCACAACCGTATATTGCTCCATCGTATTTCCATATAACTTCCATAGGTGTATCAAAAAAATCAACCACATTGACAAATTCCGTGTCTTTATATATGCCAGAAGAATCCTCCAGAAGATGGGCACACCTTCTACTTTGTATACACCAGCTTATACGAAAATCTGACAGCCACATTCTGTGTATTCAACATCTTTGTGTGTGACAAGTTCACTAGTTGGCTTTGTGTATCCATTAATAGTTAGACCAGGGTGCTGTTAATAGCAATTTTCATACATAATTCGAGGTCATTGAGTGAGCTTTAGTCGACCAAAAATAAGCAAAGAACTCATCAATGAGCTTATCATTCTCTCTCTCCACTAGGTCACTCAAGTGCACTCTTATGCCGGGATCTCAGGCCTCAGATCAAATGGCTCATAGGTGTTTTCTAACTCATGCACGAAAGAGGTTCACAGATCATATTGTCAAGATTATTACCACCTGGATCAAATATCAACATTCCCATTTCCCTAACACGACTCTCCTCATAGTTTCCCATTTATTTAAACCCAATTAACATAGCATTCCTAGATTGAGGTTCTGGAATTCAAACTACTTAGGTCAATTTCCAAACCCACCGCATTTTATGCACATACCACTCGAAGACATTCATGCGTGCACCTCAAGCTCGCATCCACTTCTCAGCCTTTTTCCAGAAAAGCATTATTCCATCAAAACCAATGCACAATCAAGAAGAGTTCCTTGATAGTCAGAAAAAGCTACTGATTGGTTTACTCCACAAGAATGAGGCATAGAAATGGGTTTGTAAAACTTGAGTAACCAGAAGGCATTAAAATCATGAAGCTGCCTGGCATGTCCTTTAATCCACATATCCATTGAAGCGTGGCATGCCTTGATGGCATCCAGCAACTCCAGATTGATGAATCCCTCCGAGCATCCAGTTACACTATCCATTTCAGGGCCTCCCCTATCAACTGTCTCAATGGAATTCCCCTTTTCATTTTGTCATACATCTAATGGGCATTTAGATGCTCTTCACTCACTTTTACCCCATCCACGAAATTATTTGCCTTGATAATTGGGAAATCACGCTTCACAGCAGCTGCTCCTTCAGGTACAGTTAAATTGATAATCATTGAGCTTTCGCAGTTGAGAGCCGCCTTCAATTCAGGTACCAATCCTTGTCCTTCTTCCATTGAAGGCTTGGGTTCAATTAGATGATTGTCCTCTTGGTCAACTACCATTCGAGCCCTTAACAACTCCAATATTAGGTCAAGCTTCACCATGGTGTTGTTATGGAACTTCTCCAGCCTCTGCTCTGTTTCGCCCATGAAAGACATAAACTGCAGACCCACATTTTCAATTCGATTCTCCAAGTCTCTCAACTGGTCAATGGCTTCCATGGTCATCACAGGTTTGGAGCAGCTCCAAACAAATTTGTAATGATCCAAATGCGACAAGAGATAGAGATGAATTTGCGATGCAGATTAAGGAGAAGAGAAGGGTAGAGATAAAGAATGGAAGGAGAAGAGGAATTGTGTGTGTGAGAGAGAGAGAGAGAGAGTGGTAGGAGAGGTACTTGATTGACTTCGGCTCTCAGTATGAAAATAACATGTGGGCACTATATATATAGCCCTCAGAATAAGACTCAGCAGCTACACAGCTACAACAAGTAATAAAGCTAAATACTGCTATAATAGATGATTAATTCTAACAATCTAGATTCCCTACAACTGATTATTGTCATTGACACACTAGCTTGGCCTACCAATGCCCAAGCCAGACTCCGAGCCCAATAAGCCTCATCAAGGTTCCTTGGCACAATCTTAGGATCTTGACACTTTTCAAACTCTCCGCCACCCAACTTTATTTCTCCCTTTTCTTTTAAGATGAACATTGGGGTGTTTCAGGTGAAATATAAGAACCTGTATGGGAAATTGCGGAAGAGTATCGCATCATAATCTTGAAGAAAGATGAGGCTCACCTGCGCCATTTTCCACATATATTTCCATTAACACCTGCATTATCAACTGCCTTCCGACATTGAAGCCAATTGCCAATGGAGCTGAGCCTCGAAGGCTTGCTTGATTTCAAATCCTTCAAGAAGAAATAAAGAACTTATCAACTCATATTGCCAACAGAACACCATGCAGCAAGAATAAAGAGAAGTGGGGCCTTACTTGCAGATGGGCATATTCTGAAGGATCTATTGCTGCTGGCTCCTCAACCATGTTAGTGTCACTGCATAATATCCAAATATCCATGCTTTTAGCAGCTATATAAACGTGAAAAAGCAAACTGAAGAGAAATAGAGAGACTCCTCTCTAGCAAAGCATACAGAAGTCTAGAACACGTAATACTTAACTTAAAATACTGATAAGGTGACAAAAACAGTAACATTATCTTCACCAACATTGCCATCAGCATCAAACAGCAAATTATCCAAACCATGGACATCAACAGGCGATGACAAATACATATCTACTGCAAGTTAGACTGAAAGTCAATCAGGAACTGGTAGTAGCTTCAGTGTATTATCTTTTAACACAATCTGCTTTTTCAAACTAAGCTTGCCATATTACAATCATGTTAACTAGTCATAGATTAGGGTGCAGGTGTGGTGTACAGGTGAATGTTGGTGCTCAGATCTGCTCATTGCTAAGAGAACAGTATTTGAGACCCACTGTAAAGTATCCAGAAGTACGACAAGGGCACATAATTTTCATATGCTTTATGGAAAAATATTAACTGACCCATGAACGTTTACAAGCAGTCAGGCAGACAAAAAACTGCAGAAGTGATTAAACAAAGTTGCTCCAGTCAAAGTAGTTTAAATGTACATGACAAGAGGTGGTTCCAATCTGTTTTTCCTTTTTAGCTGGCTAGCCATTTAGTTAGTAGCCTAAATAAAAAACATCAATTGCCAATCCAATCACATTTGCCACCACGGCCTGTAATTTCCAATGAGAGGCAACTAGGAAAAAAACAGTTTTTTCAACGTGACCGTGAACAACCCTTCATTTATGGAAGTTTAAAAGGTAATTAAGATGTGGGAAAAGGATGCAATTGATAAATGTCAGCTCTTACGCAATATGCATTTTCACTATATGGCTCTTGACACTTGAGTTGCTCCAAAACTTACTGTGAAGATAACATGTCTGTACATGTGACTGTAGTGTCTAATCAAGTCAAAATCAAACATGCCATATAGACACTTCGTTCAAATAATCTGTTTCACATGCTTCGATTTGGATTCTCAGAATGAGCGAATATACTTCAACCCCTAGTAAAAAAGGGGACCAACTATTTGGCTTTCCATATTGGTTATGTATGACAACCAAGCAGGAAAATCAGATAGACTATGTTCACTACTGCTGAGTAATTTTGAAACCTATTGAGAATACCGTAAGATTAGACTCTAGCTACACAGATCATAGAGATAACTGCCTCCATGGATGGAACATGCATGTCTCACAAGTACAAGCAAAGCTCTCAGACTAGGAAACAAAAGAATAATTTAATCATAGGCAATGTGAAAAAAGTTTCCCGCATTTAGGATACTCCTAGGTACAGTTCAAGTGGGAATGAGGCAGGCTGTAGCTCATAACTTAAGATTCCTCCAAGGAAGGACAAAGTTCTAAAAAATACAATCTCCATCATACATCTGCAATCTTAAACTTACACTGCTTTACTTGTAAATACTTTAAATCTAATACTGGGTTTAAATGACAATAAAGAAACTTACTCTTTTTGAGGACCTCTCCATTCAGGAACATCAGCTTGGAAACCTTTGCCAACACGAACACTAGTTGTATATGGCTCATCATCTTCTAACATTGATGCTATTGGATTTGAATTGTCCACAGCAGATGCGCTTTTGCCTTTAGCAGTTGCAATAATAGTTTTTGTTGGTTTCTTGGTAGCTTTCTGCTTTTTAACAATGTGCTTCTTTCTCAAGCAAGAGGGACAAAACCAGTCATTCTCCGGAACTTTTTTTATACGAGGATAGCAACAAGATAAGTGAAATGCTTCATCACAATGATCACATATTAGCATTTTCAGTGCTGTACCATTGTGTCCACAAGATTTGCATGAGCGAGCATCACTACAGTCACTGCTGTGAGACATAGTATCTTCAGAGGCAAGAGTTGGTGTTGAACAAGTTCTTTCGAGCAATCCCTGGCTTCTAAGGATGGAGATGCAGATATCATTTTCCCTTAAGGGGACATCACTTCTTCCCTCCATACGGGTTACACTAGAAGAGGAACATTCAAAAGTCTCGTCAACTTCTGCTCTCAAGGAAGTTGACGTAAGTTCTGTGTTCGATTTTGATGAACAACTGTCATTTGCACTACCAACATCAATTACTTTGCACATTCTACCTATTGATGCTCCATCGGGACCACGTTCTTCCAGGGCTTTGTATTTACGGAAAGGTTCAGAATCTGATATATGGGTATGGCTATCAACCACCAGAGATGGGACTGATTCTCCAGCAGCAACAATTTCATGTTTGGACAAGCAACCTAATGAAGGCTCCTTTTCTGTGATCGAAGGACCAATAGAACAATTGGCAGAAGGAATATTCCCTCTTCTTTTCATATCCATCTGTTCATTGACAATGCTGTCAGAATCCTGTCGTAGCTTTCTTCTCTTGTATACATGATCAAAGGAATTTCTAGAAATTGTACTTAGATTTGACAAAAAATTATCTCTCAAAATACTCGAAGAGTAACCATCAGCATGCCTTCTATTTTCCACAGCTGGAATGGTTTTGCAACAGCCACTACCGGAATCTTCTTCACATTTGGGGCACATCTCTTGAGTTTCTGGCACCACGTTTGCGCCGCACATATGACAGGCTAAGAATAAAGGATACAACCCAATCACTGAAGAAAGGCAATCCAACTCAATACTTCACACTTGAATAACCCATGAGAAAATTGGTGTACGTTGTTCTTCAATCCTCAAACCAAAGATCATACTAAACGCCTTTATAGTTGTTTAACAAGAAGCAAGACATAAGAATGAGGAATTCTCCATATCAAAACTTGCAGCACGAAGCTTCTTGCATGCTTGCATGAGAAAGGATACCTATTCAGCATGAATAACCCAACTTGAGAATCGCAATCGTATTTATTACACTTAAATTGCTATACATATAAGTTGTCATTATGGTAAGTATAGATGCATATTACACAAACCCGTTAGCAGATGAAACTCTAATGCGACAACAATGAACCAGGATAAAGAGACAAACAGACAAGAGGTTTCCATACAGAACTCTAAAATTTATTTCAATGCCTTAAAATGGGAGAACCAGTTGTCAACTTGCAATGAACGTTTAAAAATCGATAGCACCCATGGAAATAAAAATGAAGGCACGTAGCAGCCGCCGTTTGAGAATAATGGCGGCGCCCGTTACGCCACCACGGATGCTACATGCTTAGAAAGCACACGGCGCCGTCATTACCTAGCTTGCCGTCATACCCATTTGCCATTACCGACGCCAATGAGAAGGCTTTCACCGAAACGATCAATTCAGGCGCAATTTCGGAACAATTCTCATCCGGATTCCTAATACAAAGCCCCATCCACCCTGGAAATCAAACTTTACAACAAATTAAATACGCAAACGCATCTCTCAAACCGCGCATCCTAGTTCAATCCAAAGAGAGGCTTACCTAAAGAATTGCAAAGCGGAGGCGAAAGTCTCTTGAATCCTTTGGTCTCTTCAACCTGTATCAAGATAGAGGAAGGAATATCGCCGGATTTGTGAGGTTTGGGCGTCTGATTTGCCCGCAACTCAGTCGTTTCAAGACGATTCCCGATTGAAAAATGGGAATGAGATTAGGGCTCGCACTTTGATTTGGGGGGGAGGATCGTGCAAGAACGGCTCTCCAAAATCAGGTTTTGATGTGGCTATGTCCTGTTTGCTTGGTCGGTCCATTAATTTTGCTGTCAATATATATATATATATATATATATATATATATATATATATGAGAAAATTAAGCTTAATAGGATAAGATAGGAAATTCACTGGTTGGTAAATTGTGGACTTTTTTTTTTTTTTTTTGTGAGAGTAATCTCTGGATTTAAAGTCTAATACTCTTATATAAAGGATATATATGCCAATTGATTTTATTATCATAAAAATATCATTCACATACACAAATATACTTCAAACATGTGCAGTTATAATTAGACTTTCAAACCACGTTGCAAAAAAAAATAAAAAAATAAGACTCACAAACTTGCTCTTTGTCATCCATGCCACTCTTAGCTTAAATTCTATACCATGCTTTTTTTTTTTTAAATATTCTTGAGAAAAAACTTTCTCTTTGTCATCCAAATATTGAAAAAACACTATGAATTGTGTGTTCCATGCGAGTAGATCACGCAAATCAGTAACTCTTCAATGTGAAAGTACAAAATAAAGAGATACTCCGGACAGAGATACTCCGGACAGTATATCATTGGGGGCAAAATGACCAAGATACATCAAACAAATTACAACGGTGAAGATATTCAGGAGAAAAATGCAAAAAGCCAAAAAAAATAAAATGGTAAATAGTTTTAGAACTTGATCATAAGTCAAAAAGGAAGTAGTATACCAAAAGTGTCAAAAGTTATATATAACGCTCATTTTGGTATAAAAAGTTATTTTTATCATTTAAATGCCAATTCCAATCTCGAAATTGAAGTTTTTTCTGGTCTAACACCTAACCTAGAGATTGGCTTGCATAATGTTGGTCCCAATTTTTGGGATCGAGAATCGACTTTGTTGAGCCTAGGATCGAGGATTGTACTGACTTATGAGTCCAGTCCAGTTCCAAGTTCAATCCACAACAAACAAATTCTTTTTTTCATTTCATTTTTGAAATCCCCGAAAGAATAAACATATTATTTGAAATTACATATCTATCAACAATACGATATTAAGCAACCAAAGAATGAACACGATATAAATAAGATAGAAATCTAAGATTAGGCATCAATAAAAATCTCCACTTGCCAAAAGCAACAAACCATAGAAGGCGAACATGTGAATTAAAATTCAACAATAAAAAGTTCAAAGTACATAAGATAAACTATGAATTATACAACTGCATATCATGTTCATACTTACAAGATTACTTCAAATTATTAACACCAAAACAAAACAAACAATAAACGTAGTTAATATTTAACAATATTTTTAAATTAAAATTACTATTAGTGAAATTGTTAGAACATCTCATTATTTATATCATTTGTGTGAGTTAAATCAAGAACTCATAATTCCACATGATTAAATCCACAAATTTATTCACTTCGTTCAAGTATAAAAAAGAGAATATGGTATTACATATTTTGATGGGACCCTAGATTTTTTTTTTTTTGGACAAACATTCGCATCTTATATTAATTAACCAAACAAGAACCAGATAAAAGTTCGAAATCACAACATAAAAACAACCAAAGTTTATTAGGTGTCCCGAGAGGGAGGGGACGGAGGTGGGGTTAGAGAGCCAATTTGGGCTTTGGGAATTAGTGACGATGGGCCCTCGCTATAAAACCCACGGCCTGATTTGCATTCTTAGAACAATAAGCTGAGGAAAGTTCTTGAGTTTGGGCCAATAGAAATAGACAATCTATCACCCCAGACCAAATACTCCGTGGGCTTTCCTCTTGGCCCATTACGAACTGCACAAGAGATAAGTTATCGACTCAACTTGTACTTATCAATTCTTCACTCTTTTGCACAGAACACTTTCGAGCATAGTTCAGTTTCGTTTGTCTCCTTCAAGCCCGACAATCCCACCCTCAAAGTTAGGGTTTCAGCAACCAGGGTAGATGGAGCTCGAACATTCTTGGCAGAGCCTATCACGAGAAGTCCTTCGTAGTCTCGGCATACCACGGTGATGGAACCCTTCCTTGAGTCGTTGCAACAAGAGGTGTCCACATTAAGCCCCTAGCAGCCTGTGCATAACAATTGTGTGCATACCACTTCCTCCATTGGTGGTTAGGGCTTGGTTTGTGTTTCTTGAACACAAAGGCATTTATCGCTTTCCATAGTAGCCATAGCATGCAAGCCAAGAGGGTTGGGAAAATGGGTCAACTTTGGATGCCGGGTTCTCCTTGAGCCACTTCTCGATTCTATTGAGTTTATTTGGAGAAGTGTTGAATTTAAGACAAGGTGTTTGACTAGATTTGTTTTATCCACTTGCACAGAAGGAGGAGATGCTCGAGGGATTCTGGAGGTTGATTGCACAATGGGCACAGTAGCTTAGGTACCAATTTCCTCCAATAAAGATTTTCCTTGGTTGGTAGGGTGTTCTTACACACACTCATTGAATATGCCATATTGTGGTCCATAAATTCTGGGGAGGCCAGTACGATGATAACACAAAATTCGCATCATGTTCCTTTTCCTTTGAGCATAAACTATTGTAACCACACTTGACCGTGTAGGAGCTAGCTCTATTCTGTGTCCATATTAGCTTATCTTCTATAGGGTTATGGTTGAGTGGAATCGATAAAATCTCATAAATCACTTTCTCATCAATTGTTTTGGTTAATTTCCGAATGGTCCACTCTTTAGTCTCTTGGTCGATAAGTTCATCAACAACTTGAGGATCATTATGGTTCGATGGACCACTAATTCTGCTTGAGGGTAATCACCTTTCTTCTTTGACTTTAATTGTTTTTTTTTTTTTGTCTCCAACTGAAGCACGAGCAATCAACTTACCTCCATCAGCCCACTCAGCACCATTGTTGCTCATTCAAACTAAAATAGAATTTGAGCATAATGTGCTTCAATGAGTCGAGACTAAAATTTCCAACTAAAGTGGTACTGAACCATTCTTATTGAAATTATTGATATCGATGATTAATAAGTTACCGAATTCTCGATATGATATATTAGTCGCTGATTTCTTGGTACACTTTGTTAGTTGCTGATCTCGAAGTTTATCAATAGCATTTCAATGGGAGACTATTCTGAACAACTTCCTTGATTATTTGATGAAGTCTTTGGGTATTTATTTTCTAGTCAAGGTGGGAGCATGGATTTTGCAAGGTTGACGAATCAAGAATGCAAGTTCCAAAGTCATTAAATGCATATCTATTTTCCTAGGAGTCTTTATTGTTATGTAAGTTTTAATAGTCAAAGTTTTAAACTCCGAGATCTTTAATGGTAGGATAGTTCCCATGTCTATTTATTACTCTTTTATTTTCTAAGTTGTATTCGTCCCATAAATAGATGAAACCTCTCAATTATAACTAGACTAAATTTGATGAATGAAAATACTTGACATTTCCTCCGCGTGATGGAATATCTTTGGAGAGTGGA
The DNA here is from genome assembly GCA_016097595.1 of Eucalyptus pumila. Lineage (NCBI taxonomy): Eukaryota > Viridiplantae > Streptophyta > Magnoliopsida > Myrtales > Myrtaceae > Eucalyptus > Eucalyptus pumila. The sequence continues at coordinate 31,964,321 of CM027848.1, read as the reverse complement.
TAAATTCCATTCCGGCCTCCTTATCCTTGAAGAGTGGATAACTCTTCAGTGGTGAGCTAAGAAGCCCTTTATCCTTGGTTGGTGGATTTCCTTTATGCGTTGATATTGCGCTTCTCCTATCCAAAAGTCATTTATCCTTGGCGGGTGGTTCATCCTTTAAGCCTTGGTAGTGAGTTTCTCCTATCCTGAAGTCCCTTACCCTTAGCGGATGGTTCATCCTTTAAGCCTTGATGGTAAACTTCGTTGATCTTAATCCTCATCATTGGTTGGTGGTGTGTCATTTATACCTTGGTGATGGTCATTTCTATCCCTGCATTTGCATTTCATCATTCGACAACCATTCCTACACAACACTTTCATACACTTAACCACAAAAATCTCAAGAACTCGGAATCACTCGCCCACGCACACATCACCAACCATCCATCTAACTTCGGGTTCGATTAGCTCCTTGCCCACTAATAAGCTTTGCTATCCCTAGGAAAGGCGATGGCTCCTATTTGCATTCCAAAACTCATGAGGACCCTAGTTAGAAGCCATGTTTTGTTATTTATTTATTTATTTTAAATGGTAAGATGTTTGTTGGTATTTATGTTCAAGCATCAAACATTCACAAAAAGAAATTGTTAGTGTGATTCTTGACAAAGATGCAAAATGAACATGGCCATTAAAGTTAAGATTCACGGCCTTTGTTTTTCTTAGAACCAAGTATAGAATGCTTACCTTTGAGGTGTTCATGTTGATGGCGAACAATGATTAATCTAAATTGGTAAGATCTTGGAGCCTTCAATAATTGGTCCAGTAAAATAGGAAAATGTAATCTTGTATATTCATTTTCCTAATTCCTTCTTTCTACCTTGCACAATAAATAGACTTACGTACATGCACACAAATCAAAGCAATACAATACAATTCCTTTAGTATTCTTCTATTTATGTCAAATATAGCAGCCTCATCTAAGAGGTTGGGAAGATCTGCTCCGCTAAATCCAAAAGTTCTCATAGGGAAAAAAATTACATTAAAAAGTCATAAACATATTATAATTGTGTTAATTTAGTCATAAATTTTTTTTAGCCAATTTGGTTCTAAACATTTTGTATTTATGTCGTTTCAGTCCATTCGACTAAATTTGGCTTGTTAAGATTGATTCAGACACTAGCTAGCGCCGACCATCCGACCAACACTAACATGACAATATTTTTTTATAATATTTTATTTTTTTGGATTTGTTTATTTAAATTCTTTTATTCTTTTTCTTTTTATTTCCTTTTTTACTTTTCTTCCTATTGCTTTTCTTCTTTACCCCACCCCCAACCCCTTTAGTGGACGGCAAGGCTCCGACGAGGCTTGCTAGCCATTGGGTGAGGGTCGCGAAGCCCTCACCGACCACTAGTAAGGGTTGCAAGAGAGGCGGCCTCACCCAAATCTAGGCGAGGGCAACCTCACCTAGATTTGGGCAAGGACAACCTCACCATGGCCTCACCGGCTGCGACGAAGGCAGTCTCGCCTAAGGCTGGAAAGGCCATAGCTGCCTTCACCCACGGCTAGTGAGGCCCTTGCGAACCTCAAGCCTTCACGAGGTGCCTCATGGTCCTCCCCTTCTATCCCAGGCGTAGTCTTTCTTTATCTCTACCAATGGTTGTCAAGCCCAATTGAGCCTCAACACCACGTTTTAACCTCGATCTGAGGCGACCATGCCTCATGAAGGCCTAGAGGCCGTGGTTGAAGGCGGCCATTGCCTCACAGCCACAAACAAGGCCATATTCACTCACAATCAGCGAGGCCATAGGGAGGCCGCCTCACCCAGATTTAGGTGAGGCCACCTCGCCCATAGCCCCCAAGCCTCCCTAGATCAGGGTGAGGTCGAGCGAGGGCTTCACGGCCCTCGCCTAGTGGCCGGCAAGATGAGGGGGGAAGAAGAAGAGCAACAGAAAGAAAAGAAAAAATGAAAAAAAAAAAAGCAAAAGAAAAAATTAATAAAAAATATGAAAAATAAAATATTATTATAAATATTGTCACGTTAGCATCGGCTAGGAGGTTGACACCAATCCGTGTCCACGTTAGCGCCGGCCGGCCAAATTTAGCCGAATGGACTAAATTGACAAAAATGCAAAATGTTTAGAATTGAATAAACCAAATCAAACTTCGTATTGCTGGCATTCACTTTCAAAATTTCTGTTCTACATCGAATATTAGGAAACTCAACAATTACTCGCATCGACACTATAAGTAAGCGCATGCACCATGAGACTAACTGTTGCACCAATACTAGTTTGCACAAGCGTATGCTACGAGACTCACCAGCTAAGAGTAGACATACATTCCTATTTGTCAAATCTTCTAGGCCCTAAGCAAGGCAGAGTCTAGAATGTATCACAATTAGTCGCCACAACAACAATGACACCCGCATATTCTTCAAAACCATCCATCTATTTTAACAGCCGATGGCGGGTCTACTCTCTTTTTGCATTTCCTCCTCCAATTTTAGTTCCTCTCTGCTGGCCCACGGCATTAATTTCATCAACGAACGTAATGGTTTTTTTTATATGTGATGATGGGCCTAAGTGGGCTCGTCCGCCCATGTTGGGCCTAAAAGCCCGGCCCGCAAGATAATGGCCCATGGAGGAATGGTTGCGATGTGAAAGGCTATGTTGTTTAAGAATGAGGAGTTGTGTCTTTTAGGGGAATGTCTTACGTTGAAGAGTTACGTTTGTTAGAGAAAACGTAAGAGAGAAAAGAAAAAGGGAACATACCCCTTCAACTTACGTACGTTGTTTCAGTCTCTCTCTCCCTCCAAGAAGCGTAAGATGCTACGCTCCCAAAACAACGTTTTTCTCCCCCCCTTACGGCAACAGTACGCTCCTCGGTAGAATGTGATCAAGATTCTTCCTCAAACTTCAACATTGGTGTTTAATTTGTGGAAAATAAGGTACGCTCAATTCCGTGGTATATCTTTTATCGGTGATACATGTGACTCCTGGGCTTGTCTTCCACACTCATTTTAGGGATTTGATTGAGTGTTGGATCGGTTTTAGGGAATCCGTTATTCCTAACATTGGTATCAAAGCCATTGTTCATGTTTCTTGATCCCTTTTCATGTTTGTGATTTGTTTTTTATTGTATTTTCGTGAGACACCGCCGTCAGTCGATCGGGGACGAAAAATCCCGCTACCCGCATACTGTTCACCTCGTTTTGTGATTTTCTGTAAGTTCAAATTCGTTTTTGATAGCGTAGGGTTGAAGCTCTCGTCGATACGAGAAAACAAGTCGTAGATCGCCGACAGGGGCCGACGAATGTGCCGCCATGTGCGGCCGGAACGGATTGGGGTCGTAGGTGCGTGCGACGCACGCGCTGTTTCAGTCTCAAGCGCATGCGACGCATGCGCGGAAGCCTAACGCATGCTGTGCACGTGCCATTTGACATCATAGTGACATCAGCCATGCACGCGAGTGGCACGTGCCGGGTGGCTCATCCGACCAGCCCGACTCGGGCTTGTTGACACCTGAAATTTTTTGTCGACATTTTAATCATCCATTTTGCAAAAATATAAAAAATAAATAGCCAAAAAGATTTAATTTTTTTTTAAAAAAATGATGAATGAAAAAATAAATGAAAATGAAAAGAAAAAAAGAAAAAAAGTAAAGGAAACAATAAAAGAAAAAAAAAGAGAAAATAAAAAAAGAAAAAAAGAAAAAAGGGGGGGCCATTCATGATCATTTACGCTCTCTCTCTTTCTCTGAAATTTTGGCACTCAGGCTCTCTCTCAGGTGATTAATTCTAGGGCTCTCTCCCGCGCTCGCTCGAAGAAAAAAGAAAAACTCTCGGGTGTTCTCGCGAGCGGATTCTCTCTCTGACGAGCTCTCGCTTGGAGGTCTCTCTCTCTCTAAAAAAAAAAAAAAAAGGGTTCACGCTCGGCTACTCCGGGAAGGCTCTCTCTACTCTCGGGGAACTCTCTCTCGGGCTCACGGGGGGGCTAACTCTCGTTCTCTGAATCGGGACTTCCTCCTCGGCACTTCCCAAACAGAACCCTAGAAAACGTAGTAACCGCCGGGTGGGAGCGGGGGCGAGTGGCTCGGATCCGAATCCGATCGGCGGCGGCGACGGGGACGATGACAACGGCGGCCGATCCGGTTCTTTCTCGGAGATCATATGCTCGCTCGCTCGATCGGGATTTTCTCTCTCGGTTCTCTGATTTGGCGGATCGCTCTTGGAGATCAGGGACCGGAGGTTGGGGATCGTAAGGGAGGCTTTCGATTGCTCTCGGTTCTTTGGTTCGGATGCTCGCTCGCTCGATCGTGATCTCGCTCTTGGCTGGATCTGATATTCTCGTCGCAGACCGCGTCCTTCCGAAGCTTGAGGTGCAAAGTTTCGGATCCGCGCCAAGTTTGGGGGTCTCGGCTCAGCTCCAAGGGTAGAGCTTCGAGACTGATCGGCGGCGTTGGCAGCGGCTTCAGATCGTTTCCTTATTCTGCTTTTCTGGTGATTTCACGCGCAAGAAGGCTCAGCGACGATTTCTCTTTGAATCAACTCATTTCCGAGGGTTTTCCCTCACAAATCTTGGCAAGTCTCATTCAGATTACAGATTTGTTTCTTTTGATAAAGTTTTTTTTTAGAAGTCATCTCTGTACCTCCATCCCCTAAAGTTTTCCTTTGCTCCCTTTGAACAAGTGCTTCTTCACGCCGACGAACGATGGAGGATTCTCCTCTTGTCGATTCAGTCATTGAACCGACCAAACCCGGCATCTTCCTGAAATGAGAATGAAAACCATTGAAATCGCCGCACTTGCCAGTGGAGCACGAGTTTGTTCTACGGCGTCAGAAGGAACGCTCTCTTCTATAGGTCGTGGTTCCCGGCGACTAGTGAAGTCAGGTGAGGTGTTTATTTCGCTTCTTTTAGATTTTGATCGGCTCTGTTGAGGGTAGACTCTGATAAGCTCTCTTGAGGGTAATGATCTCGTTTTGTTTGTAATTTTGTCGTGCGGTTTATTTTTCCGAGTAGCTTGAGTGTTCTTTCCATGGGCAGAAAGTGAGTAATTTGCATTTCGCCATGGTTTGAAAGTCGGATTGATGTCTCTGTTTGAAATAATGGCGACTGCTCTGTTCTGATACACGGGAGCGGAGAATTTTGTTATCACCAGTCTTCCATCAACCATGGTATAGCACGCTGCTACTATCGAGTAATGACATGATGGTCATGACGATGAACTCCACAGATGCATCTTTTTTTGGTTGGAATATATAGTTCTCTGTGTGATATATGCAGATAAATAGAAAATATGATTATGTTGGAATTGCTCTTGGTTGTTCTTAGCATTTTTGTAATTGTAATAGTTACGAGCTTACCTATATCAGATGCTAACCAGTGGAGGGACATTGTTGGGATTATAAGTATTGTCTCCAGCATATTTCTGTCAAATTTAATGATGCATTGAATCAAAATTTTGTTTTCTAGTTGTTACATTCGGCATGATTGGATATTAGAATTTAGATGGGTAGAGATATATCGTTAGCCACAACAATAAAGAAATTTAAATGTCTTGAAACAGGAAGATGTCATCTTGCTTGTTCACTTCATTCAATGGTCATTTTTAGACTCCATAGGACTGATAGATGTATCCCTGCATTTGATTTTCTTGTTTGGCCTTGTTCATAAATGTAAGAAAGGTGGCTAGCTTAACTCCCACTTTTGTAGATATAAGAAAGGTAGATTGCTGTTTTTACCTCTTTTTATATGTTGATGCTGGTGCCATATCTTGATGTTACCTAAGCTTTTAGCATCTTAGTCCAGAGAAGTCCTGAATTTTTCTCATCTATACAGACGCTCGCTTTAAATACATGAGGTTTATTTTGATTGCTTTACTTCTCACATTGATACGAGCTGGTTGCTGTGGTTGTCTGTGTTCGAAGTCTTCATATAGGTTGAAGATGGTTCGATTATCTTTCCAATGAGCTATAGAATGCCCTAATCGAACTTCATTTAATATGATTTTTGTCTGTCCAAAGTCTGGTCCAGAATCTGCCAAATGTTTGTCTCTCTGTTTCGGATGACCTTCTGTGTAAATCACTTGATATGAACTGGTAGATGATGTTATTAGGACTTAACGTCTTCTAGATAATTGTAATAGGCATCTCAAGCTTTAAAATGACATATTGCATGCCTGAATCGACCATCATTTGCCATTTTTAACATTTTTTTTTAATCCATTCTGAAATATGGAATTTGCCATGGTCAAAAATGCATATTTTGTTTTTGGGTGGGCCTGATTGTCTGCCACTTTCCTACGATCTTTTGAGCATATATTTTGAGGTTGATAATACGAAAAAAGTAAATCACATGTGGGATGGTCTTGCTCTATTGTTCTCTTTTTTTAGCAAAGTTCTATTGTTTGATAATTGATATTAGATATCCACCATCAAACCAATTTCCAACACTAATCACTTTGCCCAGTAGCTTATTTGTGTTCTACTGATCCAAACTCTGTGTTTTTGTTTGTAAAGATGTCTAGAGTTATGTTGTTCTTTAGTATTGATATTTCTTTGCTTGCCGTTCATATGTTCTGGTCTGTGAAATTGTTTAGTTGTGTCATTGATGTGCTGTTTTTGCTGTTTCTTTGTGTATTGATTTTGCTGGTTCTTGGTTTTAAGGGCCAAATCATGCGTCATTGTCTTCTTGACATTTGAAACATGTGTTACAAGTTTCGCATCAATGCATGGCATATCATATTTGAATCTCGTTTGATGTGAATATCATGCATCCATTTGGCTAATTGCAATTGAAATTTGTCATGCATGACATTCTTAGTTCTAAGTCACTTTGCAATGTTAATGACTTGGGCGATTTCTTTGCATTCTGATTTAGGGTTAAATGTTTACCCAAACTTTTTTTTCGCATCCAACCTTATGTCATGTGCAAGTTTCACATTTTTGTGCATTGTCTAGGTGGTCTTACGAACCATTAAACATGCATTGTATTTTGTCTTGTTTGTGGCTGACATGCGCAATTTCACAAATATCAATTTTTGACCATCAATTAGATCTTGATTGGACTTGAACCCTATTAAGAAGTCTTAAGATTCATCTTAATCTTTCAGATGATGTTAGTTTTGCATCGTTTACATATCATTTGATTTAGAAATTTGTTTCTTTCATTTGTATGCATCTAGTCATCCAAATTTCTTAGATTAGGTTTAGATTAGGGCCTTGAAGATAGAGAAGACGTGAAGATGGTGGAGTCGATGTCTATTCTGACCGTTGTTATGTAATATTCGTTTTTTCCCGATATATATATCGGATTCCATGCATTGTATAAAACCCAACGAGTTGTGGGTTTCTTTTCTTTCCCAATTATTTTCTCTTTTATATTTTTAGACTTGCATGATTAGGTTTAACTGCTTTTCTTGATTGTTTACTTCATGTCTTGCAAATTTCATTTTCATTATTTGTTTTCCTTTCATTTCTTAGGAATAGAATAGAATGAAAGTAATCCACCACGCATGATCATTTAGTATAGAATTGACGATCCTAAAAATATAAAAAGAAATGCATTAACATGTTAGGAAAAACACAACATACTGTTTAGGTAACGAAAGGGCGCTAATAGCAATATTAACGTAACCTAAGTCCCTGAACCTAGATATCTAGTTACGTAGGAATCGAGGGAACACTCCTGACCCTCGATTGGGTTTCTAGCCAACCCCCAGAATGAGGCTAGTGGCGACTCCTGTATTTTTTTAGGTTGTTAAATACCTAGATTGTATAAATAAATCCGCTATCGCATGGGGTATGAGCTTGGGAGAGATCACGATCTCGTGGAGGAGACTCTTGAGATCAAGTAAGCCTAAACTCGACCTTTCCCCTCTTGGACTTTTTGAAGGGTGGCGAGATCGGGTCGCGACAGGGCTAACCGGTCTGACCGGTCTTACTCGACCCGATCGGTCCGACCCGACCCGACGGCTCGTTGACCCAATTGACCTGTTGACTCTACCCGTTGATTGTTTATCCATTTGACAGTTGACCGTTGACCATCGTTGACCATCATTGACCACCGTTAACTTGGTTGACCGGCAAAAAAAAGAAGGAAAATTTTGTATTTTCCAATTTGTTCGTTATGGATTATAAGTAATCCCCCTTTTTTTTATTCTGCATTTGTTGCATGAACCATGGAAAATTTTGTATTTTCCTTTTTGTTCATTGTCATGATAAAATTTCTGAAACAGAAATCAATTTCTCAATTTCTATTCCCCGGACAAGTTTCTGAGCAAAGAAACCTGTTTGATAACGATTCAAAATTTCTATTTCTGAAACAGAAATCCGTTTGATAACAAAAAAAAAAAAAATCTATTTCTATGAATCATGTTGTCCCTATCCTTTTACCTCACTCTTCTTGGTGCTTGTGATGGTAATTTAATTTGATAAAAGTTGGTAAATCACTTTAATTTATATTGGTAATTCGATAGAGTAGTTAGGAACTTCAAAACATTAGCAATTTATGTAAATAAAAGCTAGTAATTAGTATAAAAAATGCTAATATGCAAACTATAAAAGATTTGGGAATAGGGAACTTACATTTGAGGGAAAAAGGACACTTAAAATAAGATGTTTCAATAAAATTTGATTTAAATAAATCTTGTGGAAATGGTTTTTTAATCAGTGAGGTTAACTGAAGGCAATGAGTTTCCATATTAAGCTTTCTTTGGCTTACCTAACAGTCTTGTTCCCGTTTATCTACACTCATCATCCAACTTATAAACATTCAAGTGGAGCGAGGCATTTGACGTACATTATCGTGACATGGACTTCAATTCAATTCCGGCCTGAATGGATCAAATACTAGTCCTGATCAATATAAGAATTGGTATCTTAATGCAGAAAAATTCACAATTATTTACTGGCTATACATTTTTCCGAGTTCAAGCACGCGCATAATTTCTGCAATCCTTTCACTTTAACATTCAAAACAAAGTGAGCATAACAACTTCCAGTCAAATCGTTCTTATATTCCCACAGGTAAATCTCCAATACATGTACATAATCAGTTATCAGACTACCAATTACTACTCCTCATAGTATAACTTCATAACCAACATGCCTTTTCTTGGAGGTGAAATCATGCCTCATATAAAACCAAATGCAAGATCAACACCAAAGTGATTCACTCTGGGAATGATCCGGCAAAATTTCGAGAGATACTGCCTTCATAACTCAAAAGCTTTGTAGAAAATCTCATAATCAAGTAGGAAATAAACAAAAAACTTTGAGGACAAAAGGTTCTCAAAAAGTCATTTTCCCACTGCACTGCATATAAATTTTCTAGTATCTTAGCACAGGGTCAACCCACCTGAAATATCTAAAGCATAAGTGTAGATACATTCAGAGATTCAAACATCAAAACATCATGATGTTGCGTGAAGAAAACAATGAAACAACAAAAGAATAGATCGAAAATAGAACCAAATGCTCTGCTTGGCAGTTCAGAATAGTCAGTTATTTATGCTCCTCTCAATCAAATAACAGATGCAACCACATAAAATGATTTATGAGGATCTCATACATGAATTAAAATGTCGCCCCCAAAAAACTATATATATCCGACCGGCGCTTCTTTGTCAACTCAACTTGATCAAGATCTAACCGAGAGCTCCAGGGCAAAATGGGGCTCTCAAACTATATCATGAATTCAAAAAACTATCTAAACAATCTTGACACTTAACCTTGCCTTCTCGAATCAAGTTGTGCAACTCAAATGAAATTGGCCCTCTTTAAGAATCTAATTGTTCTACAGTAATATGGCCATATTGACTCAATAAAATCCAAATACCACTCCAGCAACCACTATTGCAATTCTTTGAGTTTCCTTCTAGAAAGCTCCTTGTAGTCCAAGTTCTTTACATCCACCACAGGTTGCCCGACACGAGAATGTACGTCTTCTTTTAGTTTCCCGTTTGCGACATACTGATAAGCATTGAGGTAGTACACAGGCAAGTTCTTAACTGCTTTGACTGTCTGCTTGAAAGTGAACAAATAAAGTGTCCACAATCCTCGGAACAGCTTGACATAGAGGGCAACGAGGAGTGGCCCCAGGATCCACAAAGGGGTCAGCTCCTTTGAAACTTCACTCCCACAGGTCACATTAATAGCCAGGTACAAAGGAGCACTACCAATACAACATAATTAGAAGTATGAGGATAAATCTCTGTAATGGCTCATCAGACACTATCGAGCATGGGTTCACTTGCCATAAGCAATTTTAAGTCAAAGAAATAATATGGTTTATAGAATTTATATGATTTACAAACAAAATCAAGGGAAAGAACAGTTCTAGTTCTAACAATTCCAAAATCAAGCATGAGTCCCACCAGTTTCTTATTGTTATCATTTCTGTTTTTCTCGGGGGTTGTTTCAAAATTCATCTCAAATTATGATAAATCTTAGCTCTATATAACATCTCTTTCTATTATATCTACAATATATATCAAATAATTTTAGTTGAAATATTATCCATGACTGCTATGTTTCACAGATTGTCCTATTAAGCAAAAACAAATTTCTGATATCAATAGTTCGTTGACCTTCAATAGAAAGAAAAAAGGTGCCCATTGTTTCTTTCTCTTTTCCCGTTGTAAAATTTATCTATATTCCCCACCCCCACTGAGAAACATAGCAGCCCGGATGAAATCTACCTAAGAACTCGTAGCACAAACACCAACCATTCGCAATCGCTCTCACATTTCCCACCCCACCGAGAAACAGAGCAGCCCAAACTCGCAGCATAAACACCAATCGTTCGCTTGCAGAGCACAAGCACAGAACAACCAAGAAAGAGGCGAAAAAGGAAGGATCGATCGAACCTCGTGAGGAATCGAAAGTAGAAAGGGGCGACGGCAACTGGATCCGCGGAATCGAGAGCGGAAGGGGCGACGACAACTGGATCCGCGGAATCGAGAGCGGAAGGGGACGCAGACGAAGATGGGCGACAAAGATGGGCGACGGCGACGACGACTGGAGTTGGGTGACTGGATCCATGGAATCAAGAGCAGAAGGGGACGCGGACGAAGATGGGCGACGGCGACAGTGACTAGAGATGGGCTCGGCGACTGGAGATGGGCGCGGTGACGAAGATAGGCGACGGCGACGGCGACGGCTACTGGAGTTGGGCGACGACGACGACTACTGGGTGATGGCGACTGGAGTGTGACTGGGGACGCGGACGGATGAGGCGGGTCTGACGGGACGACCAGAGCAAATTAGCCGGTCGAGATGAGTAGCGGCGACGGCGAGGATGAACAGCTTCGGAGTCGCTAGGGTTTTTGGTTGAGGTGAGGAGAAGGAATGGGAAAGCAACGGTAGTGAGGAGAGAAAGAGTCAAGTTTGCTTCAGGAAGGAGGTGGATGGATAAGAAACAATTTCTATTTCTACTTCAGAAATAAAGAAGCTACAATTTTTAGCTTCTGATTTCTCCTCCAAAACAATTTCTGAAACAGAAATCTATTTCAGAAATAGAGAAATCAATTTGCGTTACCAAACGGATTTCTGTTCCAAACTTGTTCTGGGGAACAGAGAAATAGAGAAATTGAGAAACATAAATTTTACCATGCGCAGCCTAAGTAATTCATTTTTGTTTTGCATTTGTTGCGGAAACTATGATGCGTTATGCACGCAGACCTGTATTTCCAAGAACGGAGGAAGAAAATGCAAGAATTAAAGGGCTAATGACAGAGTTGGCTAATTATCGATGGAATGACGGTGATGTAGTATCACACGTGGTCAGGGCCAATAAGATGATACAAGAAATCATCTTGAATGGTTATCCTATACCGGATTTTGAGAATGTGCTGGCCTTAATGAACACTTTTCCACCTGAATGGCAAGCAATGTTAGATTGCCTATGGGAGGTCAACGTGGTCCCGGATTATAAGTGGCTTATAGTAGCTTTTGTAAAAGAATACTATAGGATCGAGTTAACTAAAACTTTAACCCTTGGGATGAGTGCCACATGGCGCAGAATGAATGCACCTTGGAGGTGGCATGATAGCTCTCCAAAAGTTTTTTCATGGTTGGCCAATGTGCCTTCAAAATTCTTAGAGAATTTTACCGATAGATTAGAAAAGACTTTCCCTATTTATTTTTTAGATTAGTTTGAGATGTTTTTAGGAGTAAATATCTCTTTTTATGTTGATATTTTCCTCTAGATATATTATCGTTGTGAATTAGTATGTTAATTTATAATTCGCTGTGGGAAGTTCAAGAAAATTTTAGTGACTTTGCTAAACTTTTTTTACATAGAAGATTATACTAATAATAGTTTTAAGTTAGGATTTTTTGGATGATGATTGGAAACATAGTGACCTTTTGATTCCGAAACCTTACTTGAAATTATTCATTAATATGATGGGTCTGTGCAAAACGAATGCATAAATGATAGGCATTAATAATTCGTGTGTTCAGATCGATGGCTTCAGCAACTAAGAATATAATTGTTGATTTGAACAAAGAAGACAAATTGAACGGCAAAAATTGTGAAATATTGAATAAGAAAATTCAATTTGTGTTTAAAAAGCAAGAAGCACTAAAAGCTCTTGACTATGTTATGGAAGAACTTGAGGATGTTGTGCGCCACCTTAAGCTAGTAGAGGACCGCCTCAAGGCATTTGAGCGGGAAATAAACATTTGTTGTGTTGTTTCCAGCTCAGAAGAGGCTTCAAGCTCTAAGGGCAAGCGCATTGATTCATTCAATATGTGGAAATGCAAGGGATCAAGTCATTCTTGCAAGAAACCAAGAGCTGACCAATATAAAAGAGGAAAATGTCATCGAGTGAAGAGTATCTCAAGGGTGAAGTGTTATAACTATGACCAGAAGGGTCATTATGCTCGCGACTATCGCGAGCCAAAGAAGGTACTCACCTCTTGTACTCTTAGGAACTTTGTTAATGTGTCAAGTTCTGTATTCTTAACTAAATCCAATCCTTTGTGGACTATAGATTCAGGAGCAACAGATCATGTAGTGAAGGATAGAGAATCCTTCGTGGAATTCTGACGAGTACCAACTGGAATTAAATTAATCTATGTATGAAACAATTCCAGGGCAGAAGTAAAAGGGATTTGCACCTGCCAACTGAACATGCGTGGTAGAGACACTTTATTCCAACATGATGTATTTTATGCTCTAGAGATTCGTCGGAATTTAGTGTTTGTTTTAGTGTTGGTTAAACTTGGTTTTAATACGAACTTCCATAATAGTGGTGTGGATTTGTATTTGGATACAAATTACTATGGTTGTGGTTATTTTCTAGATGGTTTAATTGTATTAAATATAAACTATGGTAATGCCCCTTTTCATGTTTCCTAATTTATATGATAATGATGTGAATGTGTGGTATGCTAGATTTGGTCATATTGGTTAACAACGTATAAATAGACTAGCCAAAGAGGGTTTGTTGGCAACATTGAAAAAGTCGATTTGCTCATATGTGAGCATTACCTAGTAGGAAAATTGACAAGGAAACCGTTTGGAAAAGGGAAAAGAGCTGAATTTCCTTTGCATTTAATCCATTCTGACATCTGTAGTCCAATGAATGTGAAAGGAAGATATTGGGCTGTTTATTTCATCACATTTATAGATGATTATACTCAATTGGAATATGTCTATTTGATTTCTCATAAATCTGAAGCATTGAGTTGTTTAAAAAGGTTTATGAACTTAATATAAAATCAATTAGATAAGAAAATAAAAGTATTGAGATCCGATCGAGGTCGAGAATATTTATCTGATAAGTTCAGAAATTTATATGATGAAAAATGAATAGAAAGACAGTTGTCTATTCTATATACTCCTCAACAAAATGGTGTTGCGGAGAGAAAGAACATAACCCCACTAGAAATGGTTAGGTGCATAATGGTCCATGCTAGCTTACCTATCACTTTTTGGAGTGATGCGTTATTAACTGCTATCTATATAATTAACCGGGTGCTTTCCAAATCAGTTACTTCCACTCCATATGAGTTATGGATAGGTAGAAAACCGAACTTAAGTTTTCTTAAACCATGGGGATGTGCTACCTATATTCATGAGCCCTCTCACAAATTTGGGAAATTAGGTCTTAGAGGAAAGAAGAGTATTTTCATAAGATACTCTGAACACTCGAAAGGGTATGTGTTCATAGGTGAGCAGGAAAATAGAAGTATAATTGAATTTGAATCACAGGATGTCACATTCTTAGAGAATGAATTTTATAAGAAGGGTGAAATAGGTGAGAATTACTCCCTATTTGAAACCTTGAATCCAGATAATAAATTTAGTGAAGTTCGTCCAAGTTCACAAGATGTAACATGAGAAGTGATGGATTTAATTCAACTCACTCTCAATTATAACCACATGATGAGACGATATCGTCATTATTCAATTCGAGTAGGAGTATAATGGGGAATGATGTGCAAAGTGTACAATCTTCCATATGGCAAACAAGTCGCAAAAGTATTCCATGTCGACACTTTGACATTGAGGGGGAAACTTTTATGGTTACTCCACGAGATGAAGATGAGCCAAGGAATGTTAATGAGGCTCTAAATTACCATAGTAAAGAAAAATGGATACATGCAATGGAAGAGGAGATAGAGTCAATGAAGTCAAATCATGTTTGGGAACTAGTTGATCTTTCAATAGGATGCAAAGCTATTAAGAACAAGTGGGTTCTCAAAATAAAGCGTAAAGCTGATGGCTTGATAGATGGCATAAGGCTCGCCTTGTGGCGAATGGGTATAATTCATAGGAATGAATTGATTATGAAGAAACATTTTCTCCTGTAGTGAGATTTATCTCGATTCGCATTATTCTGACAATGGTGGCTAGTATTGATCTTAAGTTACATTAAATGGATGTAAAGACCGATTTCCTTAATAGAGAATTAAATGAAGAAATATATATGGAACAACCTGCTGGTTTCATTATGGAAACCAAGAAGGAAATGTATGTCGACTTTTGAGATCGATATATAACCTTAAGCAGTTGTCGAGACAATGGTATATACGTTTTCACAATGATAGATGATGATCATTGTGTATATATCAAAAGATCCAAAGATCAATGTGTGATCATATCATTATATGTTGATGATATACTAATTGTCGGAAATAATATGGAGTTTGTTAATACTGTGAAGAGTTGGTTATTATCCAACTTTGTGATGAAAGATATGGGTGAGGCTGCACACATTCTTGGAGTTAGGATTTCAAGAGATCGTTCGAAGAGATCATTATCTCTTTCGCAAGAAACATACATAAATAAGGTTCTTAAACGATTTCGTATACAAGATTATAAACCCATGGATACTCCTATTGCAAAAGGTGAAGGATTGAGTCATAAAATGTATCTAAGGACTTCTCAAGAAAAGGAACAAATGAAACATGTTCCTTATGCTAGTGTTGTGGGATGCTTAATGTACGCCATGATGTGTACAAAATCTGACATATATTTTGCAGTTGGAATGGTGAGTAGATACCAATCCATTCTAGGTCAAGCACATTGGAAGATCGTTAAAAGAATACTGAGATAACTAAAGGGAACTGTTGATTAGAAGCTGAATTACTAAGGAAATGATCTGCGACTTGAAGGCTGTTCAGATGCTAATTAGGGAGGAGATTTAGATGAAAGGAAATCTACTTCTGGCTTTGCTTTCTTACTAAATAATGGCGCCATATCTTACCTTGTCCACGATGGAAGCTAAGTTCGTGGCATTATCAGTAGCAGTACAAGAAGGTATTTGGCTTAATAGATTTTTGGATCATTTAGGTGTTATTGGTATGCTGCAAGTCCATTATTGGTTAATTGTGATAGCCAAGCAACTATAGCGTACACCAAAGATCCAAAATATCGTGGCAAGACCAAACATATAGATACCAAGTATAATTTTGTCAATGATATGGTTGTACGAAAAGATGTAAACTTATAGTACATATCTACGCATAGAATGGTAGCAGATCCTATGATAAAACCAATACCTAAAGATGTGTTTTGTGGTCATGTAAAATCTCTAGGACTACGTGGAGGCCGATGTACTGAATATTGTAATTTCCCTAAAGTGTTCACATTTAATGAATTTGTGTTTTTCACCATTAATGCCTATGAATATTTGTTTGACGTTTATGCATATTAATACTCAATGCATTATATATAGTTGAGAAAGTATATCGGACAGATAAAAGATTAGCACACTCACACGGGTAATCGTCTCTATTTACTATGTGATAAATAGAGATGAGACGGTTTTTAAGCTTATTATTTGGGTGATAAGTGAGAGCTCAAGCTTAAAATACATATGTCACCTTAACTGAGTGTTAATATGAGGACATAATATTTACTATGTCCAAAAGTAAAATAACCCATATATTTTACTTTATCTGTCTATGATGCTAGATGTGAGTTCTAATAAATTATGTGTATGAGTAGATATATGAACTCAAGTTAGATATTTGGTATGTTTGAACTATCATTTGTACGGTATTAAAGGTGTAAACATACGCTCCATGGGAAATGAGTTAAATATCGTAATACGTATTTCATATTACGTATGCATGAAACGACCAATGAGAGTGGCAAAAGTTTGATCTCAACTTTTGTGCTGTATGAGACTCTTGAGGAAAAGAGTTCCTTAATTTAGTGCCCTTATGACTCTTACTTATTCTCAAAATTTCTATTTAGTGTTTGTTATTTTAGGATGTTGCCAATGATCGTGAATTGATTCGATCTAATTAGACATTTCTAGAAAAGTAAGCTGAACTGAAATTGAGAGTTTGAAGGAAAGATGAAGATTGAATTTGGAGAATCACATTCTAGTTTTGTATTCACTGGTCGATCAATTATGATTGTTTTTTGGGATAATCATAATTGTGAATACAATATATCATTGTTTAAAAAGAGATCAAGAGAGAGATATAAATGTGATCGATCGATCTAAGGTACTGCATACTAAATCTACTCAGAGTGTGATGTCCATTATGAGCTGTTATATATTCCTAACAGATGTATGGCAATGAGCTCTCAAAGTATACTGGTCGCATGGATTATTCACCGGTATGAATGTTGCAGAGAGGTAAAGAGGATTCTGTTCGGCCCATCATATGCAAGTGGGAAATGATGGTTTTTTATATGTGATGATGGGCCTAAGTGGGCCCGTCCGCCCATGTTGGGCCTAAAAGCTCGGCCCGCAAGATAATGGCCCATGGAGGGATGGTTGCGATGTGAAATGCTACATTGTTTAAGAATGAGGAGTTGTGTCTTTTGGGGGAATGTTTTACGTTGAAGAGTTACGTCTGTTAGAAAAGACATGAGAGAGAAAAGAAAAGGGAACGTACCCCTTCAACTTAAGTACGTTGTTTCGGTCTCTCTCTCCCTCCAAGAAGCGTAAGACATTACGCTCCCAAAACAACATTTTTCTCCCCCCTTATAGCAACAGTATGCTTCTCGGTAGAATTGGATCAAAATTCTTCCTCAAATTTCAACATTGGTGTTTAATTTGTGGCAAATAAGGTACGCTCGATTCCGTGATGTATCTTTGATCGGTGATACATGTGACTCATGGGCTCGTCTTTTGCACTCGTTTTAGGGGTTCGATTGAGTGTTCGATCGATTTTAAGGAATCCGTTGTTCCCAACAGAACGCAATGCAGGGATTATTCTCTTTGGAGAGAAGCGACGAAGATCAGGCGTGGAGCGGCGACGAACTTGCACGGAGCAGGCGATTGTGAATTTGCTTGAGCAGCGGAGAAGAGAAAAAATGAAGGATGAACCCTAATCCTAATTTTTTTTTTTTTGTATTTTGATCGGTAGCATAATCCCTATTCAATTTGGGCTTTTTTCTTCTTCTTTTTACCCAATTACAGTTTTGGGACAAAATTGCCCCTGTACTAGTTGTCCGAAAAAAAGTCATTTGGAGAAAATTTAGCCAGCCAATGAGTTTGTTCTCTTATTTGACACTATTTTAGCCACTTCAATACCTTATTTGATACAGAGTCTATTTCGGATCCTTATTTGAGACAATGACCCTATTATGGGTCTTATTTGAAATTGTCCCCCATAATAACATTGCATCTAGAGAAAATTTGGTATTGCAAGTGCCTAGGCAAGATAATGATCATTCTTGAGAAACTTCGTCATTTTGATGGCCTAGGTTTCATGAAATTTTAATGATACAAATCCCTAAATTTTGGTGCAATGCACAATGTTATTCCTAAACTTTTAATTTGTTTCATCGTAATTCATAAATTTTTAATTTGTTCGATTCAATCCCTAAACTTTTGGTACATGTTCAACTTAGGCCATGAACTGTATGAATATATTCACTGTTATCTTTTCATTAATTCGATTTCAAGGACAACACTGGATATGCTCATACAATCTAAAGAATAAATTAAACATGTACTAAAAGTTCAGAAACCTCAAATTAAAAGTTAAGGAAGGACATTGCACATTGGGCTAAAATTCAATTACTACATCAAAAATTTGAATTTCATAGATCACGTTGCTTATATAGCCAAATTTTAAAGATCATTTATATCATTTACTTTAATCACTATGATGAGAGAGAGAGAGAGAGAGAGAGAGAGAGAGAGAGAGAGAGAGAGTTCACCTTGAAAGGTTGGGAAGTTTGGGCCCCCTAGATTAATAAGTAAAAACAAAAAACAAAAGAGAGAACTCTCAAAATGAAAGAGGGTATGGAGAGATTACATTGTGAGAATGAGGGTCAAAAGACACTTGAGTTTTTGAATGCTCCTCTCAAAATGAAAGAGGGTATGGAGAGATTACATTTTGAGAAATGAGGGCCAATAGACATTTGAGTTTTCGAATGCTCCTTCGGCCGAGGAGTATGCGCCTCAGCCTAAGTCGCTAAAGCCCGAGGCTCGGATGCTATGCCTTAGCTTGGGGTGCATGCTCCAACAGGTTGCAAATCCATAAAATCTTTTCAGGCCTTAAGTGCAGTTAGAGGCTCGAGTCTATGAATTCAGCATCGATCCAACGGTTCAAGGTTATAAAAAAAACCATTGGTTACCATCACTTAGAGTTTTGGTGATTTTCTTCAACTTGGGAACCTATAAGTATCGTTTTAGGTACCAGGACCTTATTTGGGTATAAGAAAAGTTTAACTAAGATTTGACCGGTGGTAACTTTTTCATCCAACATCTGGTTGACCATATCTTTTGTTGAGTTGAAATGCTTGAGGGTAGGATTCAGAGAAAAGAAGAAGCAAACTACTTGTTTAGAGTTAACTGCATGGGATCTCCTCTTTCTATTCCTTTCGATTCGATTACTGCTAGCAATCAATCATAATAGAGTAATGACTCTTAGCTCAAAGACAAATTCTATTGAGTTTGACTCATAGTGATCATCTATCAAAGAATGACTCTAGTTATCAACAACAGAAAACTGAAGAGTAATGGCAGCAAGTAATTGAGTTCAGTAGTTTCTCATATAAAATTATTGACTCTAAAGATATAGTAATATGGAGAAGACAAAATTGTTTCAAGCACCGATAAAACCATAAGACCCCTTGTCAGTTGAAGTATATTCTTCTTTTTGATCAATCAAAACCCCTTCCCAAACTCTTGTTGACACCTAAATTTCGACAACCTAATTAGTCATTTATTGCACTAAAAATTAGAGGTTAATTTTATCCCTGAAAAAATAATTAATTGCATAGCATATAGATTTAGGTGCATTTTCATTTTTTGCATTTGTTTATTGGACCGGTGGCAGATGAGTTTGAATTGGTGGTTCTGAGCTTTAAATTGATGGGTTGGACTAAGCCCACGGAGGGAGCAAATTGGCCCAAGCCTTTTTTTCTTTTATGATCGAAAATTATCTCATAAAAAATAGAGATTTGAAGCTTTTTCGGGATATGTTGGGGGGATTTTTCAATATCTTCGGATAGGGCAAGTGCGACAAAATATTGCGAGCTCATCTTTAAAATATTTAGAATCCAAGAAAATTTTATTGCGATCCCGAATTTTTGGCAATGTTCAATCAATTGTGAGTTGGTATTTGGAAAGAAAAGAATTGTTTTTGTTGATCTTGCGATTATAAATGTGCGGACAAAAACATCAAAAAGGGCAAGAAGGATTAGCATTATTAAAATATATATTCAATGAGGATATATGGATCCGCAATGCGTACAAAGGAATTATAAACCCTCACAAAAAAAGAGGGAAGTTAGTATGTGGACTTCTTTCCTATATTCAAATTTCCCTTTTTGAAGTTCATATTCGGCCAGTATAAAAAGCGTAAGGTTTGAGGGAAAAAAGGGGGGTCACACAATTGAGAATACACGGCCACACACATTGAACATAGGGCCACGCGTTGAGAGAATAGATAGAGTGGAGGATCCAATAGAGAATAGAAACCGAAGTTCTTTATGCTCTTGGGGTCCCAATTCCGAGATCGCTCCATCACTGCCTCCGAGATCCACTAGCCATAATTGTTGCTGCTAGACATCCACGCTGTACCTGCACCGCGACGGCCCCCTCTTGGCCGAGCTCTTCCCTTTCACTACACCGAATCTCTTTCTGTTTTGCAGGTTCTCGAATAAGCAGCACTGAGTTTTTTCTACCGTGCCGTGAGCCATGACATCACTGCCGTTGTCGAGCTGAGACCAGTTCACTGTGAGACTATCCCGGTGAACATCCGAGCATCCTCCTCACCGTCAGCCCATGCTTGTCCAGCGGGCACCAAGCCTCCATCAAGAAGTCCCCATAGTGAGTTGTTCCTTCCCTGGCCGAGAATTGCTGGACCAGCAGGCTTTGCCGAGCAACCCGTAATCAGAGTCCCATCGTCGTTCCGCACGTGACACCACCACGGATTCCCTATCGATGAAGCTGCTGCTGTACTAAGACCAAACCGAGCGGATCATCAAACTATCAAGGGAGTTATCAATTCTCAATAAAAATTCCCTTTTCTTTCTCTATGGTCACGTAAGAGGGGCACATAAAGGACAAATAAAAAAAGGAATAAAAAGATCACTTTCTTTTTCTTTGCAGGCCATTCACTTTCTTTTTCTTCGCGGGCTATTCACGTAGGCTGGTGAAGTCTTGCTGCTAGGCTTTCAGCGATGACTTTCTTTCCTTGTAATTTTTGTGTTGCAGGTCATCTCCTCGTCTTTTGGAGAAAGACATGAGAAGCCTTTCCTAAGTGTCGACCCCTGCATTGCATGACAACCCGCTAACTGTGGTGCCAATCACGGGCCACCACTAGCCGCCTCCCACCTCATCATCGACGAGCCCACCTTCAAACATCGAGACTTATTTTGGCTTTTGATCAAAGCGGTGGAAGTTGTCTCGTATTGCATGGTTAATTTTGGAGAACTGCCCGTGAATTCTTGAGAAAGAAATATAAGTGGGTTCAAGGGCAAGATACAATCGCGACTTCGGAATTCTTAGTTGAGATTATTTGGCCCAACAAAAACACCAAAATTCGTTGGCAATCGTCGAGGAATCTGGGTGTTCAACAATTGCAACACCCTTGTGCGCCGTTCGAAGCTGCTGCTGTCCATATCTGTTGCCCAATACGTGCCTGGTTTCTTGGTGCTCGTGAAAAGCCAACGTCTGAAACTAAACCGTGGATAGCACCATCCTCATCGCAAAGCCACCCGGAGCTCCTGCAGTGTCGAGTCATCCACAGAGCCCAGGTGAGCCTGCTGCAGCCACAACGTCCCTCCGAGACCGAGCTGCTGTCCCCAACACGAGCCAACTCCCGTGCAGCCTATTAAGCCATCCAGAGTTCCTAGCGATGACGGTGAGATGCGGCCCAAGCTCGAACCTGGCGGTGCGAAACCGTGATGTGATGTAGCTGACCTCGACGTCAGTTGGAACTCTGGCTAAGACTTTCGGAGCATTTGAAAGTGGCCGCTACCGCTGATCTTGGGACGTGTCATTCAAGTGAATTGTCTCATCGTGCTAAGAAGCATCAACTCGAATTGCTATCCGCAAGCCTCACTGGCTTGCGCCACTTATCTAACAGCCCGTGGTGTCATGACATCACCTCTTCACCTTGTCGAGTCTGTCCAATTTTGGCGAGCAAGTGTTTGGACAAGGTAATAATTTTATCTTAGTCAAGATTCATATGTTTTGTTGCCTTGCTCGAATTATAGCATTCTGGATTGAACTCTTATCATAATCTCGAATAGCCGTCACAACGTGAATACGATTGACAGTCCGATTTTACACTCGAAATACGACTCGTAATCGCACGGAAAAATCGTCAATCCGATCTCACGCTCGAGATTCGATTCGTGATTTTATTTAAAAATTGGCAAATCCGATCTCAAGCGCGAGATACGATTCGTCAATTTATTTCCAAAATGGACATGGATGATATCTTGCCTGATTTGTTGCCATGCTGTTCTTGATGTCTTATTTTGATTGCTCGAAAGGAAAAATCCAAAAAATCTGAGTTAGATTAGGTTCGTTTTAGAATATTCATCGAATTAGGGTATTCTTTGCACGTCATTGCATATTAGGATAGATCGCACGCTTATTAAGAAAATAAAAATTATGTGCACGTCATATAGCATTAGGTTCATGAAATGCACGTCATTTAGTGATTGTTTCTAGGTTCATTTAATTAGAAATTGCTCGTCATTAAGATTAAGTCATTTTGGTTAATTTAGATCGCATATTTAATTATTGCATTACCTTACTCATGTCATATAGTTTAGTCATATTGCCATGCCATATCACTTCATGTTAAATTAGTAGCATGCATTGCATGATTCTCATTAAATAAAATGAAAACAACAATTGAGTGATTGTGTGTTAATTAGAAACCATATCTAGGGTTGTTAATGTGAATTTTAATTTAACATTGTAGATCCTTTCGTTACTTGGGGGTAAGTTTTTGCAATTTATTTATTGTTTATTTGGGTGTTAAATTGGTGGTTTGTACACGCGCATGATAAACTCACATGTTAGATTAATAGATTTAAAATCAATTCAAGCTGCTTGCCAAACATTTTTGAAAATAAAAGAATGGTATCGAAAGGGCATTAAAGGAATCTAGTATAACCAAGTCCCCATACCCATAGTCTCTGGTTCGTAAGAGTAAAGTGAAACTCCCAAGGGTTTCTAATCAACCCACTAAAAATAGATTAGTGGCGATTCCTTATTAAAAAATCAATTGCATGCTAAGAACTTGAACTTAAGTCGCAAATTGGTATGGGCTTGGGAGAGCCCGAGTTAAGTTTAGGCTTAACAATCCATTAGCCAAACCTTAGGTGGTTCACACCCGAAAATTTGGTCGCGACAACTGTACAAGCTTCTTCCATAGCATACGACTTTCTAGATGTAAATGATGATATCTATATAGATGGATCTTATATATATCGTATAATGAAGTACTCCATGAGTGGATATATAGGAATCCAAATCTGCCGAATCCCTTAATCTAGAATCGCTTGGCGTTCCAACCCAGTTCCAACAATGCACTTCATTAGACGATATATATAAGATCCATCTGTATAGATATCATCATTTACATCCAGAAAGCCAGATCAAATGTAGAATGAATGGAAGGCGATGGTGATGTAAGGGAAGGCTTAATAGAGCTGGAATTCCCCTAGAACTGCAATTGAAGCAACATTGCTCCTCTTATTCAGTTGTTAATTCAGGACTTCATATAACTATAACAAGCTAGCAATTCCCCCCTCCTTTAGGGGAGTCCTCTAGCCCCTTAAGATCTAACATGCTACATGTATATATTAGATGTCTCACTTCAACGAAAATGACTCATTTTTCAGTTTGAAAATTTGTTTTGTGCCTTATAGCTCATCAGTCAAATCTTGTTCGACTCTAGGTCAATTGTTTGATTTTGGGAAAAAGTAAGGTAAAACTTGAGGTATCAACAATTCTTATCTCATATTCTTTTCAGAGCTTCATGGATTTCAACTAGTGTAGTGGCAATGAGGACTGCAGGCAAACTAACAATTTTTTTGAAAGTATAGAGGTAATGTGTTATAGCATAAATTTTGATAACCCAACTAGTATGAAGTGCAAGTATCAAATGCAAAAGTGGTTTTTATAAGGAATGGGGCTCGCTGGTGTATGCATGGCAACAACACAATATGAGGCTAAACATAAATTATAAAAAGAAAATCTAAATTTGACACGACATGATACGCATCACCCATATATAGATTTGAACAGCACTATTTCATTGTAATTCAATTATTTGGTATATAAAATCTAAAATTACGATGTCTTATACTAATAAGAATTAACACAATCTACAAACACCAATACGAGAAGTCAATACGAATTGTTGAGCCCTATATTGCAGATTTCGTGCTCCGTCTGGTACCAAACATAACGGGTCACGTGTTTCTCGATTCTTGTCTTAATACTAGAGGGTTTTATCCGAATCCTAGGGCTGTGACAAGTCCAACTCAGCTTCGCAGGGATAAGCATGAGGGTCAATAATGTTATGTGAATTAAATTGGCCAACGCACCTCCGGAGCCGAAAGACAAAGTCCCAAAATGGCCCGCAAAGTCCAAATAGCATGTTCATGCAAAGTTGGACCACAATTCAGCCTGGAATCTGATCACCGATTTTTAAAGATTTTATTGAAATATCTCTGATGCAGAAAGTGTCCTCAGACCTGTTGGATGCAACACTTTGTTGCAATCTCAAGTATCCTTCTGTCGTTATCGATTATAGAACTTGTAATTAGCCCACAATTGAATGAATCATGTCAATTTTGATTTGGGTAATTGACATTGATTATCAATGCCCGAGAAAACGATAGGAAGGAGCAGTATTATTTCTAGGCAATGTAGATTATCATTCATGACGACACGTGTCGCCCATGCAAGTGAGAGGTGAATTGTCCAATCAATCTAGGACGATTAAGATGTCATCCTAAGTGTAAATGAATGTTTGAAAAGCTAGTGATGGCCCTCTGGAAATATCTATTTTACAATGGGGGCAAATCCTCAAAAGACAAGAGACAATCTAAATAATTGGTGTAATCATCAAGGGTTTACAATCACAAATGAAGAACCGGAAAGGGCGTTCATCATGGGTCATGCGCCCACAAGTTTGAAATCGAGGAGCATCATTCCGCGGATAAGCCAGCGTAGGTTGATTTCCTAAATCACAAATCGTTGAACCTAATGAGCTCAACGTATGATGGTCACCCACCACACAAGTGACGGCCGAAAGGCACCAAGCAACAAGCGGATGGAGATGGAACCGCCCCCGCCAACCAATCAAGAGCAGCCACGTCAGCCTTGGGAATCTAAGATGCTCAGTAAGGTTTTGCCACGTCATCAGATAAAAAACCTTTGCCAGAACATATTGAAGAGTCGCTTATTAATGTGACGTTGGTGACGTGCTTGGGGATAGGTCCATCCGTTATCCAAAAAAAAAAAAAAACTATTTTGCTAAACAACCTCATTAAACGTTATGATAAAGTCCCGCACCCATCATCGAATGCTTGGTCCAAGACATAATGACTTTGCACCGTTGGGGACACCCTTTGAGTTTCCAATGCATAGGCCTTGCATTTGTGACTTGAATACCACATTAAAATGTTTCACATCACGAATTTATGAGTTTTACAACTTTAAATTTTGTAATAAGCCCCTATGGAGTTATCTGACAAGAAAAGAAAATTGGTACAATTTTTTAAAAGTTTTGGTATAGGGAGAATGTTTTAATAATTCTAACAAAATTCATGCTTCAATCAGTAGCTTACGTGTCACGCTTGCGCCCAATAAATAATTTATTTTTTTTATTTTACATTGATAAAGCAGTTTACATGCACTTGTGAAGATTAATTGAGATTGAGATTTAAATAAGAGATATTGTTTGAAAAATTAAGAGAAATCTCGCTAACCTTCTTCTCATTTTGCAACATGGTCCACAAAAAAAAAAAAAAATAGTAAGTAAAAAAAGGTGAGGAAGGTTGACCAGCACTAGCGATCACCTTTAGGCATTAGCATAAGTATTTCATGCATGCTAGAAAATTATAACTACTCCGCATCATTTGTCACCTAAAGTTCCAAGATTAACGAATTCGCCCCTAGCCCTACTGAGGTGCTATCTATGAGAAGGTCACTCTACACAAGTTATATAGCGGTTAGGCAATCCAATATGCCTAATTCCAAGGTTTGATCACAACGTGAATTGAATCCTCTGATATATTGAATTTGTAACTTTGTAAAAGATAGTTAATCCCTCTACAACTAAGTCGATCGATTCGATGGTATGGTATAGTAACGTATATTTAGGGCTGAAGTGATCATAGTAGTCAATTAGATAAAATATACAGCAGTCAAGTGGATAAAATCTATATAATTTAGTACACCAAAAACACCCAACGATCACAAGGCTGTGCTCAACAGTGCCATTAAATGATTAAACTAATGTTGAACGAGATATTCTCCTGGGTGGCTTGAACTCCTAGGTACGACAGTAGGTTTCGATGATTTCTTTAGTACAAAATTAGCAGCAGCCAGCACTCAATCTTCATAAATAAATAAAAAATAATACTTGGCAGGACGATGCTTAAGTATTGATGCAATTTTTAAAAATTTAAATGTTCTAAATTTTGACAGTTCTACTCTTACTTTACAAACGCAAGCATAATTTTTTGGGTCTTTAATTCTCAACAAAAGCTGCATTAGTGCTTCCGCACCAGCGACAAAGTCAGGGCATGGGACTTGAATCTAGTAAACGAGGAAGATAAAATTATTGAACGGCTAGAGAGAGAGAGAGAGGGGGCGACAACACTCACAGGAAATGGTCCACGCAGTGGAGCCGATGAAACAGAAAGTCTTTGTCACTTCCTCTGTTCTCATCTCCAAAAGACTCTAAAAACAACATTCAAATCCTCTGATTTTCCTCGCTCCTAGTTTGTGTGTCTTGCATCTTTGTCTGTGTGCTCCTCCTCCTCTCCTCAGATTAGTAAAGGGAGGCGTAGGGACGATGATGGTGACCAGAACGAAAACACCCTTTTTACATATTTTTACCTTAGGA
The DNA here is from genome assembly GCA_016097595.1 of Eucalyptus pumila. Classification (NCBI taxonomy): domain Eukaryota; kingdom Viridiplantae; phylum Streptophyta; class Magnoliopsida; order Myrtales; family Myrtaceae; genus Eucalyptus; species Eucalyptus pumila. The sequence goes on along the minus strand of CM027848.1, from coordinate 31,937,308 downwards.
GGGCCGTAACGCTCCTACTGATCTTTCAACCGGCTCCTTTTCCCCTTTCATCTGCTCTTCCTGGGGACCATTTCTGTATTATATACTCTCTCTCGCGCACGATCACGCGCACACGCATTTTTGTTTTTGTTCTAAATTTCTGACTGACTGGCTCATCAGAGCCTCAAGTTCCATCTGGGTGTGCCCTCCAATTATAGAATTTATGCAGCGTGAAATTGCATGCCCTTCATTCATTTCTGTATAAGCCTTTGCCTTTATTGGCAGTGGTGGCCCTGTCGCTCTGTTTCTCATTAATTCGTTGGTTCTAGGCTCCCCTCCTTGTTCTTGTCAATCAAATTATTTTTTTATCCTTTACTTCTTGTTGGCGTATTCTCCCTGGGTTTAGGGTTTTAGGGGCCTCTCCTCCCCCCACAAACTTGCCATGCCCTTCTCATAGCCAAACCCAAAGCCAAACCCAAAGCCAAAAAGCCAAGAAACTAAAAAGGCCAGAGACCAAACCAATTCAAAGTCAGCCTCAGCTTTTCCAACCGACCCAATTCAAAGTTCTCACGTGCAGATTTGGAATTCTTGCTTTCCCTAAAACTCAGAGCAAGCAGCAGTTTGGCTATTCTGTTCTAACCTTGAATTGTCCGTTCTTCGCCTCGCCTGCTGCCGCCATGTCTTCGTGCTTGAGCGGGGGCGGAAGGACGTATCAGTTCGATCTGGAAATCATCCATAAGTCCCGTTGGATATCGGCTTCTCTAACATCGTCATCGCCTCCTTCTTCTTCTTCTTCTTCGCCCGTTTCGACCCTTTCGGAATCGAGCAATTCTCCAATCTCGATCTCCACCACAAAAGCACGCACCCCAAGAAAACGGCCTAATCAGATTTACAACGAAGCGGCTGCTCTGCTCTCCACCGTCTACCCCACCATATTCTCCACTAAGTACCTGGAAAATCCCCGGAAATTCTCCAATTTCGAGGACTATTTCTCCGACGAATCCTCCGATTTGCTGTTACCTCTTCCCGACGTCGAGACGGCCAGCTTCTTACTCCGTCAGCCGATTCCGGCCAAACCAGATCCCCGAATCGAACCGAGGTACTCTCTACGGTTTCCTGAGAATCAATGCGGCAACAACCAAAGCATATCAAAGTCGCCCCAACAGGACGATGAGCTCGACGAAGACGAGTTCGATGCGGAGTCGATCCTCGACGAAGAGACCGGGGAAGGAATCGACAGTATCATGGGGAAGCTGAGCGCGAGCGCCGCCGCCGGCGATGAAGCCGCCGAAGCGGCGGCGAGCTACGGGATTCCGGTCGGGCTGGGGTTCGGGACGAGGAGGGGTATCAGGCCGCTGAAGCGCGTCGACGAAGCGAGCTGGTGGAATTTCTCCACCGTCGTCGACGTCGTCGAAATCTCTCCGAAGCTCAACAGCAGAGCATCGGATTCGAATTCCGTCGATAACAAGCAGAAGAAGAAGAATAACAAGAAGAAAGCCGCGAAGACACCGTCAGAACCCAAAACCCAAACGTCGTCGGCGGCGCCGGCGCCGGCGGCCGACGCAGCAGCGAGGGGGCGGCCGAAACCCGGCGGTTTGATGTTGAAATTGAACTACGACGGCGTGTTGGACGCTTGGTCCCGCCGCGGCCGGCCTTTTTCCGGCGAGAGGCCCGTCCCCGACGTGCCGGTGAGTTTCTCTCTCCTCTCCCGCCCGCCGGGAAACCGTGGAAAATTAGCTGGATTAGTTCGTTGAAACAGTGAAATTTTACTAAAATTTGTAGCGGTGTAAAGCACGCGATAAAGGGGGAGTGAGATTTCTAAAGTTGCTTGAAATTAATAGGTACGACAATAATTAGAGTTATTGACATTTGTTGCTTTTTTTTTTTTTTTTTTTGCTTTTTATATTACATACTGTAGCACGTGAAATCTATGGTCCCATCCTAGTCTAAAATGCAAGTCCACCTTGCAAATCGCTTTTACATTTTTAAAAGTGGCCAGGGAAAAAGTCGTCGAACCAGATTGGGAAAATAATATAAATAAATTTTAAATTTTAGTTTAATATATGATGTGATATCTAAACTTTTAATTTATTCAACTTTATTCTAACATGCGATTTCATTCTTAAATTAAAAATGTGATTTCTAAACTTTTAATTTATGCTCAACATAGTCCATGAACTATATAAAAATATTTAATATTTTCTGTAAATTTAAATTAATAAAGTGACAACATTGAATATTTCTATATATTTTATGGACTAAATTGAACAAATATAAAAAAAAATTCAGGATTACATTAAACAAACTTAAAATTCAAGAATAATATTTCACATCGGCCTAAAAGTTCAATAATCATATGAATAAATTAAAAATCTATAAACGATATTGCATATTTAGATAAAGTTTAGAGACCACATGCCATTTTTCTAACTATCAAATTTGGTAAAATAAGTCCTACATTTATTTATTTTTAATTTTTCAATTTAAATTTTTTCATCAATACATATTCTAAATTTTGACAAGAAAATAGAATATATATATATATATATATATATATATATATATATATATTTTATTCTTTCTAAGTGCAAGCATGACGCATCCGAAGTTTAGTTTAGAAGTCATGGCCTTCGGCCTCACCTCTATGGCTTTTGCTTTCGAGTGGGACCCGCAGATAGCCGGTTTCGGCTTTTGCCGTGTTTAGTTTGGACCTGATCATGCCGCTCCTCCCCATTAGACGGCCTATAACTTTCCGGGAATTTTGTTTACTTTTTTTTGGTTTTGCCTATAAACTGCTAAACTTGTTTATTGTGTTTAGCTTTTCTATCTCTCTCTCTTTCTCTCTTTTTTCTTTTTTTTCTTTTTAATGCTATGCTCGAGTAGTACCTCTGGGAATTTTGGAACATGAAAGAGTGAAACCTAAGACTAGCTTGGTCCCTAAAGAAATTGGCTCATATTCTTACCTATGCGCCAAGCCATACAAACTTAATTTCACATATTCACATAATTTCATGTTTAGGTTATCTAGTAAAGAGTTTCGACGCAGATTGTATTTAAGATGGAGTTACTTCTAAGATGAGAATTTCATGTCAAAAGAAATATTGTTATAAATATGCTTTGTGTCTGATGCTATGATAAAAAAAAGGTGGCGATGCCAAATAATTGCCGATCTAATACATTTCATTTTTTTCGAATTATATTGGGCAGGTCGAGCTAGCAGATTTCGATTCATTTCCGAATAATGGAATAGAGAGGGAAGGCACGGGGTCACGCTATAAGGAAAAGCGTCACGCGCGCCTCTTCTCCAAAAAGACCGAGTATCAAGTCAAGAAAGCACCCGCCTATGAAAGGCCTAGGGTCAAGGTACGTCTACTTACTGGTTCTTAGTTAATTTTTTTTTTTTTTTTTTTGAACAACTGGTTCTTAGTTAATTGATTGACCGGCTGATAAAAATATTTACACACTTTCGAGGATGTTAAAAATATATTCTTTTGTATTGTTCATTTTTGTAAATGATGTGAATAATTATTTTTTCAGGGGCGTTTTGTGAGAAGGCCAGATTCATGCTGTAGCGACCCGAAATGATGAACTAAGTCCAATTTGGCTGAGAATCATCCACAGTTTCGGGGCCCTCTTCACATCCCCATAGAATTCTCTTTTTCCTGTGCTTGTCATCGAGGGGTTGGAGTAACGTTCGTCGAGTTAAAAAGAGACAGAAATTCGTTGGTCGAGCAGTTTCATTTTTGAAGTTCGTCATGTTTCTTGATGTCCCTATAATTATTTCTTTTGAATTTGAGATGAATCTCAAATTGGATGCTCCGCCTACAAGGGAATCTAGTCTACGGCGCCGGAGCAACTCGGCACCGTCGCCGTAGGCTGTAAAACTCGTCGCCCAAAAGCAACGGCAAGGGAATATGTGCCGATATTGGGCTGCAAATGCTCCATCGTGTCAGCCTATGACAATGAATGCATACAATTCGTCCGCACAAATTGTGATGATGGCGACGAAATATTAATGTCATCTCTATTGATACTCAATTTTTGACAAAACGATATCCACGATGACAAATGTTACTTAGGAAGGCTGGATGAGAGTAGCATTGCACTTTCAACATTCCTAAGGCCAATATTTGGCTGAAAGATACTTCAAAATTCTTGCCAAACACCTAAGCATTTGCCCAAGGGGCCTTAGAGGTTAGATTTCTCTTATGGGCTTTGGAGACTGAAAGCTTCTCGGAAAAGCTAAACCAAAGGCTTATTTAAAAAGAACGACTTGTTTTTATCTTCAGTGGAATATACATTCAGGCCAGATAAGCACATGATGTTTTATTTGGGAACGAAAGATATCAGCACAAAAGCAGTAAAACGTAGATGCCAACTCGGTTTACTTTCTCACATGTCAGTACAGGGAAATGGGATTACGGCGACGAAAATTTGGATGCGGCGGAAAATAGATTCGACACCCTGGATATCCGACAGCAAAAGAAAACATAGTTGCCATGCCGGGGGGCCAAGCAATAGCGACGACGGAAGATATGTCGCCATTTCGATACCAAACGCAACAGAACAAATATTTCGTCGGCTTTGCTCCAACCTGAAGCAACGAAACATCAATGTTGTCGTCTTTGAGCAGATAAGAGCAGACTCTAGTCGACGAAACTTAATGTTTCATCAGGAGTGCAGCAATGGCGATGTAACCATAAGGTTGATCCTTTTGACATGAGCATCAACGACGACGACGCACTTTTGTTTTCAATGCCTTTGATAAGAAGGGGAGGAACTAACCAAAAGCAGCGAAACTCCTCGCCGTTGCTCCGCTGTGGAGCGACACAATATCGATCTTGCGATTGAGATCCCTTGAGATAGGAGTTCCTCTTTACTTTAAATAATAGTGTAGATCATGCGTTAGTTTTTCACTAATATAAACGACCAAATTATGCGTCTACGTTTTGCCCTGCATGAGATTTGTTTAGGCATACAAAAGGCGAGTCATTCATGAAAATCGACTGGAAAAAGAAACAATCTAAACAACCCTGGTCTTCATACTACGATCTTTTAAATTTTCAATCTTCTGTGTAGAGCTATACAAATTCGTTGCTCTCTTCAATGATACATACATACATGCATACATACATACATACAAAATTAACAAGAAAAAAGTAACTCTCCTATTTGCTTTCGCAACGACGTAATCAATGCCCCGCCCGTCCAACGTGGCTCCTTCGTTTACCTGGAGAAATAATTCCGAGGAGAGAAGAGGCGCCGCGGCGAGAACATTCCCCCGTGCCTCGGCGTAGCGAGGCCATTGATGGACTGGAAATCGGTCGGGGCGAGCCCTTCCCTATCTTCTCCATTAACCCACCTGTTGTTATTCCCATTAAATGTGCCGTACCTCACCAACTTCCCGATCCACGATTTCTTCTTCGGCGGGCTCTCGTAGCCGGCAGTCATCCGTTCACCCAGGTACTCCTTCACCACGTGCAAGCCTTGCTCCATGACCTCGGGCGGGGGCGAGACTAGAGGGTTCCCGTCGACGCAGAGCTTCTGGAGCTTCCTGAGGCACCCCATGGAGTCGGGCAGGGCCGCTATCCTGTTGTAGCTGATGTCGAGCTCCACGAGGGAGAGTAGGAGTCCGATGGAGTAAGGCAAAGCTTGGAGGTGGTGGAAGTTTTGGCTGATGTTGAGGGTTTGAAGGTTAACCAAGCTCTCGAGGTCGTCGGGGAGCGCGCGAAGGCAGTTGAGGCGGGCATCGAGGACGCGGAGAGAGGTGAGGCGGGAGGTGGAGCGAGGCAGGTGCACGAGCTTGTTCGAGTTGACAGATAGCTTCTTGAGGTTGATGAGCTCAAGGCCGATCGCGTCCGGTAGCTTGGTCAGCTGGTTGAAGTTGGCATTCAGCTCTTCTAAGGATCTAAGACATGGCCATAATTGATTAGAGAGCATAGGTGATAGAAATATTCTGCATAATGACCTTAATCTGTTGATGTAAATATTTTGTCTAATTTACTACCCTATCTAACATTAACACTCATTGAGTGAGCTCAACGAGGGAAACCACCGTACGGTCCGCAGACCTGCAGACCAAGTCCATCTAAACCGCTAATCATGTGAGCCTCATGATGGAAGACACGCAGTTAAAGGATAAGATGAGATCGGTCCTCGTGACCTGCAGACCATGAAATAATCGTCGGTGAGAGATGACGGACCTGCAATTCAGAATAGTGGCCGGGAGGGATACGAGGAGGTTTCCGGCGACGTTCAAGAGCTTGAGCTTAGAGAGGCATCCGATTGAGCTTGGGAGGGCCTTCAGCTGATTCGAGTGCACATCCAACACCACCACATTCGCCAGCCTCGCCGCCAGCGGCTCTGGTATCATCTGTGGGTCCAAATGCAGAGCAATCCCATGTTTACTAACCTCAGGTTTTAGCAGGTCTTGGAAATCCAATTTTATTTTTTTTGAAAGATAACGCAAGACAGTGCAATATGAACTTTCCTGGGTCGAACCATGTTTTTGAAAGATAACGCAAGACAGTGCAATATGAACTTTCCTGGGTCGAACCATGTTTAGTTAGAGGAATTAAATAAATTCTAAATAACTTTAGGTGGTCACCCTTTTGACGGTCGATAAGTGGGTAAATCTACTTACTAATTCGAAGTAAATATCGTTCATCCAAGGAGAACCGAGAAAAGTTGCCTCTTCCAATATTGCCATAGTCGAGTTGAATCATGCAAGTCACTTACGCTTTTTAGAAAAAGAAAATTAAAATCATTCATTTTTCCCAAAATGAAAAAATTTCGGCAACACAAACGTGTCAAAATCTTTATTATTTGGAAGAGTGCTAAAAATTGAATTTTCATCCAAAAAAAAAATTGCATTCTCCATTTTCAAAATTACATCTTTAGAAACTCTTTTTTTGCTTTTTTTGCTTTTTTTTTTTTTTTTGGCTTAGACACCTCATTCCATCTCACAACAAACATTTATTGCCAAGTTACTATTTCCCAACCCATGACTATGATGCCCTTATAGTCACTTTACTACATCCATCCACCAAGAATTCCTTTTGGATGCATCCACCTAAATATGCTAGACCCGCCCCTCAAACACCAACTCATAGCCGACTGCCGTGAGGACCGTACCGGCTAGCCCGCCCCGTGCCCCCCTTACTCTCTCTCTCTCTCTCTCTCTCTCTACGACCTCGGTCGAGGTCATGTCACAGTGACGCCAACCTTGATCCCAGGCTGGGGGCTGCCATTGAGGCCTTGGAAGATCTCATTGCGGGGCCGGAAGCCGCAGCCGATGACGATCTGCAAAATGGAGGTCACGTGCCTCAGCCTTGCCTGGCGGCTCGAGGACGCCACTTGCGGTGGAGGCCATGGCCATGGGAATTCTTAGGAGATTGGAATTTATTTAAGTGATGGGGTTCGGTCCAGGATGCAAAGATGCATTATCTTTTTCTTTGTTGCTTTCCTCTACTTGGTGCCACCACAGCACGTTTGAATGATGGAATGGAATAAATCAGAAATAGCATGGAAATGGAACTACAGGCGAATGAGAAGAAGTGAGTATCAATTCGAGTTATCATAGCGAGAATATGATATCGTTTCCAAAAGCGTCGAAACATCAAATATCTCTCTTAAAAAAGATAGAACGAAATTGGGAACGAAGTACACTTGATAGTTCAAAATCTTGTTGAGGGACAATTGCTTTATCCTCCCCTTGTTGAAAGGATTAAGAGACTTGTATAAACATTACATTTATTTCTTAAAAAACTCAAGATTTGAATAATAACTTTCGAAAAATGAGCTCTTGTTTCTCTTACAAAAATGAATGAACGAAAAGCATTTTCACCACTCACGAAAATAATTATTTATAAATTGTTGTCGATAATAAAAATATTTTCGTTGACTAATTTTTTTTATTGATATAACTTATTATTTTTCTAAAAATGGTCTCTAAATCTTGAGTTTTCTATAAAACGAACGCACTTGAAATTAGGTTTTTTGTTAAAGAAAATCTTTCACTTAGGTCTACCACAAACGGTTGTCCAAATCCAATGAAAAATATTATCCATTGTATCTAGGATAATTCTCTATAACGTATGCCCCATTATCTAAAGGACATAATCGACGAAGATATTGATGCTAAGATCTAATAAAAAGTTCAATTACAGTTTAAGCATGCTATCGAAGTACAAATAATAATGATTTAACATTGTACAACAAACAAAATAGCATTTTGAAATCATCAAATGATGATATAATCGCTACAAATTATTCCCATTTCGAATTTAAACGCGTATGTTCTCAAATCTAACAAACATTCACATAAATTGGTAAATATTTGAAGATACTCACTTTTAAATTTTACACCGCATGTATGTAATGCCCATTTTTTCCTTTTTCCCTTTTCGCAGTGGGCATGAGAGAGAGAGAGAGAGAGAGAGAGAGAGAGATATGTTTGTGTTATGGCTGACCTGAAGATTGTTGTTGGAGAGGTCTAACTTGCAGATGATCCCCAGATCGAGAGAAGGGCTTGGAAGAGAATCCAATGACAATCCGCTCAAGTCCACAATCTCCAACCTCTCTTCATCCACCGCCCTCTCCCTCCTCTCCGCCGCCTTCAGCTCATCCTCCGCCCCCGCAATTCTCGCGGGTTGTTGCCGTTCGTACATCATCCTCACACGATCTCTTTCTTTTTCTTCTCTATCTTCCAAACAAAAAAATAGGCTCGATATGTCTGCGTGCGGAGAATGTCTTCGACATAGAAGACGATGATATAGAAAGGTTCATGTGATCTAGTGGAGTGGAGAGATGTCCGGAGATAACCCACCACGTGTACTTCAGGTATGAGCCCTATTGATGAAGTCAACCCCAATCCAAATTTTGCAAGTTCTTCTTGTGGACAGGGTGAATTACATTAGTGCGGCTGTGTAGCCCCCCCGCATTAGAAATTTCAGGTGGTCTAGAAACAAGACGATCCTATCCGGTCGAATGGATTTGCTTAGTTAAGAAAACGTAAATCGTGTGTGGCAATTGATTTGAGTGCAAAGCAAAAGTAAAAGGCGTTTCATAAAGGCGCATAAAATTTATGAACAAATCTGAACTCGTACTTTGTAATACTAAAATGCAAATATTAGATGAATTATTTTTTAATTTATGGTTGCAAGCATTCCTTCCCTAAATGTGTATATGCTTGTTGATACTATTAAAACTTTTTTCTCTACTTTATTGTGGGCTTCCAATTTGTATTTGAGGAATGCTAGAATTGATCCGACATAAAAATAAAATAAAAAATAAAAAATGATTTACAAGGTGATGCCATAAAATTGTATTGGATACTTAATGGGTTCACTTAGTTAGACTTTCACTTATAATTTGTCGCCCCACTTAATAAGTCGATTTGTGTAACGGTCTTCGCTATAATCTTCTGCACACTTCCACGATTACCTTCGTTCGTACATTTCTTCTAGAAACTTACTATCATACTGATGCAAGAGCAACGTATTCATCATGCTTGGGACAGTATTATATGACTTAGGACAAACCCTCCACAAAAGCATATAATTGATGAAAAGAAATGCAGAACTTACAATTAAAAATTGGCCCTAATATCCTAAATGTAGAATCCCACTTCTGTTTCCAACTCTTTTTATCTAAAAAATCCTCAAACTTTAAGTCCAATCCAAATTTGCCCCTAACTTTTTTTGGTCTAAACCCCAAATTTGCCCTTAACTTTTTTTGGACTAAACCCCCCCCCCCCACAATTTCAAATTCATTCTTAAATCTACCCCAAACTTTAACTTTAGTCTCAAATCTGGCCCTATTAGCCCTTTATCCAAAATCATCATTAGTTGTCCCTAATTTTTCTAATTTACATATGAAAGAAGGGTTTGGTTTTGCAAATATTTTCCACGTCACCTTGTTTATGCATATTTGTTACCAACACGGAAATGTCACATCAAACAACTAATGATGATTTTTAAATGAAGGGTTAATGAGGGCAAATTTGAGACTAAATTGAAAATTTGTGATTTTTTTAGATGAAAAAAGTTCGAGGCAAATTTGGGACTAGAGTTGATTATTATTATTATTATTATTATTGGTAGAAGGTAAAATATAAATTGACTTTAAACCAACAAGCTATATAGCTGTACAGCAAGGGAACCCAACACCAAAACTTACACTCAAGGTGACGAAGTAGTCAAACCGAGTGGAAGGGTGTTGAGACAAGAAGGGAAGAGCAGAAAAGGAGAAGGAAAACAACCAGCAAAAAGCAAACAGCCAAACAGTGGCCACAACAAACAAGAGGGGGGGGGGGGGGGGGTATCCAACAAACAACACAGAACTATCCCAAGCAAAACAAGACAAAGCAAGGACAGGAATAACAAAAATCCAAGCCTCCATCTTCAAAGAGCACACTAACAGTGACTAGGTAGCGATGACCCAACACAGAGGAGGAGCAGTCGGCAACAGCTTCCGAAGAGACGAATCCATCCCCAACCGCATCTCTGTTGGCCGCGAGTAGCTCCATCTTCAATGAGACCAAGTCTGCAGCACCTAATAGACCCTTCAAAGGAAAGAACGAGATTGCTAGCACTCTATTGTAAACATAGAAAGCACTCCTAGTGAATAGATAGCCACAACCCAGCTAGAGTTGATGTTGCTGATTTTTTTTTAGACAAAAAAAATTTAGAGCAGATTTGAGATTGGACTCATAGTTTGGAGGTTTTTTAAGAAAAAAGAATTAGGTAAAATTGGGATTGGACAATAAGTTGGGGTTTTTTCAGACAAAAAAAAGAAAAAAAAAAGCTTAAGATGGAATCAAGACTGAATCTCGAGTTGAAAGTTTTTTAGGGATTAGTCCATACAAATTGAGAAAAAAAAAAAGAAACAACATCGATGCATTACGACGTGAATTACAAACAACCTCTCAATAAGATACCAAAGCCGCACAACCATGTATAAGTCTGTTATTTATGACATCTTGACAATTATGAGCACAATTAAAACCTGAACTGAAATTTTCTTGAAAATGATTAAATCAAAAGTGCAAGATGGTGATAGTCAAAATGCTAAATTATGTCGCAATTTTCTCCATGCTTCATGTAAAGTTATCATTGGAATTCTTCAAGTTTGCACGTTCTCCCTTCTACATGTGCAAAAAATCTCTAAGTTCAATAAAATTAAGAAATTTATGAAAAGGTGCGACTGGAAACTTCCTGCAAGCATTAAGAAATCTTTATCACAATTTTAGTACTTGAATATGTATATATTGTAAGCTTCATCACAATTTTAGTATATACCACAAATAACGTGATAAACATGATATGTTGATTAATTTTTTAAGTATGACAAGAAAACTTATCTTATCTATATGAATCTCAAGTCTATGAAGCACCAGACATGAAATTGTCTATTTTTAAGAATGGAACAGCCATGTATAATAGGTTAGGTAGACCTAATTCATTGGTACTTTGGGTTTGTTAAGGTAGAGATGTTATTATATGTACCAAAACATGTCAGGAAATCTGTCAAAAAAGTTTTAAACCTTTTGCATTTGTGTCAATTTAATCATAAACTTTTTATTGGTGCCAATTTAGTCCTAAACATTTTCATTTAATACCAATTCAATTTTTTCCAGCTAGTTTTGGCCCGATTTTGCTAATTAGGCTTCAGCCAACTAACGTGGCACGATCGGCGTTGACGTGAACAATTTTTAATAATATTTTAATATTTTTGAATATTTTTTATTTTCTTTTTCTTTTTTCCTTCTCATCCTCCTTCCTCTAGCCGGTCGTTAGACCTTGGCGACCAGCTAGAGGTGATGACCAGCAAGGTCGAGGTCAACCTCGTTAGCCTCTGGCGAGAACTCAAGCAGCCTCGCCAGAGGCTGGGCGAGACTCGACCTCATCGGATCTGGCGAGGTTGAGCCTCGGCCATGGCCAGCGAGGCTTGACCAAGGGTGAACCTCACCGCCTAGCTCGAGGCTGCCTTCGTGGCCACTAGCGAGGGCTTGAGCCTCACCAGTGGCCGACGAGGCTTGCCAAAGGTCGACGAGGTCAAGGTCAACCTTGCCAACTGTCACCTCTAGTCAGTTGCTGAGGTCCGGCAATGGGCTAGAGGAAGGAGGAGAAGAAGAAAAAAAATAACAAAAAGAAAAGGAAAATTTAAAAAAATTAAAAAAATATTAAATTATTATTAAAAGTTGTCTACGTTAGCGCTAATCATGGCACGTCAGCCAACTAGTGCTCAGTCAACAAAATCCAGCCAAAATTAACCAAAAGGATTGAATTGGCACCAAATTAAAAGATTTATGACTTTTTTAACACTTTTCCCAAACATGTCTAAATGTGTGTGAGCATGCCGCATTGATACAAATTACATATCAACTTAGTTAATGTCTACAAACATATATAAATGGGTCTCAAAGGGCCAAATAGCACAAGACAAGCTTATTTCCTTGTAATAATTACTCAGCTTGTCCATAACATGAACAAGATTAATGAACTCAATCCAGACACGTACGGTATTGTATAGAAGAGCAATTTCAATTCAAGCAACAAAGGGCACGTTGGTAGTTTCTCTTCTTCGGACTGCAATATTCGGCTTGTGAAATCATTTTCCTTTAGTTTTTGTGTCCACCGTGCATGACATCATTCTCATGAAAGAGATCTAAACGTAAGAACCCACCTACTAAGAGTGTGTTTGATATCATTTCTAGTCCTTGAAACGAATTCTGTTCAAAAATAATTTATTCTATTTCTATTCTCTAGACAAGATTTTGAGCGGAAAAGCGTGTTTGTTAACTGCAGAAATTTTCTATATTAGGAATAGAAAAAAAAAACATAAATGTATTTGGTGCGACCTTAAAAGAAAATTTCCAGGTTTTTTTTTTCATTTAATTATAAAAATGTTAGTAGAGACTTAGCAATTCATATTTGAATAAAATCAAATTTATGTAAGGATTTAATTGATTAAAATATCGTAAGATGCCCTAAAAAAAATCCAATGTAATAAATAATCAAAAATGGATGGCTAGAAATAGCAGTGGAGAGTTCCACCAGTCTATAACTCACAATGTAAGAACGTTGATAGTAAAACTTTAAGCATGACAATAAACAGGTGCTTAAATCTTTTAAGCTTTATTAGCTGCAAGGAGAAGAGCAAAGGTTGCTTGATAAAATGAGCAATGACAGAACAACTGAGGATGGAGGCGATCTTTGGTGCGTTTATTTGCACAAACTTATCAAACTTCAAGCAAATGACATTGGAAATTCATGGAGCACAAACTTATTCAACTGCTATGAACATAAAACAAATGGTAATGCAAAAGACTTGTTCAAAGCTATCTAATTTTCTATTAGAACAGAATTGCAAATGATCTTAAATGATGTCTCCAATAGAATCTTAAGGGAAGAAGAATAGAGTCGCCAAATTTTCGCGACCTAACATTATCTCTAAAAGAAAACGGCATTTAAAAATCCTTAAGCTTATTTAATTTTGAATCCAATTTTCATTAAGAGACTTTCACTTTTTTTTTGCTAAATTAAAACTAAACTAGAATTAACACTAAAATCTAGTAAAACTACTCAAAATTTAATTTCTAATTTTTTCCCCAAATTTTCTGAATTTTTTATCTTTTTTATTTTTCTCCCAAAAAAGGGGACTTGGATTGGGTCAACAGACTAAATCTTGTGTCGACTGTGTAAAGACAAGCATCAGGTTACGTTGAGCTTATTTTTCTAAAATTGCCTTATTTCTCTTTATGTTCATGGGAACAAAGAAGTATGTGTTTTATATTTTTTGTTTATATTCCAATCAATTCATCGGCCACTAATTTGTTCTTGGAAATAAAAAAAAATAGCTGTTACTAAACAAATTTATATTCTTTTCTATTTCGGAGAATAAAATAATAGAAAAATTGAGAAATAGAAACATTATCAAATAAGCCTTAATTAGTTAATAGAATTACAGGCTCAAGAATTGAAAGTCATCTGCACTCGATTCAATTTACTTGACCTGAAATGAGAAGAATTGAATTCTCAAAGCCACTCCATCCTAGTGGCGAGGGCCTAAGGCATGTTGCATTTGTAACTGTCAACTCCATAGGGATTGCAAGGTCCAAGTGTGATTGATAGGAATGAAAAACAAAACATGAAATAGGGAAAAGCTTTATGATTTGAGTTACCTTTTGACAATCTAATCCAATGTCTGTGAAACAGGGGAAAATCGATTAGAAATTGGACAGCCGCGTGGAAGTGAAACCCTGTTGGATCATGTTCGAAAGTATTTTAGTAATGGGGGCGATTAGTAATTCATGATTTAGTAGGGTTAAGCATATAAATATATATTTTCTGATTGAATAGAATAAGATTATACATTCACCATGGCGTAAGTCAATAAAAAAAATAAAAATAAAAATCTAGTCGAAACCAGCCCGATTTCTACTATTGCGATGTCACCCAGATCTGTCGCCCCTATTCCGGCATCACCCAGATCTGTCGTCTCTATTCCAGCATTGTCCAACACTGTCGCCTCTATTCCGGCGTCACCCAGCCGCGTCGCCCCACCCACGGCTCCAACGAGTTCAGGCCCGCGTCACTCAGCTGCGTCTCCCTACTCGCGGGTCCGATGTACAGAAAGGTTTCTCTTGTATTACTTTCACTTCTACAAATGCCTTAAGTCTCCGATTAAACATTGAATATTGGACCATCGTTGGGATCGGTAAGCGTGGCAATATTTATGCGTGGGATCCTCGTGGAGGAAGGACAGTGGGTGCTTTTCGAAATCCTATAAAGGTGCAAAATTCTACCAGGGGGAGAATGTTCTGTGATGATATTTAAACGAAGACTAATTCTAGTTATTTCTCAATGGGAGTTGATTTAGGGGGCATTTTGGTATTGGTTATTACGATATGCTATTGAACTGGATATAGAAGAATTGATGTGCTTCATTTTGGAGTAGATCGATGGAATCATACGTTCTGGGGTTGTGTATCGATTCCAAGATTTTATGAAGCCTCGGTGAAGTACTGTGGATGAAGCCCTATCTTTTTCAGAAATTACTGAAGTTACATGTTGGTTGCTGTGAAGTTTTAATCTTCTTCTTTTTCTTTTTTTTTTTCTTTTTTTTTGGCTCGATCACATTCATTATTCACCAATGCCGAATATTAGATCAACCTCTGGATCCCCTTTTGATCACTTTCAGTTAACCTCTATCAAGTTGGATGGAACTAATTATCCGTCCTAGTCTAAAGCCGTCGAGGTCTATCTTACTACCACACGCAACTTGACTATCTTATATCTACAATACCATCTAAGAAGAAAAAAAAGCTATTGATTGGATTGTGAGAGATGCAATAAATAGAACTCTTTTATGGAAAAGTATGGGCCTTGAGGTTAGTCCTCACTTTATTCAATGTGCCCCTGCAGAGAAATGTGCATTGCTCCATTTTGGGCAGAATAATATGACGCAAGTATGTGACACATGAAAAGTGTTATTTGATATTTGATGAGGAGATCAATCTTTATCCGATCATTATGCTTGGTTCACAACCCGTTAGGAGCGATTAGATACTCATCTTCCTACATTGGTTGATCTAGCTATTTTAACACCAAAAGGATCAGAGAGTGATATTACAAAATCAAGTCACTGGGGCCTAAGTTCATCTCTTTGTCAACATACCACATCTCAGATCTCTCATCTTACTAATAAATGCAATCTTCTCTCAAGCACTTCATTCTGCAATCACAAAAAATATTTGTTACGCACCAACTTTGGAGATGAGTGTTATGATTTCCCATGGTCCAATGGATGTGGAGGACGCGATTGTGGTTACTGAGTTTGTGGATGCAATTTTGTTCACAGTGAAGGCCGTGGAGGCCATGATGAGGGGTTGGCACTCATGGTATCCTTAATTCTAGGAATGGTTGTGGCTCATGCTATTGCAATCATTGTTAAAGAGCCGGACATACAGAAGTTTAGTACTGTACTCTTCACCCTAGAGCTTAGACCAAACTTTGTTGCCTCTATAGAAGTTAAGAATTCTCTTGTCCCTCCTTTATCTATTCCACCAAGTTCCACTACTATGTAGAATACAAGCGATTTAGTTACATTGACACATGCTGAGTTGATACATTAGTTGGCTCTCAACGAATGACATGATCTTTAGCTCCTACCGCCACTTTAGCACAAATCTCCAAGGGTAGTTTATTATGTTTGTTTCATGCGGTGTCTAACTCTTGGGTTATAGACTCTACAGCTACCAATCACATGACTAGTAACTCTAACCTACTATCTTCATTTCATTCTACATCTCCTTTATTGCAAACGCAGGGTGCGTTTGGAAAGACTTTCGAGAAAGTCTTTGGGGAAATGCAAAGGCCATTGAGTGAAAATTGTTTTCCAAAATGTAAATTGTGCTTAGTAAATTGTATTGTAAAAGTCCTTTGTGAAATACCTTTGAGTAAAATAGTGTTTGGAAAAAAGAAGAGTTGGCCGACCAAGAACAAGTAGTCGCCGGTGAGGAGCAAGCGGTCCGGCGAAGGGTAGGCGGTCCGATGCAGGCCATCCGACGAGGGTTAGGGCGACCAGATCTGCGACTAAATGGGTTGCGCGAAGGTCGTGACCTCTGCAGAGGTCGCCTGAAGGTCACGGCCAGCGACCAGATCTGCGTTGTGACCGGCGACCCATCTAGTTGTAGCGTGAAGGTCGCCTAAAGGTCACACGGCCAGAGACCAGATCTATGTCGCGGCCGGCGACCACATCTGGTCTCGACCAAATTTGTGACCAGGTGGGTCGCGTGAAGGTCACAACCTCCGTGGAGGTCGCCTGAAGCACGGTTGGTGACCAAATCTGCATCGCGACCTCCGCGAAGGTCGCGGTCGGCAACCCATCTGGTCGCAGCACGAAGGTCGCGGCCAATGACCAGATCTGTGACCAAATGGGTCGCGATCGTGACCTCTGCAGAGGTCGCCTGAAGGTCGCAACCGACAACCACATCTGGTCGCAACCAGATCTGTGACCAAATGGGTCACGCGAAGGTCGCGAGGTCACGCCCAGCGACCTGTGGTCGCGACCTCCGCGGCGACCTCTCGATCGGGGTCACGCGACCCTCACCGAAGGGTGGTGCAGCCGCGACGAAGATCGTGGCATGGCGAGTCGCACGACCCTCACCTAAGGGTTGCACAGAGGCCGCAGCGTGGTAGGCGCGACTGTCGCCGGCGACTGCGTGTGCCCTTCGTCAGCAACCACTCATGAAGAAGAAGATAGAAGAAGATGAACAATCGGGGCAATCAAAAAAACGAAAAACCAATGAGGACAATTTGGGAAGAAATTTTTTTTATTTAGGCTTAGAGCTCAGCATGGCGAGAATGCTGAAAGCCCAAGGCATCCCCCCCACTTACCTTGGGCTTTCAACCTTGTGAAGGCTGGCATTCCCCAAATGGGGTTTCAAAAAATTTTACCAAACACCCACAAATTGGCCCAAGGAGCTTTGGGTGTTCAAAGTGGCTTCTAAATGCCACTCCCAAACGCATCCTCAGTCACATTAGCAAATGGCTCACAATCTCAAGTTAGTGGTACCGAAGTAGCTCATTTAAGACCCTCTCTTTCTTTGTCATTTGTCCTTTGCTTATCACAATGTCTTTATAATTTAATTATGTTAGCCCGTTAACTTAAGAATTGAATTCTTCTATAATCTTTTTTCTCCTCGTTGTCTTTCAAGATCTAAGAACTAGACAAATGATCAGTATGTGACATAAATCAAATAGTTTGTACTATCTTGACAAAAAGGTGGTATCAGCCGTAGCTATGAATCATACATCCACTAATATATATCAGATGCATTGTCGTACTGATCACCCAACATCAAACGTACTTTGGTGTCTATTTCTTGAGTCCGAGTCGGTGAGATTTTTTCAATGTGAAGCTTGTCAATTCAGTAGACATCATAGTCTCTTTTTCTTCCTGCATTCAAAGTCATGTGTCTATTCCATTTAAGGTGGTTCACTAAGATGCTCTCTAAATTTAGATACTTTGTTACTTTCATGGATGATTTTACCAAATGACTTGGTTATTCTTAATAAAAGACCATACAAAGATTTTCATTGCTTTTAGTTATTATATTTTGAAGTGTTGAATCTGTTGGAGAAAACTTCATTATTTGTTTTGAAGTTGACAAAACGTTTCCATCGGTCTAGTCTGAAGACTTGTAAACTTTATTGACAAAGTCTGAAGATTCAAAGTCTACTATCACTGATAGTTTCCAGACCGACAAAGAAAAGATTTATCCAATGAAAAAGACTTATTTAGATGCAAGTATATCTTTAAGGATTTGGTTCGTACGGTTGAAGAATATCTCATGGCTGGAGATAGCATCTCGTGATCAATTATTCTTATTGAAATCAATTTGAATAATTAGATCCGTTGATTGGCGAAGTATACATGGAAATTTTTACTTATGGAAACCTAAATCCTGATTGTATGGGCGAGCATGATTGGTGGGCTATCATCATATTCCTTCAATAACTCGAGATCTTCCTAATTGATTCTGTCCAATGGGTAGATTAGAAGAACTCCTTTGGAAGATGCCAACGGTTATGATGGCATGGAGGAGTATATAAGGAGGATGCTTAAGTTATTCGGGTGTATGCGTGAAAGAAAAATTCCAAAATATGAAACTCTTAGTTCTTTGCTATTTCAATTTGTTGAGCTTAAACTGTACTCAAAAGAGAGATCAAATACTTGTGAGGCCTTGAGGAAGTGTAGTAGAATCTCTACACTGTGGAATCAAAGACGTGAGACTGTAA
Source organism: Eucalyptus pumila (assembly GCA_016097595.1). Lineage (NCBI taxonomy): Eukaryota > Viridiplantae > Streptophyta > Magnoliopsida > Myrtales > Myrtaceae > Eucalyptus > Eucalyptus pumila. The sequence goes on along the minus strand of CM027848.1, from coordinate 31,918,523 downwards.
AATCTCTTTTGGTTATTAGTGGAATCCAGCCAGTGGACTGTCAGTACGGGAGAGTGGACGTAGGCTTAATCTAAGCCGAACCACTATAAACATTGTGTTTCAATTCTCTTTCCCTAAACTCTTTACATTAATTCGCAGTCTTATATAACTGTTTACAATCTTTTACATTTTCAGTCTACTGTTCTCATAAAAGTCGAATTAAGTTGTTAAGTCTTGCAAAAATTCCTTTAACACCTATTCACTCATCTCTATGTGTTTATACTAGCATTATCAGAATCAATATAATATCTCTATCAAATATTTACAGTCGGATAATGCTAGAGAATAGCTTGCCGCAAGTTCTAGATTCTAGCCATTTCTTGATCCTCATGGTATTATTTACCAAACTTTCTACTCACACACTTCACAAAAAAATGGAGTCGTTGAACGTCAAAATCGAAATCTTCTTGATGTTGCTTGTTGCCTCATCCTTCACGTGCATCTTACCTAAAAAAAAATTGGGGTCATGCTATTCTTACAGCGTGTTATTTAATTAATAAGCTTCCAACTCCTATTCTCTAAGGGGAGATCTCGTCCTCTATTTTACATCCAAATTATTTAATTAATAGGCTTCCAACTTTAATTCTCCGGGGAGAGGCCTCGTTCTCTACTTTACATCCAAATTGCCCATTGCCTCATACTTCACATGCATCTACCGAAATTTTTTTGGGCTATGTTGTTCTTACTGTGTGTTATTTAATTAATAGACTCTCAACTTCTGTTCTCTAGAGGGAGACCTTGTTCTCTATCTTTCAGTGTGAAGCTTGTCGGTTTGGTAAACATCATAGTCTCTTGTTCTTCCTGCATTCAAAGTTGTGTGTCTAGTCCATTTGAGATGATTCACTTTCTCTGGATTAAGATATTTTGTTACATCATGGATGATTTTGCCCAAATGACTTGGTTATTCTTAACAAATATCATACGGAGATTTTACATGACTCTCAATTATTATGTTGTGAAGTGTTGAATCAATATAATATATCTGTCAAATATTTATGGTCAAATAATGCTAGAGAATATCTTGCTGCAACTTCTGGTTTCCAATCATTTATGGATTCTCATGGTATTACTTATCAAACTTCCAGCTCATACACTTCACAACAAAATGCAGTCATCGAACGTAAAAATCAAAATCTTGTTGATGTTGCCCGTTGTTTCATGCTTCACATGCACCTACCTAAATTTTTTTGGGGCCATGCTATTCTTACAGCGTGATATTTAATTGATAGACTCCCAACTTCTATTTTCCAAGAGGAGACCTCATTCTCTATTTTACATCCAAATTATCCTCAAATTATCCTCTCTTTTCACTCTTCAGGTTTGTGGGTGTATTTGATTTGTACATTGTCTTGTATTACCCTATATCTTGATGAACTAGATAGTCGTGCTAAAAAATGTCTTTGTGGGATATTCTCGGACTTAGAATGGATACAAATGTTACGGTCCTACTCATCGTTGCATGTTTGCGTCTACGTATGTGACATTCTTTAAAGACCATCCATATTTTACTTCTCTGGTGGTTCCAATGGTGTCTCGTGATAGTGATGGTTGTGTCATACCAACAATTCAACTTCCTTTGCTTTCTCCAACTACATCCATAGGATTTTATTTTGCTAATCGCACCTATCATCGATGTAGTACAATCCATACTAGAACAATAGCCTTTATTAGCAACTGATTCATATGTTCCCCCACTAATTACAATACCAAACTCTATTCGATTTTGATTTGTCAATTGCTTTTCGAAAAGGTGTACACTCTTGTGTTGGTCATCCTGTTGATCGTTATGCTCCTTATTTTGGTTTTTATGCCTATGTTCACAAGTGTCATATTGTTTCTAATTTTTTTATCTATGATCATTTATCTCCTATATTATCTGTCTTGTCGTTGTCCTCTATACTATGCCTAGTAGTATTGTTGAAGCTCTTGCTCATTCGAGATGACGTCATACCACGAAAGATGAAATGTAGGCACTAATTAAGAGCTTAACTTGGCGGCTTACTTCCTTGGGGTTTAGTAGTTAAGGTCCATCAGAATGGCACTCTTGATCGATTGAAAGCACGATTGGTAACAAAAGGGTGTACATGAACTTATGTTGTCAACTATGATGACACTTTCTCTCCGATGGCCAAAATTCCATATGTTCATGTATTTATTTCATTAGCTAAATGTGAAAAAAGTCTTTTGGCTGAATAGGTCTGCATGGAGCAATCACTCGGGTTCATTGCTCAGGGGGTGAATGCAGTATGTCATTTACACAAGACTTATATGGACTTAAATAATCTCATCATACTTGTTTAGTAGATTTAGTGATGCAATTCTCAAATTTGGATTAAATTAATGTAAAATTAATCATTCAATTTTCAGCTCTCTTTAGTTGGTTGTATCCTTTAATTGTGTGGATGATATCATTATTATTAATAGTGATTCAAATGATATTAGAAAACTTAAGCAATTTATGTTTACATAATTCAATACTAAAAATCTAAGACATTTTCAATAATTTATTAGTATTAAAGTAGCCTACTCACATGTCGGCATCAACTAATAGCAATGGAAATATATACTTTAACATTTTTTGTGAGGTTAGATTTTTGGAACAAAAGCAATCAATACCCCTATAGACCCCAGCGTAAAACATGATGAAGAACATGGATAATTACTCCATGATATAGTGAAGTATCAAAGATACTTACCATTATAAGACTTGATATATTTTTTGCCTTTGATACCGGTAAGTTAAACTATCTTACCATTATAAGACTTGCTATATCTTTTGCCATTAGCGAAATAAACCACAATTCAAAAGTTCTCCCTGTATTACGCATTTGGATACTCTGTGCTGCAAATCATCAAATATTTGAAGAGAGCACCAAGCAAAGAATTATTATTTAAGAATTATGGTCATCTAAATACTAAAGGCTTCTTTGATGCCGATTGGGTTAGATGTCCTATGGATAGGAGATCTACTTCAAGTTATTATATGTTTCTTGGAGATAATTTAGTTGTGTGGAAGAATAAGAAACATGTAGTTTTCCAATCAAGCATTGAAGTTGAATATCGATAAATGGCACATGTGAAGGGTAAATTACTATGATTGAGGATGTTACTATTAGACATCGAAATGTCACCATCAAAATTCATCAATTTTATATTGTGATAATCAATCAACTATTCGTATTACATCTAATCCTATTTCCACGAGTGAACTAGGCACATTAAGATTAATTGTCATTTTGTATGGACAAAAAAGTTCAAAAAAGAGAGATTATACTTCAACATAGATGAAGTATCAACTCGTAGACATTTTTACTAAATCCCTATGGGGGGAATAGAGTGAATTTCTTATGTACCAAATTAGGATTATTTGATATCTACATCCCAAATCCCAAATTAAGGTGAGGGGTTAAAAGTTTTTTTTTTTTGGCTAAACGTTAGAAAGTATTGTTAGCAATAAGGGTAGAATAGTAATGCATGTTTTAGTAGGGTCAAGCATATAAATCTGTAACCCTATCCTGATTGAATTATAGAATACGATTATCTCTTATCACAATGAAATGAATTATGAGAAATTGCACCCACGAATCTCACTGGCAGGGCCCAAATAGAAACTCACAGCACACAATACATCTGTCTCCACCAAAGGGCCTCTAACCGTTGCTCTTATGCTGATGCTTTCAAATCTTCCTAGTTCCATAACTGTCTAAACTGCCCACTTACTGACAGAAAGTAACAGACAAGGGCCCAAGTGGAATGAATACTCACACATCTCGTCCCAAATATTGACTCAAAGGAGTAAGGACACTTTCTTGGCAAGGACCAATGCATTGAAGATCAAAGTATTCTTCGCTTTGTTCGTTCACTGTCCTCTAGATTTAGCAGGCTCCTTCCTCAAAAGTCGAGAACAAGCAGGACACAACCTTGACAAACAGACTGCAATACAAAATTTACATTAGTGTCTTTTGCAAACGAGATATGAACCCAGACAGAAAGGCAATAAAACTGAGATTTACCTGTAACAGCAAGGTCCGCCATATAATATTAGCAATGAAAAGGTTCTCTGGTCATAAAAGATTCAACCAAAGGCACACACATCTTACCATAAAATATCTACATGGGTAAGCCGACTACAGTAATTAGAAAAGAAAAATAAAGATATCGAGGATTATGGGCGCAAAAGTGGACATCACTAAGGCAAAAGCTTTGCCGAAGAAAAGCATAAAAAGTTCATTTGCATGAATTGTGTCACCCACACACACACACACAACCACAAAGCTGCCTTAATTGATATATTCACAGCCACCAACAAATTTTAACCTCCAACTGACACGTGGCCTATGCGTGAGGTGATCTGTAGGGGATTCTGAGGCCAGAATGAGTGCTCCAAGAATGTCTCTGATGAGATTGACCATGAGAAACTGGTCAAAGAAAAAGCAGACAAAACATTGCATGCATACCGAGACAAATAGGTAACAGAATAAATAACAGAATGTCACCGAGAGAGAGAGAGAGAGAGAGGCAAAACCTGCACCACTTTTAGCGGAACATCAAAGAGGAAACAGTGGCAACGACATTTATCACAGGAGCTGCAACTTTAACTGTATTTGCATATAAAGGTGAACTGATCTATGGAATCACTATCAGATCAACAGCCATACCACCTCTAACAAGGAAATCGTAAAGTTACCCTCCAAATTCTACATAATGTCTCGAAGAGAAGAGATGCCATGTTCAACAAGCTCCTTAAACAACGGACAGAGCAACAAGATGAAGGGATGAACATAACAAGGAGATGCCAGAATTGTAAGCCACGGACAGTTTTGCATCTAAGCACAAACATTGTCACCAATGTCTTCCTGAGTAATGCTCATGCTTTTGCTAAAGCAGCCATAAAAGTACTCACTTCCTATTGCTCAAAACTGAAATCAAGTATTGGGCAAATCACAAAATCTTGCTTGATAATCAACCGATTCACCACATTTTTCATCCTTCAATGACTGGTCAAAACTCAATTAGCTAGACTTCTAGTGAGATGAACTGCCAGACTTAACACATCATAGGAAGCAATAGACATGTGGAGTCTAAACCAAGCCTGATATCAAAAGTTGGAGTGTAAGCACAGAATGTCATAATTGAATACAAATCTTTAAAAAGCACAAATCACCAAGTACTTATGCAATTAACTTGTGATTTCTTGATGCACGCCGTTTATTTCCCCCGGAGCATCAAGAACCAGAATATGAAACTTTAATGTTTTTCAACACTAAAAGACTGGTTCTAAAACAAATGCGTTCCAGCACTGCATGATGAGCGTACACAATCTCCAAGCACAATCGTAGCTCTTTCATCTGCTGAATAGTAGCATGTTCTACCCTTTGGTTACAACAAAATTCATCACCTCTCCACAGTGGTGACATTTTTCGATCAACAAACCTCGCGCCTAGAATTTGGTTCTAATGAGAGGCACCATGTAGACTCTTCATCTTATCATAAGGTATCGACAAATCAGCACAAAATTATATAGTTACTAGAAATAACCGACCAGAACCAGGATGATGTAAGATGTAAGTCCAAACTTATCAAGAAAGGACAATAAAAAAGATAATAGCATTCAATTTTCTTGTCAAACCATTATCATGTTCAGCTACCGTCAGAGTTCCCAACAGACTGCACTCGGTCCAGAAGGAAGTGCATATTACAGTAATAATAAGCACACTGCAGACAATGGTCATGTTGTTGAGGTACTAGGCTCCATGAAAGCACCTATAACTATCTATAAACCAACAGCAATCACTGACATAGCAGAGCTTCAACTACGAGGCATTTTTTTTCTAACAAAAGCTTCAACAACATTAAGAGATGTGCAAAATCCCCAAGACAAATCCTCAACAAAAGGAAAGCAACCATCCATGAGGCCAACACCCAAAAAGCTACAGGTTCATAAGCATGGGCAATCAACGAGCAACTACATTAACAACAATGTCAATGCTATTTGATTTCATTCTTTGAATTTGTTTCTGGTTCAATTTCATTGTCCATTTTTCACAATATTTCCCTATCAATCTTGTATTCAAGAATTCCAGCACAAATAAGGCAATGAAGTAAGAGATGGTTGGGAAAGTCGAGTCCAAGGCCAACATTCAAACATCAAGCATTAAAACTGAATCTGTGTTTCCCTAAAACCTGATCATACAAAATTAAACCAACCAGGTAGATATCCCCGAGAGTCCAAGGACAACAATCCAACATCAACAATTAAAACTGAATCTGTGTTTCCTAAAACTTGATCTTACAAAGTTAAACCCACTAGGGAGATAGCGCCTTCAACTTCTTCAGACGTTTGACAGCAGGTGAAATGCTCTTTATCGTCTTTCGGACCTTCTTTACAGTTCTCGCTCGCTGTCTTGCTTTTTTCCCCAAGGGGGGCATCTCCATGATGGGCCCAGGAGACAGCCCCTTCTTGAGTGCACTTCCTCTAGGAGTAGCAGAAGGTGGCAACCTTAGATCTTGCGGAGGTAAGGGAGTGTGAGGCTTCCACACCAAGTTGTTCTTCATCGCAAATCTGACTCGCTTAACACTCGTGTCCCCGCTCTTTGCAGAGGGTGCATCTCCATCATCTCCTCTCTCAGTCATTTCACATTTGAGAGATCGCTGCCTATCTCTAGTCTTCTCTCTCTTTCTCTTTTTGGAGCTATCACCATTTACTGCGGCCTTTTCCGCATCCCAGTCAGTAGGAACATCTATTCTTAGACCCTCTGCAGCGGCGACCCTCTCAAATTCCATTTGGAGGTTAGACATCATAGATTCATCGAAGATCATGTTTCCATTACTGTTAAGTTCATCCGTCGTGAACTCCGACATCAAATAGCCAGGATTAGCATTCTCCACATCAAAAGTGCTATTATCAAGATTCACATCCTTCTTATTCTTTTTATTCTTCTTCTTCTTCTTCTTCTTTGCTTCTGCCTCCATGCCACCAAGAGCCTTCTTAGCTTTCTTTTGCTTCTTGGTAATCTTAACTCCATTCGTAACGTTCTCTTGAAAACCCGAATCAGTATCATCCATTTTAGTCTCACTACCAATGGGAATCAAGTCCGGCACTTCCTCATGGTCGTCATTGGCACAAATATAAGGAATGGGAATCTCGAACTCCGAAGAAGTCAAATCCTTCTCCAACTTCAAGAACTCCTCGTGCAAGCCAAACAGCAGCTTCCTGTTCCCCTGATTGCACTCAGCTGAAGATCCCAATTCGAAGAATTTACTCGCAAATCTCATATTCAAGGCTATGGTCCCATAAACAACTAAATCATCACCCAAATCAATCTCAACCCCCGACTTCTTCGCATCCAACAGACCCTTCCCCATCCTGAGCAACACATCAAACACATTAGCCTTGATCTTACCGAGCAACACTTTATCCGACGACCTGCCCATCACATTCAAGAAGGGATTGAGCAAAACCTCCAGGGTCTCCGCTTTGGCAGGCAGAAAAGGCCTGAGCTCTTCGAGATACACGGTGGCAATATGGTAATTAACGCCATTCCCCTGGAGCTTATCGTCAGCAAGCAAAGCCCTCTCTTCCAAGACCCCCACCAACCTGCCCACGAGCCCCGAATCCCACGAGTACTTCCTCATCAGGGCGAAGGAGGAGCTCAAGAATCTGCGGATCAGGACGTAGAACTTGTCGAGGCGGAGCGCGTCGATGCCGACCCACTCGCGGCGCATGGTGAGGACGAAGGCGGAGAAGTAGTGGACGGAGAGGGGCAAGTCGAGGGAGAGGAGGAGGGAGGAGAGGCGGTCCGCCAGGTGGGTCTGGTAGGGGGCCTTGTCGGCGTGCCAGACGCAGTAGAAGAGGCCCTTCCAGAGCTTCCGCATGGCCTCCTCGGAGAGGCCCGGCTGCGCGGGCAGCCATGTCTTGAGGAGGACGCGGAGCGAGCGGTCGCGGGTCGACTGCTTGCAGGACGCGAGCTGCTTGATCAGCGACGACGGGCCTTTCTGGGCGCCGTCCATCGTCCGAGCGCGGCGGCGGAGGCGGAGGCGGAAGCGATCGACGACGGGGGAGCGGCGGAGGACCAGGTCGCGTCGGAGGAAGCTGGAATGCACCTGAGGGAAGAGGAATTTAGTAGAGAGCGCAAGAGCGAGGGAAGGAAAAAACCCTAGGGTTAGTTTTGGAAATGGAAAAAAAAAATGTCGTGGCTTAAAAAAAATGTACTAGGTATTCTTCTTTATTTTATATAAATACACTATTATAATTGGAAAAAATTTTAAATAAAAATGCGAACTACTCTCATTTTCTCGAATAAAAATTTGAAATGATTCTTATTTCAATTAGGAGCCTCAGTTACTAGGTTGATCTCAACAAAAGACTTAACCTCACTAGCTCATCGAAGGTATTTCTCTCATTTACTTTTTAATTTACTTTTTTTCCTTTTTCTATTTTTTTATTTCCACAAAAAACTCAAAAAATAAAAAAATAAAACTTAGAAAAATACAAATATTAAAAAAAAAAATTACATGCAAAGGCCATCGATTAGCTTATGAGGTCATATCATTTATTGCAATCGACATAACTATTTCGGATCCTTATTGGAAATAAAATCCACTTCAAATCCTAATCTAAAATAAAGTTCACTTAAAGCCTTTATTTAGAAAAATGGTGGCACTTTACACTTTTATTTGGAATTGTCCCTTATATTTATGACTTCATAGTTTAATATAATTATAATTATAATTTTGCTGATTTTCCGTCATGAACAAGAATAGTAATACTCTCACAAATCAAATATCCAAATGAGAGGTGTCAGGAAATTAAAGTGTGATTTTTAAAGCTTGAAGTGTCTAAATAATTTTAGTTCATACGCGGAGAAAAATTATGTCATACTTTGAAGTTGACAAAACCAATTACTTTTCATTATCACTCAAAAAATTTAGATTCGGTCTATTTCAAGTGATATAAAGGATATTCTATCATCATTAATGAGATTCAAGGGGCAAAGCAAGAATACCAGTACGGACTGCATACACATTGATGAAGAGTGAAAAATTAAAAATAATGAGAAGTTCATGGATACTAGGAGGTATGAGTTGAGCAAATTAGGAATCTTGATTGCTAATGTGCTTGAGAAGATCAAATCAATTGTCATTCATTTAGAGAAATGGATTTTTATTTTTTCTTCAGCATGGCCAACTCTATTTGCGAAAAATATGCCATTACTAGGAAGATTTGATTGAATGGGCAAACAGGATCTTCAATGATTGTATTGATTATCTTCAATAGCTATGTGAATGCTCTTATTGTGTGTTTGGTTCACTATTTTGAAGCCTCATTGGGGAAATACAAAGACTTTTTAGCCTAATGGGGTTTGGGCAAATGCAAATTGCTTTTGGTTAAAAATTCTTTGTAAAACAACTTTGATTGAACTAGTAAGGTTAAAAAAAAAAATGCAAAGGGCTTTGCCTGCAATTATTGTATTTAAAAAAAAAAAAGAAATCAAACCCTTTGTAGGCTCCAACAAAGGGTTCAAGCTATCAGCCAAGGTCACACAACCTTGAGGGCCTAGCGAGGGTCATGTGACCTCAAGTGGCCATTACATGGGTCGCATGACCTCGTTGACCCTTCATCAATCTCCTATCAGTCCTTCACCGATCAAATTTAACCTCGTCAACCATCGTTAGCTGCCCTCGCAAAGAAAATGAATAGTAGCAATAAGGGGCAAAATCAAAAAAATTTGAAAAAAAAAATTAAATATTTTGCAAATTCTACCTTGAAAGGCCAATCTCTACTTAGTTGGACTTTTAACGTTTTCAAGACGAACATTTGGTCAAAACTATTTAAAAAGGCTTATTTAACTTACCAAACACTCTAATATTTCTCCAAAGGACTTTGGAGACTGAAAAGCCTTTGAACAAGTTGAACAAAACACATTTAGACATTATCCAATGGCTATTTGGGAGATTGAAGACTACATGACAAGTTCAAGACATTCTGAAAAAGATACAACTACAAAAAAAAAAAAAAACTTAAAATATTGATGCATTGATATTCTAACTATTATGAGCAAGAAGTTCATTTTGCCATTGAGACTACTCGTCAAAGATTTTAATTTAATTTGAGGGGTGCTCAAGCGTTGTAGTGGTGCTTGAATTTTGATTATGTGATGTAACAACTTCGAGAAGAAGTAATACCTACTACACTGCAACTACTCAAGAAATTACTTGTGAATTTAAGCCTATTTACGTAAGCATTAATCGCAAATCAAACCACCATAAACTCTGTACACATTAATTTCTCTCTTTTACATTTGATGGAAACATAATGCCCTTGATATTGTCAATTTCAAGCACGTTCCACATATTTTAAACTTTACTTATCTCATTCCACAAAATTTGTTAAGTCTTCATAAGTCAACTTATTCACCCCTTCTAGATTGTATAGTTAATCACAAGAATTGGTATTAGAACCAAGATAGTTATACTTCAAGAGCATAAAAATCTTCCATGATTAGAAGAAAAGAGAAAAATGAAAATAAAAATATTAAATTATAATAAAAAATTATCTACGTCATTGCCGGCCACATAATAAAAGAACGATCAACATCCCATCAAAATTGATCGAATAAACTCACATAACAAAGTTGAAAAAGTTTAGGACTCAATTGGCCAATTTGAATAGAATTAAAACTCAATTAACAAAATTAAAATGTTTTGGATTGAATTAACAAAAGTATAGTTCATTAAGAACTTTTTAAACAATTTTCCCCCTATAGCCCTAATGTATTTCAAGTTCATAAAATATGTTGTCTGATAGCTCGACCCTTTTCACTATTTCAAGAGAGATTGCCTTTGTATCTCCAAACACATAAGGCTATTAGGCTAGGAGAAGTGTTAAAAAAGTCCTAAACCTATTATATTTGTGTAAATTTAGTCAAAACCCTTTTTTGTCCCAATTTAATTCTAAACATTTTTATTTTGTTTCGATTTAGTCTTTTCTTGCCAATTTTGGCCGAATTTTGCTAACGGCGATCCAAATTTAACAAGTAATCGATCACTAATATTTTTTAATAATATTTTAATATTTTAGAATTTTTCTTTTTCTTTTTCTTTTTTTCCTTCTCCTCCTCCTTTCTCCGATGAGGTTAAGGTTAGTTAGATTTTCGTGGTTGGTGAGCTAACTGGGCACCAACCGGTTATTAATATTTTAATATTTTTGAATTTTTTTTCTTTTTTTCTTCTCTCTTCCTTCAGTCGGCGAGGTTGACCTCGACCTCGTCGATCGAAAGGAGGAGAAGAAGGAAAAAAGAAAAAGAAAAATTCTAAAATATTAAAATATTATTAAAAGTTATCTATGTTAGCGCTGATCAAGCTAAGTTAGCTAGCCAGCGCCTAGTCAACAAAATTTGGCCAAAATTGACTGAAAATGACTAAATTGGCAAAAAAAATAACAAGATTTAGAACTAAATTGGCACAAAAAAAAAGATTTAAGACTAAATTGACATAAATACAAAAGGTTTAAGACTTTTTTAATACTTCTCCCCTATTAGGCTTCATAAACTTGGATCCACGATAGGATGACTAATTAAGAGCTTAATCACATAACAATTAATCCCATCAGACTAAGAATATAATTCTAACCTTCATAAACATGAATCTTCAAGTTCAAGTAACGTGAATAAATGGAAACTCACTGAATAAAATATGCGACAATTATAAAAGAATACATATTTTTTTAGACAAATAAAAATTAATTTTAACTCGCAACAATCACAAAACGCTTTGGATTATTTTGTTAACAAATACCATTTCCCTAGGTTTGTACTATAAACGGCATCAAATTCGCAATTGGTATATCTAAAGCAAAGCCGAAAAGACAAAATCATGCATAAAAAAGGGATTGTCAGGTAAATAGTTAGGAGGGGAAGCCTGTCGCGACAGTCCAATTATTTAAAACTGTGAGCTTATTAAGGTGGAAAATGACTTTGAGAAAATGCAAATATTTTTGGACTAAAACTGTTTTCAAGTCTAAGCAATAACAAGAATATTTTGAGTATAACATCAAAATGCTATCTTGTTTGGCAAATTATAACTTTAAAGTACATTAAAAGAGAGCTGTGACTCAAATGCCGTTTTACATTCACAAAAGAACTTTATTTATTTATTTATTCATTTTGAAAAATCGAAACTAATCTGGTGGAGCTCAATTACTAGGCATCCTCACCTAAGGTTGCCAACCTTAGGCGAGGTGGCCTAAGGTTGCATGACCTCAAGCACCACCTAGATCGAGCAACCCAAGCAACAGTCACTTAGATGAACGTACTCATGAAGAAAATGATCTTTACATGGAAATGAATCGTAGAGTAATTAATGCTCAACGGTATGCGACCTCAGGCAACCATCACCTAGGTTGCTCAACATCGCCCGCTGCCTAGGTTGACCTTAGGCAATGCCCTAGGTCGCATAACCTCCGACAACACCTTGGAACACACAACCCAAGCAACAACCTCACCTAGGTCGCTTGACCTCAATCGCCATTGGGACCAACGTGATGCCCTAGGTCACGCAACGTAGGCAACAATTGCAGGGGACGTGTAACCCCTTAGCTACGATCATCAGCCTCTTATAGCTCATCAATTCAAATTGGGGAAGATGAATAGTAATAGTGAAGAGATGACCGGTGTCCATGGGACTTGCATTCCCAAAATGTTGAAAGCCCAAAGCATTGGCTTTGGGCCTTCCCAATACAACCACTTGGCCACTAGGATCTCAAAAGCACTCACTAAACACTTTATATTTTCCCTAATGGAGTCTGGGACTCAAAGCCCCTTCAAAAAGTTGAACCAAACAAGACCTAAGCAAACCGCGAGGCCGAAAAGATTCTACAACTCTCTAGGGAGAGATCCCTATGATATGCAAATTTAGTCCACAAAACCAATAGAAAATCACAATCACAATCTCACACGTCATGAGAAATGGACCTCAAAACAATGGTAACCCCACCCTCATATAGAAAAATCTTCGAGCAAAATCAAGACTTTTCTTTCTTGCTAAGCATAAGGCCAACATCCCCTTAGCTAGTGTTGCAATGATTGTGAAAATCTATTTGAATTAAAATAAACACAATTATTTGCAAATTAGATGATTTGAATGATCCAAACCTTACATTATCAAGGATTTGACTGAAAGAAACCAAACTTTCTCCAAATATAAGATTCGTTCTTTAAAATGAACTATCGCCTCAACTCGGGCTTCAAAATTTGTGAGGTCCTAAACACTATTACAAGTGAAATATATGATTCAAAAGCCCTAAACCTCACAACATTAACTTTCTTAGATTTGAAGTTCGTCTAAAGTAAGGGTAAATGGTTCTAAGTTTTATCCATCTTCCACCTGGAATCTAGAACCTATCCATTGTAAAAAGTTTTTCTTTTTTTGGAAACTGGAACCTACCCTAAATACCTTGAAACCTGTGATCCTAGAACTTAAAACCTATCCTGTCACAAGTTCAAAAATCAATATAAGAGTATATCTAGGTTTCACTTATATTATTATTTAAACAATTACAGTTCAATAACCATAACTTATATTTAGACATACGAAAAATATAAACATTAATAAAGAAAAAATCTTAGTTATAAAATGAAAATTTAGACTAGTACTTCCAAATTATACACTTATCATCGAACAATATAAAATATTGGAGGATCAAACGAGAGACATGGACTAAGAAAAACCTTAAAACTTATTATGAGTTTTAAGTTCCAAGTTCCAAGTTTCTCCAACTAAAAATCTAAAATCTATCCATCAAAACAAACTTTTCATTTTTTGGAACTTAAAACCTATCATATATATCTTTGAACTTGGGAACCTACATATTTCAACTGGTCTGGTTATCAAGTTCTAAGCTTCACCTTCGAACCATGCTCACTAGGGTTGTGCAACCGGATCGGGTTTACCCGGTTCCCGGTCCGGCCCACCTGGAAAACAAGATTGGGAACCGGTTCCAATTGAAACCGGTTCGGGAACCAGTTCCCAAATTCCAAACCCTGTTTGAATCGATCTGGGAGCCGATTTTGAGGGATTACCCACCCGAGAATCAGATCAACCGGACCGATTTGGGAATCGGTTTTTAAGGCAGGCCAAAATCCAAAACCCTAATTCGTTTATATCTTTACCTCTCACCTGCAGACTTGCTTTCCCTTCGTCGCGCCATCGCCAGATCCGTCAGTGGGAGAATACCACCACCGCCGGGTTCGCCACCGTCGCCGTAGCGCACCCCCTCGACGTCGTCTGCACCCGGTTCCAAGGTCTCTCTCTCTCTCTCTCTCTCTCTCTCTCTCTCTCTCTCTCTCTCGGGTGCTTCCAGCTTGTGTCGAGTTTTTGGAGTATCCGTCAGTGACTCAGTGGGAGAACGCCACCGCCGGAGCCATCGCCAGGTTTGCCACCATCGCCACCAAGCACCCCCTCGACGTCGTCCACACCCGATTCCAAGGTCTCTCTCTCTCTCTCTCTCTCTCTCTCTCTCTCTCTCTCTCTCTCTCTGTGACATCCCTGAATTTCAACTCCGTTTTCTACTGAATAAATCGGGCATTTCATTGACGCGCCTATAGAACTATTTTCAGAACTGATCACTCTCGAGATAATTAGATTATCAGGGAAAGCCATTAAGAATTTTAAGGCAAATAGACTTGAGAATTCAACCATGAATCGACTTTTCGACCGTGCTCATCTATCGAGATCATTACTACACAGATATAAATCGATTTGATATCAGATATAGGTTGGTTTGATTGAGATGTGTGTCTAATCGCGGGTGACACCACTAAATTGAAAAATTCTCGTTGGCCGGTACTAATTTGATTTCTTTATCGTTTTAGTACCCTGTGTCCGTATTTAGATCCTCGAGATTTTCACGACAATCGAGAGTCGCCAATGAGTCAAGTGGGTTCATAGTGACTCGAAGAAAATCGATCACGGGTCATTTGCACTTAAAAATATATGAAAATTACACAGTAGCTTAGGTCACGCTAAAAACGCGCCAAGTTGAAATTAACTAAGAATTCAAGTCCGATTTCAGAAATTGAAGTTTCTGCCATGTTACAATAAATTATAGGAGTGTTGACTCAATCTCAGAAGATTTTTTTGACAGTCGAGACTTTTTGAAAAAAAGTCGATACATAACCATTTTGTGCAGAAAAGGCCGGGGAATGTTTTGATGGCAAAATTGAAAAGCAAGATAGCTATACGGGTGAGGAAGAATGCCAAGGTAATCAATGGTGGATCAATTGATTTTTAGAGGCTATTTGATATCGAATTAAGAGAGAGTTGATGTGCAATTGAGTCCATCCCATCCCCAAATTCGTGTACCCCCCCCACCCCCACCCCAAGCCACAACATTTGGACCCTTTTGGCTTCTAGAAGAAGTGTATGTGTGACCTAAGGGAGACCAAGCAAAAACACTTGGCTTAGGATGGTTTGTGAAGATATTTTTTTGGAAAGATCAAGCTAAGGGGCACCCTCCATTCTCTCTTTTTCTCCAACCCGTGCGTGACCAGCAATGGAGAGCAGAATCAGCGAAAATTCCAATCCACCGAACGTCCACCTCCTCCGTTCCTATCCATCTTCACAGTTTCTCTTCCGTTCCAAGCTGCATCCACCGAAAAAAATTACTACCTTCTCTCGCCTCAGAAGCTTCAGCTTGCCACCACGTTCGAGTCATCTTCAACGCCACTAAAGCCCTCTCCACTATCCCTCTCTCTTTCACTCGACCAGTCCACGAATTCCACCGATTCCTCTGCTGCAGCTCCTGGCGCCAACATCCCAATTGGTCGGCCACCATCTTCCACCGAAACCAATCCTCCACTCACACACGTCCAGGCCACGCATCCAGTCAACCATGCCATCCCCCTCCATCGGTTTGTTGACCTCCTGGTCCCACACGAAGCTGCCTATCTCCACGAAGCCAGCTCGCCTCCACGAGCTCGCAATTTCGACCCAAATCGCAGCAAGCTTCAACAATTTGAAGACTCCACTGAAGCAGCCATCTCCTTCAACCTTCATGCCCCTACAACACATGTGTTTCTCCCCTGCCAGCGAACACCAGCTGCTCCCTCATTCGGTTTGTTGACCAAAGCAACGCAGCTGCTGCTTCCTTCGCAGGCCGCGCCAGCCCATGTTGCTACTACTAGACTTCCCCAGCGTGGCCTTCTCCAGCAAATTTCGGTCCAGCTTGCATTTTGCTTGGCCCAACTCTCCCAATAGCAACCCAGTGAAGTCTCTATCAGTTGGGCTCTTAAGCTCGCCAGTTGAAACCCATCAAAGCCCAGTGGAATCAACAGCCCAACTCAGCCCATTAAATAAGTCCAACAGCCCAAGTCTTTGGCCCAAAAATCCAGCAGTTCCATTGAGCCCAATTCAGCAAGTTCGGCCCAAGTCTAGCCCGCAAAGAAGGCCCAATCGCAGCCAAGCCCAAGCCTAAGAGTGAGCCCAATCCAGTGCAAGAACAAATTTTGCTCGGCCCAACTCTCCTAGTAGCAACCCAGTGAAGTCTCTATCAATTGGGCTCTTAAGCCCGCCAGTTGAAGCCCATCAAAGCCCAGTGGAATCAACAGCCCAGCTCAGCCCATTAAATAAGTCCAACAGCCCAAGTCTTTGGCCCAAAAATCCAGCAGCTCCATTGAGCCCAATTCAACAAGTTCGGCCCAAGTCCAGCTCGTGAAGAAGGCCCAATCGCAGCCAAGCCCAAGCCTAAGAGTGAGCCCAATCCAGTGCAAGAACAAATCTCAGTTGGGCTGAGATTTGTTAAGCCCAAGTTTAAGGCCCGGTCTAAGCCCGCCGATGTCGTCGAAAGCCCGATTTCGGCCGCCGTCGCGATGTCTCGATCCCTACTTTTAATCAAGTGAATAATCTCATTAATCCTTCCTTAGTAGACTAATTATGCTTAAAGGTTGATTAAATTTAATTAAGTGCAATTAGGTGGTTAGATTAGAATGGATTAGTGATTATTAGTTAATTGCATTGCATATTAGTTAGGTGGTTAGTGTACTTAGCTAGAGAACTGCCTATACTATTTATTAAATGCATCTCAGGATTTTTCTCGACCCTTATCGGGCTTCAATTAGGCATTATGAGCCTAAATTGGATTTTTAGTATTTATTTATTAATTTTCAAAATTAATTATCTAATTATTTATTTTTCGGAAATTAGGTAAAGATAGTCGATGACCGAAATTTCATGCTAATTGTCATGGTGCAATCCGTTTATTTATTTGAGCTCTACATTATGCTGAATCGAATTAATTGTGCAATTTGAGGAATTATTCATTAATTGATTGAAATTGAATGAAACTGAATGATTAATTGGTAGATGGCCGAGTGTAGTTATTTAGCATTGACAATGCTTTGATGAGTTGTAAAGTAGAGAAAATCATGAGACTGAATTGAGAATAATCTTGGCTGAGAACTCCAATGATCATCCGAGTACGACCTGGATGAAGACTATGATCTCATCCTCTTTGTGAACCCTGTTTGTATATTGTTGAGTGTGAAACTAGACCTTTGTGAATAGTATGGTAAAATACTTTGAGGTGTGGTTGTATAAAAGTTTAGTTGTGAATTTCAATATGAAAAATATAACCCTACTTTTCTATTCCATTGTTTTATTGTCTAGGAATTATAATTACTTCCGCATGTGCATATTAAAATGAAAAAGCCGACCTATTCCATTGTTTTATTGTCTAGGAATTATAATTACTTCCGCATGTGCATATTAAAATGAAAAAGGGTCGGCGATACTTAGTCCTGAGATATTACTTTTAAAATCGACCAAAAGTAAGGGATGTGTGCGTGCCTAAGGATCGGGGCGTGACACACACACTCACTCTCTCTCACACTCTCTCTCTCTCTCTCTCTCTCTATGAGCTAAAAGTGCTTGCAAATTTGGTAGTGTACATTTCGGCTCATGGGTTGGTGAGCTGCATCCCAGCTATCCCGTTTTGACTTGCCCCCTCGATCATGGCTCGCTTGTCGCGTCCTATGATACCCTAGAGTTTTTAAAAATTGTTGGTTATCTTCCTCTCTTTTGGGTTCTGAACTTCTAGGTGTTTCTTGAACTAGAACCAGGTTTGGATTTTGAGTTCTGGGTTTTTCTTGAACTTGACCCAAGTTTAGATCTTGACTTCTTGGTTTTTCTTGGAATTCTAAGAAGGAACCACCGGCAAGACCTTAGGGGTGAGCCAGTTGTTGTCCAGAGCTTGGCAGAGGAAAGGGAAAAAAAAAAAAAAGTAAGAACAGAGGTGACCTCTCTCTTGGCAGAGGAAAGGGAAAAAAAAAAGTAAGAACAGAGGTGACCTCTCTCTCTCTCTCTCTCTTTATGAGCTAAAAGTGCTTGCGTTGAAATGGTGGGTCAAATTTGGTAGTCTACATTTCGGCTCATGGGTTGGTGAGCTGCATCCTAGCTACCCCGTGTTGACTTGCCCCCTCGATCATGGCTCGCTTGTCGCGTCCTATGATACCCTAGAGTTTTTAAAAATTGTTGGTTACCTTCCCCTCTTTTGGGTTCTGAACTTCTAGGTGTTTCTTGAACAAGAACCAGGTTTGGATTTTGAGTTCTAGGTTTTTCTTGAACTTGACCCAAGTTTAAATCATGAGTTCTTGGTTTTTTTTGGAATTCTAGAAGGAACCACCGGCAAGACGTTAGGGGTGAGCCAGTTGTTGTCCAGAGCTCGGCAAAGGAAAGGGAAAAAAAGAAGTAAGAACAGAGGTGACTAGTTGTATTGAGTTTCAAGCTAGATGGGTTTTTCTTGAACTTGATTATTGCTATAGTGCTTTTTATCTACTGCATATTGTCTCTAGAATTTTCTATATCCATGTACTTTAGCTCGTTATTTAGTGTTGAACTAGAGATTGATTCCGTTGACTGGCATACTTACAGTGTTTTGCGCTATTTTTATGTTAATGTCGATTGTTGGTCTATGAATTTTCTACATGTATCTCTTCAATACTTTACAATAATTGATGGTTTTTTTTCTTATGGACATTAGTTTTTCCCCAGTATGATTTATGATTTTATTGCCTGACTCCTCAGTACTTGCGTTGGGTTGCTGCTTTCATTCATGAGGTATGCACCTACTACAACAGTCATCTTCGTGTTTGACTTCTACACATTGTCAATATTTGCAAGCTAGAAATGATAGTTCACCTCTCTTTCATGGAAATGAATGTATAGTTCAATGTATTACATATAACTAGAAACTTTCATCTCGGAAGAAAGTGATGTATTAGTCACTGTTGTTTGCCATGTATGTATTGTGGTTATGGACAGGGTGCTGTTATTTTTAATTTGTAATTCTACGACAATTATCTGATTAAAGCTTCATAATTGGAAATAATCTGAACTTTATGTAAAGACTTGTTTGTGTAGGATTTTTTACTTATGTAAAGACTTGTTTGTGTAGGATTTTTTACTTACTAGCATGTGTGATTACATTAATGCTAAAAGTGAGATCATATGGAAAGGTCACTCAAGTTATAGGGATGCTCTAAACTTAATTATTGCTTTTGTCCTCTCAAACTTGCAACTGTCTTGGTGGCCTTCTGTGGTGTCTCCTACTTTGAGGTAATTAAATACAGAGGCGACCAAGTTCCAAGGAAGGACGATTTTCTTGCCACTCTTTCGAGTGTAAGATTGATTTATCTTTTGACTTGGTATCTCGATTGTATAATGAGAGACCTATGATGGTTCATTGCTGGGTTTTTAAAGTGCCAAGTTGCTCCTGGATTTGTAACATTGGTCTAGAATGGTCCTCTACGTGCCCAAAAAATTTTCATGTTGAAAGATGAACTCTCTTCTTATTCTTTTTCCCTTGAGAATGCTTATATAGTGACGTTTGGTTCTTATCATCATCATCACTACCAACGCTTTATCTTACATATGAGTGTTATACAGCAATTTTCATGCAAAACTGGTTCCAATATAAACAGGGTTAACCCTATTCCCGGACCGGAAAAACAGGATGGTTCGGAAACATGGTCCAATGCAAACAGGGTCGGGTACAGGGTCCAAAAAAAGAGAACCGGTTATAACAGGGTTGGGTAAAGGGTCCAGTTCTAGACCATACCCACCTTAGACCCGATCACCCCTAATGCTCACCCCTATTTAGAAGGAAGTATGGCTGAAAGATAATTGACATGGAGCCTAGTAGCTATATATGTTTCTCGCCATCGATGAGGTAACCTGAAGAGCAAAATGTCACAATCTTAGACAGGCTCAAAATAAAAAGTAAGCACAAGACTCCACGACAAATTCTACCATCATACCTCAGGTTCCTCTACGGCAGCATATTATCCTGGCAAAATAGTCGCTCAGGGGAGTCGTTGGAACAGGTATCAGTTTCCCAACAATGGCAAGAGGCCAACTGATCGCAAACAAGAACAAAAACAAGAGACAGACAACACATTAGCGCTAGTATAGATGGGACATAACCAAAGATTATTTACTCTCGCACCTATGTTCATCAATTAAGCAATGTTCAATGCTTCAAAAACACAACATAAAAAATTAAAAGGAAGAAGAAATTCCATCATTAGGCAAACAAAATCAGTCATGACCAGCCCTGAGGATATTGACTCGGGAAATTCACAAAACTGCCAGCTTGGCACTAAGCCAGCCAGGAAAAGAAAGGCAAAAGAAAAATCTGTCACTATTCAGGAATCAAACACAGAATCAGTTCACCAAAATGAACGACAAGAATTTTGGACAAAGCATGAGAGAGATACACCCAACCATGGACAGGATAGAAAGAGGAGGAAACCAACAAATCTTTTCACCATATAAGTTGAAATCTATGTCAGTTAACCAGAACAAAGCATGAGAAACACCCCACCTTGAACAGAATAAAAAGAGGAGTAAATCAACAAACTTTTTCACCATATTTGTTGAAATCTATGTCAGTTAACCTGATGAGAGCAATAATGATCGATATGAGCCACTGCTTCCAATTAAGCTTTACTGTTGAAGTAAATGTTCCAAGAAACTCGACTATAATGACCTGGAGGAATCCAGAGAAAAAAATTGGATCATAATGGTTTACAGAGAAAAACGAAACAAATCTAATAAGACAAAGCATGACTGACCTGCAGAATAAGTGTTACACCCACTATTCCCATGAAGAGGTGGTTTCTGGTGATTCCTTTGAACACATTTAATTCATCTGGTTTCCGAGCATTGAATTCGTTGAAAATCTGCAGTTCAAATGATGTGCTATTTGACAGATGTTTCAAGGTAAAAAATTTATTACCCTCTTTTTCAAGCAAAAAGAGCAGGTCACTAAAAGCCTCCCTGTCCAACAACATATATAACGACTCATGCATACATTTCATCCCACCATTATATTGACTCAAAGAATGATGCTTACTTGGCAAAGGACAAATGCATTGAAGATCAAAGTATTTTTCACTTTGTTCGCATGATCACTGCCATCATTCTTTAAATTTAGCAGGCTCCTTCCTCGAAAATTAAGGACAAGCAGGACACAAACTTGATAAACAGCCTGCAATACAAAATTTACATTTGTAACTTTTGGCAAACAATAGATGAGCCTAGTACAGAGGAAATTACATTGATCTTTTACCTGTGTCAGTAAGTTCCGCCACATAATATTGGTTATGAGAGGTTCTCTGGTCATAAAAGATACAACTAAATGCATTCATACATCTTCCCAAGAAATGTATAAATGGGTGAGGCACTTGCAACATTCAGAAAAGGAAAATCAAGATATCAAGAACTATGGGCACAAGAGTGGAAAAGCTTTACTGTTGAAAAACGAAAATATTTGCATGACCCCGTGCCCCCCCCCCCCCCCTCCCTTTTTTCCTCCCTCTCCCCACTGTGGGCACAAAAGTGGAAAAGATTTACTGTAGAAAAACAGACTATTTTACCTGTGTCAGTAAGTTCCGCCACATAATATTGGTTATGAGAGGTTCTCTGGTCATAAAAGATACAACTAAATGCATTCATACATCTTCCCAAGAAATGTATAAATGGGTGAGCCACTTGCAACATTCAGAAAAGGAAAATTGAGATATCAAGAACTATGGGCACAAGAGTAGAAAAGCTTTACTGTTGAAAAACGAAAATATTTGCATGACCCCATGTGCGCCCCCCCCCCGGCTCTTTTCTTCTCTCTCTCTCTCTCTCTCTCTCTCTCACACACACACACACAAACTCAAAGCTCAACTGCTGATAAATCACCAATAAATCCTTACCTCCGGCCAACAGGTGGCCTCTGCATCAGATGATCTGTAGGGGGCTCTGTAGCCAAAGCCAGTGCTCCAAGAGTGTCCATAATGAGATTGACCCAGAGAAGCTGCCCAAAGAGCAAGCCACCCAAGCATGGGAGTCATACGGAAACATATGGGCGTAGGAATAAAATTAAACAATCTCTGACAGATGAGAGTGGGGGAATCAAACCTGGACTGCATTTAGTGGAACATTGCCTGAGGAAACAGCAGCGACGACATTTATCACTAGAGCTGCAACATTAACTGTAAGCTGGAACTGGATGAATTTCTGGATATTTGCATATACAGATCGTCCCCACCTGACAACCTGCATGGTGTACATAATAACTGAAGATTATTTCAAGAACTTCAAGTTCTTAGAACTTAAAACATATAAGTAACTTCCTTTAAACTTCTTTTGCATCAACAGGGTCGTTGACAAGATAGATCTCAAAATTACAAACAAGAGAAAAACTAATAGCATAATAACAACTGTCTCATTTTTTTCATCCTCCTTCCACTTCATAAACCATCATATGCAACTGCATGCTGCATTTTGCAGTCATCTATTTAAATGCATCCAGCCAAAAAAAACAAATACAAAGAACTCAAACAATAAAGCAAAGCAGAAGAAACACACAAAATCATGACCAAAAAGAAGCAATCTTACATCATAGCTCATGCAGTTCAGCACATATCATACATGTGGTAGAACCTTAGTTGGTGGAACAAGGACAACAACGTTCATCTCCATATTTGACCAGAAATTATCTAGAAACTACTTTTCCCTACTGAGAGGATATAAGAATGAAAATTTCCAGGAACATCACTCTCTGACGGTGAGATACAAGATCATAAGCCAATCAAGGTGGCAAGTACTAACCTTCACAACAGAGGCAAAATCATCATCCAAGATAATGATATCGGAGCTCTCCTTAGCAACTTCTGTCCCTTGAATACCCATTGCAAGGCCAATATCTGCCTAAACACCATAAAAAGTTTACGTCCCAACAACAATATCAGAGAGAAAACGTATCCAGTCTACGGATATTACACCACGGACAGGAAACGTAAAATATATATGTAATGTTTTAATGATAACAATACCATAAGATATCAAGATCACAACAAGGTGTACAAACCAATTTGATAACATTTATTGCACCACAGTTACTCTGACTGTCCACCTGTCAACTATAGGTTTAGGAGCCTATGGATGTGTGAGCAGGGTCATGTCATTGAATCCCACTGAGGTGGCCAGTAATGCAAATGCGGCAGCCAGCATAATCATTTTCATGCATAGATTCAAACCTTCCCATAAAAAAGAGTAAAAACGAACCTCATGTAGAGCAGGAGCATCATTTGTGCCATCTCCAGTGACAGCAACTACATGTCCTCGTTTCTTCAGAGCTTGCACAAGCAGAAGCTTGTCATTAGGCGAGGATCGTCCCATCACCTACATATGCAAAGGCATTATCAAATTTCATTCTACACCAGAAGAGCTGAAACAACTAATTAGTCAGAACATACGGATATCTCTTCTGCAGTTTCTTCCCTTTCAAAATCAGATAAGGCACGAAAGGCTATTCCTTCGATGAGGTTAGGCTCAGTAGCATCTGCATCAGAACCTAGTATCCCACATTCCAAAGCAATTGCTTTAGCAGTTTGAAGATTGTCACCCGTAACCATGCGTACCTATGTATCGAGAAAAAGGATACATTTCACACAAAAGACAAATTAGATGACCTAATTTTTCCAGTCATCTTCTAAACTTAGGAAGGATGCTTTGTGGATATTTGTGTATATAATTTGCATGAAGATGAATAAGAAGTGTTTAAAAGCTTAACAGGGTAGATGGAGTGATCTCATTATAAGGAAAAAAACAAAATTATTCTTTATGAATAGCAATACTCCACCCGTTTCCTCTAATATAAGAGACAACACAAAGTATCCCAATGAGTCGCATGTAAGTAACTTTTTTAAGACTGCAGTAGAATGCCCAAACATAGCAGTGGCAATGAGCCAAGCTTGGTTTTAGTAGCAGGGCCTTGACAATCACCTTCATGGTTTGTCACCAATGAAAATGACAAAGCAAACTGCCTTATTAGATTAGTATGAGCAACCATCACATCCCACATGTCAGTCAAGCAGACCAAAATGGTTCACATGGTTAACTTGGCAATTCCCAGTATTTGGACCTGGACACAGACTCAACTCTCTGATTGAAGTCCAAAAGGAATATTCTGTACCTCTTATCCATCAGACAATGTAAGGACTCAGTTATCTGCAGCTATCAAGGTGGAAGTACCAAGATAATACATTGGAAACATATGCGAACGAGAAAATATTACAATGCATTTGGAAGGAGGGCGTGTGGGGATTTTTCGTTTTCACAGATACAAGTTGCATAATCTTAGAGGAAATCCATGTGCTATACTTTTGAGTTATATAACATATATATATCACATTTATCCATAACACCATATCCCAGTCTTCATAGAGGTCTAGATCTAACAAAACTATGAATGTTCATCCATGAAAATCTTAAACATGACACAAATCTAAGATTCTCAATGAGAAAAGAACATACTTTAACACCAGCTTTTTGGCATAATCGTACAGCATCCTTTACACCAGGCCGACATGGATCCTGCAATGCAGTGAAAAATAAACAAAAAACATAAGTTATCAATCTGTTGTTGAAACTGCCAAAAAGTTGCAAGAAACACATCATTTAGATGCAAGACTTCTTGTCACGAGTCTGTTTTATAAGAAGAATCACTAAATAAAAAATAGTGCCCTTGGGAACATTATTCTTATTAGAGTTCCCCATTTAGCATCAGTTACAATGCCAAATCACTATCATTCATCATGAGTGCCCTTGGAAACCAGAATCTCCACCTATTTTATGAACTGAAGCTATAATCATCAATAAAATGATGAAATAGCAGAGGCTTTTAACATTGGCCATCAAAGCATGGTGAAAGTGTTACATGTTGCAATGTAAAATTTGTTCAGGTGAAAGCACATACTCAAAGATGCAAGGGAAAAGTACTATGAAAATGATGATGACAACAGTGACAACAACAACGATAACCATTTGCACGCTGTGATAGCTATCAAACTCATTTTCCATCATATTTGTCTAAGAGAGAACATTCTCATTATAGCATTTCATGCAAATGTCTCAAAGAAAATATCGGAATGAAAAAATAAGTAAACTCAACCGATGTATACGTGCCTTCAAGCCAACAATAGCCAGTAAAATAAGCTCATCCTCAGGCAGTGCCCACTTAGTTAATTGTTCTTCGTCAGTTGGAATGTCTTCAAAGTCATAGGTCCTATATGCAATGGCAACACAGCGTAGACTACTGGCAGCCATATCTTCAATAGCCTTCTCAAAAACCACCACCTACAACCATGGTTTATGATCAGGAAATGTTATATCATATAGAGAACAATTATGAGAGAACGACATACGATGACAATCATTAACAACATCAGTGAGAAGCACAATTAAAATTGTATGCATGCGACTGATCTTTATTTTCTTCCTTGTCGGTGGTATAACAATATTCACATATCTTCAAGTGGCAGCAGCACCACTCCAATTTGAGAAGGGAGGATCAAAGCCGTATGATATCACTGGAGATATTACCAAGAAAAATCGAGATCAAAGTTTCTGATGTTGAAGAAAAAGCAGATCTTATGGTGTTTTCTGATTGGATAAAATCTATGGATGACTACTTCAACGGTATGACAGGATAGATGCTCACAAGGTCCAATTCGCAGAGCTAGAAATTTTGTTGGCTTGGCTAAAAATATGGTGGCAGGACATTGAGGTTGATATAAGTAAATTGTGGTAACCACCTCCCAGCACTTGGCAAGAGACGAAAGCAAAGATGAAAGAGAAGTACGTGCCATGCAATTATTTATAGCGGATGTGCAAAAGAGTCAAAATCTTTGAAGCAAAATCGTTCGGTGGTGGCTGAGTATGTGCAAAAGTTGGATGAATTGAGGATTCAGAGCCAAGTAGCATGCAAGTCAATCAATGTGCTGATTTGAGGCTGGTCTAAGGCCTGATATTCAACGGTGATGGCTTAGACCGCCTCTTATAGTGTGGACCATGCATTCCAAGCTGCACTTGATGTGGAGGAACACTGCAATTATTCTAATCCAGAGAAAAAAAAATCCCAAGTTCGGAAGCCCGCCTCAAAGCCAGTTAACAGTGATTTTCAGGAGACAAAGTCAGTTTTTCCCCACTCTTTATCCTGCAAACCATTCCAAAACTTGCTTCTTCGGGCATGCACAGAAATTCAGCTCTCAATAATCAAGTGGGAAGAGCAGCAAGACTTGTTTCAAGTAATGTCCAAAGACAATTATTTGCATCTTGGGAAAGTTGAAGACGAAGAAGATGAACATGGAGGCAACAAAGAGGAAAACTCATTCAATTACTGTACTTATGAGGCTGATGATTTAAAAGATCATGAAGTTGTGGATTATTCTTTTCTCTCTATTGTTCAATATATTCTTATAGCTCATAAGGTGGAGAGAAAAGTATAAGGCGGAAGTTGCATGAACGTGGTCTCAGCCTCTAGATAGAACGCCTCAAACTTTCAACTACTCACATCTGCAGCCATACAAAATGGATTGGATTGACGACACTACTATTCCTGTGATGCAATAGTGCCTTCTTTCCTGTAAGCGTGCAGCTTATAGTGACTCTAAACTTTGTGATGTCATCTTTATGCAAGTTGCACCTAATCTTCTTGGTCAGCCTTGGCATTATGGTCAAAAGATGAATCATAATGGAAGGAACACACAGTTTCTCTTTTAGAAACAAAGTTGTCATTTTAAGACCAATGAGTTGACTGAGATCAACAAATACCAAGAGCAAGGATCATTCAAGCAGACAGCTGTTGGTGAAGGGGTGCGCTGAATTCAGAGGAAAGCTTGCTGAAAATAAAAGTGAACAGATGACTCGAAGAGATATCAGGCTTGCATGCCCAGCTGCAAGCAAACTTGACGCAGGGAGAGATGATGCAGCATGACGGATAGACTATTTGAATACCTTCGTAGGTATATTGAAGTTCATAGCTAGATAATAACTAGAGTTCCCTAGTTAAATTAGGAATTTGGCAAGTTCCTTTTCTTATTTTAAATAGGATTTTATACTTACTATATTTAGAGGCTTCCTAGTTTGATTATGTTTCTCGATCTGAGATTCCTATTTCAATTAGGAGTACAACTTTTAGAAAGTCGACATTGTCCTGGGATTGTGCGACCACAATGCTTCTCTTAGATGTGATGCTTAAGAAACCCTAGGTATGGAGCTAAGGAAGCTTTGGATGTGAAGCCTAAAGATTTATTCTTTGTTGTAGGACTCGTCGCCCTACATCAGAACTGCTCATACAGTAAATAGAGAACAGGACAGTTACAGTTAAAGAATAATAACCTATGTGAATACATGGGTTGATGCATATACCTGTAAACTAATGCCATTTGCTTTCTTAATCCAGATAACTTAATGAGTCAGTTTGTTTTGTTGTGTTCTTTCTATGTTGGAGTTCTAAATGATCCCAAGATCTGCTAAAGAATTATGCAATGCTAAGTCAAGTCCTAAGGCTAGAGCTGAAAAATCAAATGTTTAAGCATCTAAGCACTTCAAGTAGGTGTTGTAGCAACCAGCATCCCAGCAACACTGTGGTCTGGAACATTACCACAGGGAAGCAGAGTAGAAATACACCTTCCACTGAGGCATTTACCTTTTCTTACAATTCATCCACTCTATGGTGGATTCCATGGAGACTTCATATAGAAGTAGCAGTTTAACTAACATTGGAATCTACACATTCTTAATCCTCTATTCATACAAGGAAAATCATGATATCTCTGATAAGACATTACAGAGGCATTTGTTTTACATGCCTAAGGAAATCTGTCTCCATTAATAGCAAGTAGTCTCATGTCTTCTAAGCACATACAATTGGATGATTTGCTAAGTTGGTCACTGTCATTTGCTTATATCAACTTTTCTTCTTTAAAAACATGTACAAGCACTACAATTCTTCATGACAAAGTAAAGCATGTCTACACATACTGTACTTCGAAAATTAGGTATTTTGAATGGTTTTTATTATTAGTCATTGCTCTGTGGAGAAATAAATGATCTCAAGTTGCAACTGCAACATGATTATGCACTAAATCTATTAATTGCTTTTCTAAAAAGCATCATTTCGTATTATTCCTAGGTGTAATATTTTAAGAATCACAAGAGAGAAGAAAGAGAAATACACAAAGGACTATTTAAACTAATGGCTTACTGTAAAATCACATGAGAGCTCTATTTCTAATGCATTGAGAGACCCACAAACCCCAATCACCTTATTTAAAATAATTAACAACTAATTCCTGACATTATAATTACAATTCAACACTCTCGTTCTACCTGAATACATCCAGCTTGCCACTAACAAGACAAAAGGTGCCTGGCATGAACAATAATAATAGTACGTGCGACTTTCTTCTTTTGTAGAGTTTCACTGTGACAACAGATAGTGTCATGGAAACCTTATGTAGAACACTAGACGTGTTCTGATCATACTGAATTTAACAAAGAAAGGGTGTAAACCGGACCTTACACCATCAACTGGATATTACCAACATCAGAATTGACTTTTAGCGATGGGAGCACCCAATGAACAAAAGCTGACACCTATAATTTTCTGACAACCCTGCTAGAATTGTGAGAACCTGATACTATGAAATATAGCAAATAAAACGATAAGCATCAACTATAGCAGCACAATGGTGTGTCTGACTCACATGCTCATGGAGGTGTGTTTTGACTCGCATGCTCAAGTTGCCTACAAAGTAGGAACTTGACAGCAACTTTGCTCATTCAATAATGCTGACAATAGATGGGGAGTCTCACATTGGATAAGGTCCACAATAGCCATTGTTGAGAGTTCACATAACCAAAATTGGGGGACTTTGCTGAAGATCGATTCTTGTAGAGGAAACATTGCAATTTATCTTTTGGAGGACGGGGGGAATGGGGCAGGATTGCCAAGATCAAGGTTAGAGAGTATCTAACCTGAACATCAGACAATATGCTCAGACTAGCGACTCCAAGGACACAGAGACAAGACACCAATAGTGGAGAAGATCAATGGCAACCTCTGATAGCTCAAAGATATGACCATGATGGATGAGCTCAATTAAAGATAACCACAACACAGTTCAACTGAGACTAATGGTCAAGACAGGACAAACAGTAATTGAGATTGATGAAGTGGCCAGCCACCAAGACACACTAGAACTTGTAATTATTCCCAACAAAGGAGAAGGCAACAGCAGCAAATGGTGAGAGGCCAACCGAGACAGCAACAGAACAACATTAACATTGAGCAGTTGACAGAGACACCAGCAAGGCAGACAAGGGGACGAACAGAAAGACAAGACCAGAGGTTGACTTGTGATGACTGCGACAGATGTCACCAGCAGCTAAGATGCCAGCTACAAGATCTGATGAGACAACCCAACAGCAAAAGGTCAGTGGAGATTATCAATATGAAAGTGGCAAGGAATAACACCCAAAGAGTGAGGAACCTACAACAAGCAAAAAGGATCTCGAGGGAGGATGGGAAGAAATTGAGAACGAAACCAAGGAATAGGAAACTTGAGGCTGAAGCTGCAAATGATGCTATTGAACGATGATTAAAGGATGACAGAGGAGCTCACTGACAACAGGGGTTGTCCACTCAGGCTGAACTCAACACACCTGATCAGGCTCTAGCAGGACTTATGATAAAGAAACCAACAAGGATTGAAGTGGTATTGATTACTGATAGAGAAACTAGGGTAATTAGGGGGTGCATGACAGCCATCTATTTCTGTTCTAGAAACAATTTTTCTATTCCAAACTTATTCTAGAAAAGAAATCCGTTTGATAAACTTATTCAATTTTTCTATTTCTGAAATAAATTATTGTTCCGGAAATAAGTTTGGAATAGAAATTAGAAATAGAAATTTTGTACTTCTCTATTTCTAAAACAGAAATGAGAAATAAAAATTATTCTCATCGTTCGTCAACCGGTCCTTCATCCGTCGCCGTCAACCACCGTCCGTCGGTCGCTGGCCGCCGCTGGTCACCGCCGTTGCCGCCAGTCGCTGCCCGCCACCACCGGCCGCCGGCCGCTACCAATCACTGCCACCGGTCATTGTTCGCCGGTCCACCGACGTCCGAAAGGAAAAAATTTTGTATCGTTATTAAACGAATTCCTATTTTTAGAGTAGAAATTTTGTGTCGTTATCAAACAGTTATTTTTGCTTAGAAACTCTTCTAGAAATAGAAATTTACCAGAACCTCTGAGTTTGTTATCAACCGGTTATCAAACGGTTATTTCTCTTCCAGAAATCAATTTCTAGCCAGAATGGTTATCATTCACCACCTTATTTCTTCCTTTATGTGTGGCTAGCAAAGTATTTAGGGTCTAGTTGGATTCTTCTCACTTTCCCTGCTCTGATACCATGTACCTTTTAGCAACCACAAGAGAGGAGAGAGAATACACAAAAGAGTAAAGACTACTCCTTACTAAAATGGCAGAAAGATTATATAAGAACTTCTATTTATAAAGCATTGAAAGATATCCAAAACCCTAATTGCCTTGTATAATACTACTTAACAGCTAATTATTAACATCACTATTTATACCTTAAAAACCAAGGTTGGATTATTAGTAGTCAAAAGTAAGGATCCTATGCTACACACAAGTCAGCATCAGTGTCTAGTTAGAATATGCAAACAGGGAAACAGCAGTTATCATTCAACAAATGCTGAAAGACATCCATGGCGTAAAGGCTTAATGTCACATACCTTTGTTTCATCCAATGCAGCCACCTGACCATTCAAATCCAAATATCGGGTACATGAGGACAAGACTATTTCAGCAGCTCCTTTCCAATGTACATGAACCTCTGAGTTTGTCTGTGCATACAATATATTGTAAAATTACTTAATCCCAAAAAAACTGCGCAACTATGTCATGATGCAACATTCTGAACCAGCAGAAAAAGTATCCTTGGAACAGAACAAGAGAAAAAGGCTTAAAGAGAAATATGTAGAGAGAGACTGCAATCATTCTTCTAGATATAAGGCATCAGGTGGTCACAGAGAACCCTGAGCTCTGTTGGATCAAAAGCAAAGTAAAATAAGGATAAGACAAGATAGAATTATCATCCAAAAGCATTAAAAAAGGACATGTAACGATTAGAAAAGGAAACCTCCGATCTCAATGACTAGTGTTGACCATAGTCAAAAAAATCTTTCAGCGCACACAATATGATCAGCGACATGATTGGGAAGAAAGCCTTTCAGCACATTGGAAGTACAAAGTCAGCTGTCATCATTGGGCAAGAAAAGTGACTTTTTTCAGAAAATACACAGCTTAGCTCCGTTTGTTTTGCAGAAAATGAATGATTTGGAAAACATTTTCCTAAAAACGATCCCTTGTAGCACTTAAAATAATTAATCAATCAAAAATGTATTCATTATTGACAACAATTTAGTCTAATTATTTTCGTGAACAATGAAAGTATTATTCGTTCATTTATTTTTGTAAGCAATACAACCGATTGTTTTTAAGAAAATGCTTTCCATATTAATCATCTTTCGCAAAACAAACAGAGCGTTAATTTACTATCATTAAGCTGGCAGAATGTACAACAAGATCAGAGGGGCTGCTTTGGATGTAAAACAAGATATTTCTGGGGCTACGGCGATAACTGTTATTGGAAGTCTTCTAGTGATCAATGAACGCAAAATATTCTCTTTAATCTCAACACAGTTGCTTGGGTACCTTGTTAAAATGATTCATGACAATCATATTCCAATTTTTCAATCAATAAAATAACATTTTATTTAAGTGGAAGGGAATGCCTTCTCCACACAAAAATCACTTACATGCACGAGCATCCACTAACTGATGCCGAAGCATCCGACTTAGCTTCATCAGCCCACTCAACACCATCATTGCTCTTTCAAGCCAAGATAGAATTTGGGCATAAAGTGCTTCAATAGGTCGAGACTGAAAATTCCAACTAAGACTGTACCGAACCATTCTTACCGAAGCTATCGATACCAACAATTAATGAGTTACTGAAGTTATCAATACCGATGATTAATGAGTTACTGAAGTTATCGATACCGATGATTAATGAGTTACCAAATCCTCAATATGAATATTAGTCGCTAATGTCTTGGTATGCTTTATTAGTTGCGGATCTCGAAGTTTATCAACAACATATCAATGGGAGATCATTTTGAACAACTTCCTTGGTTATTTGATGAAGTCTTGGAATATTTATCTTCTAGTCAAGGTGGGAGCACGAATTTTGCGAGGCTGAAGAATCAAGAATGCAAGGTCCCAAGTCATTAAATGCATCTCTTTTTTCCTAGGAGTCTTTATAGTTATGTAAGTTTAAAGAGTCAAAGTTCTAAGTTCCTAGGTCTTTAATGATAGGCTAATTCCCACTTCTATCTATTACTTTTCTATTTCCTAAGTTGTATTCCTCCTATATATATATATAAAGGAAGCCTCTCAATTGTAACCAAACTAGATTTGATTAATGAAAATATTTGAGATTTCCCCTGCATAAGCAAATATCTTGGGAGAGTGGATAACTCCTATTTCAGTCTTTTATCCTTGGAGAATGGATTACTCCTCGGTGATGAGCCAAGAAGCCCTTTATCCTCGGCTGGTGGATTTTCCTTTAGGCCTTGGTGGTGAGCTTCTCCTATCCCAAAATCCTTTATCCTTAGCAGGTGGTTTGTCCTTTAAGCCTTGGTGGTGAACTTCGTTTATCCCAATCTTAATCTTCGATTGGTGGCGCAACCTTTAGACCTTGGTAGGATCGTAATCTATCTTTTATTCTGCAATTCATCCTTCAATGTCCACCACCATACCCCCCATTCTATCATGCTCTTATATTTACCCATTGAAGCCATCCTCATAAACACTATTTCGTAAACACTTAAACTAAAAAAATCCCTACATCCCGGAATCACTCACCCACACACGCATCACTAACACTATGATATCAATTGCATCAACTCAACTATAATTATCAGACCAGAAGTTCATACTCGAGTTGATGCAATTGATATCACAGAGCCAACGGTCAAATGTGGTTTTTCACCCTCTGCACTACATACTCTGGTTTTTCTCCCTCTAAATTAACCAAAACACAGTGAAGGGCGGATATGGATGGGTTTCATCCTTTCCCTAATGCTTCATAAGACTTTAACTCTACTTAGAACTTGCTGCATTGACTTAATAGGTTCCCGTCATCACAATGATCATGTTCCAAGATTCACTGTACGAGAACAGTGAAGAAACAATTTATTTAGCCTTTGCTTCCTCCTTTTAGAGACTGCAGATCTATTTACCAGAACCATCCGTCTCTTCTGCAGAGTATCCTAAGTGAGAATACTTGACCAGAAAGCCTCCTAGCGATACAAAGACATATTGGAGGTGTAGGTGTAAGTCAAGTTATCAAGAGAAATTGTCAACCAATAGTAGTTCTGCCCATACTTGGATCTATTTTTTGGAATTCCAGTGGCTTACATAGCTTTTCCAGTTCAGCTGGAGCTCACTAATACTTGAGTTAAGAAGCTGTCATGGTGGGTTGTGCAGCAGCCCCTTCATGCCAGAAGAGAACAGTACTCTCACTCCGAATTGAATGAATGGTTTTGTTTAAGAAACCATTAGTATCTGCTAATACCTTCCAAACAACCCTTAACACTATTTCATGTGACTAAAGAAGCATAAATATTATTACCTTACATATGTCAAGAAAAACAAATTAGCATGCACATTGCTAATGCAGATTTTTTATGAATCAAAACATTACCAACTTTAATGCAACGCCCCCTCGTTTCTTCTCAGAATTAAATGGAAAAACATGAATTATTGAGGCCTCCAATCGGGTAGCTTCAAAGTTCATCCCAAGCTACCAAAAAGAAAACAATAAAAATCAGTTTAAACTTCAGAATCTAACCTACAAATGGTTAATGAACTGAATGTCAAGGCAGGAGGAATTGCAGATGTAGCATATATAAGTTGAGATTGAAAACCTCAAGTCCCCAACGGAGGATGGCCTTCTCTGTCGGTGAGCCAGAAACCTCAACATCTTTCCCACCCTAGAGATGTCAGAAAACAGATGATAACCATGCGTCCAATGTGAACTACTCTGCCTCTGATACCTCAAGACTGTTAGACATACCTCAGGGGTGAAAACACTGCCATTGGTATTCTGTGCAATACCTTCAATGAGTAACGAAACCATTGTCATGGGTAGTTGTGAACTGCTATAAGGAGAGTCCACTTTGACCCCACCAACATAAGCTTCAACCACTGTCATCTGTCAGATTATGAAGAACCATCATCAAACAGAACCTTCTTCTTGACAACAAAGCTAGAATTTAATAAATTAGTTGAGAAAGATTACACTTGCTTTAAAATCTCAATCTTGAAAACAATGAAATTTGGGTAAGGAAAAGAACCACATGCAATCAGAAATTATAAAGCTAAAGGTCGTGTCTAGATAGACATTTTACTTTTTATTGTATGCTTAATCAAAATATTTGACAACCATATTTTGAACATTTATTAGCCCAAAACACCATAAACTTCTGCAGTATGCGAAAGTTGACACGTAAATTTTCACATATAATTTTTCATAATTTCTGCAATCTAGATAATATCTTAAGTTTTGACAGGAAGCAGAAAGTCGCCTTTCTCTTTTTAAAAAGTATAAACTAACAAACCCTAAGTTTTAAGAAGTTGCACCACAAAGGGAAAAAATATCTCAAATTAAAATCTAATATTTTAACATTACAACTGAAACCAACTAATGCAGGAGCATCAGATTCGACGGAACAATTCTCAAGCCCAACTCCGAATTCATTGATTGGCCTTGCTCAATCATTACTCATGCAAGCAAAAACAAATTTCGGCCACAGCGTAATTTAATGGATCCAAGTTTGCAGAAATCAATTCTCCTTGCTAGTTGTCGACTCGCAATACTAGTTGTCGATTTCACGGTTGCCAATCAACTAACAAGATGTCGATTTACAAGTTTTGTGTCGACTTCAGAGCTGCTAATCAACTACCTAATGACTAGAGGCTGTTTTGGTCAATTTCCATGGCTATTTGTTAAATTTCTAAGGTGGCTATTTGGCTTCGACGAATTTGGAGAGTCTAATATTAGATACATGCATCTGTTCTTAGTTAAATGCATAAGTTCTAGTTTTTATAAGTCTTTATTATGATGTCAGTCTAAATTATGTGAATACTCCAAAATTCATTTCAGTTTCTAGGATTTCCAGATCCCTCTACAAATAAAGGTGTAATCTCATTTGTAATGAGATGACTTGCATTCAAATATACTTGAGACTTTCCTCAAGTGAGCAAATTTCTTATTTTGGTTCTTTATCCAAATTTCTTTGATCATCACCAAGTCCTTTATTTGGTGGGTTTCCTTTAGGCCTTGGTGATAAATTTCTCATATCCTGAAGTCCTTTGGCTGGTAGCATTCCTTTAGACTCAATATCAATCAAATTCCTATTATCACTCAAAACACATCCCCATCATGCATCACCAAGAATATGAACGAGAATGCACCTGGTTCAAAGTCAAGGTACCAGTCTTGTCACTACATATGGTCGTGGCCGATCCCATAGTTTCACAAGCTGAAAGTCTTCGCACCTGCAAATTCACTACCTTTAGACCTCATTCCATTTTTGTAAATGATATTCCATAAGGGAGGTTGAATTTTTCAAGAATTTGTACCAATGCCTTGTCTGCCATCATTTTTCTCATTGAGTAAGCAAGTCTGCAATGTGGGGGAAAGAATATATGAAACAAATGGGGAGACAGTAAAATGCACATCGTCAGAATTGCAATATTTTCACTTCTCTAATGAAATTAAGCACCTCTCAATGGTAGAACTATATCACAATCAGTCTTTAAATTCAAAAGTACGTAATATTGTGGATGACAGATATTGACATTATGTTAATGTCTTCCCAACATATCAGACGGACAATCTCCATTCCCTACAATCGTTCAGAAGTACATATCTATATATTTGTTTATATCATTGCATAGCACATTTCAAGTTTAAACATACCTTGCGTTAAAAGGAGCATGAAAAGATCAAAGAAGATGAACGAGAAAATAAGGAAATTATGGAGCGCCTAGAACTTACAGAAGACTTCATAAAGTGAAGAGGAATGCATATTCGTAAAGCACATTTAATAAGATATGGCCGAGTCAGCTGCTCTTGTAACCCCCCTTCCTTTTCTCTCTCTTCCTCTTTCCAAAATTTAGAAGAACAGAGAAATGTACCAAGTAAGCCATCAAATATGGTCTGTTCTAGATCAATTCCTCATTGACCTGGCAAATGCCATGACCAAGTTGAACATTCGGAAAATAACTAAGAAATTTTGGTCCTTCCCTTCAAGCCCGCATGTTATATGGTTCCAAATAAGAGAGAGTTCAGCATCTTGTTCTCTAGACTTGAACAAACTAGCTCAAAGGGCTAGAAAGAAACCGAATGGTTAAGGTCTTCTTACAAAGAATGATAAGGATCCATTTATTTGGACTTTTGACATATTACTTCCATTTTCCCCCTCAAAAACTTTGAAAACAAAAAATAAAAAAATAAGTTTCAGGAAATTATGAAAAGAATTATATAATTCGACATGTCAAGATTAGCATATTCTGAATGGTTTGACATTTCCTATTAAATAAAAGTCAAAATATAAGAGCATGTGGAAAACAACAAAGTTCAAAGTTCAAAGGAAAGTCACTTCAAATTGAAAATGAAAACTGAAAAGAATAAAAAAATATTTTTTAAAAAAAATAAAAAATGGAGACAAGTTTGCTACCACAACTTATTCTCTTCTTCTTTCTTCTGAAATACTTGGCCAATCCACAAGATGGAAATAAAGGAAGTCAACTCTATTGCTCAAGGAACACGGCTGACACTGAGTCTATGGAGTCCACAACAAGGCATGCAAACACACCAACCCAATCCTCGTGCACCGATTCCAAGTTATAAAATGCAAAATGAAAAGATACATAATGTAGTAGTATGGTCCTCATTAACTATATTGAGTACAATTTTTATGTAAATGAACCCAGAAGAAACAAAGATTGGTTGAAAGTGCTTACGTCAGCGTAACAGCTAAAGGGAGCCCTTCAGGCACTGCAACCACCACAATTGTCACCTGGCATTCCATTTTCAGTTATGACAAGGAAAGAGAAAGGAAAATCTGGTTGCACAAATACAAAAGAAGAGTGCACCTACAGCAATCGTGAAAATTTTTATGGCTCCATCAACAGCACGACTAGCACTGGTCTTCCCTGCCTTAAACTGAGGACTGCCATCTGAATTATTTGTATGGCCAGTAAAGTATCTGCACATACACAGGTTGTCAGTCCAAATTAATTTGATCTCTGCACGCATATATGTACTTGAGCATGCATGCTCTGAGAGAGAGAGAGAGAGAGAGAGAGAGAGAGAGAGAGAGAGAGAGAGAATATGTATTCTTGCAAAAGACAGTCATCATCGAAATGGTACTTGCCTTGCCAAAAGTACAATCAAAACTACTACAGCTACAGTCAGCCCAACAATCCCAATAAACGTAGCGACCCCATTTAAGCGTACCTATTCATGAATAGGCAACCTTATTCAGTGTCAAGTAAATACAACAAGGAAATGATTGAGCCAAAACACATAAAAGCACATGCTTATCATAGACAAGTACAAAAATTATATCAGACCGAATATGGACCTAGTCACAATCAATCTCCTCTTCACTCTGACTGGATGGATCTCACACTTAAACCCTATCCTATTACTATCTAGCCCTATATTCCACATGATGCCGTGACAAAGAGTGCTGCTACTAACTTTTCCGTTGATCTGTCAGATAATCCCTAAATTCACCTGTTTTCCCTGCCTCCTTATATAACAGACCAATCTATGATGACGAACTAACCTCTTTCCATAAACTGCCTTCCCTAGATGATGTTCTCATGAAGAAAGCAACCTTGCTTCCAGCACTTCCTCCAATTTCCACAGAAATTACAAGTAATATCTCCTTCTAGGGCAATGTAAATAAGATTTCATGGTGAAAGCTGTACCACCCATTGCCCTATCAAACATTAGGTTGTCTTTTCTTAAGTAAAAATAAATTCTCTGTGAGACACCAAGGGAGTGTCAATCCTTCTAAAAGAAGAGCTGAAAGCCCAGAGAGAGCTCATTGATGATAGAAGAAATCCAGAGTCAATCAAAAGGTCTGTCTATTGGTCATTGACACTGAAAAAGTCCAGATAAGTAATTACATTCATTCCAACTACCGATAATGAGCTTCCCCAGTAAATGTGAGAAACCAAGGTAATTTACCATTCACTCATGGCATCACAGTTTCGAATGGAACAAATTTGAAAAAGAGCCCACCGGACCAAATATCAAGCTAAAATCTAACTCCGTTACCATGTCCAACTTGAGAAAAGTGCCATTACAAAATTCATTCCACAGCTTTCATTTCTATTTCCAGAGACTGATCCCATGAGAATAATGACTTTTTGCAGTAAGCCAGCCACTGTCTACTTTCAAATAAAAGCTGCTTTCCACAAGCTTATATTCACCAGGTAGTCACATAACAATTTGCAGAAATATCTGTTAAGACTTCTCAAATCCATCTTTTTGCACAAGATTGTCGATACCATGCCAGTTAACCAAATGAAAATTACTGATTGCACTATCTTCCCATAGAAGGTCTATAACTCTCCAGCTTTTATGCAACTGAAGATGGAAAAAGGATATAAAGAGAACCAAAGGAAGATTTGATGACACACTCTCAATCAACAGACCAACAACCATCTCCTCACCCCTACACACACACAAAAAATTAAAATTAAAATTAAAAATTCAGATATTGAGACCTCTTCTTCCTTTCCACCATCACCAAAATGCCATTCCAAACCAAAGGTTTTGCCAGATAACCCAAAGCAAGACCCATCAGTTTATTGGCAATGAATCAATATTACAATGCAAACAGCATCTTAAATATCTTAGTT
The DNA here is from genome assembly GCA_016097595.1 of Eucalyptus pumila. Taxonomy (NCBI): domain Eukaryota; kingdom Viridiplantae; phylum Streptophyta; class Magnoliopsida; order Myrtales; family Myrtaceae; genus Eucalyptus; species Eucalyptus pumila. The sequence goes on along the minus strand of CM027848.1, from coordinate 31,879,060 downwards.
GATCTCTTTCCATCACCAGCAAATTAGAGGTAAGGAATTTGAACAAGGCTGATATCACTCAGTTCAACCTTAAACCAGCCAAAAGAATCTCATTTCTACTGCTTTCAAATCTTATTAAGAACTTTCTCGACAATGATAAAGGAGAAGGTGAACCCTGGAAATTACAAAAGATCCCAGCAAGTATTCCAGAACCTGATCCTGCTACACAGCACCCAAGCACTCATAGAAAATAATCCTTTTCTAAATCAAATAAGTGAATGAGTCCAGGAATACTAGCCTTGATCCAGCTACACAGTACCCAAGCACTCATTAGCAATGGCATCCTCAAAATATCTTCCAAGGATAAAGCATTTGGATAGAAAAAATTATCTTTTTCTTAATGCAATAGGGGGAATGACCTTTGCCGTAACAATATAGATTATGAGCCAAAACACTAGAGATAAACAATTTATGAACCATACCAATCCTCAGTACCTGCCACATTCAGAAACAATGCAACAACAGAAGCATTCAGACTTTTCTCTAAAAAGAAAAAGTTAGAATTAATTAAAAACAGCTTCTCTAAGCAGCCTAGCACACTTCCATAACTCCAATTGTCAAACGTCAAATATGGGAGATTTGTCTCCATATCTCCAAGGAAACTTGGCTTTCTTGGCTAATCTTTGTCATCTTGACTGCAATCCATCATTTCAATTTTTCACCTCCACGTCTTAATCCGGCCTCTGCCTCTTTATAGCCAATGCACATCAATTTATCCCAGAATCTCATTATTCACTAAAACAGACACCTTTCCAATTTTCAGAATACCAAAGCGATTTATTGAATAGTATCAATTTATCTTTTAAGTCTTTAAATGCTTGCCAACACAAAACTTGGAGAAGAAATAGAGAAAGTACTTCACCAATCAACATGTTCACATAAAGTACACAGGATAAAAAAAATACAACTCAAGATAAATTAGAGAAGGACCTGCAAGGGTGTCTCTTCACCAGTGTCTTCTGAAATGCTGGCCATAAGCATTCCCCATTCAGTATTAATTCCAACACTCGTTACCTAGAAGAGAGAAGATCTCGTAGGCAATCCAAACACAAATCAAGGGAACAACATGTGCATGTGTCCGTGCATGTGAGAAACAGCAATCACTATCTCAAGCTCAGTAAACACTTCACAATATGCAATTATGAGAAATATCTTCAACACTAGTATGTGCAGCTAAAGCTACATCAAATAAATAAGCTGCCTGTGGAAAATAATGCATATTACTTGACCAAAGCCACTCCCATGTACAATAAAATATCACCCAGGAAGCATATGCAAGAGAATACAGCAAAAAGGACAGTCTAATACTAGACATGGAGCTCAACTATATTTCCATATTTATTACTCCCACTGGGGTTGCACTAAACACGTTACCAAATTCTATTGTTTTGAACTCTTGATATCATAAGTCATAAACCTTTTGATCAACATAAGAAAGGACATTCAGATGCAAAAATTTATGGGAACATCTTAAAACACAAGGCACAAATCATCAGTCTATAAACAGGACTTAATTTCAAGCCAATGTATCTAGAGATTTTGTAAGTTACTACATCAAATAGAATGAAGGGCATGACAATATTTTTGCAGCCAACAGCACCCATTAAAATGGATATTTTTGTTGTGCATCTCGAGAATTGGCAGCAACAATGAGGTAGCATAACGAGGGACTTTTACAATCACAGGGGCGAGTGAAGCATGCAACTGGACTTAACCCAACCCACTTTGTAGAGGAGTATTGATTATGCACTTTAACAACTAACATTAGACTCCAAAAATGTCACAAATGATTTATGAAGACTAAGAATAACTTAAAACAAAAGAAACTGCGAAAGAATTCATTTTACCAGCATGATACCACTACCATCAGCAACTTTGCATCCAGACATTATAAAAGGATGCTTCAAATCTTTTTGAACCTGTAAAAAGAAAAAAAAAATAATGAATTACTAATCAGATTGCATAATATAACACTCAGAAAAACCAAAAGTGAGCCATACAATTTTGCTCTCTCCAGTCATGCTAGATTCATCGATTGCGAGAGAATGACCAGAAACCAAAACTCCATCAGCAGGTACCTGAGAATGATCAAATGAAAATCAGGTTGAAATATTTCTAAACACCAAGTAGAAATCTCAAAGAATATGAAGCAGCTTACCTGATCGCCAATATTAAGGGGTACAATGTCACCAACAACTATATCATATATTGACACCTCAACTCTTCGACCACCTCTAATGACCTACAATTATGTTCCACCATATTGAAACCAAGAGAAAAGAAGTATACTTTCACAAACACAAACTAAGTGTAAATAGCATACCTCCATGTGAATGTTTCTCTTTTCTTCATTTAAGTTCTGAAATTGAAGGGACTGTCTATAGTCACTTATAGCTGCAAAGTATTCACAAAGGTATTAAATATCCTTTTAGATCAACTGCTACCATTTTTAATATCATTCAGTTGCCACATACTTCCATTAAAAAAACTCTAGTGTAGAGTTGACCAGAACTTAGTCTAACCATCACTGCTTCTGTCAGAATATCTACATATTAAATGATTATTTAATCTAACAACTGCAAAAAGCACTCGCCTAAGCACTCAGGCCAGGCGGCAAAGCACAGGCTCAGTGCTTTGCTTGGTCTTAGGAAAAGTGCCATCGCATAGGAGCTGCCTAGATTACGCACTTCAAGGTGCGGCACTTCACTGCTGAGGCAACGCCTCCATAAAGTAGATTCTTTTCACTAAAGCTTTTTGCTTTTGACCTTTTAATACTTGTTCTGATAAAAGCAAAGGAAATGTGGGAATCATAAAGAGGCTAATAAATGTTTTAAAATAAAGAAAAGTGGTGGACAACTTTTGTCTTTGGCAGGAATAAGTGAGATGCTTTTCTGCTGCCCCTCTTTCTCTCTCGGTATAATCCCTATATCATGCCTCAAAGTACAACTGGATTGCTCTATCCAATTCGAAGCCATATTTTCCAACAAACATCAAATGAGAGATTACAAAACTTTCTCGATGAGTTTGAAATGGCTTCCAATTGCCCTTCTCAAAGTCCAACTTGATTGCTCTATCCAATTTGAAGCCATGTTCACTTTAGTGGCTAGTACATATGCACCTTACCCCAGCATCCGATAGCTAGAATCGAGCCAAATAAACCTGAAGTAGATTTGGATCTAAACTACTAGCTAGATAAACCTAGAGAGATCCGATCACAAGATCAAACACCTCAATTCCCACATCTTATCACTGCCAACCATGGCTCAGCACTGGTCCATTCACAAACTATGCATGTACTCACAATCAATTAAGGCTGTTCAATCTCTGCTGAAGTCCGCAAGTTGTCAACCTCCCATTAGACTACTATGTCACAGTACTCCCCCCCTTCTTTCTCTTTTTCTTCCCCTCCCCTTTTCACCTCCATCTCTTCTGCCCAATTGACCCACTACTTGAAAAAGCACCAAGGATCATAGCAAACCAGAAAGCTTTAAGCTAACTGTTTTTTTTTTCCTGCTTTTCTTTGGAGTAGTTCATAAAAGAAAATTCACAAGGCAATTAGCATCATTAGGGAAAACAAACTCCAAAACAATATTGGCCCTACTGATCCTAGTAACAAACCCAATTTACCATTTGATCATCATTCAAATGCCCATGAAGATAGAGATATCTATTTCCCAAGATGAAAGAGTATAGAGCTGTCATGAAACATGACTAACAAGTTTTACAAAAAACACCAGAAAAACTCATACCAGTGACAATAATCACGAGGAGAACGGCAAAAGCAATGCTCGCGCCATCATACCATCCTTCTTTTATACCCTAGATAAAAATTGTAAGCACAAAACAAATAATTCAACATCACAGATAGCACATATAAATTTATTATACTCTAGGGGCTTCTCTAAAAGATGGGGAAAATAGGACAAAAGAACAAAGAGAGCAACGATCAAAAGCATAAACTGACAAAACACTGTGGGGCCATCAGGGGAGACTGATTACTCAACTTGCGCAATGTCATTTACTTTTCAAATGATGACAAATACCAACAACATGTGACAGAAATTTTGAGACTAAAATAACCCATCCTGACTTAGCCTCTGAGAAATGAAAAATCACAACAACGCCGATAGCCCCACAATTTGTGGTCATGCCTGGTAAAGAATCAAAAGCCATGGTACATGGCAAGGACTTGCTCTATTATAGCAGGCCAGCAGCACAAACATTGAAACTATAACAAAATTTACAATCTATCAGGATCTTTCACTTTTTACTCTTTGTTTAATCCAAATCTTCCACACACTTACTTTTCTTAAATGCGAAACACTTGAAACTTTCACAACATACAAACATTGACACTTACATTCATATATAAATTTTAAGTTTTGGTGGGAAACCAGAAAAGTACATTTTGATTTTCTAAAATTTAAATAAACAAACCCTTAGTAAGAACAGTTTGCACTTTTAATGCACCGGCTGTTAAGTATTCTTAACTAATTAACATGGTTCTTTCATAAAACGTAAGAGATGTCCCCACAATACCTAAGTCAAGTACTGTTTCAGTAATACCATCATTTTTTTAGGCAGAAGAGGCAATTTGACATCTATGGTTTGAATTTAATATGCTTTCTCCACCTTACCTCTGTCTTTATACCCAGTGCCAGAGAAGCCACTGCAGCAATGATTAATATAATCAGCGTGAGATCTTGCCAAGCTTCCCAGAGGAACATCTGAGTAGACCCAAAATTGGGGACAAAACAATGAAACAAACCATTAAAACATAATTTCCATCTTCAATGAGAAGCATCAGCAACTTTGTGTGGATACATAGTACATTCAGATATTTACATACATCTACAAAACTACTCACCCAAAAACTTCTTCCTTTTTTACGAGGATACGTGTTTGACCCAAATGCATTTCTCCGTGCGTGTAAATCAGCATCATCACCACAAATACCCTTCTCTAAGTTTGTTTTTAATAAATTTGACAGCTCCTTAACCTGAAGGAAAAGTGGCAAACATTAAGATGAAGATATCTAATCGTTCACGAACCTAAGGGAATGACATTTTTTAGTAAATTTACCCCCCCATATTCCTCAAGTGCAGAATAATTATGATCTTTGGTCATCAAAAGAAGTTGGTCTTGACTAATTCCAAAATCACCACTTGGGGTAGGGGATTTAATACTTCCTGCCATTAGCACCATGAGTTCATTTACAAAGCATGCAACATAGGAGTAAGAGTGAAATGAGAAACTTCTAGCTGTCAAAACGCTGAATGAAAAGAAAATCGATCTCTTAGTTCTTATGCAACAAAAAGAAAAAAGATGCGATATATGACTCCATATCAGCTTCTCATTCATATTCAAATACATGCTGACATCATTAAGACTCCAATTGTGCAATAATGATAAGGAAGGTAAGCAGGTAACCAAGGATATCTTTTAAAATGAGCTGACAAAGAGGAAAAATTACTGCAAAGATTCTCCCCATGTAAGGTAGAAGGAAAACCAACAATGAGAAATCAACAAAATGTATTTATAAAGAAAAGGGTAGATTAAGAAGCTGTTTAACAGAAAGAACAATAATCCAGAGTGACTAGCAAGAGAAGGGGGTGAGAGTGGAGAGGATTGCATTCAGTCATTCCCCTCTCTAAGCCCAATGACATACCCACCACACAAACACGGGTTTATACCAACTTCAGGAACTGGTGGATGAGAACCTAAAAAGCTTGCATATATAACTAGCCCCAGCTAATTTTGACACCTTTTGTTCTCTAGTAGCATAAACTGAGAAAGGAAAAGCTCGACTGCAGATGCTCATAACATGACAACTTCACCTTTTCTTTAGGTAAAAGTAAAATAACCACAGGGTAGCGAGGGAGCGCAAATCTGGAGCTCAAGACACCGAAAACAAAGAGCTCAATTATGGGGTGACACTTAACATTTATACAGTCAAAGTAAAAGAACAAGGCAAGGAAGGCTGACTGTCGACTACAGTAATTCATTGTAAGGCTCCAAGCTTCTTTTTCTTGACTAAACAAAACATTATAAAAGCTTCAAATTCCAGATTGGTTGAGTTATTGAGAAGCATAAACTGTGAAGGAGAAACATACCAGGCAAATAACACCTCCCATCGCCATGCTTCGGAACACAACCAGTGAGCAGAATAATAACAACTAGATACTCAGACAAAGACCCACTGTTCAATAATAATCTCATTAAGTTACTATGTGGTCAGCAGTTTACATCAACAGGCAAAAATCTACTATAGTTTGATTAACTGAGGCCTCAGCTATTACACTTAAGCAATCCAAAGCTATACACTACACACATTCAGCTAGTTAGCTCAGTTGAGAACAAAACGCCACATTGAATGAGGGATAAGACCTTGAGATACGAGGAGAGGAATGCTTTCTCGTAAGGAGCTTCTCAAGATCATAATGAGAACAGAGATGTCAAGGATAATTTACCAGAGCATCTAAGAATATACGTAGATCAAACAATATCTTTCTGCTCATCCTCTAGGTTTGGAGATAGCCTTTTCATTAATGTGTTATATGACCCTTTGAAGATCCTTCTGACCCCACACAAGAAGACTAAAATCTTAGTTTATTTATTGAACAGCTAGGCTACTTGAGCTCTCCTTGATCAGAATCTGCTTTTCACCCAGAGCCAGTGTTGTATTTGACCAAGATCCAATGGAACTCACAAAATCTAGATGTAGACTTACTGAAGAAATCTAGTGCTAATTACCATGATTTCATATATCGCCTAACAAACCATGATTGACTCCCACTATGTACATATATCGACATAGATTTAAATGATGTACTGCAACCGCAGCACAATTTAGGAGATTTTAGTACACAGTTGCGTATATAATTACGTAAAATAACTCGGTCAAATGAAACATCAATTAGTGACATCTAACAAAGATAAAGGTCATAGAGTTCCACAGATTCATGTCTAAGTGATGCCTATATCCATGCGACTTCAATAAAGTAAGAAGCTTTTAAATACAAATCTTTCAAACACATCCAATACAGGATTCTCAAGACTCACTAGGTTCAAGTCGATTTCTCACAAAACCAACAGAGGACCACTGCACATAGAAATTACTCTCAAACTCTCTGTACTTTCAGACTCTGCTAAATTTTGACCTAATGTTTATATCAAAAACAAACAGTAAGACAATGATTCTTGTCCTTACTAACATAGGAGACTTTCAGAAATTTTTGATTCCCTATGAGTCTGCTACTAAACACAAGTCCGTTAGTTATCTAGGATTGCTATTGCTTCGTAGAAGGATCTCAGAAGAGTCAATACTTGGCACAATGGATTAAGCATGATGAAATACAAGCAATAGTCTTCATTTAAACCATCTTATGCATTTCCATTCTCAAGCATGCTCCTCAAAGGCAATGCTTAAGATCTAAAGAATTTACTCTCTTTGCAGCATTTTCCTTCAAAATATCCAAAAAATAAAAATAAAAATAAAAATAAGGCTTGCCTTGACAAAAGAAAATTTAAGCCCTAAACAAAATCTAACAAACACAAAATTTACCATCGTTAGAACCTCATATCCATGAATCTTTCTTTTTGGCTTATAGTTCAATCTACAACTCACCCTAAGTAGAAAAAATCTCTGTGTCAATAATCAAATATGGGCAACCATTACCATCAATATTAGCAAGATGACAGAAGTCTCAGAATATAGTTTCCACCCAGAGAGAGAGAGAGAGAGAGAGAGAAGTGACTTGGATTATTTAATAATCAAAGTCGATTTGCTTTATGAAAAGATGATATCAATTAACTTCTATGAAATGGTTAACATCTATCATCAGCTCCAACCCAATTGCTGTGACTCAAGCAGAAGTTAAGGTGGAAAGTACCATTAACATGTTCACCAGCAGCTTGAAAGAGATGCGCAGCCTAATTCCAAGAAAACAAACTTCAAATTATTACTCATATCGCAGAAATGGCACAAAACTATCAAAGTCATCCACAGAGAAATTTGTACTCTTAGGGCTTGAACATTGGCTCTAATTTTTCTCAGCATTTGCTTTTTCTCTTCCTCTTTTGTCAGGTCCAGGGTGTATCGAAAGCGGCGAGAGGCATTAAGAACAAGTGCTGCTTGCTGCATTAGACGTTCAACCAATTTGCATTTAGTAATTGTTTGACAGCAAATTAGGAGTGTAGTACAAAAGAATAGCCCCAACAGGCGGAACAGAAACAAGAAAATGACACGGTATGCATCAAAGAATCAGCCTCAGGAATAGAAATAAGCTCTTGAAGAAGAATCAGTCAAAACAAACAGATATATCCGCATTCACAAATTTTAAGAAAGCATTGTTAGATAGAAATAAATGATCACATAAAAAGCAGGCGTCACATATCACGCTCATTACGCGACAAGACATATGCAATATGCACGTGTGCTTTAGCTAATACATCAGTATTAAGGAACTTTACCTTTCCCAAACAAAGTGATTAATCACAAGCCAATGAGCATAAGATAATGGGACATGAGAATATCAGAGACATTCGATTAATTAGACAAGTAATTTTTAAGCAGAAAGTAACTTACTGATTTTCCAGCCAAAACTTTATAATATTATTCAGACTACAAAACATTATGAAAAACACAAGTGTATATGATTCAATGCATCGATTTAGTACATTTTTCAAAGGTCACGAGTGTTTTACACTAAATAAAAATCAATATAGTCACGAGATTTGAAAAAGAAAAAAGAAAAACACTTTTCAAAAGGCCTTTGCTGTACTATGCTAGAGTCGATCCGGTTGCCACTGACTACATTAAAACCTCTTGTGGTCAACGGCAACGGCGTTCATGCCCAAAGTCAATTTTTGTTATGTTTAATATGACCTTTTCTTCATGACTTAGCACCATATTCGCCATGGCCCTAACCGTGCTTCAGCGTGCTAGGGACTGTAGGATGTGTTCCATGCCATTTTTAGAAGGGTGTAAATTACTAGCATAAAATATTCGTTCATGACATATAAGCCAATTAACTTCCCCAAGGCTATGAGGTCCCCTAAGCATATCCTAAACTCAAAACCAATAAAGTTATAAAGAAGCTTCAGCAGCAAAAATTTGAAAACGTCCCAAAAAAAGAAATCCACCAAAGACCCTACAGCAGCAACCCAACTTTTGAAATCAGGACCCACCTGCCCCAAGGCACTACTCACTAACAAAGCAGCACACATAGGTTTTGCCACGCAAATGCTCCGTCGCCACACAATCGGCGGAATCGAAACTTCATAACACGCGAATTTCCCCCATCATCAACCAAACAACGAAGGGGCAGAATGCACACAGAGAGAGAGAGAGAGAGAGAGAGAGAGAGAACACGCGTACCCGCCAGCGCTTGAGGCGATCGGCCGGAGCATTCTTAGTGCTGGCGATGTCGAACGGATCTAGGGAGACACCGTCGCCGGAATCGCCGAAGACCCCGCCTCCGGCCTCGACGTCCCGCCGCCTCCGGTACGGGGAGCTCCGGGTGGGGTAGTCCATTATTGTCTGTAACATTAAATTTGTCGCAGGAGAGATGGCACCGTCAGTAGCCGGCAGGGATGCCGAGCACACGACCGTAGCAATAGCGACGCAGGCGCATGTCGCAGGCTCGAACTCGAAGAGGAAAGGACTCACTGCGAGGGGATCACTCGACTCGACCTCGACTCGACCTCGACTCAGTAAAAGAAAATGCAAGTTGGGGGAGACAGACAGCTTCAAAACGAAGACGACGACCCTTAGGGTTCGTGCGTGGTGGCGGTCCACTCCTATCTCCTCAGGAAGAAAAAATGGAAAAAGATAAAAAAAAAAAACAAAACAAAACAAATTCCACTTTTTTTTTATTTGTTTTCGATTTTACTTTGTTAAATTCCGGATTACGCGATTATATAATTCGACAATAGAGTCCACATGAATACCGAAACACTGCGTTACTCGTGCTCATTTTTTCATGAATTTGCATGGTAAATTGCCCGGTAATCGTTTACCATCGATGGGAAAACTTTCATGTTTTTAATTTGTCAAACTTATCACGAGTAGTTGATAGGAAGGAGGGCCGCTAGTCATTCTTTTCAGAATCCGAAGTCGAATCTTCCGCCTCCTTACAAGATTTGAGGATGTATATACTGTAAACGTGATTAAACGGGTTTTAGCCGGTCTCGATCCTCTTTATTCTTGAAAAGGAAAAAAAAATAGTGAAGTGGAAAGGATAAGGAAAAAAAGCAAGTGGCGAATGAGATAAATTCGAAAATAAGGGAAGGAAAAAAAAAATGAAGGAAAAGAATAGGACGTCTCAAGATATGGAACTTAACCCCGAATTTCAAGACATTGTGCGAAAAGAAAAAGGCAAAAAAGGCAAGCGGTGAATAAGATAAATTCAAAAATAAGGGAAGGAAAAGAAAAACACGCGTGAAAAGACATCGAACTTCACTTGTGTATGTTGTTCGGGAGCGAAGGGGGAGGAGAGAGAGAGAGAGAGAGAGAGAGAGGAAATAAATGGTGGGCGTAGAAAAGTTAAAATCAAAAATTAAAAACTGACTTTTTGAGGGAGCAAAATTAATTTTAAATTCATCTTACTTTTACCAAAAAAATTAATTTTAAATTCAATAAAGACAGAAAAATCTTACCTGAAAGAGATTCGCGGCAGATTTAGATTGAAATGGACCGGAACCGAGGCGACAAGATCTTTTTGCTTTTTCTTACCTTTGATATTGACTGATTAATTTAATTTAAGTCGTCGCTTTAACGTCGAAAGTGCTTCACAGACTTTTTTTCAAAAAAACGCGTCTTCTTTTCCTAAAGTGGTTTTCACTTTCAGGGCCTCGGAAGTCAAATTGAAGCAACATCAGAGGAAATTGCTTGACATGAAAAGACAAGCTCCTTGATTCCCGCAGGATGTCATCCCAAAATAGTGAATTTCAAAAATGCCCATCATCCTGTAAATAAATTTTTGCGCCATGTATGTGGATCGTACAGTTTGCACGTATAAATAAAAATTAGGGTAAGTGAAAAGTCCCAAGTCCCAATGATGCTGGTTAGAAAAGAAGGAGATGGTAAAAATAAAGATAATGTCAAATTTTTTCTTATCAATGATGTGATTGAACTTGAATCTCACATTGGAAAAAGGCTTTTAATAGGTTAATTGTGCTTTTTGTCTTTCTTTTCATTAAGCATTTGTTATTCATAATCCGGCGAAAATAAGCTATGTCACGCCCTAAGATAAAAATATGTAAATTCAACAAAAAGAGGTTGGGAAAATGCATACTTGCCACGGCATCTGGTTGGCTTGGAACTTTCAACACTATCCTTGGTCATCATATTAGCATAAATGTCAATTAAAATATTTGCCCAATAAGTGGTTCATTTATTGACAACCCACAGCTTCAGTGACGTGTATGATCTTAAACTTAGCTGCACTTTTTTTCTTGGTGAGAATTAAACACGGTTTGCATTATGTAAACTATATATTAAGCAAATCCAATGGCCACTACAATCATACGTGACCATAGATGAACAAAAGCCAAGTTGGCAAATAATCAATGAATCTCTTATCGGTTAGAAAGTCCAATTCAAAAGTATAAGTAAGGAGATGGAATTTGACAAATTGGGAAGGACTCGTGGAATTAAACGCCTTCTCTCATGTGAAAGCCGAATTAGAGATGAACGTGATGTTTGATGAACGGTGGTCTCCACGCATGAAGTAAACTGGGTAGAATTTAACTATGATACCGTATTAGATTATCCAATGAAAAACTTAGATTTATAGACATAGAAACATGTATTTTAGCATTACCCTTCAAATTTTGAATTAAAAAAAAAAAACCAATTCCATAGATCTCTCATTTATTTTTTGTAATGATAATAACAATTATATTCAAACAACAGGTGAAAACTTTTCCACACTATTTTATTCTTTATTTACTTGTTTTTTTCATTTTTGTTCTTCACACTTAGCTTGTGTGCTCTTTGTCCAGTACTACATGTACTCCTTTATGAACTTTAGGAACAAATTTCATTTGCAACCTTCATAGAAAATTACAGACTTTTAATTTATTAAAGGCGATCTGTAATTTTACAAAACATTCAAATGTGGACTATGTTTGGCATGTGGCAATCCAATATGATTCAAGTGTCGAGCATAGGCATAAACATTTCCTCAATGTTGACTTTCAACCTCTTTTCGATGTTAAAGGATCTTGATCCTCTCAATTCAATAAGTTATTTTGCTTAAATTAACACTTTGGGATCACGAAATAAAACAATGAGTCATGATCTTTTATACATTAGTCGAATGAAGACTTGAAGATATCCGAATTCGTTATTGATTGAACTCTTCTTAATTATCGGACCTAGCAAGAGATAACAATGCAGCTTTGTTGTAAGTACCATAAATTTGGTAATATATGTTTTGGGTTTTGTATGTTTGGTGTAAAATGAATCATTTGGAGAATATTTTCCTAAAAATGATTGCTTGTGCTGCTTATAAAATTGAATGAATGTAAAATATTTTTATTATCCACGAAAAAAATTAAGCATAAATTGATGTCAATGATAAAAATATTTTCTATTGACTAATAATTTCAATTAATTAAAGCGATTATATTTAGATTTTTTTTTTAAATCATCTATTTTCCGTGAAACAAACAAAATCTTAAGATTTGCAACAATTTAAAGGTACTATAACCGCTTGGTGCTATAGTTATGAGAGGTTTAGTAAAGAGTCTCGCTAAGAGGACAGTCTCAGTCATTTGCCAAATGATGGATCATACCTACCCACAAACTCTGAGATTAGAGAAGAGAGAAACTTAAGTGAATTTTTAAGACCTCATTCTTGATCTAGTGAGAGAGATGCATAAAACTTAAAGTGAATTTTTCGTATGTCCAATTAAAATAAATAAATAAATATATATATAGTTTGATAAGTATGAGTTAAAATCACCACATTTATCCTTTTTCTCATAAAAATTTTCGGCTACCAAGCTCTATCCTTTCTCTCATAAAAGCTTTCGGCTACTATTCTTTTTAGTTACAGAGTATTTGTTCCTCGTATATTCCCCAGGTATCTTTATGAAAAATGCTTATCTATACCAAATTCAAACAACAAAGTAAAGAGGGATTCCTACTTTTAAAGAAAAGAAAATTCTCTACCCATTAGTGCACATGGTGAATTGTATATCTCACAAAGAAAATAAATAATATATAGAAGACAATCATTCACAATTAATTAGAAATAACCTCTGGAGCTACATTTAGGATCTCATCGAATGTTCAGCATATTATAATCCATTTTTCCTTATTTTTCCATCATTTTAAATCATATCAATGTGTAAATTATACTTTGACTATAAAGCTAATCCCAGTTAGAATTTAAAAATTCCTTAAATCACACAATTTCCCTTTAATATTGTATCATAACTACTCAGTTTTCATCACAAGTCCATCCTCCCAAAGACTTCACCGATTGAGATTCACAACACGGCACCTCTTCCCCACTCATTGCCTTTTCTCCTTCAAATTGATTGGAATTTGATTTTCGTACTATTTCCATACATTATTTTTTTTATTTTTTATAGAGTGACTAAAATTTAGTTTTCATTTTATTTGAGGATTAGGTGGTGCAGTTCTAAATGTGGACAAATCAAATTGCTATGCCTACTCCAATATAGTCAAACTAATGGTAAATCATATAAAAATCAATCGTATGAATCAATGTCTCGAAAAGTTCAAACTTACGGTCCTAATTTGATAATGTGTTCATTTACCTCACAAGGTAATGTATTGAAAAACAATCTGAAAAATATATGCATAAACTTTCGCATGAAAACATAAATTAGGTGCATGGAGACTAGTTTATTCAGATTTAATGCCCATTTCTTTTATAGTTCACAGCAAGGTATAGAGACGTGACCACTTGAAAGTCCTTCGAACACTCTATAAGCGCCTGAACTGGCTTAACACCAAACTCTTGGTCAATGCTAGTGACCCTGATTAAGAGATTTGTTTGAATGGATGATCTCCGATTACCGAGCTGAGAATTTTCTAACGCCCCCAACAATTATGCCAATCATATGAGATTAGTTTTATGTCCATTACTAATCCGAGAGCGAGAATTTTATATTTCAACTATTTTGAAAAGTTTTAGATATAGTTCTGTTAACTCTTCTTTTGAAGTCATCTAAATTTCTCAATTCGTTCATTGAAATCACTCTATTAACCACCGCACTCACTTGTTGATGTGGCCAGAGTATTCACATGTAGAGTTCATGTAGCCGATTTTTTTTTTTTTTTTTTTTTTTTTTTTTTTTTTTTTTGAGGGAAAGAGATCAAGAGAATTTTCGCTCTCTCCTTTCCACCATTAACATTGGTGGTGAGCAAGGGCACTACCCTATGTGTGTTTTAGTTTTGCTACATTATAACGGAACACCTAATTGGCTCTGATATAGCCGATTCAACACATCCCGTCTGTGCTTTGACAATATTAATAATTCTAGTTGATGAAAGGACTTGATTCTATGCGTTGAAAAAATGGAGTGCTCGTTGGAAAAACAAAAATGAGAGGGCAATATCACAATCACGAAACGAAGCTAGATGATTAAAGTCGTAATTGAACCATTTATGTTTCATGCGCAGTCAAGGAACCTTCAAGTCCATTGAAAATCTTAGTATCCATGAAATAATCCATAGAATGGTAAAAGATATGGTTAAAACACTTGAGTAGTTATTTTGCCTTTTCTTGAGGATAAAAGAAAAGATGTCTATCCAAAAACGAATTAGAGTAAATTATGTCTTAACCTCAATTATTTTGGACCACTTTTAAAATAACGTCATGTACGACCTTATATAACTCCATACACTCAAGAATTGAAAAGAGAGACTTCGGTGCCCATTTTCTTGTCATATTTTATCAATGTCTTACGGGATAATTACAACCTAATTTGACCAGGATTTATGTTTTAAACCCACCAAATTGTATAATACTCCGTTAATGTATTTTAATCTCACTTAACAATCGACAAAGATGCATACTTTAAGCTAAAAGTGATGATTATGATTTATTCGAAGATAAAAGGATGGAAACTGAGCATAATGACCTTTTGTTATCAATTGCAAAAGGAGATTATTGCACTTCAGGTCTTACAATTTGTCGAGAAAATCAAATCAAGTTCTAAAATTTTCAGATATTGCAATCAAAATATAAACTTTCAAATTGATACAATTAAGTCTCTCCATTATCTCTTTTCAATCTGTTTAATAAAAAAAATTGATGGTGACCTTTTAAAGATATGTGGTACTGATATGGCCTCTATCGAGATATTTCAGAACAAATTGAAGATTTAAAAATGAAAAAGAAAAGGAGGAAAAAAAGCAAAAGGAAATAAATGGTAAGGATTAAAAAAATAACAAGCTAATTTAGAGAGAGAGAGAGAGAGAGAGAGAGAGAGAGAGAGAGAGAGGCAAAATCATTAGGCTATTTTAACCCATTGGCAAGGCTAAACAATCTTCAATGGGGTGTCGGTGAGGGCTGGCAACGGTTGTTGAGGTTTCTACAAGGGTCGACAGGTAGGCAAGGGCTAGTTGCAAGCAAGGGATTGAAAGTCCTCATCTACATCACACAATGTTGGCGCCACCATCCCCACCATGGTGCGACAAGGGAGGGCCTTTAGGCTCTCACCTTGATCTAGGAGAGGGTCTATAGGTCCTTACCAGTTGCTAGGGAAGGGTCACCGACCCTTGCTAGTACTAGGGACCCTAGTAAGGAGGGTTGGCCCTCACTAATGAAGGTAGGAATAGGGCCCCTTCTTTTGTCCTTTTCATTTTATTTTTATTTTTTTGGCATTGTTTCACACTCGAATTAACATTAACAACCACATAGGAAATAGAAGACGATAAAAAGGACTCGTTAATTATTTTCGTTAGGCATATCATGTGAAATTAACAAAGAAACATCATTATATCAATTTGATAAATTTTATAACTTGATTATACTATCTAAAAGTTTTATAACTCTACCACACTTTAATAAGTTTTATGATTTTCGGTACCCTTATGCCATCGAAAGAATAGAGGTGTCTTATAAAAAATTTAGTGTAGTAATCAATTCATATATTATAATGATTTAAGCATGATCGAGACTCAATAAGTTAATAATAGTGAGATTCTTACCTTCATGCTGTTAAAATTGATTTTTAATTCATAAAATCATGTCATTTTATGATTTTAAACTTAATCACTATACAATTTGGACCTCGTATTAAAATCGGATGTTGGTAGAACCGTAGTAAAATCACTTGCTAAGGTCATTTATGATCCATGGTGAAATCGTTAAGAGTTTGAGATATACCTTTGGCTTTTCAATCTAAAAGAAAAGAAAAGCGTAAAAGGAAGAAGATGTAAAAGCGCGCACACACGAATACCCTTTCATCCACATCCCAGGTCTAAAGCAAATGTGACACTGAAGTTGACCCAAAAGACAATTGATAGCCATTAAAAGTTTCAAAATGTTTGAATATTATGACTTAATGATTGATTTCGACTTGTTGTAAATCAACGCATGATCAAAATATTTTTCGATTATATTTTATGGGTTGTTTACATCTCATCGCCATTTTCATTTGTTGGTAAGTTCTTTCTATTATGGTCGAAATTTTTTGCAAGTTCAACTAGAACAAAATCCATAGAAAGTGATGAGACATAATTGCTTTTAAGAATACATTACTTCAAATCAAGATCCGATAACATGAATCCCCCAACGACACGAAATGAGAGAAAAATTGCTGCTTACCTTACCGCAGGATAAGTGCACTGGAATCCCTTTGCCGGAGCAGGAACATGCAAACGCCACGTGTCGCAAAAGTAGAGAGAGGGAGAGGAGAAAAGGCAGGGTGAACGACTCCCAGGAGACTTCTGGAGCGAAGGAAAGGCGGAGGAGGGCTTCAAGATGAATGGGATGAGGCAGAGCATGAGATGGAGTCGAGAGGGCAGCTACGAAGGTGACATAAATACTGAAATTTCTGGGCAATTTCCTGGCAGCTGCACCACCCGACCTTTACGCATTAGTTTTTATAATAAGAAAGGCCCATTATATGAGACCGAAACTTCCCGGAAATGTTCATCTTGACCCCACGAAACACGCAAGACTAATTAAGATTCAACTTTGGAAATGACGATCCTAGTCATTGCCTTTTCTTTCTTTTTTTTTTCCTTCTTTTTTTGTTTTTTTTGCCCTCTGTTTTGTTTTTTTTTTTTTTTTTGGGTAGGCGAGTCTAATGACAATAGAATCAAAGGGAATCCTCAATAGAGCCAAGAAGAGCTGAGATGTCGAGGGAAACTACGCATGCATATTGATTTTTCGTCGAGGTTAATGGAATCGCTAGCTCTTGAAAATTCACCCGGTGTTGGTCATCGCCATCGCAATCGTTGTTGACATAGTCCCACTACTACTAGTGTCAAGGACCTCAGTGCTGGCCTCACTCTCCCTAGCCCTCATCGATTGGCTGATATTGTAAGTTGTCACTAGTGCTTGAGATGCATGACCTCATATTTGAAACATGCACAAATGCCTAAAAGTGAATATATTAAATTAAATACATAATATTCAAAGACCATATTGAATTATGAGGTAATTTTCAAATGAGAACATGAGATAAAGACATTTTCTTAAATGGTATGAGATGGTTATTGTCTTAAATAAGGATTAAAGTAGTCAACGATGAAATCTTATTTGCAGTCAGGCACATTTTGGTCAAGAGCTTTTTTTTTTTTTTTTTCTTTTCTTTGATTTTCATTTTCTTTTTTTCTCCTATTTCTCTCATCTTCTTTTTCCTTCGTCTTCTTCACGTATGGTGCTCCGCTGGACACCATCATCGACCTCCCCACCAGCGAGCTCCTGAGATTCGAGTTCTCGCGCAGGCTCTCGCCGATCTCGGCGACGAGGAGCCGGGTTGAAGATGCGCCGCCGGTCACCCCCGACGACGACGAAATCCTCAGGACGCTGCCTGGGACTGCTGGTAGAGCAGCGTCCTGAGCTGTGACTTAGGGACTAAAGGACAGCCTCAGTGATTTCTCGGGTTTTCAGAAGTTAGAGAGCTAAAGTATCAATTTATGTGAGGAGTCGGAACAATTTCATCCTTCGATTGAGAGAATTTCGACCCTTCATTTCCTTGAATTGAGGTGATGTCGGAAAGTGAAGTTTCTTCCAACCCATCGACAATGATTCTCAAGTTCGTCATCGCGGGCCTTTCCTGTTGATATTAAGAAGCCGATACTGAAGTCATGGGCGAAGAGGATTTCATCGTCGAAGAAGGCGATCGACGGTGAACGATGGAACGATGGTGCCCAAGAGGGAGCTGATGCAGAGCGAAGGACCAGGCACGAGAAGGAAGATAAAGAGAGAGAGAGAGAGAGAAAGGAAAAGAAATAAAAAAGGAGAGAAAAGAAAAAAGAAAATGAAAATAAAGAATAAAAAAAGATTTGTACATGCCAGTGAGCTTTGAAGTCTTCCCTGAGATCCGACCAAAAAAAAAAAAGTCTTCCCTGAGACTAATTTGTCACTTCAATTTCTTATATGAAACAATATTTATATAAAATCTTTTTTGAAAAAGCGACCTCGCTTTGTGCCTTTACCTTGAATTTTTCCTATTGTTATGGTAAATTAGATCCATCACAATACATAATATATATCACTATCTATACATTTCATGGGATCCAATATTATGTGACAAGATGACTTCAGAAAATAATAATAACTGTACTCTTTCTTGCTATCCTATTATTTCCATTTACAAAATCAAGTGAATTCATATGGATAAATTTTATCAAATGCCTCGATAGTAATGTGCTTCATGAATTCATACTCTTGAAATAACATAGCAATGATAATTTAAATTAAAATGTAAGAATGTCAAAAAATGAAGTTTGGGGACAAATGTAAAGTTTATGACAAAGTTAAAGGAGCAAAAATGAAGTTAAACCCTATTATTTGCTTCCAAGTTTGGGACTAAAGTGCAATTTATAAAATCAATTATAAAATTATCTTTTTCTTTTCTTTGTTTCCCTCTTCTTTTTCTTGGCCGATTGCCGTCACAGGCAAGCCTTGAGTTCTTCGGCGAGCATGAGGCTCGGCCACCTCTTGCGACCTCAAGCTCTGCTCGCTAGAATGGCAAGTGCGAGCGTCAACCTTGAGGCCAGCGAGCTCGAAGCTCACCCATTTGGAGAGCCTCAAGCCTTGCCAAATTGGTAAGTCTCGAGCTCGACGCTCACACTTGCCAATCTAGCGAGCGACCTTGTGCTCGTCAGCGAGCTTGAGGCTTGCTTGTGGCCGATCGCCGACAGTTTGTCATAACCAAGCAACTAGACAAAAAAAAAAAAAGAAGAAGAGGAAAGAAAGAAAAGAAAAAAAAAAGAAAAAAAAAAAAAGTAATTCAAATTTAAAAAATATATTTTAAAAAAAAGAAGGAGGATGAGGAGTGGGAGGAGGAAATGATGGCTTATAGAGATGTGAGATAAGTGTTGGGAATGACTGATCCCCGAAAAACCGGATTCGACACTAAATCGAACCCCTAAATCAATGCGAAAGCGAAGCCCGGGAAAAACAACACGTATCATCGATCCTAAAGCACACCACGGATTCGAGCGTACCTTTTAGCCACAGATTAAACACCGACGCCGTTAGAGGAAGAAAAACTTGATCCTGTTCGATCCGAGGAGGCAAAATCCTTCGAGCGTCTCACTGGTTTCGCTTTGAAGAACAACGAGAGAGAGGGAGAGCGTTGAGAGAAAAACGTACGTCTTTTCTTTAAACAAAACGGTGTTTTTTTTTTTTCTCTCTCCTCCCTTTTATACCTATCTCCTTCCACGGGCCCTATTCCCGTGGGCCGGGCTTTCTCGGCCCAACTTGGGCGGACGGGCCTTAAGCCCAATACTAATAAAGCCTTCATCTCCCACTCGCACATGGTGGGCCGAACATAATTCTCTTTACCTCTTTTCAACATTCATATCGGTGAATAATCCGTGCGACCAAAGATACTTTGAGAGCTCGTTCTATACATCCTGTTAGGAATATATAGCAGCTCATAATGGGCGTCACACTCTAAATAGATTTAGTATGCAGTACCCTAGATCGATCGATCACATGTTATATCTCTCTTAATCTCTTTTAAACATGATATGTATATTGTATTCACAATTATGATTATCACAAAGACAGTCATAATTGGTCGACCGGTGAATACAAAACTACAATGTGATTTCTCAAAACCGATCTTCCTCTTTCCTTCAAACTCTCAATTTCAGTTCAGCTTGCTTTTCTAGAAATGTCCCATTAGATCGAATCAACTCATGACCATTAGCAACATCCTAAGATAGCAAACACTAAATAGAAACCTTGAGAATAAGTAAAAGTCATGAGGGCACTAAAATTGAGAAACTCTTTTCCTCAAGAGTCTTACACGTCATAAAAGTTGAGATTAAACTTTTTGCCACTCTTATTGGTCGTCTTATGCATACGTAGTATGAAATATGTATTACGGTATTAACTCCTTTCCCATGGAGCGTATGTCTACACCATTCAATACCGTACAGATGATAGTTCAGACATACCCAATGTCTAACTTGAGTTCACGTACCTACTCTTTTACAAAATTCATTAGAACTCATATCTGGCATCTTAGACAAATAAAGTAAAATATGTGGGGTATTTTACTTTCGGACATAGTAAGTATTATGTCCTCATCTTAACACTCAGTTAAGGCGACATACGTATTTTAAGCTTGAGCTCTCGATTATCACCTAGATAATAAGCTTAAAAATAGTCTCATCTCTATTCATCACACAAGTAAATAGAGGCGATTACCCGTGTGAGTGGGCTAATCTTTTATCTGTCCGACATACTTCCTCAACTTATAATAATACACTGAGTATTAAGATGCATAAAGATCATACAAAGATTCATAGGCATTAATAATGAAACAACACAAGTTCATTGATGTGAACAACTCGGGAAATTACAATATCCAAGACACATCGACTCTACGCAATCCTAGAAATTTTACATGACCACAAAACACATCTCTAGGTATTGGCTTTGTCATAGGATCTGCTACCATTCTATGCGTAGATATGTACTGTAAGTTCACATCCTTTCGTGCAACCATATCTTTCACAAAGTTATACTTGGTATCTATATATTTGGTTTTGCCATGATACTTTGGATCTTTACTGTACGCTATAGCTGCTTAGCTATCACAGTTAACCAACAATGGATTTGCAGCTTTCTCATTAACACCTAAATGATCCAAAAATCTCTTAAGCCAAACTCCTTCTTGTACCGCTGCGATAATGCCACGAACTCAGCTTCCATCGTGGACAAGACTATGCACGTTTGCTTTTCTTGCTCCATGATATAGTGCCATTGTTCGCAAGAAAGCAAATCCAGAGGTAGATTTTCTTTCATCTAAATCTCCTCCCCAATCAGCATCGAATAGCCTTCAAGTCGCAAATCCTTTCCCTGGTAATTCAACTTGTAATCGCAGTTCCCTTCGATACCTCGGTATTCTCTTGACGGCTTTCCAATGTGCTGGACCTGGATTGGATTGGTATCTATTCACCATTCCAACTGCAAAACATATGCCGGGTCTTGTACACATCATAGCATACATCAAGCTCCCAACAGCACTAGCATAAGGAACATGTTTCATTTGTTCCTTCTCTTGTGGAGTCCCTGGACACAGTCTATGGCTCAATCCTTCACCTTTTGCAATAGGAGTGTCTATGGGTTTACAGTCTTGCATACGAAATCGTTCAAGAACCTTATTTATATAGGTTTCTTGCGAAAGAGACAACGATCTCTTCGAACGATCTCTCGAAATCTTAACTCCAAGAATGTATGCAGCCTCACCCATATCCTTCATCTCAACGTTAGAAGACAACCATCTCTTGACAAGTATTAACCAACTCCATATTGCTTTCCAATCAAGTATATCATCAACATACAATGATATGATCACAAATTGATCCTTGGATCTTTTGATATATACACAATGATCCTCATCAATCATTTTAAAATCATATGCTATTATGGCATTATGAAAACATATATACCATTGTCTTGATGACTGCTTAAGACCATATATCGACCTCAAAAGTCGACATACTTTTTCTTCTTGGCCTTTCACTATGAAATCAGCAGGTTGTTCCATATATATTTATTTCTCTAATTCTCCATTGAGGAAAGCAGTCTTTACATCCATCTGATGTAACTCAAGATCCAAACTAGTCACTATTGCCAGAATAATGCGAATCGAGGTAAATCTTACTACAAGAGAAAACGTATCTTCATAATCAATTCATTCCTATTGATTATACCCCTTCGCCACAAGGCGAGCCTTATACCTTTCAATCGAGCCATCAGCCTTTCGCTTTATTTTGAGAACCCACTTGTTCCCAATAGCTCTGCGTCCTTTTGGAAGATCAACCAGCTCCCAGACTTGGTTTGATTTCATTGACTCCATTTCCTCTTCCATTGCATGAATCCACTTTTCCTTATTAGGGCAATTCAGAGCATCATTGATATTTCTTGGCTCATCCTCATCTTGTGGAGCAACCATAAAAGTTTCCCCTTTAATGTCAAAACATCGATGGGGAATACTTTGACGACTTGTTCGCCGTATAGGAGATTGTACACTTTGCACATCATTCCCTATTATGCTCCCACTTGGATGAACTCCACGAATATCATTATCTTGATCCAAGGTCTCAAATAGGGAGTGATCTTCCCCTATTTCGCCCTTCTTAGGAAACTCATCCTCTAAGAATGTGACATCTCGTGATTCAAATTCAGTTATACTCCCACTTTCCTGCTCACCAATGAACACATACCCTTTCGAGTGTTCCGAGTATCTTATGAAAATACTCTTCTTTCCTCTGGGACCCAATTTCCCAAATTTGTGAGAGGACTCATGTGTATAGGCAGCACAACCCCATGGCTTAAGAAAACTCAAGTCCGATTTTCTACCTATCATAACTCATATGGAGTGGAAGTAAGCGATTTGGAAGGCACCGGTTAAGTATATAGGCGCGATTAACAATGCATCACTCCAAAAAGTAATTGTAAGTTAGCATGCGCCATCATGGACCTAACCATTTCCAGTAGGGTTCTGTTTCTTCTTTCCGCAACACCATTTTGTTGAGGAGTATATGGAATAGACAACTGTCTTTCTATTCTTTTTTCATCACATAATTTTCTGAACTTATCAGATAAATATTCTCGACCTCGATCGGATCTCAATATTTTTATTTTCTTGTCTAATTGATTCTCTACCAGGTTCATAAACCTTTTGAAACGACTTATTGCTTCAGATTTATGAGAAATCAAATAGACATATCCGAATCGAGTATAATCATCTATAAAAGTGATGAAATAAACAGCCCCATGCCTTCTTTTCACATTCATTGGACCACATACATCAGAATGGATTAAATGCAGAGGAAATTAAGCTCTTTTACCTTTTCCAAATGGTTTCCTTGTCATTTTCCCTTTTAGGCAATGCTTACATATGGGCAAATCGACTTTTTCAATGTTGCCCAACAAGCCCTCTTTGGCTAGTCTATTCATACGTTGTTGGCCAATGTGACCAAGTCTAGCATGCCACACATTCACATCATTATTATATGAATTAGGAGACGTGATAAGGGAATAACAAACATTTGCATTGACATACTCAATATCTAATACAATGAAACCATCCAGAAAATAACCACAACCATAGTAGTTTGTATCCAAATACAAATCTACACCTCTATTATGGAAGTCCATATTAAAACCTAATCTAACCAACACTAAAACAGACACTAAATTCCGACGAATCTCCGGAGCATACAATAAATCATGTAGGAATAAAGTGCGTCCACCACGCATATTCAGTTGGCATGTGCCAATTCCTTTCACTTCAGCTCGGGAGTTGTTTCCCACATAGACCCACTTAGTTCCAGTTGGTACTCGTCGAAATTCCATGAAGGATCCTCTATCCTTCGCTACATGGTCCGTCGCTCCTGAATCCACAGTCCACAAGGGATTAGACTCAGTTAAGAACACAGAACTCGACACAAAAGCAAAGTTCTGAAAAGTACAAGGGGTGCATACCTTCTTTGGCTCACGACAGTCGCGAGCATAGTGACCCTTCTTGTCACAGTTGTAGCATAAAAGACCAAATAAAGGGCGAGGAGGTCTTCTGGCAAGAAAGGAGGTTACTACTCTCTCTCCTGTAGAAGTCGTATAAAAGAAAGGAAATGATTCTCTTTTCACATATAGCCGAGAAACCTAGTGAAGACCCACACGAGCCGAGAAGCACTTACAATGAAGCCATCGGAAAACATGAGCTGCGTACAAATAAGGAAAATATTCAAGAATGCACAACGTTCTTGATTTTCGACCATACAAGAAAAGCTTTTACTTGGGTTAAACACCGATGATTTTATGCTATGAGTTTACATATTTATTTATAAATATTTTGGGTTTAGGTTTAAATCTAGGTGGATGAAACATTTGAGCACGTAAGCGATTATAACTTTGATTCTCAAATTATAGTAAATTATTTGATGTTGACTCTTCTTATGGATATATGTACCAATATTCTGATTGAACCATGTACATATCTGATGTCCTATTATTCCTCATTTATTTCTTTGGAATTTTCGCATTGACCTAATTTGCAAGTCGCTTCCACGTTAATATTACAACAATTGGTATTCGAGCTTTGGATCAAATTTCTTGATTGTAATTTGGGGCTTTTTACTTGTCTGATATTGCAATTATAGTTGAGGTAAAAGCTAAAATTGAGAAGTTTAACGGAATGAATAACTTTAGGTTATGAAGCATCAAAATGCATGCGCTAATGCACTATTGACAACTTAAGATTTGGCCAAGGCACTAGATAGTGAAGATGAGTTGTCAATTGTGATAAAAGCCTCTCATAGGGTAGAGTTAATGGAAAGAGCAAAGCGCACAATCCTATTAAATTTGTTAGATTAGGTATTAATAGAAGTGTTTGAGGAGAAGGATGCCACAACATTATGAGCAAAACTTTGGGTGCTTTATGTAACAAAAGATTTGAGGAATCACTTGTCCATGTTGAAGAGGATGTTTCCATTTAGATGTACTGAAGGTATGTCTATCAAATCCCATCTACATGAATTCAATAAACTCGTGATGGATTTGAAAAACGTCATTAAGATACTTGATGATGAAGAATGACGCATGATGTTGTTAGCTTCTTTACTAGAGTTATGAGAGCATTTTACGGATTTATTGTTAAAGGGGCATACTACGATAATCTTAAAAGAGGTAAAGTCCTTTTTATTCTCTAAGGAGTGGCAGAGAAAATTGTGAGATGACAGTCTAGTACAAGAGGTTGTGCAAACTACTTAGGATAGAGATCAATATCGAGGGCTTAGTAGCAGCAAAGGTAAAAACAGGTCGAAATCACGCCATCGAAAGTCCAAGAGACGTGTGAAGTGTTTCGAGTGCACGAGGAAATGCATATTAGGAGGGATTATCCAAAGTAGAGAATAAAGATGATAGGTAAAATGCCACAAGCATGGTGACAAATGTTATCGAGTAAAGCACTAATAATGCAGAAGTTTTTTTTTATGTGTAACTACTAGTTTGTTAAAAGATGAATGGGTGCTAGATTCGAGATGTTCTTATTATATGACGCCTTGTAAGAATTGATTTACTACTTACTAGACTATATATAGTGATAGAATTCTTTTGGGAAATAACATAACTTATAGAATTCTTTTGGAAAATAACATAACTTGCAAGGTTATGGGGATAGGGACAAATCGGATTTGGATGCACACTGGGTTGGTGCGTACATTGATAGACATGAGGCACATACTGAAGCTCAAGAAGAACCTTTTTTCTTTGGGGATACTCGATGAAATTGGTTGTAGGTACACAGTTGAAGGTGGAGTATATAAAATCTCTCAAGATGCTATAATAGTGATGAATGGAAGAAAGTGAATGCTCTCTATTATTTACCGGGAGAGTCCGTGACTAGAATTGCTACAGTTTCATCAAGTGAGTCAAACTTAAACTTGATTCAATTATGGCATATGCTCTTAGGGAACATAAGTGAGACAAGTAGGACAATACTAAGTGAGAGGGGGTCGTTGAAAGGTCTGAAGACGAGGAAACTGGACTTATGTGAGCACTACATCTATGGGAAGCAATGCCTAATTAAGTTTACTACACTTATTCAACCAAGCAACCAGTTGAATACATTCATTTAGATGTTTAGGGCCTGTCTCCGATTCCTTTGAAATGAGGTATCCGATATATGCTGACATTTATTGACGACTATTCGAGGAAAGCATATGTATACTTTCTGAAACACAAATATAATGTGTTCAATCGGTTCAAGAAACTTAAGGCATTGATAGTGAAGTAGTTAGATAAACATACCAAGTTCTTGAGAATCAATATGGCATGAATTTTTGTGGTAAAGATTTTACTAAGTTCAATGAGAGAAAAAGGAGGATTGTGAGACACCGCATACTACTTGAGACACCACAGCCGAATGACATAATAGAGTGGAAGAACGAAACTTTATTTGAGCGAGCTCAATGCATTCCTTTATATGCAGGATTAAGTAAGAAATTTTGGGCCGAAACAGTGATAATGGCATGTTACCTAATTAATCGATCTCCATTATCTACTATCGAGTGGAAGACTCCTTAGGAAGTTTGGTTGGAGAAACTTATTGATTACTCCGTATTACGAATATTTGAATGTCTAACATATGCTTATATAAATAATGGTAAGCTTAAGTCGAGGGCAAAGAACTGATTATTTCTCAGTTATGCACATGGGGTGAAAGCCTACCAGTTGTGGTGGTTGATCTAGATCACCTGGTTTTGTAATTAGTAAAGATGTGATCTTCGATGAGATTGTAACACTTTAGTAGATGAGTTCTGAGACACAACTAGCACAAAAAATAAATCACAGTATCATTAGTAAGATGGAGCTTCAAGTGGAGACTCCAAAGACCTTGGAGGTAACACAAGTAGAGACTATAGATAAGGCCATAATTCCTGAAGTCAGTGATTCTGAACAACTAGCGTAGTTGTAGCACACTATAGTCGCAGAAAGATAAAGAAGACAAATTAAATTACATGTACATTATAGTTATATAGGTATTGCTTATGCATTGATTATATGTGACGAGGTGGAGATAGATGAACCTTCGTCTTACACTAATGCAATGGGTAATAGTGAGTTATCACAGTGGTTAAAAGTTATGAGTGAAGAGATTGAGTTATTCAATTGGGATCAAACATAGGAGTTGGTCAGAGTACCCAATGGTCAAAAGATTGTAGGAATTAAATAGGTCTTCAAACAAAAGGAGGGCATTCCCAATGTTGAGACAGCAAGATATAAGGTGAGACTTATGGTGAAGGGGTATATTTAGCAAGAGGGCATTGATAACAATGAATTGTTCTCTTTTGTGATAAGATATACTTTGATTCTTGTTTTACTTGCCTAAATTGCTATATAGGATCTCAAGCTGGAGTAGCTACATTGAAAATGACGTTTTTTCATAGTGAGTTGGAGGAGCAAATTTATATGAGGTAGCCAGAGAAATTTGCTATTCCAAATAAGAAAGATCATGTTTGCTTGCTAAAGAAATCTTTGTATGGGCTAAAACAGTCTCCTAGGTAATAATATAAACGTTTTGATGTTTTAATGACTCGTCAAGACTATTCGAAAAGTCAGATGGATAACTATATTTACTTTAGAAGATTAGAGGATGGTTCTTTGATTTATCTATTCTTAGGTAGCGCATGGTAATGCTCCTGTTTCTCCCAATTTCTGTTCTTTTGTTCCCCGGAACAAAAAAAGAACAGAAACATGTTTGGTAAAACATTTGTTCCTAGGAACAATTTCTCTAATTTTTGTTCCCGTATTGTTCCCGGGAACAGTTTTGAGAAGCAAAAAAAAGTTGCTTCTTGTTCCCGGGAACAATTTCTAGAAGTAAGTTGATTTTCTTTTTTAATTTTCTTTTCTTGCCGCGACCACTGTCAACCACCCGGAGCCACCGCCTACCGCCACCGCTGGCCGCCGCCGCCGCCGCCATGGTCGCCGGTCGCCACCATCGCCGGTGGTCGCCGACCGCGATTCGTCAGCAAAAATAAAAAATGAATAAATACAAAAAAGAAATTATTGCGTTACCAAATGGGTTTTTTTACTTAGAAATTGTTCCCCATTTCTGAAAAAAAAAAAAAAAACTCTTCCCGGGAACATAAGCATTGTCATGCGCAGCCTTATATGTTGATGACGTTGATAGCAGTTAAGAATATGTTTGATTTGATGTATTGAATAGGCAATTGAATGTTGAGTTTGAGATGAAAAACTTATGTGTTACAAAAAAAATATTGGGTATAGAGGTTTTGCATAACAAAATTACATGACTTTCATGTCTATCTCAAAAGAAATATATTAAGAAAATTATGGCACATTTTAATATACAATCAGCGAAATCTGTAAATATACCTTTAGGAAAACATTTTAAATTTTCAAATAAATCACCGCAGACTGTGGAGGAGGAGCAGCATGTCTCGTGTTCCTTATTATAGTGTCATGGATAGTATTATGTATGCTACAATATGTGCTAAACTTGATATTTCACAAGTTGTGAGTGTAGTTAGTCATTATATAAAGCATCCTGGTAAAGCTCAAGCGTCTTAATAAAGCTCATTGGGATGGAAGTAGATCCTCAAATTTTTTGAGGGGATAACAAACGTAGGTATAATGTATCGGAGGGACAACAATGACAACGAAACCACTAGTTATGTGAATTCAAATCATGCCGGTGACTTGGGATGATTGCAAGTCTTTAATAGGGTACTGGTTTACACTAGCAGATGATGCAACTAGTTGGAAAGCATCCTTACAGAATCATGTTTGCTTGTCTTCGACTAAGACATAGTATATAGTATTAACCTTTGTAGCAAATGAGACAATATGGTTACAAAATTTGTTCTCAGACTTTGGATTAGATTAGAAAAGTGTTGATATACACTCGTATAATCCAGTTTATCATAAGCGAACGAAAGATATCAATATTGGGTATCGATTCATCCAAGATGTTTTAACATGATAACATTATTGTGAAAAAGATTAATCCTACAAAGAACCAAGTAGACATGATGACAAAGCCTATTCCTTTGGCGAAAATCAAGCTTTGCTTGAACACAATTGATGTATGTGGAGTATGAGCGCATGTGGGGACATTGGCAAAGTAACATGGATGATGAGCACTATGACTTGGCCTCAAACATCAAGCCAATATGGAAAATTGTTAAATTAGCTCTTTACGGAATCCAATTCGCTAGAAAAATTTTAATTTGTTCAAAATCTAGTATTGCACCTATCCAAATCAGATTTGATTTCATAATTATCCAGGAAGGCAATGTTACATGTATGAATCCAAGTTTGTCTTGGAAAAGGTTTTTCGATAAAAGAAAAAAGAAGAATGCTTATTAAACTGTATTGTTAGCTTGGAAAAAGGACGGTCAATCCTCAGCAACACATTTTGGATGAGAGAGAAGGAGACTAGTGTCTTGCCTGGAAACTTCCTAGTGCAAGTGTTTGAGAAAAGGAAATTTTTGTGGACATCTTTTAGACTGTCACACTGTGAGATGGTGATACTAGCACTAAGGAGTAGGGAGATCTTTTGTCAAGAAAATCTCCGGCAAAAGCTGTATAAAAGATATGAAAGGATTCCTTGTCGGTCCCTGTCTATTCACATATAGCTGAGACACACTGCAAAGTGAAGCCTTTGGCAAAACGAGAGCTATGTATGAAAAAGGGGAAAAAAAATTCAAGAGTGCGGGATATTCTTGATCAATAATTTTGTGCTGTGAATTTACATCTTTATTTGTAAACATTTTAGATTTGGGTTTAAATTTAAATATGGAAAACATTCGAGCGTGTAAGCGATTGTAACTCTGAGTCTCTGAATTATAGTGAATTATTTACTGCTAACTCTCCTTGTGAGTGTAAGTACTGATAGTTAAATCGAACTATGTAAATCTCTAGTGTCCTATTATTCCTCGTTTATTTCTCTGATATTTTTTTATAGACTTAATTTGTAAGATCCTGTCATTTCAGCGTTAATATTACAACATTAAACCAGCAATTGGAATGGCTTTATTCTGCTATGAATCCACTGTACCCTTTCAAGATTACTTGCTATGACTAGATTTTTATGCCTTCTCCTAATGTTGGTGTCAAATGATTTTAAGGCCGAATCATACTCTCGGCGAACTCTCAACAAGTGCTTACCTCGCCGAGATACTCAGAGACATCGGAGCCGGAGGCAAGTGTCGTTGCACAACACCGTCCATAGAGGTGCAGCTACTTCAGGAAAGATCCAGCTGCCTCTGAGCCAGATTACAGTTACCCACCAACCACAACAGGGGGTCATCGAAACAATAAGGTTTGCAAAACGAAGCCTCTTTGACAAACGGGCTTTAGATTAAACTCCCTCGGTGGAAATTGGGTCTGTGGGGGCAGCAAAAATCGATGCCCAGAATTAAAGGCTTTGCAGGGTCCGCGATAGAACCATGGGGGTCCCTCCTTGCCTTGGGGAAAACTTCAGCAGCTTTGCTTCACAAGGAAGGAAAGACCAAGACTTTCGCTAGCCTTCCCCTACCTCCCAAGGACAGCCTGGTCAGCTTTACAACAAAGGATGACGTGTTCTTCTGATCCAATGTCGAGACGGTGGGGGGCCTTTGACAGTGTCCGGGCCTCGATCTAGCCTGGGGCACGATCGTACCGAGGCCGACCTCGTGCCTATCCTGATCCTTCAGGGATGCATTTGACCATACAAGGATTAAACGGAACAAAAAAGAGCGTTTCCCAAGAGAAAAGAACAAAAAGGACGAAGAAGCAGGCTGCGGTGAATACTATTGAATGCATACACGTCCGGGTACATTACAACCATCTGATGAAGCATTTGTGTCAAAAAAGAAAAAGAAAAATCAGTACAGTAGTCCACTAAGGCCAAGAATAGAACACAACAAAAATGATTATTCTGCTGATCGGATATTAACCCAAAACGCAGAAGAATCCTGCCGTCCACAGAGAAACTCCTCGGTTTGCTGATCCTCGTAAACTTTAATTTCCCCAGCAGGATCTCAAAATCAATTAGGCCTCTATAAATTCAACCGAAAACTCTTTGTTTACTCATCATCAGAATAATTAAACTTCACCGAGTGAGATTGTAGATCAATCTGTCCTCCTCTGTAACTTCCGCGCTTCTTCTTTGTCTTTTCATGCCGAAAATCCCTGCCAGAGAGAGAGAATCTCAGACGAAGGAATTGCTAGTCTATAATAAGTTTTTCTTTTTTTTGCTAGAAAAAGTCTATAGTAAGTTGCTATAATTGCTAAGCTCACTTACTAAGATATAATACAAGTACCAAGTATAGTAGAAATCCAATCATTCAGCTTTAACTGTTCTTATACGGTTGGTTTAGCTCATCTATGATTGTGCTCCAAAATGAGGAAGCACCATCCATCCAACTTGACAAAAGAATTTATAATTACTAGACAGGAATTTCTCAGCAACTATAACTCAGTCTCGGTTTTCATTCAAACAGGGTCAACTTGGGGGAAGCTCCCCCCCAAAAAATAAAAAAAAATTCCAACTTGACAAAAGAATTTGTATTTACTAGACAGGTCTTTGTCATAAAATCCAACCCTACAAAGACTAAGGGCAATGCCAGGAAAGGACTTGATACCCATGCATTTCTAGCTGTACTTTAGGTAAAGGCAATTAGTCCTTGAAAATTAGCTGATGCATGCATGATGATATATGTACAATACTAAATGCATTTTATCTGTAATTAGTCTTCTCTCTGTTGTTAGGCTGGTCATTTGATAGGCATCAAACCTTTTAATGAAATTGGATGGCTAACATTAGCAATCATTTATGTTTGATAAAAGGTTGAGTATTGAATTGTACTACGTCTTAATCTTAGTATATATAGGTCTTTAAGTCACTTTGTCATTGATCTTTCCACTAAACATTTTCCTCAAAACTATAGAATATCAAATTCTGGTTCTGGCTTCGATTATACTCAGCTAGCCCTTGATTTAATTACTGTCTTTTACTTCTCCAACTAAGTGGTATCATGGCGGGGGAAAAATTTCCACTTGTAAAAGTTTCCCTCATTCAAGAAAAAGAGAAAGATCAGTCAGCCTTCATCTAAAATAACTAAATAGATATTCTTCCAGAGATTTAGTCTAAGTTGAGAAGGTAGCAAACTAGCACCACTTTAGTCAACTTGCAACGTACCTTCCTCTAACTTGTCCAAGAACTTCTTGTGCTTTTGCACCATAGCCAGTTTCTGCACCATCCTGGGGAATTATAATATATGGTTGAGATACTAGCACACATTAAGAGACCGAGTTTCCATGTCCAACAAGCAGTAGAGGATATCAACCCAAAAAAATAAAAGAAAACAACAACAACAACAAACAATAGGTTGATAGAATGAAACAGAAAATCACCTTAGCCCAATAGGAATTATCCTTAAGTCTATCATCAGCATACAACACTTCATCAACTTTTATCCTTTGGAACGCCTTTGCTGTTGTAGGCTGAAATATACACCAATTAAGTGAATTTTATTCATAGAGAAGGGTTAAGTAAGTCTTTCAGTCAAGAAATTACATCTATACAAATTCAAAATGGGGATGCTTAAGAACCAAAGGAAAAATAATCTCTTGAGCCTCCAAAAATATTGTCCTAGAAGGAAAAAACATAAGCCCCTATAATTAAGAAAGCACAATTAACAAACATATATTTAAAGATATGAATACTCACCAAGGGTTGTAGTCGTGCTTCCCTGGCCAACCAAATTCAAATACATATGGAGAATCAAAATGTTTCTAGGACCCAAATACCTCAAAGACCCAAACAAGAAGCATTGTCCACTGAGTGGGATCAGCTCTATGAATCTATCATGCTATAGTGCAATAAAAAAAGAGAATGTTCAAGATTTACACTTTTATAAATTGGAAAGGTAGTTTTCATATTGGTCAACAGTAGCCCTTGGTGTTCACTGAAAATCCATTATCTGAATTTCATTTGAGCTAGACTAATTGAGTTGGAAGGCTTCACAGACCAACATGGAGACAATATCAAACATATAATGTGCTTCTGCCCAAGGTATTACAAAGAGTGACAATAATTTTACGGAACAACTTGTCGGCCAAACACTACAAAATTATTAACATGATTGTGTAAGTACTCTCCTTATATTTGGATAGAGAATTTGATCAGTCATCAGTCAACCTTTTTCCCAGTATTGGAAAAAATGTTAATAGAGATATCATTTGATCACAGATTCATCTTGATATGTAGGAGAATTTAGTTAAACTGGACTCCACCTTACAAAGCTTCAATCTGGAAGCATTTTAGCAAAAGAAAATTTAAATTCTTATTCAATCATCTGCCTGTGCTGCAAACCACCCTCCCAATATATGCTTCAACAGGAATTATCTATTAAGCTACATAAAACCATGTGCACGGACACATAGAGAGACATGGGTGATGTGTTTTATGCCTATACATACTTTTATGCATGGGTCAACTCTAAGAAAAATGCACACATAGGTAGATCATGCAGCTAAATTGGTTATGAAAACTCCTTAATCTATGACTGGTTAAGGTATACTAAAACACATTTTCAAATACGAATAGACAAAAAAGGAAGAAGAGGGACTTTATCCTGGATATACTTCTAATGAGGGCAGCCACGCCACAAATATACTTTCCAGAAGAGCAATTCTAGCATGAGTAAATAACATGGATATCACTATGAAGTTGGAAATGACCTTAAGACAGAAATCAGGATGCAATAAGAACATTAGATCTCAGATCATACCTCTGCAGAGCCATTACGTTGCTTTTTCATGTTTTCGCTCTTAGCAGATTCTTCTCCATCATTCCCTTTGACATTGTCTGGATCATCGAAGTGCTTAGTAGGAGTCTTCTCAGTAAGATTGCACTGACCATTTTGTCCATTACTTCCCATGTCATTAGCTCCTTTACTGTTTCCTGATGCATTTGATTTTGCAAGTTGCCTGTCAACCTTGTCATCCTTAACATCACCACTCTTTCTCCGTTTGGGTTCATCAAGTGCATCCTGATCAACAGGTTTACATTCATTCTCTTCGGACTCAAGCCTTTTTCGTTTCTTGGAACCTTTTTTCACTTTGATGCCCTCATCTGAAGTCTTAGTATCACCGTCCTTAGAGGATACCCCATTGGCATTCTCTGCTTTTGTTTGCTCCTCATCATCTGATTTATGTTTAGATTTCTCTTTCTTTTTTTTAGACTTCTTCACATCTTTGGAGGAAACAATGTCATTTCCCTCAAAAGAGGATAAATCTTGAGGAACAAGAGATTCAGAAACCAGTTCTTTTTTCTTACTTCTTTTATCCTTTCCCTTCACAGTAATCTCATCTGACTGTAGTCCACAAGTCACATCAGTAGCAGACTCTTCTAGCTCTTTCAAGCTCGCAATTTTACTGTCTTTACTGGAAAAATCAGAATCCTTTTTGCCTTTCTTCTTTTCTTTGCCTTTTAAATTTTCATCTACTGCATCATTCTTCATCTCCTGAGAATGATGATTTGCAGCATCAACATTGCTCTCGCCACTTCTCTTCTTCTTTTTCTTATCAAGAGCTTCTGGCAAGGAACCTGACTCTCCTTCACCAATCATGTGTGCACCACCTGAGTAAACATATTTAACATGTAAGAACACAGCTCTTAACAAATAAGTATCCATACAGAAGCTACTGCACAAAACACACCATGCACATATGCAGAGAGAGAGAGAGAGAGAGAGAGAGAGAGAGAGAGATGTACTCAAGAGTCAAACTGGCACAAATTGCACAGACAACTTGTGGCTCAAAGTTAGCGTACCTTTCTCTAGGCCATTCTTTGTTGCAGCATGACCACTGCACAGAACATCAAAAAAACATTAAGAATGAAAGAGAACCCCGCAGGGAATTGAAAAGAACACCACAATTTGACGGGCAAATATGAGAGATGGCATTTTTCCATTTAAAAATCAAAGAAATTGAACTCCATTTGATCTGCACAAGTAGGCAATAGGCTGGAACCAATGAAGTTTTGGTAAGGCTGGAACACTCCTAGGCTGACTCTTACTATGGAGTTATGAGCTCTATCACCCGATGACGAAGCAAACAAAATTACTAACAAAGAGACCTCTTCATAACTTTAAGCATTCTCTCACATTGTCCATCACATACAGGATGCAAACCTATGAAATTCAGACAAGCTACAAAGCAATTTGTTGCCAAAACTTGCGAATATCAAGTAGCAATAAGCAGCTCTAACAAAGTATCAACCCAATGTTCTCACAGAAGAATTTATATCTTTACCAAAAGGAATGCATTTAGCACATTTAAGCTGGCACAGAAACATGTGCCACCCATATTATTTCCCAGCTAGAGAAAACTATATCTTTGACAATTACAATGAGAAAAAACTTCTGCATACAACAGGATTATCATGGAATAAAAGAAGAATCCCCTACGCCGTTTTCAAGTAGTTGAGACATATTTCTTCCAAATCCAATGTCGAACCCTTAAAACTAACTTCCTGCACCAAAAGATAAAAAAGAAAGAAATTCAGCAAGGAACCTTAGAGCGCTTTATGGCCTAAAAGCACCGTTACGCACCATCAAAATATTTAAACCTGAAAGGCAACCTTAGAGATAGCAAGGTTCATTCAACATGCGAACTTTTCCATTCTTAAATAAGTATTTCAATCAGGTAATTCAAAAGCATAACAAGGATCAATTGTGGCAAGCATTGTAAAAATAAAGCGGATGAAACAGAGCATTGCACACAATGAAGTGCCCTCCAGATAGTCAGAGAGCAGAAAGCAAGATTTTCTTCGAGAGTTGCTTGCTCCAGAAGCTTCTGAACATTGACAACTCATAGAGAAGGAGTGCACATTACTCAACAGGGCCTTCTTTGTAAAGATATGCTGAGCGCTATTGTTTCTTCTTGCGCTTTTAAATAAGTAAGACATAAATTGAATTCAGACCATAAACAGTCGCATTTTAGAAAGTTGGTTGCTGACAAAGTCGTCAGATACCTTTGTTCCTCTAAGTGGAAATATCGAGATCCTCGTGACAAATTTTTTTATTGTTGATCCTTTCTGGGAACCAAGAGTCCAACCTTCGATACAAATCTCCTCTACAGCTCATCATTTAAATAGCTCTCACAAAAAGTGAATTGGAACCTCAAAATGCATAAATCTCCAACTTGGCATAAAGAAATAGCAACCAAATAACCTCCGACGAACACTCTTTAGAATGCATGCCACCTTAGCAAAGTAAAGCTAGTGATATACAAAGTGGACACTAAAAAGATTCAAACCCCGTGTCGCCTTTTTCTCTTCTTTTTTTTGGTTTAAAACTTGTACAGGAGGAATGCCCACAATTTGTTGCTCCCACCATTATATTGATCCTTTCAACTACATAATCGAGCTTCCTTCCCTCACAGGACTCCGTTCCTATGGCGATGATCTCTCTCCCTAAATCAGTCAAAACTGTGCCAACCCCCTCACAACCACCCCAAAAGAGGCTCGGAACAGCTCGCCGAATGGCACCGCAGCAAGACCCAGAATGCGAAAGGAGCGCGCGAGAACGAGGGGCGCGTACCTCGAGCTGGGCTTCGGCGCGGAACTTCTTGAGAGTCTTGGATAATCCATTGCTCTGCAGATACCGGGCTATGGAGAGGAGGAGGAGGGTCTTGGTCTCCATGGGGGATGCCGCCGTCGGTGCTCGCTGCTTCGTCTCTTTCTTCGCTAGAGAAACTTGGCGAGGCGTGAAAGCTAGTAGCTTAGGGTTTATGGCGACTGCGGTAGCGAGGGTTTTGGTCTCGGTCTCGGGCATGGGATGGGGGGGTGTAGACGACGCTAGCCTCCGTCGCCGCCTGGGGAGCTCTTGAGCGTTGTTGGGTTTTGGACTAAGGAAAACAGATTTTTCAATCTCACCCTTGCAGTTATCCCAAATTGTAGTTACGCCCGGCATTTGTCACAAATTGTAGTCCGTAACCCGCCTGTGCATAAAATGAGTCAAATGACTCGTGATTCATATGTAGCCTCTAAACTTAAAATTTGTTCGATATAATTCTTGAACTTTACTCTCAAATATAATGTCATCTCTAAAATTTTTAATTTTTTTAATGCGGTCATTGGACAATTTTTGAATTTGAATTAGTGTGAAGACCATATTGAACATATTTACATAGTTCAAAGACTAATTAAATATGTATTAAAAGTTCATGAACCATATTGAATAAATCAAAATTTTACAAATAACTTGCTCATCAAACTAAAGTTCGTGGACTACATTGAACAAGTTTAAAGTTCAGGATTACACATTGGGTTAAAGTTCATGAACCGGTTGTGTCATTATCTCATATATATATATGGTTTAATCTTCTAAAAAACCCAAACATTAGATTTAATCCCAAATATGCTTGTGTCCAAAAATCACCATCGATTTCTTCAAAATTATAGATGTCAAGAGGCTGTCGTGCACCATACGTGGGGATATCGATAAAGATGCAGGTTCTAATAATATATCCCTAATTGGCTTTGAAGTTGATAATTTTCAAGAAATTAGTTGTAATTTTTGGACATTTGGGCAAATTTTAGATTGTAATGAAAGTTGATTATCTTTTTTGGATAAAAATGTTTGGGACATAACTGAAATTAAATCTAAAGTTAGAAATTATTTAAGGAAGTAAGCCGGAGAATAATATATTGAAGAGTTTCTTAATCTTTGCATCGCTGAACATATGATCTCATATGTACTAGTGAAAATCCATTATCCTCATCACGTTGTTGATAAAACGAAAAAAAGAAAAAGAAAAAAGGAAAAGTTTATATCATGATTTGCAAGTTGTGCCCGGTTTTCTTTAGATCAAACTCTGGTGTAACGCCTTGTTCTTCTGAGGAAGACTATGATTGAAATCTCATTTATTGTCAAGAAAAATGTGAAATCATATTTACTCATGTAAGTCAACTTCGACACGACCATAGCATAAAAACTGGGAAGTCTCTTAAAAAATGCACATGCGAGTCATATTGCTGCAAATTATATAAAACAACCGAAGTCCATTGCTTCTTAGAGATTGGACCTAGAAAAGATGCCAAGACATTAATAATATAAAAAGGTTAATACCGTCTAAAAACAAAACGATGCATTTGTACCACATTTAACCCAAATTAATATTTGTATTACAAAATAGGCCAAACTAATGTATCTGTGCCATGTTTGCTGCCAAATTATTTTTCATGTTATAAAAATCTCTGAAATTGATATACATGTGCCAGAAATTTCTTTAAATTGGTACATTTATACCATATTATCCAAATCTTTGATTTTTGTAATGCGAAAATCAATTTAGGTAAATGTGGTACTAATGCACCAACTTAATATTTTTTGTGACAATAAAAGTATTTTAGGATAAATATGGCAAGAGTTGTACTGGCATGAAGTTTTTTGTAATGTACAATTTTGGAATTTTTTATGGGTATTAACCCCCATATAAATTGGTGGGATTCATGATATTACGCAACACTATTTCCTCAAGATCTAAGTTTATTTGCTTCGTCTTCCAATTCAAAATGGCATGAGCAGGATCAATATGTATAGTGCGTCGACACACTAATAGAAAATCCTTGTCAGAAAAGCACATGAAGAGACGTGTAAATGTAAAATAGGACCCAATTAAGCATTCATGGATATAGTGAGCAAACACAACCTTGTGATGCAAAGTATGGAGAAACCTTGCAAATGATTGCTGTTAACACTTGAAGTTCAGTCAATACATCAAAATTGATGATAAGAAAATAATAATAAAAGTGAAACTAAATGAAAATGAAAGAAATAATAATGATGATTAAACGAGGATCTTATAGATTTGAGTATGTCCTAAAATTGCTTCGTTTGAATTTTGAAACGTAAAATTTGAGAGTATTCCCAGGGGCGAGGGAAGAAAAAACTTTCTCTTAAATTGGGAAAATCAAACGTACAGATACCGACATATTAAAATAAAGAACGCATCTAGATTGGGTACCGAGTTACTAGACTATCATTGAAAGCCCTTGTTGGAAGCTTGCTTCTAACTAGTTAGACACGTGCTTTGCTTAGTATTTAGAAGTGATCCGTGATTCCGTATCCCTGTTTTGGACACGTGATAAGAAATAATAATAAAAATGAAACGAAAGGAAAATGAAAGAAATAATGATGATGACAGAATGCGGATCTTTAAAACGCCCAATGCTTACGTCCAAATTCACTATTTTGGGAAACTTCAAAGGGCTTGGCCCAAGCAGAATCGAAAAAATGGGGGAAAAAAAAGCGCAAACCAATTGGCCCCAACTCATTTTTAATTTGTACAGGGCCCATCTTGAAATCTCTCTCTCTAAGATGAGTGACGCCGATGCAAGCGAAAGGCGCGCGTGAGACAACGAGATTGGAGCACGACAGTAGAAACACAATGCAAGGGGCGCGTGGACGTAGACGAAGCAAAGAGAACACGCGTGATGCAATCTCGAATATTCTGTTGGACTTACGAGATCCGAGCCAGTTATGTAGCTTATCAGATATATTATGTAACATTTGACATGGGCCCAATTTAATTAATTACATCATATGACATGTATTTGTGACATTTACTTAAGCATATGTAATTCATATCTTAAATCTTGATGGATGGTTCAGATTTTACAGCTTTAAAGTTGATCCCATCACTTTTGCTATATAAGGACTTCCTTTGGTAGAGAAGGT
Source organism: Eucalyptus pumila (assembly GCA_016097595.1). NCBI lineage: Eukaryota > Viridiplantae > Streptophyta > Magnoliopsida > Myrtales > Myrtaceae > Eucalyptus > Eucalyptus pumila. The sequence goes on along the minus strand of CM027848.1, from coordinate 31,839,084 downwards.
TGGTATCCAATTACCACGCTTCTCCTATTTTCTACAAAATTACTGAGAGAAAAGTACATGCCCAACACAATTAATTAAGAGGATAGTGGTGAAAATTTATACCCACAAGAGGATATATTTTCTTTCATTGGATTAATAACGGCTTCTTTTGACTCAGGCATGCTATATTTATCAAATTGATCTCATGTTCATGTTATTGGAAAATTTTATTAGTTTAACATTTTCTTTTGTCATTTATATTAGAAATCATTGTTAATAATTCTTTCTTGCCAAGTTTTTCCATAATTGTGCTAGGCTGTCCCCTATTTAATTTTGTCACATGATCATGAAGCATGAAGTGGCTAAATCTTGCTTAAAGCTCCTTCAATGTCAATTTCATTTAAAGAAAATTAATGTAGCTCTTATGATCAATTTCACCACCAATCGAATTTCCATCTCCTCCTAGTAATCAAAATATCGAGTGAAGTTACTTGAAGTTTTTACTCTCGCTAAATTGAACGGAGATAGTCACCTGGTGCTTTAAGGGTGCATTTGGTTGGACTTTGGGGAAAGTCATTGGAAATATGCAAAGGATTTTAAGTTGAAGAGGCTTTTCAGAATGCAAATTGTATTTATTAAATTATAATTTGAAAGTCCATTGTGAAGTATTTTTGGACAAAATAGTGTTTGGATAGATAATATTTATAAATGGGGGCAGCGAGGACCACCGGTTGTGGTGGCTCCGTTGGGTAGGTTTCAATTCTTTGAGTGAAGGTCAAGAGTTCAAAATCCTTGCAACGCAAGTTGCAGGGAGGCTAGGGGGCTATTAGGTGATTGACACGTGGCATTGGGGTGGTGGTTTTTAAAATTAGCGTCATCTCGGGGTTTACGTGGAAATTTTGTCACCCAAAGCGGTTTATCCTCCAAAGAAAAAAAAAAAAGGGGCATCAAGGTCCTCCCGCGACCCTGCTGCCCCAAATCTAGGTCGCGACAAGGTTTGGGTCGACCTAGATGGCGCGGCGGTCGCGCCACTCCCCGGTGACGGTCGCTTGGGCCACTGTGACCATGCTTGCCTTTTGTCGGTGACAGCTCACGGAGAAGAAGAAGAAGATGAATAGTGAGGGCAAAACTAGAAAAACGAAAAATCAATGAGGATAATTTGGGAAGACTTTTTTTTTTTTTTACCCCTGAGCTTAGCATTTCGAGAAGGCTGACATTTTCTAAATGGAGTTCGGAATTTTTTTACCAAACACTCCTACATTGGCCCAAGGATCTTTGAGGGTTCAAAGTGGCTTCTTAAAGCCACTCCCAAACACACCCTAAGGTTGTGGATTGTTGATGCTTGACTGTGATTATCGAGTGATGAATATAGATGGTTAACAATGAATAATACATATGTCATATTGGTGGCTTGAGATTTTTGCTGTGTTGACGTTAGATTGGAAGTCGGCCGGCCAGTGGAGGTGTTATCCCATGTTCCTACTCCCACCCATGGGGGGATTGCCTCCCTCCTAGTCCTTTCATTGGGGGTTTATCTGCCTAGTATGCTAGGAGAAGACAGGGACCTCCCTCCAGGTGGGATCCCGGCGCCAGAGGCGTCGTGGCCGGAGAGCCCAGTGGGGGCTTTATCCTTTTTCCCTTAACCACCCGTGATGGGTTAAGGCACCTTGGGATGCCCAATTCAAGGTGAAGTAGTTTAAGGTCATGCTTAGGATCAGTCTTACGGGTGGTTAACCCAGTCACTATATTTATCGAGGCATGGGAGCTACTTTTACTCAGGATCAGTTTTATAGACGCAAGGGGTAACCCTGGGAATTCCCCTATTGTCTCTCCCTTTTTGGGCTATTTCGCCCGATTTTTAAGTCGCGTCTGGGAGTAGGGATTACTCCGAAGATTTGACTTAGCAGTTTAAGGACTTGCTCAGGTCCCAGTCTTATGGGTGGTTAACCCAACCACTATATTTATCGAGGCGTGGGAGCTGCCACTACCTAGGATCAATTTTATAGATACAAGAGGTAACCCTGGGAATTCCCCTCTTGTCTCTCCCTTTTTGGGCTATTTCACCCAGTTTTTAAGTTGCGTTTGGGAGCAAGGATTACTCCGAAGATTTGACTTAGCAGTTTAAGGACTTGCTTAGGTCCATTCTTACGGGTGATTAACCCAGCTACTATATTTATCGAGGCATGTGAGCTGCCTCTACCTAGGATCAGTTTTATAGACGCAAGGGGTAACCCTGGGAATTCCCCTCTTGTCTCTCCTTTTTTGGGCTATTTCGCCCGGTTTTTAAGTCGCGTTTGAGAGTAGGGATTACTTCTAAGATTTTACTTAGCAATTTAAGGACTTGCTCAGGTCCCAAATGGGTATAAGAATGACAGATGCGTTTAAGTTGGGCTTGTTTAGTTCGGTCGGATCAGTAAGTTTTGGATTAACCGCATGAAAGGCGTAACAATCTGGGTACTATGTACACTTAATGAGCTTTGGGCTTTAATAGGCTTAATGAACTTGGGCTTGAATAGGTTTGATATATTTGGACTGGCTTCGGCTTTAGAACATTTAGGCTTGACTCGGGTTAGAATTGAATTGGACTTGAACAACTAAACCCATTTCATTTATAAAGCCTTTCATGTTTTTTTTTCACCTAGACCCACGAGATCCAAGCTAGGTCCAGATTCAGGACCAGGCCCAGGGGCCTAGCCTAAGTCTTTAGGTTGCTAGATTTTAGCACAAGAATTAATTTAGTTTCATTTTGATAGTGTACATATGATTTAAGAAAATTCATGCTTTTCTCTAGTTAGATTAGTTTCTTTAGATAATTGAGTTTGGAGTGAACTAAGCTCATAGGGTTGTTGTCTTGGAGCCAAGGTTGTATTGTATTTTTTTGCCCAACTTTGTATTGGGTTACTTTACTTTACTCTTTACTTTTTCTATCATTACTATTTTTTATGAATTGATTATATTGCTTTTTCAGTGTTCTTTTTGCTTATGTTAGTTAAATGGTTAGTTTACACTTTAGGACCATGACAAAGACAAAAGCATTGAAAGGACACATAGCGGACAAGAACCTTAGGACTCATTGAATAAGAAGACTGTGGACACCTTAGTTGACAAATAATCATATTTAGATAACGAAAAGGCACTGGTTAGATTGCTAGTATAATTAAGTTCACGACCTTAAATCTCTAGTTATGTAGGAAATGAGGTATATTCCCATACTTTCTAGTCGAGTTTAATAAGTTAGTGTCGGCTCTTCATATAGAATTCTTAGAGTTCATCGAATTTAGGTGAAAATTCAACATTGCGTTAGGTAGGGTTTGACAGAACTCACGTCAATTGAGGATTGTTGGTCTTCAACTTGACATCACCACTAAACTTGTCCTTTTCCCCGACCTCATGTCTGAGAGAGTCACAATAATTGTGAAATTTTATTTTAGAAAAAACTATGTGAGGAAAAACCGATGGCATAGGTTCTAGAAGTTATGTATGGAATGCAATGGAGTCTTAATTCTTGTAATTACACAATTAAGTCCTAATATATCAACTGGTAAACAAAGTCCTAAATCTTTAATGAAAAAGGCAATTAAGTCCTATAATATGTATTAAATGCAATTTAAGAATGCCATGAATGAAACTGTTTAATGGCACATAGGCATTTTATCTTTTTAGGTACTTTTCATTGAGAGAACTTTATTACACTTTTTAAATATGTTTGCTAAACTTAATTAAATTAGTTGAAAGATTTTATACAAAGTTTACGATTTTCGGTGCACTTTTCCCAAAGACTGATACGGAGAAGCAATCGGCAAGAACGTTATGGTGGAAAAATAAACCATGAGCAGATTCTTATCCTCATAAAAAAAGAATACGCTGTGAAAGTCAGACAAATAATCTAATTGCTAGTTTAGCTTTTGAACGTCCATCCAATTAAAGGGGTTATTACTCTCTTAATTTCCAAGATAATATCCTATCAAAAGTCATTCAAGTGCTCAAAATTTTTGTTTTAATTTTTTTATAATATCGAAACTCATGTTAGATTGTTGAATGAGACCGTCTATATCTTTTAGGAAGGCGAGTGAACAAAAAATGTCTTCATTATTAATAGTTGTAGATTTTTGTTAATAATATAATATTTTATTGTCTCAATTTTCTAAATAAAAAAACGATTAACATTGAATAAAAATATTTGGAATTGTGATGTTTTGCGAAACAAACAAGTAACATTTTTTTTTATGGATGTCTGATATATGAAAGAGGGCTTTTGTACATAAATGAGATAAATGTAATAGATGAATAGATAAGAAAAACAACGATTAGACACGGGAGGGACTCAATGTTTGAATATTTAATATGAATAGATGACTTTGTTATATACCCCTTGAGACCACATTTTTTAGAAGAGAAAGCAAGTCTACTTTCTGTGAAGAAATTCCAATGTAAGATTTTTTTTTTTTTAAAGCATTTGCAATGGTTAACAACTTTGAAGTGAAATAAGTTATTCCATCCTTCTATCAAACAAATAGGAGTTACTTTCCATATCAAGAATGTGAGTTTTCGAGTTGAAGAAAAAGCGTCTTGGACCTAAGCCGTTGAAAACTCGGTAAAGGTTTTAATAATATACCCAACTGCACTCTATAATTATAAAGAAAAACGCCTTTGAAAATCTTAAACTATGCTCATTGTGTCACCTACCACCTAAAAACCTTAAGTATGTGCATTGAATACTGATATCCTAGTTATTTTTTTGCGTCATTAAGATCCCCAAACTTTATTTTTCAATCACCAATACCCAAACTTGTATCCAAATGATAAAATAATTTGGGTATTGATATTACAGTGGCATAATTTAAAGGCCTAGGTAATACAAAAAAAAAAGTTTGGAATAATTGGTGTTATGGTAGGAATATTTACAAGTTTTTAGTGATATAAAAAGAGTTTTGTGTATTGGTTTCATTGTTTAAAATTTTTCGTGGCGTGAACAGTAATTATAGTTATAAGAACGACCATGTATCTTACAAGGCAAAAGGGCCAACAAATAATTTGGAATATCGGTATTATAATGGGCATATTTTCGAATTTTTTGTGCTATTTTTTTTTTTAATGTTATTGACACTACCGTGGGTATTTTTTTTTTTTAATTGTTTACGGTGGGAATGACCGTAATTGCAAATATAAGAGCGACGATGTATAATATTGTAAGGCAAAAAGACAGGAGCTTTCCACGCGTGACACGCCAAAAAGGCCTGCGTGTGAGGGAGACAGTCCCTCAAGCCCCTCCATCATCCCACACCTGTCCGCTGCCCTCCAAACGCAGCTGCTACTACAGCCCAACAATTCGTCTCCCACCGGCAACAAACAGTGCCAGGAAAAAGCAAGACGCGCCATGGAAGCTCACAAGGAAAGGAGAGAGCAGCTACGAAAGGACAAGGAGGAAATTGATGAATCTAGAGAAGACGACCATCGTCACCGCGGAGAGATCAAGGGCGCGGTTGGTTCCGATGGCGTGAGGGCTGGGCCGCCGATCGATCCGATCGCGAAGGCCGTGATTCGAGAGTCCATCGTCGAGGCATCGGATGGCGCCGGAGAAGATCGCCGCCCCAATGACGTGCTCGCCTTCTCTCGGTCCGTTAACAAGATCGACTCCTCTCTGGAGTAGAACTTTTGTGCGCAAATTGCTGGTAACACTCACGCGCGGACTGCTGCGTATGATGCATTTCTGATGTTTCACCTTAGCTGGAATAATTGAGAGCGTGTCTGGATCCTTCGTGGGGGCTTTCATTTCTGTTTTAGCTGCGATGTATTTCATGTCCTGGGGAACTCGTTTGCTTAAAAGTTGTCGGGGATGGCCATCTTGACGTGATTATGAAATACTTTTTTTACCTTTATGATTATACGCGTACGGTGCAATATAATCCTGTATAATTATACGAAGTTTTGTCGGATAAAAGGGTGAAAACGTTGTACATTATGCTATGTATATATTTTTACCATTATGTAACGTTTTATCATATCTCCAAGTGTTAAAGCATCCACGAAGAAAAATCCGAGGGACAAATGACACGTGCGCACCAAAAGCTGAAATAATATTTATAGTGCAATGGCTTTATTTGATAATCCAGATAATCCAGGAGACGGTAGTGGAGATCCCGACTGCTTGAAGGCTCATGAAACACTATTCAATATAAGTGGTCTTGACTCACGCGTAGTAATTGATAAAATTCGAATGTGTAATCTCCATTTTTTCAAAGGGGTGGGTATAATCCCTTTCGATTCATTTACGGACAACGCAACTTTCTCGACTCATACTGTACCATCTCGAATCTATTTTTAGCATTTTTCTCTCCTTATATTGTTGCCTTTGAAGAATGGATGAATGGCTGAACCGGCGTTGAGTTAGTGAAGGAGAAAGAGCTTGGAAGTCGGGTTATTGACAATGGCATGAAGGTGGTGGTGAAACTCTGTTCCAAGCCATCCACAAATCATGAAATGGGTTTAGGCTCTAGTTTTGAGTCCTATATGAAGGGGATTTGATATATTGATTAACGCCCATTTAATAATATATAATGTGATGTTTGTCGTTTTTAATTATTGATTATGCAGTTCTAATAATTGTACCACGTCTCAAAATCCGCAATTCGCGTGGACATTTCCGGTTGTCGATCAGAAACAGGTGCCAAATTCAAATCCAGGTTCATATAGCATCAGATGTCTACTCTCCCATGGATGGAACTATACTCCTCACAAGCCGAATAACCCTGAATGGTCCTTTCCGTACTGCACGAGCGAAGCAAAGAGCAGCAGATCAAAACACAGAGCCATAGAATTCCCTTCTTAATCGAAAACAGAACATCAGCGTAATTATTGCATAAGTCGCTGCTCGCGTTGATTCAGAAAGCGCACAACCAAAACCTTAGAAAGGAAAGTTTCCTAAGACGTCAAGAAAAGCCCCAAACTATAATACAAAGGAGAGAATAAAGCGACGAAAGCCATAGACATTACTGAGCCTGCGGATCGCGAAGCTAATTGTGGCAACGAACATCGAATTGAGATCCAAGAAAAGTCAACCGAAACCGGAAGCCCCACCAAAGCAAAGATAGAAAGCGGCGTGAAATCAAGAATCGCGAGAAAAGAGAGAGAGCGATGGGGTGGTCCTCACAATACTGAAGAAGAAGAAGAAGACGATGGCCGTGTGTGCGTGAGAACTGAGACGTGAGAGTGAGTCTAACTCGTTTGTTTTGCGGACCCGCATTTGGTTTGCTTAAAGTAAATGAATCGATGGCACCGAGACGGAAATTCAACAAAATGATTCGCTTTTTAAAAAGTTGGAATGCATTTTTCTAAATATGATTAAATATTAGCGCTTGAATTCGAAATCTCTGGGAATAGTTCTCGGGTCGCGATGATTAGACTAGATTTTTGACGATTGGCTCGGGTCCATTGAGATAGGGCTCAAACCCCTAGTGCCCATGCCCAATGCCCCAACACTTGAGCTTGGGTCCATAAAAGGCTATGCTTGAATTCTTGATCCTCAAGCTCTGGTCCCCGACATTCAGGCTTGGGTACACAAAGGCTGTGCACGAGTCCTTGGCACCTTGGTTTGGGTGCTTGGTTAATGAAAGTTGATTCTTATAAAAATATATTTTTAAAAATTCGAATTTTTAATTATTTTATTATATTTTAAAAATCAAATTTTAACTTTTTTATTTTTATTTTTATTTTTTACTTTTTGCTTCTTCCTCGGCCGGCCGTAGTGGCAGTTGACAACTGGCTACATGTGAGTCTTGAGCCTTGAGCTCGTGATTTAGTGAGGTCGACCTTGCCTTGCCTTGAGCTCGTGCCTCAACCTTGACTCGTCGAGCTCACGCCTTGAGCTTGTGCCTCAACCTAGCCTCATCAAGCTCGCTCCTTGAGCTCACGTTGACCTCACCATATCTTGGTGAGCTTGAGCTTGACATATCTCAACGAGGCTGGCCCTCGCTTGTGGCCTATTGTTGGTTGTTTTGTCATTTCTGCACATTTCTCAACCATCAATGCCTCTCCCTTAGGACTTACGTAAATGATAATGCTCACACAATAGAACAAGTTACTTTACTCCACTGGTAGCTTCCCTTAAGTAAAGTTGTTTGTGCATTTTTTGGTTACTTGTGCTTTACTTGATAAATGTGGCATCCAAGCTAACTGCACTTCCTTGACAGCACATTCTTCATCCTATTAAACTTTTCCTGATTTTAGCATACCAATGGAGGATTCTCCCCATTTTGGAAACATGATAACATACCTCCCTCTTGAGATTCGCCAATTAATCCATAAACTTTATTCTATTTAGTGAACAATTTGGTTCATTCTTGTGCCCCATTGTCATCCTATAAAATAGATGAGTCATACTTTGTTTGAGCCCTTTTTACTCCGGCGATTCACTCTCCACCCTTATGGGACCAGGTAGACCAAAGGCTACATGAGGCTTATGACAACAACCTGTTATTCAACTCTCTCACGAAATCCTGACCAACTAACATAGAACTCAACTCATAAAATGGAATAACAATTAAATCATAGACCAAAGAAATAGTCCTAGTTGGGGCGAGTGCAATCAATCCTAATCTCACCCTGGTTCCCGGTCTTGACCCCGATCCGACCCATCTTTGTGATCGCAGTGACGAAGGCCTGTTGGAACGCCGCGTTGTTTGATGCGAACAGGTTGACCGTGGCCCTCGATCTCGGGTCGGAGAACAATGTCTGGTCGGAGACGAAGAGGCCCTTTCCTTGTTGGAGGTTCTTGTAGTAGGCGTTGTCGAACGTCTGAGGCGTTGTGGGGTCCATGTTGATGGCGATCCGGGGGTCCACCTTGATCGGGCACATCTGCCTCAGCTGCAAGGCGTAGCCGAAGTTCAGGGTCGGATCGATCGAGCTTCTCGGGCTGAAGTTGTAGATCCGCTTGGAGAATTTGCCGCAGTGAGAGAATCCAATCGTGTGCGCGCCTACAAACGCAGTGGTTACGATGTGAGTTACCCGGGAAAAATCAAACTTTAGCGTTTGAAATTGAATAATTTTGTGAACTTGTCAATGACTACCGGCTTAATAGTTACATATGCTATTCTATCATGAAAGAGAGTATGATTGGACTATGATAAACATTAGACGACAAACGTCTGAGCTATGATATGCTATATAAATGAATCTAGAGGTAATCAAGTGGACTACAATGCTTGCCTAGTTGTCTAGCACATTGCTCCAATAAGAAGCCATTGGGTACCTATGAACACTTTTCTTCCGCTTCCTATGATTATAATTAGATGATAGACAAGGATGTGTTGCATAAAGTGGAAGTTGTCATGCATCTTTACTTGACGGCTTACCCAATTACCCTTTCATGTATATTTTGCAAATTACATTATAAATTTTTTTTTAGAGCTTATGCTGCATTAATTTTGTAATTTAGAATTCTGTGTCACGCTTAGAAACAATTCTTCGAAAAGAATGGCTTTGTGGGTTCAAAATGTTTAAGTAAAAATAAAAATAAAAAAATATATATATATATATATATATATATATATATATATAATGTATATGAGATTAGCAAGTAATTATGTGGTCTCTTGATCTATTTGCTTAGTAATCCACCAAATCTCATAATAAGATGTAATTAATTACCTGATAAGGCGATCATGTCAGTTTGGGAGAGACCATGAGAAGAGAACATAGAATTGAGCTGGTCCAATTTGGAACCAGGCTGAGGAAGATTGTGTTGGACACCAAGTTTAGTTGATATTCTTCCATCGCGTCTCCCCAATTCAACACTATAGAACGGCCCCCCTGCCTACACAAAATTTCAGAATTTTGCAAAGAATAGCAAGTGATTATGAAATGACCGTGCGACATTATCAATTTGCTAAAATGAAAATAATAAAATGGACGAAAATTAATCGCAATTTTGAGTGGATTGACGGGAAAAAGTAGCGTTGGGTGGTGCTTGTTGTCGACTTTCTTGTTAACCCGTTGCATCAAACTTCCGTACATGCTATTGATGTGGAGGAGGGAGAAAAGGACAGGCATTATGAAAGGGACCCAATGGTTTTTCAGTGTAACAAGAAAAGAAATTTGTACTAAAAAGTTTATATGAATAGACTATTATTTTTCTTTGGTACAAAACAAAAGCATATTATAATTTCGTCATGTCGTGGAAAAGAAAAGCATATTGGCATATTCTAAGAAAGTAGTCGAGCACTCTATAAGGGTTCGAAAACTACGTGCCTCTAAAGTAATTTTTCATAAATTTTCGAGCTCAATTTGAATGGTTTGCTTTTCACCGGACTGAAAAAGTTAGATGGATGCTCGATTTCGTGAAATGAAAAAATTGGGAAAGGAGTTCAGTGGGGGCCCTTATCGTACCAACGAAACGACATCTCTAGCGGCAAGAGCCAAGATATCGGCACAAGAGACTTTGTTTTTGCACTGAGGAACACTATCCACTGCTGCCTTAGCTTTGATCACAGTGTCGAAGCCGTCGCCGGCGAGCGACAGGTCATCGGGATGGTCTTTCTCGGCGTTGTTGGTGGGCGACGCTATGAGCACTGAACCATCGCATCCCTAATCAAATCCCCAAAACGAACGAAAAAGAAGAAGAAGAAGCAAACAATTAACAATCAAGCCAACATTATTATGTATAGAATACTTTGTTTCAAAACCAACCCTGACGAAGCAATCGTGGAACAAGAGGCGGAGAGTTGCAGGGGCGGTGACGAAGGTCTGCTGGAACTTCTTGGTCACGGCCGACCGGACGAGGGACTCGACGTTCGGGCACGTGTTCTTGTAGAAATCCGTCCTGAGCTGAGCCGAGACTGCACTTAACAGAAGGGCAAATCTCAGGCACGACACGAGAAACCTACGAGCCTCCATGGTCTGAAGAAGAAGAAGAAGATGATGATGACGACGACGACGCCCGTCTCGTGTCTTGGCTTCACACGCATCCGATGGGGTTGCCCATTACCCTAAGCCACCTATTTATACACAAAATCTAGATAGAAACCCAAGAGGCTTTAAAGAAGTGGGAATGATTCAGTGGAACGTGGCGGGGGATTAGAGAATGATTTTTCTTGACAGGTCACACTCTGGACTGGAGATGAACATGCTGGTCCTCATGGGAGTGAGGTGGGAAGGTGGCGAGGAGAGAAAAGCATTTGTATATATGGTTATGGGCATGTCGTGTTATGTGCAAATAAACAACGTTAAAGATAACGAGGCCTGCACATGATCGCTAGTGGGCCTCCGGAATGAGCTCATCTGATTCCTCTTCTTTCTCATCTTGGGGCTTGGTAGGATCAAGAAGCATATAACCTACATACATTCAATTCAAAGCAAGAGAGAGAAAATTGGTTGGCTTTCAATCATATGCAGAAGATTCTCATGCATGGCCCTTTTAAAACTAAGTCAAGTCTTTCTTTAGCACCCTTGAATCACGAAAGAGGCAAGACCTAAACGTGGTCCCTCCAAAGTTACATGGTTGTTGATCATGTGATTTGTGGAGTTGTAACTTGTGCCATTGCGCGAATTGGGGGGAACGCCTCCTTTTCGTGGTAAAATTATCTGCAATCTATTGTACAAGTGTGGGGTTGCAAAAAGGAAGTAATGGTTTGTTTGCTTCCCGGAAAATATTTTTTGGCATATAATTTGTTTAGAAAAATGAGTGAACAAAAATATTTTCCTAATCAGCGAAAAAATTATACTTGAATTTAGGAAAATGATTTCTTATTTGAAAAATTGAAAAAATTTTTTTTCAAAATATGAGTATGTATGGGTGTTTGGGCCTAAAACTTTGCGCTTCAACATGAGAACCCCAAATTTGGCTCTTGGGTCCTCGACATTTAGGACTAGATCTCTAGCACCCGGGCCCTGGTTCATTGAGGCCTGACTTGGGCCCTCGATTCCCACATCGAGTCCATTGTGGCCGGGCCCAAAAACTTGGTGTCCATGCCCATTGCCACAGCAGCACTTGAGTCTATAAAGGAGTCTATAAAGGCAGCGGGTCCATAAAGGTTATGCTTACTTAATGAAACATTCATTCTTAAAAAACTATTGTTTAAAAAAAATCAAATTTTGATTTTTTGATTTTGATTTTTTTTTCTTTTCTTTCCTCTTCTTTTCCTTCTTCTTTAGTTGATTTTCAGGCATAACGACGGTCGGCAATCAGCCATAGGCAAGGGACAACCCCACCAAAGGCCAGCAAGGCTCTAGCTTATTGACCTCCACCTGAGGCTAGAAAGGCTGAAGCTCCTCGGGCTAAGGCAAGCTAGAACTCACCGGATTTGGTGAGGTGGAGCCTTGCTCAAGCCCGGCGAGGCTTGGGTTGCCAAAGTTTGGCAAGCTCGAGCCTCGCCAACCTTGGGCAAGCTCATTGCTCGTTTGTCGTTGGTCATTAGAAATCATAGTGGTTAGTGACCAATTGATGAAGAAGGAAAAAGAAAAAAGAAAAAAGAAAAAATAGTTTAAAAACAATTTAAAAAATCAAATAATTTGCTCAAGAAAATAGAATAAGATTTTCATATTGAATGATGGAAAATATTTTCTAATTCACTTTCATATTTCAGCCAAACACTGGAAAAATAAAGAAACTTCCAAGGAAGTATTTTTTTTTTTATGTCACATTTTCCTAAACAAAGGAGCCTAAATATCAAAGGAAATAATGCATAGTAGGTGCACATGTACAAAAACTTCCCATTTACATTGTATATATACAGGAGGAAACTTTGTAGAATAGGAAATGAATCTTTATTCAAGTACTTAACCTCAAGTTGTAGGAAAGCCGGTAGTAACTGAATTATCTTTCAAGTTAGTTAGGCAAGATTTGGTCAAGAGAACATGATTGCACTTTCCCTCAAAGATTTGGGACTAAATTGGTTCTTTCAAGAGGTTGTGGACTTGATTGATTTCAATACAATGGAATTAGAATTGATTGTGCAATTTTTCCATCAAATTTGGTCAAGCTTATCTTCACCATTGGCTAACATGTGCTAGTTCCAACATGCGAACCGGCTTGTAAGAATGCTGGTTCTTTCTAGTCATGTTATTATGTGGAAGCAAATAGTGAGTATGGTTTTAGAATAGAACTTGGAACTTAAGAATTAGATTGGTGGGAACCTATAGGTTCTATGTTCCAAGGTATGCATGGTAAGTTCTAGGTTCTAAAAAATGAGAAATCTGTTTCGACGAGTGGGTTTCAGGATTTTAGTTGGAGGAATCAGAAATTTGAAACCTAGAACTCATAACCTATGACCTAAAATTTGCAGTGAGTTTTAATGTTTTTCTTGATTCATGTTTTCACACGATCTTATGATATTTCATGCCATTTGATGATAAATATATAATTTGGAAACACAAGCCTAAGCTTTTAGTTTATGATTGAGATTTTTACTTTATTAATGTTCATATTTTTAGTGTGTTTTTATGGTTAGTGAAATGTAGAAGCGAGTGGTGATTATTAAAGCTCTTAATTTGCTGCATTCGATCAATTAATAATATAAGTAGACCATGGAATCAATCTTGAAACCTGTGACAAGATAGGTTCCAAGTTCTAGAATATGCATGGTGGGTTTCAGGTTTCAAAAAATAAGGAATCTATTTCAATGGGTAGGTTCCAGGTTTCGGGTAGAACCTATACGAAACTTAGAACCACTCACCTCTAGAAGTAACAGGCTGCTTGATGCGAGCCCAATGAGAGCTTAGGTGCTACATGAGGCTTATGACAACATCGCAAAATGGCCTTAATAGTGTGAGCATATCATAGAAAATTTTAAAGTAGTAGAATTTTGATACACAAATTCCACATTTATGGCAAGTGTAGAGCATACTACAAGATTGTTTAGAACATTTCTAGTTTTAACAGAATTATACTAGACAAAAAGAAAGAAATGAGAGTTTTGAGGGATTTATAGCAAATCACACAATATTATTTCTAGGGAGGGTGTACTTTGCCCTTTAACATTTACATATATATAGACATGAAACAACACATTAGAATTTTATAGACCCTGTTTGGTCGACAAAGGCTAATTATTTGCATTTATTGAGTTTCCCACTGATAGATTGACTTTTTCACTCATTATCCTACTTTTTTAGCTTCCACTACAGTGCTACAGTACTATAAACAGCACCAAATAGTACACGAATAATACACTACAATATTAATTAGTACGTGAACAGTATGCTACGGTATAAAACAATATGTGAACAGTATGCTATAGTACTTTGAGTCGAACTTTTAGCTCTTTCACGTGAATCTTTGCTTTTTTTTTTTTTTTTTGAACAAGTTCTTGGCAGAATCTTCAGTTTCTTCACTTATTATGCCTATGAATAGGCTCCTTAGAGTTGTCATCTAAATTGTCTAAGTCTTCTCCATCTTTCTGCCTCCGGTATTCCTTGATGATTCTTTCAGTTTCTAGAGCTTCAAGATGTTCAGTACTTGTATTATCTATAGGCTAGTATGCGCCGGATGGAATGTCAGGAGGATTGAAATTGCTTTTCTCTAGATACTATTGTCTAAATGGTTTAAGGAGCTCCTCCACTTCTTCAATTGTTGGAGAAACTTTTGTATTTAATTCAGATGGCCTTTGTCTTTTGGATGACTAATGAGAGCTTGTCAAAGCATCAATGGAACTTTCCAAGATGCTGGGTTTGAGTAGATACCAAAGTTGAAGTTATGGACTTTCTTTGTCAAGACCTAACTTGAGTGCAAGTTGCAATTCACCATGATAAAAAAGGATCCTGTGATAGTGGTCCTCCCCATGGGTCTTGTGATGGTGATAAAGCGGGATCTTGTGAATTTGTTGGTGACTCACAAGCATTCGATACATCCATTTGAAGCATTTTCCCAGGCAAGCATTGATTGCTGGACGGGTTGCGTGATAATCATCACAATAATCCCAAGAAACATGATCATCTTATTGGCCATTTTATGATAGAATAACTTGATTGCATTGGATAATATCCTCTGCAATTCCCAATACTATCAAGTATAAGCTAAGATTCTACAAGGAAGTGTTGTAAAAATCTCATTTGGAACATATTATAGTTTATAGGTGGATACTCCAACATCTGTTAGATTTTTACACATATCTCCACTAGGTTGGACAAATATCAAGAGCCTGAAAAATAAAACAATTGTATAAAGTTATGGGTCAAGCTTGCACACTTTGAGTTGGGTCTTGAAAATACTTTTCCATACATTTAATGATTTGAACCAACTAAACATTTTCCCAAAATATTTACACTTGGCTTTTCCTTGGATAATTCTACTGATGATAAGAGACATCTTGGCTGTCGGAAACTCAATGGTAGTGTTATAAAGAATAAACAAATACCAATAAAACCATTTGAGTTTTTTTGGAAATTCCTCTTATGGGAAGAAAGTTAGAGGATGAATCAATGGATAACATGATAAATGCTCATCTTCTTCTAGGGTGACATGATGCCATGCTTTCACACCAAGTTTGCAAATTGGGCTAATAATTTACAATGAGAATCCTCATTTGAATTGTAAAGGAGGATATCGTCAATGTAAATTTGAGCATTGGCCATAATAAGTTGGAAGATTCTATACATAACCTTCTAAAACAACAAAGGAGTTGTTTTAAGGCCAAAAGGGAGTACTGTCCACTGGAAATATTGATTTGGAATATGAAACCCAGTTTTATTTAGGGTGAACAACTGCAAAAATCTACTTTTAAGGTCAAACTTGGAATACACTTTAGCTTTGGTGAGGTTGGAGAGTAAAGAATTCCAATGTGGTAGAAGAAATTTATCATCTTGTAAAAATTGATTGAGAGGCTAATAATTGATAACCAATCTCATATTTCCTTTGCTTTGTCCACTCGTTTGTTGATATAAAATGCTTCACAAGTCTATTGAGAATCTGAGGGCTCTATTAACCCTTGATAAAGCAAATCCAAACATTACTTTTTGTACTAAAAGCAAATGTTCTAGATTCATTCCAGAGTGACCAATTTTGGTGGGATTGACATCCTTTTTTTTTTTTTTTTTTTTTCTTGAAAGGAAGATTGATGAAGAAATTAAGATTTTTCTATAAAGGGTTGGAGCATTTTTGGACAAAGTCTGAGTGAGAGTCTATACATGTCCCAAGAAGGGTTTGCAAATTTAAATCCAATATGCTCTTCCAAATAGTGAAGAATATTTGGATCTCAACAAATTCTTGGAATTGCCCTTTGAATCGTAGCCCATTAGGCACAATTCTGAGTTTAGGAATTTGTGTAAGGATATCCTAGTCAATAATGATATCTTTATTTGGTGAGCTAGAGCTAAGGATTTTGGTAGTAACTTGTAGTACTTTAGCTTTAGCTGGTACGTCCATGATGGGGTGCGAACGAAATGCACCGTTTCGTCTTGATACGTTATGATGGAAAGTCACTAATGGAGGGGTACAAAGAGAGACATATAAAAGCCTCCTGAACACAACCGTTGGGTTGGTGGGCAATTCATTTGCACCAAATTTTCTCTCCATTTCCATCAAAGAAGATTAAGGCGTTCCATTTCATCTTTGCAAGAACAATCGGCATTTACGTCGTGGAAATCGGGTGTTTTCCTTGTGATTGCATCCAGACTAACGTGAAGTAGTGTTATTCGTGATTTATTCGCAATTCAACGTTTGTTCCGGGGCTATTTACTGTTTGCGCATCAGAATCAGGTTAGTCGTCTTCTGCCAACTCGAATTCCAACATTGGTATCAGAGCCCGATCGTGATTTCCGCCTTGTTTTTCATCGAGTTTTTTCATTTGCCATTTGATATTGAGATCAAGAGATTGTATTCTACACTGTTTGGATCTCTGATAGTTGGAATTGCCATATCCAAAACTCGAAATTGAACCGGAGCGAAGAATGGGTTTGGGGTCGCGTGATCCGTGAGGTTTTGGCCGTTTTTCGAAATAATTTTTGGTCAAAATTAATTTTTGAATATATAGGGCGAAAGACCTTGTTGAGACGAGTACGGCGGTGGGTTGAGCGCCCGGGACGCGCTTAATATCGCCGCGGCTAGAAGCCGTTGCGCGTGGGCGCCACGCGCCTGAAGCGTTGGCACAACCAGCGCGTCCGCCACACGCGCTGGTCGACGAACCGGCACGTGCGCGATGCGTGCCAGCTGGCGAACTGGCACGCACTGGTCGGCGAACCGGCGCGTGATGACGTCACCCAACGGTCGGTAACCGCTGGGATGACGTCAGCTCTGGCGACAGTTGGCCGGCTGGTCACCGGCCGGCAACCCGACCGACAACCCAACCCGACCTGTTGACCCGATCGACGACCTGACCCGTTGACCCGACCCAACCGTTGATGGTTAACGGTCGGACTGGTCGGATCGGCCAGGAGCCGTTTGGCTCGCTAGCGTGTGCGCCACACGCGCCGCGCACTCAAGCAGCGCGTGGGGGCGCGTGTGAGCTCCGATTGGAGCGTGGTCAGTGTCGTTTGGTTCGTATGAGTGTCCTCTACACAGTGGTATAATTATTTTATACTTTTAAATTTTATAAATGTATGAAAATGCGTAGGAAACCCTATGTACGCATATATTTTGGGGTTTAATGCAGTTTATTCATTTGTGGCTAGTATTTTCTTACGATTAGGGAAATACAATAGCTAGTTTATGTGCAAATGATGTTATATATGCTGTGTAGAGCTTGGTTCAATGATATGATGTATATATTTTAATATACTTGCAATTTTCTAGTTGCTAGAAAATTAGAACAATGGTAGGAAATCCATTACATGTTGAATTGCATAGTTGAAGCATGATTGTTGTTTATACGTTGGTTATTATCATGCTATGTTTTTGTGTTTAGGAAAGATGTAGAAATTATATAAGGTCATGTAATTATTTTTCCTAGTGGGAGTTCCTGGGTTGGTAGAATTGAAAGAAGTTCTTACCTAGAACTCAAAATTTGTGCAAATTAAACTAATTAATGATAATATAACTATTGTACATAGAAGTTGATTGGGAACATAGTGAACTTTTGCCTCGTGTCTTTTGTTGAATTATCATTAATTTAGTTTTTCTTTGCTGCAAATTAAATATGTGTGTTACTCTGTATAGTGTGCTAGTATTGATTCTGCGTTTATTATGTCAATGTGTTATAACAATTGATTATGGCATCGGCATCCAAGACCATTGTGGCTGACCTCAATAAGAGTGAGAAGCTGAACGGTGACAATTATGATATTGGGCACCGAAAAGTTCAGTATATCTTTGAGGAGCAAGAGGTTTTGGAAGCCCTCAACCATACCATGGATGAACTTGAGCATGGAACTTCAGCTCAACACAAGAGAGATCTGGAAGCTTATCAAGCTTGGAAAAAGAAAAATAGTATTGCTCGCATCACGTTGCTGAGCTGTATGCAATATGATCTTATGTGTGAGTTTGAGAGTTATAACAAAACTCAAGCTATGTGGGTTGCCTTGAAGGATAAGTTTGGGAATACATCTGCCACTAAGCTGAGGAAACTCACCATCAAGTTTGACACATTCCGAAAGCGCCTAAATGTAACGATGAGGCAGCATCTTCAGGAGACGTCAAACATAATCCGTGAGCTGAAGTCGGCAGGTCACTCTCTTACTGATGAACAGCAAGTTCAGGCTGTTATAAGGTCTTTTCCTGATAATTAGGAGCATATGAAGATCAATATGACGCATAATGAGAATATTGTCACTTTTGATGATATTGCGTGTTATTTGGAATTAGAGGATGAGCACCTAGAGGCTGCAAGATCCTCTACTCATGCTTATGTTGCTGAATTGAGTTCGCGCAAAGCTTCAGGCTTCAAGCGCAAGAGGAATCTTCAGTTTAGCAACAAAGGGAAGATGACTGATCAGGGACCTAAGAGGGCTAAGACCTTCCGACGCAAGAAGCGTGGTGGGAAGAAGGACAAGGCCAAAATGGAGTGCCACAATTGTGGCAAGATGGGTCACTTTGCTCGTGAATGTACTGAGCCAAAAAAGGTACCCTATTACTCCATTACTTTGAGTAATGCTTTTGTTTCTAGTACTGTAATGCTTGTTGAATCTCATCCAATGTGGACTGTAGACTCAGGAGCAACAGACCATGTAGCTAGAGACCGAAAATCATTTGTGGAGTATCGTCGGATACCGCCTGTAAGAAAATGGATATATGTTGGGAATAATTCAAGAGTTGAAGTGAAGGGTATCGGCACATGTAAATTAATCTTACGTGGTGGTTGAAACCTGTTCCTGCATGATGTCCTTTATGCTCCAGATATTCGACGGAACTTGGTCTCTGTAGTTGTTCTTCTTAGCTTAGGTTATGTATTGAATTTCCATGGTGATTGTATTGACATTTTGTATGGAACAATTTATTATGGTTCAGGTCATGTATTGAACGATTTTATGGTGTTAAACATTGACTATGATCAGTACAATGTTAATGTTGATGGTTGTTTTTCTTTAATTGTGTCTTCTAATAATGTTGAGATTGATGCAAGTACTTGGCATGCTAGATTAGGTCACATTGGATTGCAAAGAATGCAAAGATTAGCTAGAAAAGGCCTTTTAGGGTCACTTACTAATGTTAGTCTATCCGTATGTGAACATTATCTGGCGGGAAAAACAACTAGAAAACCATTCGGTAAAGGGACTAGAGCTGAATTTCCATTGCATCTCATACATTCTGACATTTGTGGTCATTTGAATGTGAGGGCAAGGCATGGAGCCTCATATTTCATCACTTTCATAGATGACTTCACACGTTTCGATTATGTCTTTCTAATCTCCCATAAGTCAGAAGCATTGGACTGCTTTAGACGATATATAGCGATTGTAGAGAATCAGTTGAACAAATCAATAAAGGCATTGAGAACTGATCGTGGACGTGAGTATCTATCGGAGCAATTCAAGACTCTTTGTGATGAAAAGGGAATTGTACGACAATTGACTATTCCTGGTACTCCACAACAAAATGGGGTAGCTGAGAGAAGGAATAGAACCCTATTGGAAATTGTTAGGTCTACGATAGCGCAAGCAAATCTACCTATCTCCTATTAGGGAGATGCATTATTGACTACTGCCTATATACTTAATTGTGTGCCCTCAAAATCGGTCACTTCCACCCCTTATGAAACTAGTAGGAAACCAGACTTGAGTAGTCTACGTCCATGGGGATGTGCAGCTTATGTTCATGATTCTTCCCATAAACATGGAAAATTAGGTCCTAGAGGGAAGAAATGTATCTTTATAAGATATTCTGAACACTCCAAAGGGTATGTGTTCATAGGTGAACAAGCTGATGGAAGTGTGACTGAAATGGAGTCACGAGATGTCACGCTCTTGGAGAACGATTTTCCTAATAGAGGTGAGATTGATAAGGACTTCCAATTATATGAGATGAAAGATCCTGATAACACACCCACTGATGTTGTAGAGGGACATGAAGATTTACCCCAACACACAAGACCTAGTGGGAGTGTTGCATCGCCTGATGAATTGAATTCAAGAGAAATTCAATTGCGTAAAAGTAATCGTAAAAGTATTCCCCGTCGTCGTTTTGAGATTGAAGGGGAAGCATTTATGATTGCTCAAAAGGACGATGCTGAGCTTAAGACTGTTCAAGAGGCTCTCATCCTCTGATAAGGAAGAATGGAGAAAAGCTTTGAAAGATGAGATGGAGTCTATGAGGGAAAACCATGTCTGGGACTTGGTTGATCTACCACCCAATCGTAAGGCCATTGGAAACAAATGGGTCTTCAAGATTAAGCATAGGGCGGATGGATCCATTGAAAAGTATAAGGCTCGCCTTGTGGCAAAAGGTTATACTCAACAAGAGGGTATAGACTATGAGGAAACTTTTGCACCAGTTGTAAGGTTTGCCTCAATATGCTTTATTCTAGCCATCGTTGCACATTTGGATCTTGAATTATATCAAATGGATGTAAAGACAGCATTTTTCAATGGAGAATTAGATGAGGAAATCTATATGAAACAACCAATATGTTTCATAGCTAAAGGTCAAGAGCATAAAGTTTGCAAGCTTCATCGCTCAATATATGACCTTAAGCAATCATCTAGACAGTGGTATCTTCGTTTTCATCGAGCAATAATAACTTTTGGTTTCACGATGATCGAAGAAGATCACTATGTATATGTCAAGCGATCCAAAGATAAATTTGTGATTTTATCACTTTATGTGGACGATATTTTGTTGGCTGAAAATGACAAGATTTTGGTTATCACCATAAAAGAATGGTTGTTCTCCAATTTTGAGATGAAGGACATGGGAGAAGCTGCATATATATTAGGAGTTAAGATCGAAAGAGATCGATCAAGGAAACTCCTTACTTTATCACAATAGTCTTATATTATGGAGATTATTGAGCGTTTCAATATGCAGTATTGTAATCCAATTGATACCCCTGTCATGCAAGGTGAAGGCCTAAGTACTGAGCTGTGTCCTAAGACTCTAGAAGAAATTAAAGTGATGGAAACTGTTCCTTACGCTAGTGCGGTCGGAAGTTTGATGTATGCTATGATGTGTACTCGACCCGACATATGTTATGCCGTGGGATTGGTGAGCTGATATAAATCAAATCCTGGTCAAGCACACTGGAAAGCAGTGAAGAGGATCCTGAGATACTTGAAGGGCACCATGGACTATCGACTTTATTACCAAGGGAATGATTTACGCCTATTGGGTTATTCAGATGCCGATTGGGGTGGAGACCTGGATGAGCGTAAATCGACTTCTGGATATGCATTCTTGCTCAATGAAGGTGCGATTTCTTGGAATAGCAAGAAACAGACATGCACGGCCTTGTCTACGATGGAGGCAGAATTTATTGCATGTTACGCGCAAAGTGCAAGAAGCAGTATGGCTAAAACGTTTCTTGGAAAATTTAGCCAATATCACTGAAGTTCCAAGACCGGTGACAGTTTATTGCGATAGTCGAGCTGCCATTGCCTATGTGAGAGATCCCAAGTATCATGGAAGGACAAAGCACATTGACATAAAGAATAACTTCATCAGAGATATTATAGCGCAGATATAAGTGATCCTACAATACATTTCAACCAATAGAATGGTTGCTGATCCATTTACGAAGGCTATTCCTAGAGACATATTCTTGACCCATAGGATGTCACTAGGATTGCATAGAATGTGATATCTGTTATTGTAGAGGATCATTGGTTTATGTATTTGTGTACAGATGTATTGTACTTGTTTGTTTATTAGTGATTTGATGTTTTATCAATAAGTACAAATCCACTATGAGACTAGCACAAACACACATATTATTGAAAAGTATGTCAGCAGGCAATGATTGGCTCACTTACATGAGCAATCGCCTCAAGTGCTGTAGTTAGCACGTTGAGATGAGACGTTATGTACAAATAAATGTTGAAAAGCAAGTTTGGTACATAAAATGTCGCCTTGATTGGAGTTAAGATGAGGTCTGTGATTGGTTTATAACAAGACTGAACATGATAGTCCCACAATCATGTATGTCTGTAAGATGCCGGATGCGAGTACTTAATTGGGCGCTATAGAAAGCGAGCTGATATAGCACTCGGGCTAAACATGAGTACGTGAGAAGCACGTGACTATGTTTAGGCTAAGATCTGTATGGTGGATATATTTGATGATTGACATACGCTCTTATAGAAAGAGTAATCCACTATAGCATGTAATTCATACTACATGTGCATTGTATGACCGACAAGGAAATGTTTGTAAAATTATCCCTATTTACTCATCTGTGAGCCATTGAGGTAATTTATAATTTACCTCAACTTTGTGCCCTATATTACTTCTGACTATGTTCTCGAAGTGAAAGATCAATGTTGCTACTTTAGCATGTTACGGGCGGTCATGAATAGATATGGCCTATGGGACATGTCTAGGAAAGCAGTTGTTCTGAAATTGAGAGAGACATGAGTGCGAAGGAAGACTATTGTTGTTTTACATCTATCGCGTGTATTTACTGGTTGACCAATTATATCGCCCTATGTGGTTGCGGATGTAATTGTAAATACATAGTGTTTTGAGAATAGTCAAGTATAGCCTTTAAGGGATATGTATGCTTGGATTGATGTAATAAAATATGTCTGGGGCACTGTGAGACATCGATTGTTTATTTCTATTCAACGTTGTAGCCATTATGTTATCCCTAGCAGGTGCATAATTTGAGCTCCCAAGTACAGGTGTACTCACTGGTCGCACGGCTTATTTGCCAGTATGAATTGTTATGTAAAGTCTATGAATGTTGAATGCCTTATATTCTTGATAGAGCGCTATCAAACCCATCATGTCCGAGTGGGAGATGTAGTACTTTAGCTTTAGCTGGTACGTCCATGATGGGGTGCGAACGAAACGCACCGTTTCATCTTGATACGTTATGATGGAAAGTCACTAATGGAGGGGTACGAAGGGAGACGTATAAAAGCCTCCTGAACACAACCGTTGGGTTGATTGGCAATTCATTCACACCAAATTTTTTCTCCATTTCCATCAAAGAAGATTAAGGCGTTCCATTTCATCTTTGCAAGAACAATCGGCATTTATGCTGTGAAAATCGGGTGTTTTCCTTGTGATTGCATCCAGACTAACGTGAGGTAGTGTTGTTCGTGATTTATTCGCAATTCAACGTTCGTTCCGGGGCTATTTGCTGTTTGCGCATTGGAATCAGGTAAGTCGTTTTCCGCCGACTCAAATTCCAACATAACTAAACACTCGGGAAAGAATTGTGTGGTGATAAGTTTACTTCGAACTCTAGTAGCAAAGGTATCTCCAGAAATAGAGTTAAAATATCGGGTGTATGACATCCGACATTTTTTTAAAAGTATCTTTGTATCAAGAATAGAAGCACTGGCTCCAATGTCAATGAGGGTGATAAGAAAAATAGACTTGTCATACTGGCTCTAGTGTCAATGAGGGCAATAAGAGAAATAGACTTGTCATACTTGGGTAAAAATAATTTTACATGGAAATATGGGAGGATAGAAGAAGTATATGCACAAAGGCTTCTTAAAATATTGGGTGTATGACATCCAACATTTTTTTGGAAGTATTTTTGTGTTAATAATAGAAGCATTGGCTTTAGTATCGATGAGGGCAATAGGAGAAACATGCTTGTTATACTTGGATACTGTAAATTGATTAGTGACGACTCCCAATTGAAAAATCATTTGCATATTAAGAACTTGAACCTAAGTCATGAATTGGTATGGGCTTGGGAGAGCTCGAGTTAAGTTTAGGCTTAGTAATCATTAGCCAAACCCTAGGTGGTTCACCTGAGATTAGGTCACGACAGCTTGGCGACTCCGCTAGGAACCTGAATTAAAACTCTTAGTGGACTTAGGCCATATTCCTTTCTTGAAAAATGTTTTTTGTTTGGTAGCTAGGATCCCAGGTACGTTCCTAACGTTTAAGGTGTTAAATGTTCTTACAGAATGGGAGGTATAAGGGGAATTGTTTACTAACCTTTGTTTTGCAGGGAGGTGTAGGAATGTATGGTTTATTTTCATGTACAAAGTGTTGTTTGATATAAATTATTGTGCATGCCTTGCATCTACACTGCACAGCACACACAACCTGTGTTGGACCTAGACACATAGGATTATTAGGATGGTACTGAGATCGTAGACACTCTGACTACAACCTCGTAGTATGAGTCACCTTGCTCATGTCCCGAATTTCTTTCTAGTGTCCTAGAGTTACTACCTCGGTTTGCAACCATGTAACATGGGTTGGCTCTTTGACGAAGTTGGAGTCATGGGAACCCCGACCAAACCGCGACCATGTTGGTTCAGTATGGTAATCCTATGGTTTCATTTGCTAAGCCCGTGTAAAGTAGAAATTGAGCATCACATCTCATGTGCATGTCTATGTGATTGCCATGATTCAATCGGGTAAAGTAACTTTTTTGAACCTTTGTCTTGCAATTTACTTACTTTTCGTATGTTTGGTCGGTTCATGACTTTAGGTTGGTCGAGATTCTTGGTCTATTTACAATGGGAGGAGTTGACATTTGAATCATTACTGCTCCTAAGGATGAGTTGAGCATATGGTGGAGCGGACTCAACTCAACTGGCCATATTTTTGTAGAATCGAAGATAGGGCGGTTGCTCCCTTTGTTAGAAATGAAGCTTCGTTCTAGGCTCATCCAAGCGGTTGCACATTTATGGTGTTTGGAGACATCTACTTTCATTTTCGGTAAGCATGAACTTATGCCTACATTGGAAGAATATAACATTGTCATTGGAAAATCTTTGAACTTTGAATTGATTAGTCCACCTATCGTAATAGAGCTTACACTCGTTTTATCTGAATTTCTAATCATTGAACAAAATGAGGTTAAGAAAGTTTTGAAAAGTAATCGCGGGACATGCCCTTTCTCATTTTTAATAAAATGTTTTGAAAATGCATCCCTGATTCAAAATTGTAGGATTTTCTTATTAGCTTTCTTTGGGTTCGTAGTTTTTCCTCACTATAGGAACGCCTATAATCCAACTATTGCATGGCTAGTGGAAAAAGAACTTTGTCAACACTATTTTAGCTGAAACTTCTATTTCCTTAACTAAATATAAGTAGAATGGTGACAAAACACTCCATGCCCCGCTTGAGCTTTTACAAATTTTGTTCATTTCTCACATAAAAGGGTGTGGTGATCTTTTGATAATACCTAAGATTAATGACTCTAATCACCCCGAGAGAAACAAACTATTATTGCTCTAGATTACCATTATTCTGAATGGTTAACTTTTATGGAAAATCTAAGTCCTAAAGATTTCCAATGGCATGCTAATTGGTTCTAAGTCCTAAAGGCTCATTTCACTTGTAATGGAGTCAAACCGATTCCTTTACTGGGCTTCACAGGTGCTACTGAGTATTATCCCCTCTGAGTGGCTCATTAGTATCAAGTCATGCAAGAGCTCCCTCCATGACTCCAACCTGAGTTAATTCAAGTTGATTTCATTGATGAAGTTGGCAACCGTGAGTGATTTGTCAACTTGATCAAGGCAATATGGGGTATGTGTTAGTCATCGAAGCCAAAACTACCCAAGAAAGAGGTGAAAAGCGACCGAAAAATCTATTATGCATCGAAGGAGAATATTCGATTGCATAAGATTCCCAAGAAACTACTTCTAAAGATTCCTTAACCACCGGTCAAGTCCATGTGTTGTGCGAAGTATAACCGCCTCAAGAGGAAGGTTGAGGAAGCTAAAGAGCATGCCTCCAAGTTAGCTCGAGCTTATGAGCAGTTACAAAAGAATGTCGCTTCCCATGTGTATATAGATCAAGCCAAATAAAAAGGCTTGAATCTATTTTTCATTAATAGATTTAGGAGGTTTGAGTCATTTATGTTTCTAGAATATTTGTTTAGGGATTTTGCAAGTTTTTGCTTTCATAGTCATTGTTTAGGAGTTTTAATGAATAAAGGTCATTTTTCATGAATGAATAAAAGTGGTCAAACCTTTGTCATGGACTGGCGTGTTTCGTATGAGATGCTTATGTGTGTTCATTTCTTCAAATTAGGTGATAACGGATCCTCCACGTTCGCCTATTATTACACGATCAAGTGCTAGAATGGCTGATCAAACTGAGATGCGTGAACGTATTGCCAATTTAGAAGATCAACTTAAACGGTTGCTTACCTCTATGCAACTTATGATGGCCCAAATTGAATCCCTTCGAGTGAATTCAATTCCTGCGCCCTTTCTCCTTGAGTTAGTAACTTCAAAGCGAGCAAACGGGAGATGATTGATGATGACATGCCCGAGTTGGAGGATGACCCATCACTAGTCACTGTTGAAAAGGCCAAGTCTGATAGTGCTCTTAAGATGGAGCAAGACAAATGCTTTGCAAAGCTTGAGGAGAAAGTGAAACAATTGCAGGAGTCACAGAGCTCACTCTTGTTTGACTTGTTTGTTTATGAGAAGGTTAAGATGCTGAACAAGTTCAAAATGCCAGAGTTCGAGAAAAATGATGGTACTTCTTGCTTGAAAGCTCATTTGCAGAATGGTACTTCTTGCTTGAAAGCTCATTTGCAGATGTACCATGTGCGGATGGCCCAGCATGTAAAAAATGAGCCCTTCATGATCCAATCATTCCATGTGAGTTTGGCTAGACCCGCACTGAACTGGTACATTATGAAAAATGTAAACCTTCTCCATACTCAGAATGAACTGTTCGATGCATTTCTCAAGTAGTATAAGTTCAATATGGATATTGCACCTTCCTGGGAAGATCTTGAGCGAAAGGAGAAGAAAATGAGCAAGTCATTTAAGGAGTATGCCGAGGTGGTGAAATTTAGAGGCTCAAATCCCTCTTGAGCTTACTAGCAAAGAGTTGATGAAGTTTGCTAAATAAAACTCTCCCATTTGAGTTCCATAATTGGATGGCTAGCACATACGTTGAAAACTTCAACCAACTCATTCTTATGGGGGAACAAATTGAAATGGGGATAAGAGAAGGGTGGTTTGTTGAGCCATTTAACAAAAGGTTTTCCTCTAAAAAGGAGAAAAAGACTGCCACGGATGTAAATGTGGCACCCTAGCTATCTAGATGAATGGAAGGCAACAACAAGTTGTTGGCCGTCAATCATTTGTCTAGCTGAATAATAGAAGGTAGTTTTCTCTTCTCCTTGAGTCTCCATCCTAAGTATTGGTAATCCTCTGGAAGAAAGGTTTGCTTGGTAGCGAGCCGAAACGCCCTAATCATGAGCACACTCGTGGTTATGACTCGACAAAGAAGTGTGACTACCACAATGGTGAATTGGGACATTCGACTGATGAATGTTTTACCCTCAAGCATTGGATCCAAAATATCTTTGACACAAAGGCCTTTTCATTTCAAACTGCTTGGCAAAATGTCCAAAAAAATTCATTGTCTGAGCATGAAGGTAATGTGAATGCTATACTGGAGTTTAACACCGATCGAACCCAAAACCTGAAGGTGTATGTTGTGGATGCCTATAATGGACTGGTGAGAGTTGGATATTATTTAGATCATGAGGTCATTCCCCTATCACTGATGAAAGAAAGAGTTACCAAAATGGTTGATGATGGAATGATCATATATGTTGACCATGATTGCATAGTCTCCACCATATCCCATGTTGTTATCGATTGGGAGGAGGAGCGGGCTGCTCTGAATGTTGGTAGTGAGGGAATGGATCCTTTGCTCATGGATATGCCTCCACTAGAAGATGCAAAATTGTCTATTGAGGTCCCTGCACCCGATGAAGGAATAGTGATCGAGATACCTTAACCTTATGAGTATGTTGACAACAAGGCAGTGCTTTGGTCCTATGATCTAGATGTTGACCTAGTTACAAGGTCTGGGCGGTTCTATGCTTAAGTTGATGCTCAACCTACAAAGCCTATCACTGATGACGAGGTTAAAGACTTTCTAGCCGTGATCAAAGCAAGTTAGTATAAAATGGTCGACCGATTGCGAAAGATGCCCGCTCAGATCTCCTTGCTCAAACTCTTGCTGACATCCCCTACGCATCAAAAGTCTTTGATGAAAGTGTCGAGCGAAATTCGTGTACCAGAAACGATTGGGGCAGACAAGTTGAAGGAGTTCATGGGATCAATCCTTCTCAAAAACTTGATTGCCTTTTGTGATGAAGAATTCCCTATTAAAGGTAGGGGACATAACAAAGTGCTCTATATATCTGTTAAACACAAGTCATCTCATGTGTCCCATGTGCTCATTAACAACGGGTCCGCTCTAAATATATGTCTATTGGCCACTCTTCACCGCCTCAAGATAGACCTGTCCAAGATACATGCTGTGAAGATTTCTGTGAGAGCTTTTGATGGAACAAAGAAGGAGGTGATTGGGAAAATCCACCTTGATGTGCAAATTGGGCTAGTAATTTTCAATATCTCTTTTCAAGTGATGGACATCCCCACCATAGATGATTTTCTACTAGGTCGTTCCTGGATACATGCTTCTGGAGTGGTGCAATCAAGTCTACATCAAAGTGTGAAGTCTACATCCCCACCATTTTTGGTGAAGAAGATCATTGAATTTATCATGAGATGGCTATCTTTAATGTCGAGTCAGATTTCGAGTTCGAATCAAGTTACCACTAATTTGAGTTAGTGTCCACCATACATGCTTCTTGAGATTCATCGCCACCCACTCCTGAAGTTTCAAATGTTGCCCTTATGGTAGGAAGGGTGACGGTTGGAAATGGTTTTGTTCTTGGCCATGGTCTTGGAAGAAGGGGTCAAGGCATTCGGAACCCTATTGAAGCCCCTCAGTGGTCCCATTTTGCTGGATTAGGGTACCATGGAATAGGTATAGAAAGTTATGGAGGGCAAAGACAAGAAAGACAAAACTTGCCACTTGAGCAAAGGCAAGGGAGGCAAAAATCGCTACCTCCCAACATTCGCAAGATGTTTCCTAGATCTCCTAAAACAATGCAAGATGGAGTAGAAGTGATGGACACCTTGGGACAACCAAATGGCAAATTCAACTATTATGTGAAGTATTTGGTTCTCCCTAGCTTTTATGTTGACTCTCATGACATTGTCCTAGATGGATGGGGTGGCATGGATGATTTGGCACCTCCAAAGACAGAGAACCCTGATGATGCATTGGAATGAATCATAAGTCTATTTGATGACCTCCTTATAGGGACCATTGATGAAGGACCGCCAGAAGGAATGGGCCCTAGCCCACAAGAGTAACTCATTTATTGTTTTTGCACATTCTCTTGCGTGGGAATCTTTATTGCTTTCTAGGAATTGTTTTCAATTTCTTCTTTTCTGCTTTCCTTTTAGGGTTTGAATATTGCATTTTTCATTCAATAAATGTAATTGATTGATGAATTTCAATAAATTACAAGTGTTATGTTGAGGGCATGATGAGGTCCACTAAACTAGCTCGGTGATGATATCCAACCGAAAAAAGAAAAAGAAAAATCCAAGGAGAAATTTGAGACTTGGGCTTCATCATGCTTCCTTGTGTCAAAATGTTTCCAAAAAAATGTTTTTGCAAAAGATTTCAAAAAAATAAAAAACATAGTTTACCCCGTTTGTCTTTTTGATTAATCTACTTCTTGTTTCAGGAATGATCTTATGGCATGCGAGGGTATAGGAATGGTCCAATCTAGCGCAGTAGTTGCTGATAATGATAATCCCTAAGACTTGATCAAAGCTTCCATTGAGGTGTAGCATAGTTGGGAGCAACATGAAAGAGCTAAGGCTTTTACATCCGATCAAATTGTCATTATTAATTTAGGTGACACAGAAGAAGCCAAGTAGGTGAAAATCAAGGCAAATCTCCCCAAAGATGAGGCCAAGCACCTAATTTAGTTACTAAAAGAATATCAAGATGTCTTTGCCTGGGCCTAAGCTGACATGCATGATTTAGACCCGTCAATTGTTGAGCATTGTTTGCTTACTAATTCGGACATGCCACCTAAGAAGCAAGTGCTGTAGAGAACTAAACCCGAACTCTTGAAGAAGATGAAGGAAGAAGTAATGAAGCTTTTGAAGGTGGGATTCATTGAAGTCTCACAATACCCAAAATGGGTGGCTAACATCGTACTGGTGATGAAGAAAAACGGTCGATTTCGGGTTTGTGTTGATTATCGGGATTTGAACAAGGCCAGCTTGAAGGATGATTTCCCATTACCACATATAGATGTCCTTATAGATAATACTCTTGGATTTGAACTATTCTCATTCATGAATAGTTTTTCTAGGTACAATCAGATAAAGATGAAGGAGGAAAATAAGGAGAAAACTGCATTTATCACTCCGTGGGGAACCTTTCATTATAAGGTCATGCCTTTCGAATTCAAAAATGTAGGGCCAACTTACCGGCGAACCATGATAGAATTATTCCATGATATGATGCATCAGGAGATTGAGGTCTATGTTGATGATATGATTGTAAAAACCTGACCTGGAAGAAACCACGTCGAAACCTTGAATAAGTTGTTCGATCGACTCATTGAGTTTTAGCTTCGTCTAAATCCCACCAAATGCATGTTCGGAGCAACATCTAATAAATTACTCGAATTCATTGTGAGTAGTAAAGGGATCATGATTGACCCATCTAAAGCCAAGGCCATATGGAGTTGTGATCTTCGTCAACGGTGAAAGAAGTTCGGAGCCTTTTGGGGATATTGAATTACATTACTTGATTCATTTTCTAACTTTCTGAAATTGCCAAGCCGTTCTTCAAGCTCTTAAGGAAGAATGCGCAAATCAATTGGAATGACGAGGGCAATACTTGATGAATCCACTAGTTCTTGTCCCGCCATTGCTAGGGCATCCTTTAATTCTCTAACTCACCATTCATAGTGAATCATTGGGCGCAATATTGGCTCAAGAAGTTCCTGTCGATAAAAAAGAACGAGCCATTTATTACCCGAGTAAGAAATTCATTGTCTTAGACTGAAATATTCTAATGTTGAAAAGACTTGTGCCGCATTAGTGTGGGTATTGCATAGATTGTGACAATACACACTGCATTACCAGATGTTTCTCGTGACCGAGAACAATCTTATCAAGTACGTACTTGATTGGCTAGCTTTGGTGGGTAAGTTAGCTAAATGACAAATTTTAATTTCAAAATTTGACGTGCAATTCATGCCACAAAAGTTAGTTAAGGGTCGAGTGATTACTGATATAGTAGTTGGGAATCCAAAAGTCTCAAATAATGATGACCGTTCCTTGGATGACCGTGCCTTGTATGTAAGTGAAGATTCATGGACCATGTTCTTTGATAGAGCCGTAAACTTGTCTGGTTTTGGTACTTGGGTAGTTTTGATATCCCTAGACGGACAACACCATCTAGTAGCTGCAAAATTGATATTCCCATGCACTGACAATGTAATCGAGTATGAAGGTTGTATCCTCGGGCTTCAAGTCGTGATTGAGATGGGAGTGGCTAAGTTAAAAATGTTCGGAGATTTAGCACTAATCATACTTCAGACCAAGGTGAATGGAAAACTAAGGACTCCAAATTGCCCCCGTATCACGAGTATCTAGAAGATCTGGTGAAGGAATTCGATGAAGTTTCATTTGAATACTTATCGAGGTTTCACAATCAATTCACTAATCCCCTCACAACTTTGTCATATATGCTGCAAGTCATTGACAGATTAGAAGTCAAGTCATTGAAAATAGAAGTTTTGGCAAAGCTGGCTTATTGTATTATCTTGACTAAAGAACTTAATAGGAAACCATGATATTATGATATCATGAACTACATTCAAAAACAGGAATTCTCCGAGGGGAGTACTCCAGCTAATAGGAAATACAGAAGATGGCCTCAAAATTCTTCGTCAGTGGTGAGAATTTATATAAGAGATCTTATAATTCAGTCTTGTTGCAGTGTGTCGATGTAGATTAAGCTACCCAAATCATGTGAGAAATGCACGAGGGAGTGTGTGGTCCACACATGAATAGGCACATGTTAGCCAAAAAAATTATGAGATTAGGCTACTATTGGCTTGGTGTAGAAAGTGACTACATCTAGCACATACGAAGTTACCACCGTTGCTAAATTCATAGAGATAAGATAAATGTTCCCTTAACTGCGTTACACCAGTTATCCGAACCATGGCCTTTTCAATGTGAGGGCATTGATGTGATTGGCCTAATAAATCTTAAATCTTCAAATGTGCATCGATTTATCTTGGTGGTGATAGATTATTACTCCAAGTGGATTGAAGTTGCATGCTTTGCAAATGTCATTGCTCGCAATGTTGCGAAGTTCATTAGACGTGACATAATTGCTCGTTATGGCGTCCCTGAGCAATCGTCACCGACAATGGGACAAATTTAAACAACAAACTCGTTGATGAGTTGTTTGGTGAATTCAAGATCAAGTATCTGAATTCGTTCCCTTACCGCCTACAAATGAATGGAGCTGTTGAGGTAGCCAATAAGAACATTAAGAAGATCCTAGCCAAGACGGCCGAGAAATACCGAGATTGGCATGACAAGTTACCCTTCGGGCTAATGGCGTATCGGATGTCGATTTGCTGTTCTTCTAGGCAACCCCTTTTGCCCTAGTGTATGACATGGAAGCAGTCTTGCCCGTGGAAGTGGAAATCCATTCTTTGAGAGTTTTATCCCAAGTGGAGTTATTCGAGGCAGAATGGACATAATAAAGGTTCAAGTAGTTAAACCTGATTGATGAGAAAAGACTGAAGGCTCTTTGCTATGGCTAAACTTATCAACAGAGAGTGGCCAAGTCTTTCAATTGAAAGGTACGACCGAGACATTAATGATCTAGTCTTAAGGAAGCCGTTGCTGATTTTTCCGGATCTTGGGGTTACGTTTGCTACAAATTATAGTGGCCCATATGTGGCGAAGAAGGTACTCCTTGAGGTGCCTTGATCCTGGCAAAAATGGATGGTCATGAGTTTTCTAATCCTATTAACTCTGATGCTGTCAAGAAGTATTACCCATGATAGAATTCACCGTGTTATTATTAAATAAATTGCCTCAATGAGTTGCGAATTGAATTGTTCAAATTTGTTGCAAATCTTGCATGGCCATGGTTTCCCCAATGAATTGTGTGAGGTAAATAGAATGTGTCAAATGGGATACTTCGGAATGATGAAAGGCAAGTCTTATTTTGTACACTGTTTCATACATTAATCCCTAGTGAGTTGAGTGAAAAAATTCCATGTCCATAAGGAAAATGGTTATCTTGCAAAGGGTACGTCAACTGAAGTGATGAAAGGTAGTTTCTTTCTCTATCCCAAATACTACAGGTATATATCCATTGTTTAGCCCTTTTGAACCCACACACGTGAGAAACTTTAAATTATCCCTGTCAAGAACCACCTCACATTGGGGCAAACTGGAGGTAAATTGGTAGGAATTTTCTTACTCACACTTGCATCAATCTTCGAGTGTTGCTATTACATTATAACTTATGCAATAATTTAAGTGCCTTAGGTGACGAAGAGTGGTTCTTTCTTTATCCTACACTGTTTTGCCTATTGCATAGCCCATTTGAGCCTGCAAATTCATTTCATATTGAACCCACTTGGTAATCATCTCCCACACTGGGGCAATGCAAAAGTCACCCCAAATTCAAATAGCATGATCCGGAGCACCAATAGAAGAAGAAAGAGTCCAGATGTAGAATCATTTCGTAAAAGAAACCAAAAGGTGGACAAGTGTGTTAAAAGTCAATAGAACTAGGGGTATGAAAATATAGTGTACCTAGTAAAAGCAAGGCCGATGCCCATAAACATAAGAAAAATGAAATAAAAACTAGGGAAGCTTGAAAAGCAGTGTGCCTGGTAAAAGTAAGGCCAATGCCTATCCAAAAAAGAGTTAAGTAAACAACTATCGGTTGTAGAAAGTTGTATCCCCAATGAGGTGATACTCAAAGAACTCAAATGCCGAGGTGTTACAGTCAATGGAGCTTTGATATGGAGAAGATCCTTGATGGTGAAGGAGAAGATCCTTGAAGGAGAAGATTGGTGGCAATGTCAAGATGATCACTAACTCTCACCCCACTAAACACATTTTGAGCCTAACAATCCTTTCATTTCTCAACCCATGAACCTAGCCTACGTTACATCCCTTGCGAAGTCTCTTCACATTGGGGCACTTGAATTAACATAGGAGTTCATATGTTTACAAGCATTGTTCGAAGAAATGTGAGCAAGATTATTTCTATCACATTTTGTAGGTTTCTTGACTTGTCAACCCAGAGATGATCGTGGAATATTATTCTTTCAGTAGCCTCGACTCAAAAAGTCCCATTTGTTAAGCCTTCGACCAAGCCCACATTACGGTCCCCGTTAAAGACCTCTTAGATTGGTTAGGTCACACCACTTGTGAGATTGCTCAGATCCTTGTTTGGCATGATAAAAGTGAGATCGAGTGATTCTTAGGTTCTCGCATTAATGGTTGGGACGAAATAGCCTTTTTGATGAGGATGAGTGAAAAGTTCTTTCTGATCAAAATGTCCCTCATTTGATACATCCATGACACTCAATCGAGTTGTCCCCAAAGTTTTTCTCCAAATTCAGTTTGTTTAAGGCGACCTTAGAAAGGTTGAAGTCCTGGACAATACACATTTTGTTCTAACAAGTGACCATTGAAAAGTATGGGTCTTAGAAAAGCAATTCTTCCATCAAGGCGACCAAAGAAAGATTCGAGTCCTAGACAACCAAATACTGCCATACTAGGTGATCGTAGAAAGGTACGAGTCTTGGGAAATCAATTTTCTCTTACAAAACCTTATTACTATTCTAGATGACTGTAGAAAGGTACGGGTTCCGAACGTGTAACACCAGCTATCTTAAATTGCTCTACCCTCCTTAAAGGTAAGTCATTCCAAGTATGCTCCTTTATTGTTTGCATTAGCATTTCCATGCATCATATAAATTGCATTACAAAATGAGATTCATTTTCCAACAAAAAATAATTCATTGCATATGCATGGTCAAATTTAGGTCTCGATTTATCTTTGAATGTAACCTCTGCGAGCTCATCTTCAAAGAGGGGCAACTGTTGACACCTAAAATTTTGGCAATCCAATCATTCATTTATTGCATAGAAAATTAGGGATTAATTTTAATGCCTAAACAAAAATATTAGAATTAAGTTGCATAGCATGTAGTTTTAGGAGTACTTATTATTTAGTTTATATATTTATTAATTGCATTAGCATTGGATTGGCGGTAAACGATCATGAACTTAAAAGTAAATGGAATGAGCCTACATAGCGAGACAAAATTTGACTAGCACTGGGGGATCAAGTGAGTGAAATTTCCATGAGAAGATGAGCCAAATTGAGGTTAATTTAATCTAATTTTAGCCCTTGAGAATTAATTAAAATAGGCCTTGACCTTCACTCAGCCCGTTACATGAAATAAAAAAGGCCTAAATTAAGCCCATGAGATCAAGTTTAGACCTAGTTTTGCACTATATATAGGATGTCATGCCTCTCATTGAGGTCGGCAATTCGATTTTGAGAGCACACAAGATAAATCATGTGAGAGATAAAGAGGATTCGGAGAGGAAAAGACGGCCACAAGAGAGAAATCGTGAGAAGAAACTGAGAGAGAAATATGGTAGCATCCTTGGAGATTGAAGATGAATGAAGTGGTGATGCCTGTATTCTTCCTGGCGAGTGTAGTTTGACAATTTGGTTAAACATTCAGTTGCAGACAAGTTCAACAAAAGTGAAGTCCTTCATAGCCACAATAGGAGTACTTCGACGCTTCATCGACATGTTACATCTCCTTGGCCTGACATCTTCAGCATTGTTCACCAATTCAGAAGAGCAGCCTAAGCATCACCGTCCTAGTCTCTTTGTACTGCAGTGTTCCTAATATTCTGGGAGCACCTCGAAGCTTTTCATTGGTCTGGTTCATTGGTGATTGTCTCATGTTGGCCACCTTTTCGTAACTTGGAAAATTTTTATTTTTTCCTCAAGTTATCTAAAGCTCTCGCTGATCGCATCGTGAGCATCATTGAGCACCGCCAAGACCACGACTCCATCTCAATGAATCCATCTGCCATTCGTTTAATCTTAAAAACCCATTTGTTTCCAATAGCCTTGCGATTGGGTGGTAGATCAACCAAGTCCTAGACATGATTTGCTTTCATTGACTCCATCTCATTTTCCAAAGTTTTTCTCTATTCTTCCTTATCAGAAGATGAGAGAGCCTCTTGAATAGTCTTAAGCTCGGCATCGTCTTGCGGAGTAATCATAAATGCTTCCATTTCAATCTCAAAACGATGACGGGGAATACTTTTATGATTATTTTTATGTAACTAAACTTCTCTTGAATTCAGTTCGCCAAGTGATGCAATACTCCCATTAGGTCTTGTATGTTGAGGTAAATCTCCATTTCCCTTGATAACATTAGTGGATCTTCCATCTGATATAATTGGAAGTCTTTATCAATCTTACCTCTACTAGAAAAATCATTCTTTAAGAACATGATATCTCGTGACTTCATTTTGGTCACACTTCCATCAGCTTGTTTATCTATGTACATGTACCTTTTGGAGTGTTCAGAATATCTTATAAAGATATATTTCTTCCCTTAGGGCCTAATTTACCATATTCATGAGAAGAATCATGAATATAAGTTATACATCCCCAAGGACGTAGATTACTTTGTTGGAGAAAACTCCTTTGATATTTTGAAGCTGACAAAACTTATCTACTTTCTATTATGAAGATTTCCAGACTTTTGTGTCAAAGTCTGCAGATTGCCAGACTTTAGTGTCAAAGTCCGTTCTTCATCAGAAGTCTGCCCACTTTAACAAATTCCAGACTAAACGCAAGTGAAAAATGAAGACTTATCCAGATGAGGGATCATCTTTCTTTCTTAAAGAGTTTGGTTTGTACAAGTTATATATGGCCTTCTGGATGGAAATATCACCTACAAGATTGATTATCTTTATTGGAATCAATTTAGATACTTCAAATCTTTTCAGATAACAAGTAAATTTGAAAAGAATCTACTTATGGAAACCAAAGATCCTGATTGTATGGGCGAACATGATTGATGGGCTTTCATCACAATCTTCAAACGGCTTGAAGATCTCCTTAATCGATTCTGTCCAACGGGTTGATTGGAAGAATTTCTTTGGAAAGTACCAATAATTGAGAAGGCATGAAGGAGTATTTAAGGAGACATCTCTAGTCATTCAATAGAGTGCGTGAAAGAGAAATTCCAAAGTCTGAAGCTTCAAATTTTCTTTTTATTTCTTACATTGAGCTCAAAGTTGTACTCAAAAGAGAGAGACTATAGTGTGACTCGTGAGAGAGCAGTGGAGACTCTTCACTATGAAGTTGAGATCACAAGATTGTAAATTCTCTTTTGATTCATAGTGGAATCTAGCCAAGAGGTTGTCAGCGTGGAAGAGTGGACATAGGCTTGGTCTAAGCCGAACCTCTATAAATTCCGTGTTCTTATTCTCTTCCCTGAATGCCTTGTAGTTTTATTTAACTACTAAAGTTTGAACTCGCTCAAAGTCTGTTGTTCTTTAGACTCAATTTCAAAAGAAAAATATTTCTATTGTTCTTTGTGAAAAATTTTCTTCACACCTATTCACCCTTATAGGTGTTCATATTAGCCCATTCAATTGGTATCAGAGCTTGTGTGCTTAATTATTGAAGTGTTTTACTTCTAAGCTAAAGATCCTTTATGGCTAGTATTTTGGCTCTAGGACTAGTTGAAGGTCAGAGCAAAACCATACCTTCTTACTTCGATGGAAAATAGTACAATTTGTGGAAGAACAAGATGAAGGCATTTCTCAGATCGAGAGATCCCCTGAGTAGAATGTTGTTGGAAAAATGGATCAATTCTAAAGCAACATCAACCTCAAACAGAGGGAAAGAAGTTGTTGATGCTGATGAAACAACATAAGTTGAAATTACCAAGAGATAAGCTCTTGACGCTAAAGCTATTTACTCTTTATATTGCGCCTTATCTTCCATTGGAGTGGGATGTTGTTGAAAAAGGGATTAATCCCAAAGCAACATCAACCTCGGATAGAGGGAAATAAGTTGTTGATGTTGACAAAACAACACAATCTAAAATTACCAAGACACAAGCTCTTAACGCAAAAGCTATCTACTCTTTATACCGTGCTTTATCTCCCACTGAATATAATTGAATTTCTTCTTTTGAAATAGCAAAAGAAGTTTGTGATAGATTACATGTTACCTACGAAGGGACTGACTGTGTGAGGAAAACCAAAATAAACATTTTGCTTGGACGATATGAAGCCTTTAGAATGAAGCCTGGAGAATCTCTTATTGATATGTTTAGTCGCTTTACAGAGATTGTAAATGGCTTGGCGTATCAAGGTCGGCCAATTTCAAGACTAATGAAAGTCAACAAACTACCGCGTGGGCTTTCGAAAGATTGGAATCATGTGAAGACTTCAATTAGAGAAACTCAGAGGATTATGCCTCTATTAGTTGACGAACTGATAGGCACGCTTTAGTCATACGAAGTGGAGCATATAAATGATGAAGAAGATCCTAAAGGTAAGAAGTCAATTGTTTTAAAGTCTAACATTGATTCTGATAATACAGATTCAGATGATGATATGGACGATGAGGAGCTGGCGCTTATGATCGAGAAATTCAGAAAGCTGAATAGAAAGGGAAGAAGATTCAACTGGAAGAAGCAGAGCACATAAAATTTCTAGAAGAGGCCCACATAAGACAATGAAACCAACAAAGATGTGATATGCTTCGAATGCAAGAAAAATGGGCATATCAGACCAAACTATCTACTGTTGAAGAAGAAGAAAGCAAAAACTGAGAAGTACAAAAATACTCTCAAAGCAGAAACTTGGAGTGACACCGAGTGTGAGGAAAGCGAAGAAGAATATACCAACATATGTCTGATGGCTCATTCCGACTTAGACTCAAAATCAGAAATAGACTCTGATTCAGATTTAGACAAAGAAATTGAGGTTAGTAATTTAAAAATTCCTGTCAAAGTCTCTAAATTCATGATGAACTTTGTCTCGAGTCTTAAATTCTCTCTTAAAGGGATTTCAGAACTAAAAAGGGAAAATTCTAAGCTCGAGGCAATGAGAAGTTTCTTGGAAAGAAAAAAGTGAAAGTCTGAAAACAAGTTTTAATAATTTGAAAGAAATTTCAGATTCTTTTTAAAGGAAAATACTATTTTGAAAAGAGATATTTTAAACATTACATTTTTTTTTTCAAAAAGATCTGAAAAATTGGAGAAAATTCTTTTAGCTCAAATACTCTACTTTAACAAATTAGGTTTGGGTATGACTTTAGAAAGTGTTCTATTAATTGATTTTCCTAAAGTAAAAGAAAGAATTAAACAAAGACTTGCAAAAGCATTTTACAAATTTCATTTTCAAAAAGTTTTTGTAAAACCTATTGACCGAAGTACACTTAGATGTTTAAAGTTTAATAGCTTAGAACATTTTGATAAAGAATGTCCCAAGGTTTGGAGACCAGTTAAGAAGGACTAGGCTAAGACTGTTTTTAATACTAACTCTCCTAGACTAAAAAAAATTTGGGTACTAAAGAAAGTTTGAGTTTTTCTTTTGATCACAGGTCACTATCAAAAGAAAGATCAAATGGTATTTGGATAGTGGCTGTTCAAAGCATATGACATGAGACTCAAGCTGCTTCATAAAGCTTGTTCGACTAAATGGAGGAAAAGTATCTTTTGGAGGAAACGACAAGGGAAAAATTGTAGGATGTGGAATTGTGAAGATTGGAAGTCTGACTATCAACAATGTTTCTTTGGTGGAAGGTTTGAACTACAATTTGCTGAGTATAAGTCAGCTTTGTGGTACTGGTTTCAAAATAAACTTCCAAGAAGGTATTTGTTCTAGAACGAGTCAAGACTTTTCTCAATCTTTTACTGGTCAAAGGCATGACAACATTTACCTTATGGATGTAAACCTATAAAGTTCTCAGTGTCTCATTTCTATTCAAGATGAAGCAAGTTTGTGACATTAGAAGTTTGGTCATGTTAATATGAAACGGATTGCCAAGATTTCTTCTATGAAGCTTGTTCGAGGACTTCCTAATCTGGCTTACCAGAAGAATGAGTTATGCACTCCCCGTGTCTTGGGAAAACAAGTCAAAAGTTCATTTAAACCTGTGAATCAAGTCTTTACCAATCGAGCTCTGCAGCTTCTTCATATGGAACTTTTTGGACCAACCAGAACTCAGAGTATTGGTGGAAAGAAATATTGCCTAGTAATTGTGGATGATTACTCTCGCTTCACTTGGGTGTACTTTCTGGCAAGTAAGTTTGAAGCCTTCTCTTATTTCTTGAATTTTGCAAAGAAGGTTCAAAATGAAAAGGGTTATGTTTTTTTAAGCATACGAATTGACCATAGAGGTGAGTTTGAAAATCAGGACTTTGTGAAGTTTTGTGATAAATTTGGTTTTTAGCATGTTTTCTCTTCTCCATACACTCCAGAACAAAATGGGGTTGTGGAAAGGAAGAACAGATCATTACAAGAGATGGCTAAAACTCTCCTAATAGAGAGCAAGATATTCTCTCGATTTTGGGCAGAAGCAGTCTCCACTGCTTTCTATATTATCAACAGAGTATTCTTGAGACCTATTTTGGAGAAAAATCCTTATGAAGTATAAAGGAAATAAGCCTATTGTCTCATACTTTCATGTTTCTGGATGTAAATGTGGCACCCCTCAACGGCCCCCGAACCGTTCAGGTCGCCACAGTCCGCTTACCATTCTTCTTTCCTTAATCACATATCACATATCACTTTGATACCATTTCAATTGCAGCGGGTCCATACAACTTAGGGGGTTTACATTTTTTTTTTTTATAGGTCCCTTGCGCATTCATATACGGAAGCACATCCAACAACTCCCTTCTCTATATTCAGAAAACGATGCACACCAACTAAACGTTTATAGGTAAAAGCCGTACACTTTTATTTACTTAAATCAGATGGACATCATTCATCGGTACATCAAAATGCTGTAGTCTTCTATACTCGGCTACACTTCAAAAGATGACCGACATCTCCTCCAACAGTCGTATACTTAAAGTCTATCGATCAGTGTCGGCGTTCAAAAGTTCATTCCTTTGCTATCCTCCTCCTCGCGGTCATGTCCAACCACTTGATCCATCTACTGGTAGCGGTGGCAGCAGAGGTATCTTATCTAGTCTGAAATGTTAGTCCCCAAATGGGTGAGTACAACCACTCAGCAGGTAAAGGACCTAATAAACCACTCAATGCATCACACAATACAATCATAACAATCATAGCATAACACATGTCATTCATGCATCCATGCATAATTTACCTTGGAGCCATGCATATGTCATCATACCACATGTACACATATCCTCATGTAATCATCACCATCATATCATACATTTACCATCATGCCATAGGTGCACATACATCCATGCACTCATCATCATCATGTCACACATGTACCATCATGCCATAGGTGCACATACATCCATGCACTCACCATCATCATGTCATACATTTACCATCATGCCATAGGTGCACATACATCCATGCACTCACCATCATCATGTCACACATGTACCATCATGCCACAGGTGTACATACATCAATGCACTCACCATCATCATGTCATACATTTACTATCATGCCATAGGTGCACATATATCCATGCACTCACCACCATCATGTCACACATGCATCCATGTTGCCATACCATGCATAATTCAATTTCAATTTCCCAATTTTTTTTATTCTTTCATTTTGGGCCGCCACATTTCTCTTTCCCGGGACCAATATTTGCATCCCACATTTATTGCTTGCGCCCAAACTGGCATCGCGAGGAACCTCCGGGCATGTATCCAAGATACAACCGGGCATCCGGCACCCCCACATTATGGGCATCTCGTATCCCAACTAGCATCACGAGGAACCTCCAGGCATGTATCCAAGATACGACCGGGCATCCGGCATTTACACTCCCTAGCCGGGCATTTCGCATCCCAACTAGCATCACGAGGCACCCTCCCGGGCACAAACCTCCAGGGCTTCCGGAATTACGTACCGCCATACCACCAGACACTCCCCCTGAAATTACGTACCGTATACTACCGGGCATCTCGAAACTCCCGAGGACCCTCCGGGCACGCATCATGATACAACCGGGCATCCAGCACAAATCTCCAGGCATGTATCATGACACAACCGAGCATCCGGCACTCCCTAGCCAGGCATCCCGACACTCTCGGGGCATCGTCGGCTCACACCTCCGACGGCATTCTCATTTATCATAGTTTATATTCATAATTGTGGCTCAATTTCAACATGGCATATAATGTGATGGCAAACAAGATCATTTTCATCATTTGGTTTATATATGCATTTCCAATCATCAACATACATGCAGCAGGATCCAATCACTTATGTCAATACAATCCATGGGGTCCATGCAACATAGAATAATCCATACATCACGACCTTTTTGAGATTTACCAAATTCCAGCTTGCACAATTTCGGAAAACATGTAAATTAAATATCTATATGATCTTTGAAAATCATGAAATCAGAACATGTGATAGAAAATACATAAAGGTAGCAATTCCATGAAGAACACATGCCCAAAAGAGCTTACACAAGAAGATATAGCTCACACAATACAACATGCAAAATTCAGATAAAGTCAGATTGTGCAGTTCTTGAAATATTTCGATTAAAATACCCGAATGACCTCCAAAAATTATGAAATTTTACCAGGTTATATTCAATACCCTAAGGTATATTTTTCATGAAGACATCTAGGCAAGATTCGTCCTATATAATTTACTATGGCCGGACGAAGCTACTGTTCCTAGTACCGAACAGTCCAGTGTAGCTGTCTCTGAAAAATCAAGGTTTCGCCTACTTATCTTTCTTCATTTCTTCTGAAATTTTTATATGTTTTGCTTCAAGAGGTCCAATACAACTTTCATTGAGGGATCTAGGTGAGATTCTCAAAGGATAGTCACCATTTAGTCCACGAAGTCTCGGGAGTCCAGTACCATACTTCCAGATCTACCGTCTTCAAAAGAAAATCGTTTCACTAGGCTACACTTGCCCGTTTTACCTCAAATTTGAGTATGTTAATCTTCAAGATGTTATCTACAACTTTCATGAAGTAGTCGAAGTTAAATTCTCGGTAAAAGTGACATGCAACCCACAAAACCACCAAGAGGTCAACGAAACAGTTTCAGATCTGGCGTTTTCGTAGAGGAAGGGTTTCACCCCTTAAAACTCAGCCATTTTGTCTCAAATTTTAGTATGTTATACCTTGAGATGTTATCTACAACTTTCGTGAAGAAGTCGAAGCTAAAATCC
The DNA here is from genome assembly GCA_016097595.1 of Eucalyptus pumila. Classification (NCBI taxonomy): domain Eukaryota; kingdom Viridiplantae; phylum Streptophyta; class Magnoliopsida; order Myrtales; family Myrtaceae; genus Eucalyptus; species Eucalyptus pumila. The sequence continues at coordinate 31,795,286 of CM027848.1, read as the reverse complement.
AACTCAAAACCCACATGGAAGCCTCTACAACGTTCGGGGTCAGGCGGCACACACGAAAACACCAAGCCATTTCAAGAACAACACACTCTAGCTTCGGTTTCTCATACTGCAATCATCCGAGATCTATCACCAAACAATCACACATGCAAGACACACATGCAAGAGTAGAATATGGATCCCAAGCTTGCCTTTGTACCGAGCAAACAACAGCACACAGACAGCGAACGCACGACGACGGGCGACGGACGGGCGGACCTCCTCCCCCGCGCGGCTTCTCCCTTTCTCTCTCGGTTCCTCACTCTCTCGGCAACCCTCCCCCTCTCTCTCACTCTCTCAAAACCAGCCACTCCCTCTCTCTCTAATTTTTTTGGTGGCTTATCTACTTGCATGCATCCTCATTTTGCATGGGGGACACTTGTCCCCAAGGAAGAGACAAGTGTCTCCCTTGCTGAAGACACTTGGAGGAGGCCATGCGGCTCCTCCTCCCCCCCTCCATGCACCGAGAGCCCAATGGGCTCTATGGGCCGGGCCTCTTGGCCCACTTTAGGCCCATCTCACTTAAATGGCCCAAGTTTTTTTTAATTATAAATAATTCATCTTAATCCTCATCTAAATAAATACCTAATTGCATAATAAAATGGCCAAAAGACTTTGTGACATTAATCCATAAAATCAAATCTATAAAGTGCATAGTCAAGAACAAAGTATTCTTTATCAAATTATCCTATGTCCAATTTAAATAGCCCATAGAAAAATATCAATAATAAGCCCATAATTCCTACACCACTTTAGGACATTTGATTTTGATTTTTACTTATAGAAATCAATTAGCATTCTCATAGTCAATTAACATTTTCATAAGGGGTTTGGTCCAAGAGATAAAATATTGTGGCCGATGATGTAATTGTCACTATGGCCATTCAAAGATAAATATCGCTTCCCTCAAAATCAATATTTCGGGTCGAAATTCTCGGATGCCACAGTAAATGTTTTATTCTAAAGAATGCAAATGATCGATCTGAAAAGTTCGAGGAGAAATCAGACAGAGGAATCTTCCTGGGCTATTTGACTTCAGCAAAGCTTACAGTGTCTTTAACAAGAAGACTCAATCCGTGGAAGAATCTATGAACGCCAAGTTTCAAGAGTATGTGTAGAATCAACTAGATCAGACTCAACTTGAAGAGTCTGAACTTGTTCCAAACTTAATAAAGTCTACTTCCCCCAAAGAGGTTTAGATTTCTGGAGAACAGCAACAAGCAGATTGAGAAGATTCAACTGAAGTAGAGGATCAACAAACTTTCAAACCAAGCAGCAACTGGAAGCACAAGTTAAGTCATCCCAAAGAACTCATCATTGGCAACATTGATGAAGGAATTCGCACCAAATCCAAAAGAAGAGAAGAGTCAAGTGCTCTAGCACTTGTTTCTAAGATAGAATCAAAAGGTGTAGACGAAGCCCTATTTGATGAAAGCTGGATAGAATCTATGCAGGAAGAACTTGGACAATTAAGCATCAATGATGTATGGGAGTCGATTCCAAAACCCAAAGGCAAATCCGTGATTGGAACGAAGTGGGTTTTCAGGAACAAAATGAATGAGAAATGAAAAGTGATCAGAAACAAAGCAAGACTCATGGCGAAATGATATACACAGGAAGAAGGGATAGACTATGACGAGACTTATGCACCAGTAGCGAGGTTAGAAGCAATTAGATTATTACTTGCTTTTACTTGTTATAAAAATTTCAGGTTATTCCAGATGGATGTCAAAAGTGCATTCCTAAATGGGTTCATACAAGAAGAAATCTATGTGGAACAACCACCGGGATTTGAAGATCCAATGAAACCAGATTGAAAAAGGCAGACTGAAAAAAGCCTCGTATGGACCGAAGCAAGCACCTCAAGCCTGGTATGAAATGTTGAGTAAGTTTCTAACTCAAAATAATTTTGAAAAGGGAAATGTTGATACTACCTTGTTTATAAAGAAAGAAGGAAAAGATTTTCTACTAGTACAAATTTATGTAGATGATATTATCTTTGGTTCTCCTAACGAAAATCTGTACAAGAGATTCTCTAGATCTATGCAGGATGAATTCGAAATGAGCATGTGGGTGAGTTAACCTTCTTTCTAGGATTGCAAGTTAGACAATTGAAGAAAGGTATATTCATTCATCAAAAGAAATATGCAAAAGATCTCATCAAGAAATTTGGATTGGAGAACTATAAGAAGACATAGACATTAATGTCGAGCTCTTTGAAACTGGACAAGGATGAATGGGGGAAGAAGGTAGATCATAGCTATATAGAAGCATGATCAATTCACTTCTTTACCTTACTGCTTCTAGACCTGATATTTTATTTAGTGTTTGCATTTATGCTAGATTTCAGTATGATCCCAGAGAATCTCATTTAAGTGCTGCAAAACGCATTATTAAATATGTTGCGACTTCTCCAAAGTTGGGTTTGTGGTATCCAAAAGAAGGAGACTTTATGCTTCTTGGATAGTCAGACGCTGATTTAGCCGGTTGTAAAGTGGATAGAAAAAGCACATCTGGAACTTGTCAACTACTGGGAAATATGCTAGTATTTTGGTTCTCAAGAAAGCAAAGTACCGTAGCATTATCAACAGTAGAAGTAAAGTATATTGCTATTGGGAGTTGTTGCTCTCAAATTCTATGGATAAGATAGCATCTAAGAGACTTCAGGATTGAAGAATCGTGTACCGAGATCAGATGCGACAACACCAGTTCTATAAATATCAGTAATAACCCAATTCTTCATTCAAGGGCGAAGTATATAGAGATTCGACATCATTTTATAAGAGATAATATCCAAAATGGGGAGATTATGATTCAGTTCATTGATTCGAAGAATCAACTGGCAGACATCTTTACAAAGCCTCCGGAGAAAAATCTATTTGAGTCTATTCGCGCCAAATTGAATATTATATCTCCAATCATTTAAAGTCTAAAGTTGGTCAAACTAAGAATGTCCAGAAGCTACTTTAGTATGAGAATGTATCGAATCTAGGTATTTTAATTTTTGGTATGAAAAGGTATGATTATCTGAATCGTCGCTTGCCTAATTTATTTTTAGAAATTATTATTTCATTGATAATCCTTTGGAATTTAAATTTTTGGAAGTTACCTTTTTTAAAATCCGTTCTGAAAAGGCATCTCTCTTGTGATGTTTCAAGTACCCCATTTCACTCTCTTTATATACTCTCTTGTATTTCTTTTGAGCACATCGTTTCAAAACCCTAGAATATAGACTCTCTTCTCTGACTTTTTCTCTCTAGATTTCTCTACAAGTTTTCTTCTTTTCTACACTCGAACTCGTCTTCAAAATCCTCCAAGTCTACAAGCATGTCTTACCAAAGGAAATCTTCTCGGATTGCAAGCAAGGGGCCTCGGAATGTGCCAGAAGGGTAGACACATTTTGATCTCACTGAGGAAGACTCTCCGTTGCAATCTCCGCAAAAATCTCCGTAGAAGTCTCCGTAGAACCCTCCGCACCAACCTCTGGAAGAGGAAGTGGAGCAAGACGCAGTACCTCTTAGGAATTTAACCCCCCGGGTTCTTTATAAACATTATGGTTATCTAAAAATTGGTGGTACGCCTATGTCCTTTATTACTGATTTTCGAAGAGGACATAGGCATAGGAACGAAATGTTGTTTTAAAGAACGATGGAACACTTAGGAATAGCGCCGAAAGGAGCGACAAATGAAGCTTTTCTTAACTTTCCTTCTAACCCTAGGTTCAGTGCTAAGCATCCTGAAAACAAGGATGATGATGAAGGAATGTTTTTGAACTTTCAACCCAGAATGAGTGTGGCTGCTAATGAACCGGGTGATAGAACGAAACTATTTCGTTCTAAGGAACACAAAAAAGGTTTGCAACCAAATGCTAAAGAGAGGGGTGATGAACACTCGAATTTTCAATTTTGACTTCCTGGACTCAATCAAGGTGAACTTAAGGGAAAAGTTAGCCTTCCTTCAACTCGAGAATTTCTATTCCGAGACGACTGTTGCATATCCAGAGTTGACTACATTTCTCTACTCGAATCTATCTTTTCTTGACCAGAATCAAATCCAGTTTATTGTGAGTGATAAAGCCTATGTGGTGGATGTTGACACACTGGTAGACATTCTTGGGGTGGAAAGGTGTGTTTTTCAACCAATAAGTGTGTCAGTTGGTCAAGCAATGAGATTTCTTGTCAATGACAGATTACCAGAAGGAGGCATCACATATTCTAGACTATCAGCCTCAAATGTTTTGTTGCACAAAGTTGTCATTAAATGCATCAGACCAAAGGCTGCATCAAAAACAGATGTTTCAAGATTCGAAGCGAGACTCATGTTAGTTATCTGCAATGGGATGAGATTTTCACTCCCTCATACTATCCCGATGCACATGTACATGACAGTTATGAAGGATAAATGACAGTTGCCTTATTCTGGGCTGGTTACAAAGTTGTTTAGACATTTTCAGATCCAATTTCCCACCTCACTTTGCTCTCGAACTATTGCTCCTATGGTAGTAAGATTGAAAATGATTTCGAAGATGAGGTTGAAAGATCTGAACAAGGCTATTGAGCGCTTGAAAAAGGAGTCCTTAAGCAAAACCAAGGAAGATTCTGCTGGAAGAAAGAGGAAAGGCAAGGAAGTTGTGAAAGAAACTATAAAGAAGAGAAGATCACTTATCCTACAGGACGAAGAGGATAAATATGATTTTACAATTTTTGCCATTGCCTTAAAGAATCTTCAAGGTTTTGTTGGTTTTGAGAAACCAAAGGAAAAAGGAAGGAGGAAACAGAGAAGAAACAAAGCAAGAAGAAGAAGAGCAAGAAAAGCAAGGAGAGCATGACGAAGCAGAAGAAGTAGAAAGAGAAGAAAGAACAAGGGCTGAAGAAGAAGAAGAAGAAGGTCGTGAGGATGACTCTTATGCAAAGACAGTTGCAATCACATTGTTTGAAGATTCAGAAGCAACTAGGAGTGGACCAATAGGAGTACGAACAGAAAAAGAATATCACTCTTGTTTTGAAAATGAGAAGACACAAGAAGAATGAATCCCTTCTCCACCTGTAGACTTGGAAACAGGGGGAGCTGTTGCTAAAATAGGGACTTATTCTCCACATTTTGCGAGTGATGGCATCAGTCGATCTCCTGCGAACCCAGAAGATGTCTATGCTTCTCAATTTCTTGAAGCTGACATTGAAGAATCTACTCCGAGACATGGAGCTAGACAAGTTGATGTTCCCTCAACTTTGGATTCTCCATGAATTCATTTCATTGAAGCTAGTGCATAGACTGAATTGAATGTTGACTATCAAAGGATGATAGAACTCCTTTTGGAGGTAAAAGCTCAGCAATACGCTATGGAAATTGAGATCTAGAAGATTCGCACTACTTTGAGATCTACTTTTGATTCTCACACTGGAAAGGTACAATCTTTAGACAGTTAGGTACAGATTTTGAATCAACAAGTCTCTCAGACTGTGGCCAAGAATGATCAGACTATTCAGATTCTCAAGATTGTTCAAACTCAAGTCAAGAATATTCATCACCAGTGCTAGAAGGTAGAGGAGGCAGTGCAGTCCATGGGGGAATTCCAACTAGTTCGAGTTCCTCGACAACCTTGATTCCATTTATCTCTTTTCTATTTTGACTTTCTTCACTTTTTGCTATTGACAAAATGGGGGAGAATGTGTAGATTTGAACTTACTTGAACTTTTGCAGATTTGATTTTGTTTGATTGTCTTGAACACTTATAATCTACAGCAACTTTTATGGTGATTATGGATGTGGATGTTTAAATCTTGATGCGTGTCTAATTTTTTCAAGATTAACATGTTTTTTGTGGTTGCAAAATCAATGCTATCCAGATCTTTAACAAATTGTTTTTATAAGACATCATGTACTGCTAAGAGTTGTTTTGCAAGGTATAAATCTTTAAATCTACATGGAAGTTTTATCACCATAAAAAATGGAGAGATTGTTGAAGAAAACTCCTTTGATATTTTGAAACTGAAGAAACTTATCTACTTTCTATTATGAAGATTTCCAGACTTCCGTGTCAAAGTCTGAAGACTGTTAGACGTTAGTGTCAAAGTCTGCTACATCATAAGTCTGTCCACTTTAACAAATTCCAGACTAAATGTAAGTGAAGAATGAAGACTTATCCAGATGAGGGATCATCTTTCTTTCTTCAAGAGTTCGGTTCGTACATATTATATATGGCATTCTGGATGGAAATATCATCTATGAGATTGATTATCTTTATTGGAATCAATTTAGATACTTCAAATCTTTTTGGATAGTAAGTAAATTTGAAAAGAATCTACTTATGGAAACCAAAGATCCTAATTGTATGGGCAAACATGATTGACGGTCTTTTATCACAATCTTCAAATGGCTCGAAGATCTCCTTAATTGATTCTGTCCAACAGGTTGATTGGAAGAATTCTTTTGGAAAGTGCCAACGGTCGAGATGGCATGAATGAGTATTTAAGGAGACATCTCCAATCATTTGATAGAGTGTGTGGAAGAGAAATTCCAAATTCTAAAGCTTCCCATTTTTTGGTTATTTCTCACGGTGAGCTCAAAGCTGAACTCAAAAGAGAGAAAGACTTATAGTATGACTTTGTGAGAGAGCAGGAGAGAGACTCTTCACTGTGAAGTCGAGATTGCAAGATTGTAAATTCTATTTTGATTCATAGTGGAATCCAGCTAAGAGGCTGTTAGCATGGGAGAGTGGACGTAGACTTGATCTAAACCAAACCATTGTAAATTCTGTATTATTATTCTATTCTCTGAACTCCTTTATTTTGTTTGTAGTTCTATTTAACTGCTAAAATCTGAACTCGCTCAAAGTCTGTTGTTCTTTAGACTCAGTTTCAAAAGAAAAATATTTCTACTATTCTTTGCGAAAATTTTCTTCACACCTATTTACCCCCCCTCTAGGTGTTCATACTAGCCTTTTTATACTTAAGTTTGGTTTCCTATCGGTCCACAATTCTAAGGGGTAGAAGTGACTAACTTTGAGGGGACACGGTTAAGTATATAGGTAGCAGTTAATATCGCATTTCTCTAGTATAAGATATGTAGATTTGCTTGCGCTGTCATAGACCTAACCATTTTCAATATGATTTTATTCATTTTCTCAGCAACTCCATTTTGTTGCGGAGTACCAGGAATAATCAATTGTCGCACAATTCCATTTTTATCACAAAAAGCATTAAATTGCTCACATAGATACTCACATATGTGATTGGTTCTCAATGCCTTTATTGTTTTGTTCAATTGATTTTCTACCAACGCTATATATCGTCTAAAGTAGTTTAATGCTTCTGACTTATGGGAAATCAGAAAGACATGACCAAAACACATGAAATCATCTATAAAAGTGATGAAATATGAGGCTCCATGCCTCGTCCTCACGTTTAATGGATCAGCAATGTCAGAATGTATGAGTTGCAATGGAAGTTCGGCTTTAGTTTATTTACTGAATAGTTTTTTAGTTACTTTTCCCACTAGACAATGTTCATATACGGATGATCAACATTAGCGAGTAACCCTAAAAAACCTTTTCTAGCTAACTTTTGCATTCTTTATAATCCAATGTGACATAGTTTAACATGCCAAGTACTTGCATCAATCTCAACATTACTGGAAGATGCAATTAAAGAAAAACAACTATCAACATTAATATTGTACACAACATAGTCAATGTCTGACACCATAAAACTATTCAATACATGATTAGAACTATAATAAATTGTTCCAAACAAACTGTCAATATAATTACAATGGAAATTCATACATAACCTAGATTAAGAAGAACAACTAGAGAGATCAAGTTCTGTCAAATATTTGGAGCAAAGAGGATATCATGTAGGAATAAGCTTCGACTACCACGTAAAATTAACTTACATTTATCCATAGCTGCTCATCGGTCTCTAACTACGTGGTCTTTTACTCCTGAGTTTACAGTCCACACTGGATGAGATTCAGCAAGCATTATAGTGTTAGAAACAAAAACATTACTTAATGTAATGGAGTAATATGGTACATTTTTTGACTTAGTATATTCATGAATAAAGTGACCCAACTTGCCACAATTGTAGCACTTTATCTTAGCCTTGTCTTTCTTCTTACCATGCTTCTTGTATTGGAAGGTCTTAGCCCTCTTAGGTACCCAATCGGTCTCATTCCTTTTGTTGTTGAATTGATGGTTCATTTTGCGCTTGGAACCCAAAATTTTGTGTGAACTCGATTAAGTAACATAAGCATGGGTAGATGATCTTGCAACCTTTAGACGATTTTTCTCTATTCCAAATGACGCGCTATATCATCAAAAGTGAAAATATTCTTATTATGCGTCATGTTGATCTTCATATGCTTCAAATTGTCAGGAAGATACCTATAATAGCATGAACTTGCCGTTCATTAGTAAGGGAGTGACCTGCCGACTTCAACTCAAGAATCATGTTTGACATTTCCCAAAGATGTTGCCTCATTGTTACATTTGAGTGCTTTTAATATATGTCAAACTTAATGGTGAGTCTCCTCAACTTAGTGGCAAATGTACCCCCAAACTTATCTTTCAAGGCAACCCACATTGTTTGAGTTTTATCATAACTTTTAAACTCACACATGATATCATCTTATATAGAACTTAGCTATGTGATGTAGGAAATACTATTTTTCTTTTTCCAAGCTTGATAAGCCTCTTGATCTCTCCTATGCTGAGCTAAAGTTCTATGCTCAAGCTCATCCATGGTATGGTTGAAGGTTTCCAAAATCTTTTACTTCTCAAGGTTATACTGAACCTTTTGGTATCAAATATCATAATTGTTACCGTTTGGCTTCTCACTCTTATTGAGGTCAGCCACAATGGTTTTGGATGCCGAAGCTATAATCAGTTGTTCTAACACATTAACATAATAAACACATAATCAATACTAACACATTTTCAGAGTAATACACATTTAATTTGCAGTAAAAATAAACTAAATTAATGATAATCTAACAAAAGGCACAAAAACGAAAGTTCACTAGGTTCCCAATAAGCTTCTATGTACGATTGTTTTATTATCATTAACTAGTTAAATTTGCGCAAATTTTAAGTTCTAGGTGAGAACTCCTTTGAATTTTACGAACCTACGAACTCCCATTAGAAAAATAATTACATGACCTCGTGTAATTTCCACATTTTTCTATTAACACAAAAGGTATAGTATGATATGAACCAACCTACAAAAAAAAAAAAAAAATCACGCAGCAACTATAATCGAAATCGTATGTTATGAAAAAATCAAGGATTTTCAACCATTGTTCGAGTTTGCTTGGAACCAAGACATTGCAAACATATTAAACTATATACATGCTATCTTCGAATCAAGTTCTACACAACATATATGTGATCATTTTCATGTAGGGTAACTTATGTATTTCCAAAACCTTAAGAAAATATAGATTAAAAGGAATAAACAATGCACTTATATCCAAGAAATACACATACTTTGAGTTCCGTACACATTTTTAGACCTTTTAAAAGCCTAAAGCATGTAAAATAACTATACCACAATATAGAGCACATCCATATGAATCAAACGCTGCCAACCACGCATCGATAGGACTTCCCACACGCCTAAACACGTCGCCTGAGTGTGTAGCGAATGTGGCGCATGCGCTAGTGAGCCATTAAGGCTCCTAGCTAGTTCGATCAGTGACCGGTTTGACCAATTTGATCGCTGGAGTGGTTGACTGGTCAACTAGTTCAAATCTTCGGTCTAGTTGGTCTTCAGATGGGTTAGGTTGGGTTGGGTTGGGTCACCAGTTGGTTGCCAGCCGGCCAATTGTCGTCGGTTGGGTGATGTCATTGATGATGTCATCAGCATTTATCGACCGTTGTTTGATATTATCGATGATGTCATCATGCGTTGGTTCATCGACGTGCATGTGGCACTCATGCGGTGGCATTTCTAGCATGTTGGGTGCGTGGCGCCCACACACCGGGGCTTTTGGCCATGCGTGTGGGCTCATTTAAAGTCTTCCGGCAGCACTCGACCTGCCGTTCAAGTTGACTCAACGAGTATTTTCACCCTATATATTCAAAATTTGATTTTGGCCAAAAAAATATTTCGAAAAAATGGCCAAAATCGTATGGGTGTACGTGACCTCCAAACTCGTTCTTCGCTTCAGTTTGTTTTCGACGATTCATGTTGCAATTTTTGAGCAATGAACATCCAAATGATGTGAGGTTCATCCTCTTGATCCCCATATCAAAAATCAAACAGGAAAATTTGATGGAAAAACGGGGACACAGACTTTGATACCAATGTTAGAAAAAAGTCGGCGGAAGAAACGACTAACCTCTTTGATGCACAATGAATAATTTACCCTGGAATGAACGTTGAATCACGAGCGAATGGCGGACGATATGACTTCACGATTGTTTGAATGCAATCATGAGGAAAACATCCAATTTCTATAGTGTTAATGCCGATTGTCTTCTCAAATCAGTAATGGAATGCTTTTTGTTCTTTGATGGAGAGAGGAGAAGAGGAGAGAATAGTTTCTTTTTGAACTTTCTTTCTACCAACCGACCCAATGGTTATCTCCGGAAGTTATTTATATGACTTCCTTCATATCCTTTCAAAAAGGTGTCTTTCCATCATAACATATCATGATGAAACGGTGTGTCTTAATTGTACTCCATTATGGATGTACTAATAAAGTATAATAATCTCAATATCAAAACCAAACAAATGGATATAACAATCTCAATATCAAAGCCAAACAAATGGCAGTTGATCACGAATCTTGCATCATCATCGGTGATGAGTAAATATCTAATCTCATTCTCCGATAGCTACGGCTTACCTAATGGACACTGCATACCAAAGGTCAGCATCCTTAATACTATCATCATAGACAAACACCGAAAACAGGTTGAACATGCTCCTAAATTTAGATCTAGATCTAGATCAAAGAGAGTTCGGACTAGCGCAGAAATGCCTTTAGGAACTCCTAAAGAGAAGTCGTATAAACGTCATGAACTCATCGTATTCCTCGCTGATAGTGTTGGACTTCTTAATTTGTAGAATCTAAAGCGGCGAGCTAATTCCTAACGATGGAAGCAGAAAATAAACTCAGCAAGTGAAGAAGGACATCGATCATGAGCCCCCCCCCAAAAAAAAACAAAAAACTAGATGAAATCAACAAAATACTCCCATATCATATTGGGAGAGAAAATCTCAACTCGAGTTGATAAGATGGAACCTCCTTCGACTAAGAGTTATTTTTGACTTGAGGTAGTTTGGAGTGCAAGAGAAAAGGGGAATCAGAGAGTGAAAGAGGTGGGTCAGGAGGGAAAGCTACTAGGTTTATGACTTCATTCAGTGGATTTTTGCAAGGTTATAGTCTCTAGAAATTCAATGGTTTCAATTAGTGATTAAAGTACATTAATTTGTATAAATATAGCTTCGAATCAAATGTAAATGGCTTGTAATATGCCTTGAGGTCTCAAGGATTTTGTAAAACTCGAATTACTCAATAATGCAAAACAGTAAAATGAAAAAAATTAAGGAAATTGCATGAAATTTGATAGAATCAGAATAGATGACTTACATTATTGGAGGCCATTCTTGGAGGACATGTTTGCTCGCTGAATGGAACGATACAGGGACTATAAATGGAAGTGATTGGAGTGCATAGCAAATAACAAAAGTTACTGAATACGATTGAATACATGTATAAATAAAGATGAATATTGGAAATCAATTCAAGCTCAGGCGAAATCTAATCTGAATTTATCCGTTTTGAATAATCTCCACATCTTTGTATCTTCAGCGTCAAAATCTCATATACTGCTGTGATTTTTGTGATTATGATGTTTCTCTTTGTCAATTCTTCTTTGAATATTTGATACTCCAATGATAACCATTCTGACCAGAAATTGATTTCCGGAAGAGAAATAGAATTTTCTAATTCTATAATTGGATGAGTTTCTAAGCAAAAATACACGTTTGATAACGATACAAAATTTCTATTTCCGAAATAGAAATTCGTTTGATAATGACGCAAGATTTCTCCCTTCTAGCGGTGAAGGTCGGCGATGGGCGGCCGACGATTGGCGATAACGGATGAGCAACCGACTAATAGCGAGGACAAACAATGATATGGGTTTTTATTTATCATTTTTGTTCCAGAAATAGAATATTGTGATCTACCGATCATAAATTCAAAACCTAATGTAATGATAAAAAATGAGTGGCAAATTATCCTGACAAGAGATCTGAGCAATCCTATGCTTCTCAAATTGTATTTGTCACGCAGCATCTCTCAGTCGAATGCTAGCTATTATATCTTAAAAGATTTCATCGTGTCAATCTTTACAAAGAACAGTACTGATGAGAAGATAAAATGCTAATGATGCCAATTCTGTTGCATTAAACAGTTGGGTCAATCAGGAATTCAGATGTCTGAGGGGCAGAAACAGAGGATCTCAATAGCGAGGGCATTGCTGAAGGATCCGAGGATTCTGCTTCTGGACGAAGCCACAAGTGCATTGGATTCACATTCTGAGAAGGCTGCTCAAGATGCCTTGAATGAGGTTTCGGTAGGAAGGACTACATTTGTGGTAGCTCACCGTCTCTCTGCTCTCAGCAATGCTGACTTAATCGTGGTTATTCAGTCTGGGGAAGTAATAGAATCCGGTTCTCATGACAAAGTGATGGAAAATGAGCATGGTCCGTATTCCACAATGGTTCAGCTTCAGAGAACTAGCGGAAGTGATGGAACCACGCCATCTTCTCAAGGAGTTGATTTCAAGAAACCTGCTTCCATCATAAGAAAGACCACTTTACCCGATGAACTGAACAACGATCCTTTAATAAGAAGTCCAGAAAGCAAACTAGACACAGGTGCAAAAGATCAAGGCAAATTGTCATCTTTTGGAGCATGGCGAGTTTGACTGTGCCCAAATGGAAGTCAACAGTATTGGGGTGTCTTGGTGCCATCTTTTATGGGTTTGCTCAGCCATTGTACTTCTCTCGGCTTATGTCGTTGAAGATCACGACATGATGTATATTGCCTCGCTTTCTTGGCATTAGCAATAGTTGCTTTCGTAACCAATGTGATTCAACATTATTACTTTGGGGTCATGGGAGAGAATTTGACGAAAAGATTGAGAGAAGCTCTTTTTGACAAACTCCTGACGTTCGAGGTAGAATGGTTTGATCAAGAAGACAATAACAGCGGAGCTCTATGTTCAAGATTGGCCACGGATGCAGCGATAGTAAGAAATCTGGTTGGTGATCGTGTAGCCTTTTTCACTCAAGCCATCTCAGCAGCAACTTTAGCTGTGATTCTAGGCTTCTTATTGTCTTGGAGACTTGCACTTGTAGCAACCGCTTTGCAGCCCCTAGTCATCGGAGCTTTTTACATTAGGATGATAATGATGAGGGGCACGTCCAAGAAAATTCTGAAAGTGCAGAACCACAGCAGGGAATTAGCGAGTGAAGCAGTTGCGAACCAGAGTCATTACCGTGTTTGACTCCGAGCAAAAGATGTTGAACCTCTACGAGAACACACGGTCAGGCCCCAGGGAAGTAAGCCACAAACAGTCTTGGTTTGCAGGAGGCGGGTTGTTCATTGCGCAATTCCTGACGGCCGTCAATTCCGCATTGATTTTCTGGTATGGTGTTAGACTTCGGTACCATGGAGAGATCAAGTACAAGCACGTATTTCAGATATTCTTCATCTTGGTCTTGACGGGTGGAATAATAGCTGAGACAGGAAGCATGACGGCAGACTTATCAAAAGGCACAGATGCACTAAAGGCCATCTCGGCGATATTGGATAAGAAGAGCAAAATGGACCCTGATAAATTAGACGGTTTCAGCTCGGACAAGGTTAGAAGAGAAGTAGAATTCAAACGAGTGGATTTCTTCTATCCAACAAGACCCAAGCACATGATTCTAAAGGACGCGAACCTCCACATTGGTGCCGAAAAGATTGTTGCCTTGGTTGGCAAAAGTGGATCAGGAAAGTCCACCATCGTAAGGCTAATCGAGAGATTCTATGACCCAACACATGGGACCGCTTAAGTTGACGGAATAGATATCACAAGGTACAACCTTAGAGGTTTAAGGTCGCATATAGCGTTAGTGAGCCAAGAGCCAACTATCTTCGCAGCAACAATTTATGAGAATATAAGGTACGGGAGAGAAAATGCGACTGAATCTGAAGTAATTGCAGCAGCAACTCTCGCAAACGCCCACGAATTCATAAGGTGTGTTGATCTGTTCTGTTAGCCCATTTATATTCTTGATCCTGCTGTTTAAACAACTGTTAAATCTTTTGACTCGTTCAATGTCTATAATGAGCAGGTCAATGGAGGACGGATACGCAACATATTGTGGAGAAGGAGTGGTGCAACTCTCTGGGGGACAAAGGCAGAGGTTAGCACTTGCGAGAGCAATCTTAAAAGACTCGACATACTACTCTTGGATGAGGCAACGAGTGCATTGGACAGCGAATCAGAGAGACTATCCAGGAAGCACTAGAGAAAACCATGACGGGCAGGACCTGTGTGGTTGTGGCACACCGCCTATCCACCATCCAAAGGTCAGATGAAATTACAGTACTCGACAAGGGGAGGATTGTCGAAGAAGGGTCCCACTCAGAGCTATTCGCAGAAGGAGAAAATGGGCTCTACTTTTCTCTTGTCAAAGTGCAACAGCTAGCTGCAATGACATGAGTTAGGTCTTCGAAAATCAAGGAAAAAAACAGTTCAAAGTCATAAGCATTAGCAGAATAGGACCGATCCTATCTCTTAGCATTATGGACTTAGATGGTTTTCATTGAAAATGATAGGAGGCATATCATCAAATTATGTTCAACCACAACGCCTCCTTCAATACATCAAGTATTTTGCATAATTAAATCCAGCAAATTATTGTTCCTCAAGCAAAATTGTCAAGTATTTGGAAGTTCTCAAGACAGAGTATCAATTATCATACTTTAAGAAGAGGTTTCTGAAGTTCAGTCATGACTTGTGGCAACAAAATATTTACAGAAGAATAGGCAACACAGTTACAGTCAATTCAGAAGCACTTGTATTAGTACCTCTATGTCTTCATGAGGTTGATCCAGAGTCCCAGAGAACCTGTTTGTCTATCATGCTCAGCTCCTCATCATCTAGTCGTTTCCAAGTACTGATCCTCTCAACCCCTGTCCAGTCCCTATGACTCTTCCCAAGTTCTGCTGTAATGACCCTAGCTCTTCTTGGCCACCCGGCCTTACCATACCCGTGGTATCCACAGCCTCCACCGTAGCAAACCCATATACCGTCTATGTTCCCACAGAAGTCGTTTGTATGATCATGGCCCACAAAAAAGGCTTTCACATCTCCCATCGAAAGAAATGTCTTTAGAACCCCTGAGTTGATAAACGAACAAGCAACAGCCTCCTGGAACTGACCCACGATCTTTTGGGGAGAGAGTTGCCGTACCTCTGGGATTGGAATGTGGAAAAATGCAAGAGCTGGGGATGAAGCACCAGTCTCCTCCAGTTGTCCACCCTGTTAGTGTTTAATCTGCAACATATTAATAAAATCTAAATCGAGACTAATTCATTCTTCGATGCTTGGATAACATGACAAGTGATGACAGTAACCAGAGTGTGCTTTTTCTTGCTAATGAAGAGACAGAATGCAGATCAAGTTCTGATGGCACCTGATTGAATGTGGTGATATTACAGGGGCACCTTGTAAACTTAATAATGCAGCAACATTTGTAATGCAACTGTCTAACATTAGAGGTGTAAAAACGCCTGTTCCTTAGATAAACAGAATAGGAATCAACCAAATAGATTTAGCATCCCGGGCTTCAAGGAGTGGGTAATCACACAATCAAAATGTCAAAACAATTGTAAAATATAATAAGACCTGATTTTTTGCATTATATACCTAAAAAGTATTCACCAGAGTTCTTGAGTTACCAAATAAAGTTGCTGGTCGACTTTAAAGATCAAATCACATAATTTTTAAGCTAAATTGACAATTTGTAAAATAAACTTGCATTGAGCGCATAAGTGTTATTCTGTGTACCCGGAGTTTCTCAGACAATCCAACCAGCCACTGAAGTTGTGATTCCTTAATCCAACCGTAAGTCCGTATTCCTTGAACAACTGCCCTATCTCCACTATCAAGAAAGAAAAGATTGAGGATGCTGCTATTCGCCCACTTAGAGCCAGGAGGACCATACACACCCAGATGGTAGTTTCCATACCCATCAATGTCCGATGTAGCTAGATCATTGTGAGATGGATTAATCTGAGAGACTGAGTAATCCATTAGAGATATAAAAGACATCAGTTCTTCTCGATCCATTGTAGATTCTTGGTCATGATTTCCTAGAACTGCTGCCCATGGAAGCTTAGATTCCACTGCTGGAACAAAGGCTCCAAACAAAGATTCAGCAGCATCAGAAGTGCTTGGGCCAAAAATATTATCACCTACACAAAAGAGCATAACCAACTAAGTCATTAACAGCACAAGGAGGGGTCAGGCTCTATATAAACCCGGCATCATGAAGTTGAGATAAAGTTTCGCAGCATTAGCAAATGAATAGTAACCACCTTAGTTAAGAAGATACACTTTACACCTTTCGACTGCCTACCCAAAATAAAAGCATGCATAGTTTCATCCGCTAGCTAGTCCACAGCAGACCATAGGTAGGAACTAGGTCGAGTTTTCTCATCTGTGAATTCACAACTATAAATTAATTTAACTTTTGGTTGAAGCCACTCTACCTACTAATTAAATTTTGAAAGGTTAGATTCTGACATCATTGTCGTTGATTCATGCACATATTTGGAAGACATTGTAAAGTCATACAAAAGAAGGTAGAAGCAACCATTTTCGCAAAACTTTGATTGACTGTTACAAGTACAAGATACACTTGCGTAAACACAAGATCCAGAGATTGTATTCAGATATGGAAAACCATTATACGCAGGAAACACTTAACAGAACCAAAATGCCAGTTATGGCGGTGGATGCTGTAAGATCAGATATCATTTTGGAGCAAGAATTGCTGTCTCGCCTTCTAAAAGTATGTATTAACAATAATCAACATAATGTTTCTTTTCTCATTTTTGGTAAACAAGCAAGCTTTATTGACTTCATTTAAATGGACACATATTACTCTATTTACATCTCATTCAATCAGAAAAAATAAACAAAACAACGCATATTTCATTAAAAGTGTGTTCATCAAATATATAGCAGGCATTTGAGCAGTCCCGAATAGTTGCATGATACCACAGAGAACGATATGAACATTGCGGATCATTAACACAACCTGATCTTTAACGTCAAAGACCCATCTGCTGTGTTGAAGCATATTAGGTCATCATGAAAACTAATAGCATATTAATGTCTGCCACACTAAATAAAAAGCAAAGCCTTGGATATATCAAGTACAGACAAAATCCAACACAAGATGCAATCTAGATTCTCTTGAAAGGGAATGTTCACTCAGGAGAAAAAATAGGCTAGCAAAACCTGAAGCTTGGAAACTAATATAAGACCAAGCAGATTGCCATGGAAGTATTAATTAAACAAAACAAACAGAGGGCAAGTGCGTTTCTGCTCAATAAACCACTAATCCAAAGATTATGTTATGAAGAGAATACAATACAACCTTTTCACAGAAATCTTTAACCACTACCCAATCCAAGTTGGAAAATGGCCATGGATCGTAAAGAGAAGTACAAAAACGCAAAATGTGATGCCAAGAGATGGTAGTTCGTCATCCAGAAAATTCGAGCTATTGAGATAACATTTAAAAAGTGGGAACAGATTCTCCAAGTAAATGAATCTGTTATGTTCCAGTACCTAATATGTGCATCCTTTGCACTCAAATATGAAATGACTACTAAGTTTCCATAAAGGAAGCCCAACACCAGATCAGAAGGCTGCCATCCTTAGAAGTCTACAGCATCAAATCAGGAGAATTTTGTTTTCTGCACAAACCACCTGTGAAATTTTACACCTCCCCTTTGCCATTAACTACATAAGGTGACAATTCCTCTTTAGCAGACATATATGCTTTAAATGAAATGCGTTGCCTATCAAGGGTGTGCTGATGGGACTCTACAAAAAACAAAATGTCATGAAGGGATACAAGCATGCTTCCAGATATATAATCTTAGCAATATGCCCGTTTCATTGTTACATTTATTGACCATAACTGTTCCAGCAAACCTTTATGCTTCACAAACTATCGAAGCATAAATGTGTATGCTGTGAGAAGTCCCTACTATAAACACCAACTCCATAAACGGAATAGCAAGTAGCAACTCATCTGGCAATATTACTAGAGCAATTCCTCCCTCTATCTGTTTTTACCCATTAAAAAGACAATCTTGGAAACAAACGTTAGAAAAGATAAAGCAATGACGATGAAGTCACCATCGAAGTACCCGTGAAGGCAATGAAATCTGGCTTTTCGGATTCAATCATCCGTTTGACGAAGCGGGTCGTATTGATATCAGAGCACCCTTTGAACTCAGACGCCAACACGTCTCTGCACCGAGTCACGATCCCATTTGCATAGTGCATATCGGCCACCTAGCAAAAAAAAAAACACCCCCCGACACGAGATTCGGGATCAAGCCCACCAAAAGTCAAAACCCAAAAGCAAGAAAGACGCCGGAAGTAGCCGAGAAGGAAGCAAACCTGCAGGATCTTGAAGGTGCCATCGAGCGGAACCGGAGAGGAAGAACGGGGTTCCTCTTGATGTGGAGCTTCTCGTGGCCGAGCAAGAGCTTGTGGAGGATGGAGGAGTGGACGAGGTAGAGAACGGCATAGATGGAGGCCGAGTAGAGAATGGAGTGTTTCCATTTGGGTTCTGTCATCTGGATCTCCTCGCTCGTTTGATGCAACTACAGCACAGCTCCTTTCGCTAGTTTTTCCAGATTCAATTTCGAGAACAAGATCCGGCAATCGATGAACCGAAAGATTGTTTCTTTACCTGTGCTGTGTTCAGTCACACGGTTCACCTTTTCATCAGGGGAAAGGGGGAGTTTTGCTGTCCCAAGGGTCAAATGCATATTTAAGAAACTATTTCACTTTCGCCCAAACACGTCCGACATCGTTCCTAATTTTAAATCCTCCAAAAATTATTTATTAAATCTAATTTTAAGTCGACACATCAAAGAAAATGAACTTTAAAGATTGGGATTTTCAATTGTAACGAAACACGTTTCTCGAGCAAAAAGTGTCACTTTTCATTTTTTCCATTGACATTTCGCTTGTAGATAATTTTCCAGTTATTTTTATTAAAAACTTAAAAAGTCAAAGAGCCTGACATTTAAGTTGACTTTTTGATCGATCTTTTAATCAAAAGTTAACTCAGGTCAAAATTGGCTTTTTTACGTAAAAAGTTTTCAATTGGTTAATTTCACTTTGGCCGCAATAATTTTCAAACCATTCAAAGTTTTGATTACAAAATCAACTTTTAAGTGATGAGTCATTGACCAAAATTGAAAAATCGTAGAAATTTAAAAAAATCATCTAATTTTAGCTTCAATTTGACTTTGGCATACAAATTTTACAAAAATTAATAAAGAACCTCATTTTTTGAATTTTTCGGATTTAGATTAGGAATCAACCAAAATTATAATTACTTTCTTTCTAGTTGTATTTTGACTTAGCTCATTTTACAACATTTGATCTAGAGATCATTTTCAGATCACTCTTGCAATCATTTTGGTTATTTGGCATATCTAGGCAAAAATTGCTATTTTCAACCCTAATTAGGAGTCTCAATTGGTTCTTCATGGTTCAATAGCTATAAACCCAAATCAACTCATTTTTTGAACTAAATCCAAATTCTCGGTCCATTTTAGCATATTCACTTGGGAAATTTTCAATTTGGTGGATTTAGCTTACTTAAAATTTGGAAATCTAAGCTAATGAGCTTCAATTCGTGCAATTCAAATTGACCTATTTTAGACTAAGGTTTAATTTGACAGATTAAGGTTCAATTTTATCATTGACCCTCAATTGAATTTCGACATAAAGTTCGTACCATCATTCTAGTGTTAATTTGAATGCATTAGGCCATCATAAATATGGGTAATTGAACCAATTGATATCTTATTGTATCAATTAAAGTTAATTACGATTAATTTGGTTTTTGAGGCCGTCAATTGTGCAAATTACGTTAATCAGCTAGAAATTCCAAATTCATGCAACCATTGAGTTTAAGCATGATTTTCAATATTCTTAAGGTGATTAAGTCAATTAAAATCAATTTAGATGTTTTTAAGAGATATAAGTGGTTTAATTTAAGCAAATTTAGACTGTTTCCCTTTAAATTTGCCCATTTTCATTCTAACCTGGACAAGAATTCTTTACAATTAGAACTTGATTGCATAAATTTTTTGAAAGAAGTGGCCAAAATCAACCTAAAGTAGCCAAATTGGTTAGAACTAGTTCAAGCTTGTCAAATCGGCCTTCAGGATAAATGACTAGTTTGGCAATTTTCCGGTGCCATTTTGACGGCTGGCCACTAGCCTCGGCTGGCTAGCACCATTGCCGACGTTTGGCAATTTTCCGGTGCCATTTTGACGGCTGGCCACTAGCCTCGGCCGGCTAGCACCATTGCCGACTCTCCCATACCCCTCTTTACATAAAAATTATGGAATTGCCCTTGGTGAATTTACTAAATTAACCTAAAGTGCCATGTCACTAATCCTAGTCATTAAGGTTAAGCCAATTAGGAGACATATTGGGGATTAAACATTATATCTTGGCCATTCGTTGATGATTAATCCTAACTATTCATCTAAACATATCATTGATCCATGTGATCATCTTTAAACTGATATGATTAAGCCTTGATCAAGAGGGAATAATGTGAGCCTTTGGATCAATCCAAGGTCCAAATTTGATCTTGAGAGGGGGTATAAAACCATTTTCCTCCAAAATTAAGAAGGCTACATCATTTTCAAATCAAAATTCTCTCTCTCTCTCTCTCTCTCTCCCGATCGCTCTCTTTGTCGCCTCACACCACTACTTGCAGCGCCCCTACGGTGGTCCACGGTGCTCTGACCACCACAAGTCTTCCCCTTGCGTAGTCAAAAGATTCGCCAGTAGCCATCCTCCTTTGGAGCACAACGATCAAAGTGTCTATTTACCTTTAGGCCGAGAAGATGGTATCCACGCTAGTAGTCCATCTGATGGTTCCCCATCCCAAACCAATGGTCCGACATCAATCTCAGCCCCTTCGACCAATCTGGTGATGATCCTTAGCGCTTCTTGAAGTGTTCATAGCCAGATCCCCTCAGATTTCAATGATCGACCTTTAATCCTCTAAACTTCACTTGCTTGTCATTTTTGTTCAATCAAGCTTGATTGATCACCTATTCACTTTATATTTCTTGCAATTATAATCTAGATCTTGCAAGGATCTTGGATTAGTCATTCCTCAAAGTTCATAGGTGGTTAGCCTAGCTCATTGAGTTTGAAGAATAATCGCAACAAAGTAAACCTCCTATAATCATGAATCCAATAAAATGAGGTTGCAATAAACAACTGGGCTAAGATTCAAACTTAGGCTGCGATCTATGTTTGTATGTACTATATGAATGGTTGAAGATGATTTTTGGTGATATGGTGAGGTTTGATGATGATACTATGGCTTAATGATGCATTGGGAAATATTTTGATCTGACTAACCTGATTGATGACTTGAATGAGTTGTTAGATGAGGTTTTTCAACTTCAATGTCTTCATGATATTTAAACTAGATTTGACAAGCTTTCTAATGATATATCATATGCATGATTTGGTTGTCATTTGCCTTATCAAAAGATCATCACGATATCATTGTTTGATTTTGAAAATTCAGATGATAGATTGGACTAGTTTGCTTAAAATCTTTGATTCAGCTTGTGGATGACTTCAATTGTCTTTGATGCCTTATAATGATTTGTAGAGGACTTCAAGAAGCTTTTGTGAATGTCTTTTTTGTTATATTTGGCCATTGTTAGCTAGGTCAAATGATTTTTACAATACCAAAAGTTAGAACTGGAAAACATGTTATGTTTTAGTGTTATGTTTAGTGACCTTTACTATGTGACGATTTTCTATTATTTTTTGTGCATGGATTCTCAAGTTGGTGCCTCAATGAAAGCTGTTCATTAGGTTTAGATCTACATCATTAAAATGTCTATGATGATTAAAGCTCATTTACTTAAGTCGATTGCCTTTAGAACATCCATGCTCATTACTGTGATTTTGCTCTACTGATTGACATGTTTGCATTCCTCGATTTTTGTAAAATTGTACATTTGAAATTTGTGGTTGAAGTATTCTTGGAAGTTATTCATTACCTCCTTATCTACAACATATAAAATTTGCATAATAATTGGATAAGATTAGGTCAGGTTGAGCATGCTTAAACCAAACATACTTGTTATTGGAAATTGGTTGTTCTAACCTGCATGCATGCAAATAGTAATTTTTGCGTAAATCATACATTTGGAATTTGGCGAGCTCTTCATGAATGTTGTTTGTCACCCTAAGATTTACATTGCCTAGGTCGAAAGAGTGCATTAAATTGACATGAATGGCTTGAAACCAAAGAGGTTAAGTTTTGGAAATGGCTTACCCCTAAATGGCACTTGTTGTTTTGTGTTTTTCCTTTAGGGATAAGTGTTAAGTCCTCTGTTGTCGCGAAAGCACGTTTGATTAAAACTTGAAAAGTGCATTTAAGTCCTAAAACTTGTCAAATTGTTTCAAACGAGTCCTAAGATCGTGACGTTAGCCTTTTAATTAAATATCTTTGACGTGGCATTTTAAATAATTTTTTTATCTTCCACGTGTATTTTTTAATTATTTTTTAAAAAATTAGATTTAAAAACTAAAAAAATCAAATTTATTCATTTTATCTTATTTTTTACCAAAAAATTTAAAAAAGTTAAATATTTATTAAAAAAAAAAAACAGCGGCTCCTCCTTGTCCTTCACCGCCGCCCGTCGCGGAGCGGCGACGGTCGCCACCCTAGCGGGGTGCGGGCTCGCCGGCCCTTAAAGCGGGCCCGACGACCGTCGCCGGCCCGGCGGGGGTGGCCGGGCCTCGCCGGCCCGAGCGACGGGCGGCGACCGCGGTGGCGGGGAGAAGAGCTGCGGTAATTTTTTTTTAATAATTTTAAAAATAAATTTTTTAACTTTTCTTTAGTTTTTGTTGAAAATAGGATAAGAATAAATTTAATTTTTTTAGTTTTTTAAATCTATATATTTTTTAAAATGGATAAAAAATAATTAAAAAATACACATGGAAAATAAAAAATTATTTAAAATGCCACGTCAGCATATTTAACGGAAAAGGTTAACGGCGTCGATCTTAGGACTTGTTTGAAACAATTTGACAAGTTTTAGGACTTAAATGCACTTTTTGCAAGTTTTAGGACTGAAATGCACTTTCGCGACAAAGTTGTAGACTTCCGGGGGAACACTTATCCCTTTCCTTTAATATGTAAATTCATATGTTTTGAATCTAGATGTGATGCCTTCATGAAAGTTGTAAGATACTTCTTGATCAATGGTTTAATTCTGTGATGCTGATTTTGCTGAATAACTGATGTTTGCTCATTGGTTTTGTCATGATAATTGGATGATAGTGTCTTCATTAAATTTGTTTTGGACATGTTGAACTTCATTATAAAAAAATTTCAAAAAATAAAAATATGATTTGCTAGGAGGGCTTGCTTCAATTCATCTTACAAAATTGATTTGTGTGCGTTGATTGACTTTTATAAATACATATGTTGCAAATCTCTGAATGCATGCTTTGTGAAAGTTTTATAGGATTTTTCAATCTTCGATTTAGCACTAGTTTCGTTAAGTTTGACATTCTTTAAGGTATTTGTCATGACCTGCCCTCCGGGCTTTGTTAGGAGGGATGGCATTTAGGGTATTTGCTAGTGAGTTCATACTCGGGTCATGTCCACCAAAGACGCTCATTACCTCGCCTTTGGTTTCGGCACATTGAGTTTGAGGTCTACACAAACCGTAAAGTTCTCCCAAACCCATATCTTGCACGATGGCAAAAATGTGTTGTGATTTGTTTTCACACATATGGTACACCTTAGAAAAGGAGATCGGATGTGAACAGTGAATTTAGAGGTACTTTTATCATAGTAGCCCTCTTGATGGTATTTTCACCAAAAAAGATGTCATCACTTCATCTTTCAGATCATTGCCACGTTGAGTATGCTAAACTATGTTGAGTCTCCATAAGACCCATACCTTGGGTTCATTTTATTATTAGTTGTATTAGACTACCTAAAATATAGTTCTAGGAGTCGCCATTCGCCTTGTTTTTGGGAGTCGACAAGAAAACCCAATTAAGGATTGTGAGTAATCCCTCAATATCCACGCAATAGAGATTCTAAAGTTTGGGGACTTGGGTTAAGTTAATATTTCTATTAACATCCCTTCGATCTAATAGTCATCCTATTTCCTAAGGTGACCATGCGTGTCTTTTTACTTTCATGTAACATGAAGTTAACAAGGTGATCATGGATGGATGATTGTTTTCATGCGATTCTACTTCTACTAAAGAAAAAGGAAGAAGAAAGCAAATAATTGAAATTTAAAGGACATCATGGTAAGTAAACACCCATGACAGTTTAATGAAAGTAGTTAATCTAGCATGTAATCCTAAAATAGAAGTGAGGATAGCAAAAGTTAAAGGAAGAGCCTGCAACTCCTCTGGGTGTTTATGCAGCACATATAAGAAACTCGAGACATATGTTGGGTAATGAATATCACAAGGAAATTGGTCGGTAGGGACATGGACCATTTGCCATTTATAAGACATGAGGTTGGAATGGTCATCGACAATCACCGTCTTTAGGAATGCCATACCTAGGTTACCGCCTTTTAGACATATTCTAATCCTAGACTAATGCTTGGAATAAAAGGGGCAATTTGTGACAATCGCAATCAATCGTGGCACATAAAAGCACAGAAACATCAAGCAAAGCAATTAATCAAGGAACATCGAAAATGGGCTCGAGGTCGGCCTTTAATTGTTCATGCAATGAGTCATACTAAGACTCCTACCTAATCACTTTAATGGTTTGTAGTAATTAGCCATCATTTGTGTGACACCGTAACACTTCTTGCTGCTACAGCACCAACGTTACACCTTACTACCTCTTCTAGAAGAAGCGCGAATTCATAGACATTTTTTTTTTTAAAACGGTCCCAAATAAAGGGCTCATTAGCGGAAGCAAAATAAAACATCACCATCTCTCCCCTACCAACCATGATACAAATACACACCACTAATCACCATGATTAATAGATAAGCCACAACACTTTATTTACATATATTTTCAAGATGGGATTTCTTTGGGTCGATACATCAAAAGGAAAAGCCAGACTCAAATGTCCGCCTAAAACCCCAAAAAGAACCCTCGACCCGCTACAACTCACGCAACAATCCCCATCATCATCGTTTGTCGCAACTATCCTAAAAAATCCAGTCCTACTCGCATGCACGGCCCTCACACCCAACCCGTGCATCGCGGTATGTGTGGCAACATTCCTCGCATCACCCCATCGCGACGAATGTGGACGAGATGAACTCTTGGACAACGGGCCCCAACCAGGCCTACGCGTACATGACTAAACAACGCACTCGAATATAGCCGCTAACCAGGAACAAAAGGACAGCCAAACTCTTGCACTCAACCTTTACATCGGATGGTAAACCGTGAAACACACCGCGTGATTTGGAGTGGAGCGCATGCCGCTAATCTGAAATGCTCTATTCCCTTAAAAAAAAGGAGGACAACCACTTAACAAGGAGTGAATCCAATAGCCCACTCAAAGATCATACAAATCATACATGATTTAAGCATTACTTATTCAAGCCACGCATATACTATCATGCATCGTCATCACAATCATAACACATACATGCATACCATCATGTCATACTCGATTATCATTGTCATCATGACGCATCATATCATATCATATATGCATATCATCATCATCATCATCATCATCATATCATGTCATATGTGCATATCATCATCATCATCATCATCATCATCATCATCATCATCATCATCATCATCATCATCATCATCATCATCATATGTGCACATCATCATCATATCATGCATATCATCATGCCATAGGTGATGATCATCATCATGTTATATCATACCATGTCATATGTGCATATCATCATCGTCATCATCATCATCATCATCATCATCATCATCATCATCATCATA
The DNA here is from genome assembly GCA_016097595.1 of Eucalyptus pumila. Taxonomy (NCBI): domain Eukaryota; kingdom Viridiplantae; phylum Streptophyta; class Magnoliopsida; order Myrtales; family Myrtaceae; genus Eucalyptus; species Eucalyptus pumila. Next base: position 31,768,953 of record CM027848.1, on the reverse strand, counting down.
TCATGTCATATGTGCATATCATCATCATCATCATCATGTCGTATCATATCATATGTGCACATCATCATCATATCGTGCATATCATCATGCAATAGGTGATCATCATCATCATGTCATATCATATCATGCATGGTTCAATTTTTCCACTTTTTAACTTTCCATTCGATCACACATCACCTTCCTCGGATCACCAATTTCATCTCATATTATACACTCGCATACCATCCCGCATCGCGAGAAAACCTCCAAGATTCACCATTCCCACTTCGGCATCCGGCCCCACATTCCGGCATCTCGCAGATCCTAATCGCATCACGAGGCATCCCTTGGGCAAAGACTCCGAGGCTTTTCGGCATTTACACTCCCCGGCCGGCATCCCGCATCCTAATTGGGCATCGCGAGGCATCCCCATGGGCACAAACCTCCGTGGCTTCCGGCACCCCCATCCCGGTATCCCGACACTCCCAAGGCATTATCATCCGCCACAACAGCCTCTTCATTTATCTCTTTTATTCATGGTTACCAATTTATGTCTCAACTCGACAAACACATAATGCAATAGCAAACAAGATCACTTTCATGTTTTGATTCATACATGCATCATTAGTCATCATTATACATGCTACATGGTACAATTATTTATGAAATAAAATTTAATGGAGTTTATGCCAATTAAAATAATCCATTTATCATGCCATTTTTACATTTATTTAAATTCCAGCTTGTGCCACTTTTAAAATATTAAATTTAATATCTATATAATTCTCACAAATCATAAAAATTAAGGCAAGTGATAATCAAGACAATAGGATAATGATTTCATGCAAAACACATGGCCAAAATAGAATTCCACACAATTCCATAATTCACACAAAATAGCATGAAATTTTCGGATAAATCAGAATGTACAGTTTCCGAAATAATTTGATTAAAATATCCATAAGACCTCCAAAAATTACGAAATTTTATCGAGTTATAGCCAAGACACTAAAGTACATTTTTCATGAGACTTCTAAGCCAAATTCTTGTTAGATTAATTTCTACAGTCTAACGAAGCTTCTGGATCCAACACCGAAACGTCCAGTACACGCTTCTCCGAAATACTGAGTTTTCACCTACCTAACCTTCTTTTGTTTCCTCTGAAATTTGGATATGTTTTACATAAAGATTTTTTCTACAAGTTTCATGAAGAGATCTAAGTCAAAAATCCAGATTTTAGTCGTCGTTTAGGTCCATGAATTCTCGGGTGTCCTGTACTACATCTCCAGAATTACCGTCTCCAAGATTCAGTCGATTTACTAGGTTATACTTGTTCATTTTGTTTTAAATTTGAGTATGTTGTAGTTTAAGATGTCCCTACAACTTTCATGAAGAAATCGAAGAGATTTTCTTAGCACAACTCAACATGCAACCACAAATCCATCAAAAGGTCAGTGAAATCGTTCCAGATCTGAGGTCTCCGTAGGATGAGAGCTTAACCTCTTAAATCTCCATAATTTTATACCAAATTTTAGTATGTTGTATTTTAAGATGTTAGCTACAACTTTCATAAAGAGATCCAAGCCAAAATCGAACTCTAAAAACATACATGCAAGCTTTACAAAGTTCCGACTCAAACAGTTTATGCGAAAACATTCCAGATCTAACATCTCCGTAGGATGAGAGTTTGAACCCTCAAATCTCCATCATTTTACACCAAATTTTAGTATGTTGTATTTTAAGATGTTAGCTACAACTTTAATGAAGAAATAAAAGCCAAAATAGAACTCTAAACATGCATGAAAACCTTACAAAAATTCTGACTCGGGCGGATTCAAAACAAAACAGCAACATCACTCAAGAACAAGCCATCCAAGCTTCGGTTTGTCCCTTCCAATCACTCAAATTTGACACTATACCAAACATACATGTAACACACACATGCAAGAGCAGCAAGAGGAGCCCAACTTGCCTCTAGACCGAACGGACGACGGCACACGGCAGCGATTACGGCGGCGAACGGCGGCTCCTCCTCTCGGCTTCTCCTCCCTCTCGGCCACTCTCCCTCTCGGAATCTCTCTCTCTCTCTCCTCTCTCTTGGCCGAACAAAGCAACCGGCCACTCTCTCTCTCTTCTTCCCTTTATTCCCCTATTTCCTAATCATTTGCAATGATTAGGTTGCCTCACCAATGGCCAATGCATGCCATCCTCTCTAAGCCAATGCATGAAGAACTCTTGCCACTTGTCTTCATAATGGGCTTTTGGGCTTGGGCCGGCCACTCTTGGGCCTCCTCTTGGGCTGGTCGACAGCCCTTTCGTGGGCCTAATTGGGCCGACTAGCTTGGCCCATCAAGGCTTTGGCCTATGGGCCTAAGGCCCAAACCTAAATAAAAATTAAATTTTCCCTTTTTATAATTTCTTCTATAAATTTTAAATTTTAAATTCCACATGGCCAAAGTCTTGTGACATTTTGTTTATAGGAATTTAATTCATAAGGTGCATGGCCAAGCATAGATTATCATTATAATCTACAATATTTAAAATCTCATGAACATAAGCACAAATCACCTAATCTTAAAAGAGACTAATGGCTAAAGCATAAAACCATAGGAAATTTCATTACCTAATTAGAGGCTTTAACACACCTGCAACTTGACTTTGAATTTTGGATGCCACAATTTGTGTTCACAAATGGTGACTAATATTAACAAACCCCTAATTTCGAGCTCTAAGTGTCCACCAAAGTACCCTAGGAGCATGCACTGCACATATGCATACATCTAAAAATCATAAGCATAGCTTGAAAGTAAACATGAGTGTAGGCCATTGGACCTTTGTTCTTAATCAATCAAACAAATTAGTAAGCTGACATCGGATCACTTCACTCATTCATCAAGTGCCGATACAACCACATGCATTCTATAAAAGTGAACACATCAAAACCCAAAAGATTCAAGCGGTGCCAAAAAAATCATTTAAGAGATAATCAAACAATGGGTTTAAAGAAAATTATTAACAACATGGAATAGTTATACCATGGCTATGAAAAAACACATTTAGCCACCAAGGCTAACACGGGTGCCTCAATGGCCACACTGATCGAGCCGTAGGCGCCCTAAATATGGTCCATACTTAGAAAAATCAATACCTAGTGAAAATGTAATTCAAAAAAGTTTGAATATAGAATGTAATGTGAAAGCTTGAATGAAAAGGAGGTGTGATTTCATCAAAAATATGAGGCACATTTAATTGCCAAGACTAACTTGGGTGCATCAATAGGCACATTGATGATCTTTGCAAGCATTTTAAATATAACTCAAACTTAAAGAAAATTCGTGTCAAGCCACTATTTAAACCATGCTAAAGCATTTTTAAGAAGAAAAGCTTCTGGCATGAGCATCACATGAATGAAAATTGGATTCAAGTTAATCAAAATATGAAATTCCAGATTGTCCTGCAACATTTGAGGGGTTTGAAAAGCGTGTCAAAATGCCTTTTTTTTTTTGTTGTTGAAAATTTTGGAGAATGAAGTGTAGAATGTGATGATCAAAATTCGTGAGACATCAGAAATTAATTCAGCACGCATAATTTCCTAAAAATGCTATAATTGAGACAAGTTATAAAAGGAAAAATAGATCATGTCAGGATACGACATACAAAATTCAAGCAATTGAAGTATGACCCGTGGATAATTGATCCTAAAAAAAATTACGGCACATCAAGCACTCAGCAAAAACAACTTTCATGAAGGAAGTTTTCTAAGATAAGCTACAAATGAATTTCTAAAAATAAAGAATACAAAACAACGCATTAGGAACCATGCGGAGCATCAACATATTTGTGCAAATTAATGACAATTTGCCCTAGCAATGGATGTCTAAAAATTTCAAAATGTACCATGACATAGATGTATGAATGGCAAATGAAATTTTGTTGGGGACCTGACTTTAGGATCCTCAAGGAACATTCCACACAAAAAAGAAAAAAGGTCTGGTTCAGTAAATGCAGAAGTGCGCAAATTAGTGGCATTTCGAATTTATCACATGGTAGAATTCAAGGTAAATTTTCACAAAATAGAAAGTTAGTCAAACGACATGCAAATGGGACAAAATTGGTGTCATTGGAAAGAGGGAAAATTCCAAATAAGAAGCCGAAGTGGATCAATTTTCTCAAATAAGACCAAATAAATTTTAGGCCTAACAAAGACCTAAAGGACTCATTGTCTCAAATAAGGATCCAAAGTAGTTTAATCAATTCCAAATAAGGACTTGAGCTTGTTGGTCAGCCAAATATTTGTCGGCTATCAAGCATGTGACATTTTGACGACTAGAGTTTGAGCAATTTTGTCCAAAAAAATCTAGGGAAAAATTAATAAATCCTAAAATAGAAACAAAAAAACCCTAGGTTTTCTACGGTCTCCCCATTCCTTGTACCCATCCTCGCAAAGTCAAAGACCGAAGTTCTCCCCATTCCTTTTGTACCCATCCTCTGCAAAGTGGAAGACCCAAATTCTTCGCTGGTTGAGGCAAGAATTCAAAAACAAGAAGAAAACTAGATGCTTCTTTCTTTTCTTTGTTTGCGAAGACCCAAATCTTCTATTTGACTTTTCTCTATTCACGAATCACAAAGCTCAAGTAGGCCGACCTCCTTATCAACTGAGGTTAGTTTTCCCATCTTAGAATTTACTCACGTTAAACCACAAAATGTAGACAAAGCTTGAGTACAAAGCCTGATTCTCCATAATCTTTTTCTAGGTTTTCCATTTATTTCAATTTGCACTCATGTTCAACCATGGTTAGTTTCATTCAAATTGGTGTAGCCGATCCTTCTTTCATCGAATAGAAAGTGACTGTGGCTCATTGAAGCAACATGGCGACAAGGTGTGGTTATGTGATGGAATTTCACACAGATGGCAGCGATGATAGTTGATGGTACTAGAGAGTTTTGTTTTATAGTATTGTTTTTACCAGTTTTGATGGATTTTTGAGTGAATATCTCCTTTTTTCTGAATCAATGCATATGAGTTGCGTTCACTATGGTTTTTTTTTTTTTAATTGGATATGCTATGTTGTGATCCCATGCATCGGGTGGCGATGGTCTTTTTTTTGTGCAATTTTTTAATACTTTTATGTTGTTTCTGTTTTTTGGTATATACTTTATCATTAATAGCTAGAGCTCATGGCATGTCTTAAAATCTAAATGTTAGTTTTTGATGATTTTTGAGCTATAATACATTGACAATACCAAGGATAAATCACTAATAAAAGGTGCAGGTTTTTGATGATGTTCTTGATATGAAGGACCATACTTATGATATGGTCCGTCACCATAGTAGTGGCACTTCCATGCCCACATGAATCCTAATGTGTATTACCAAATCATTAGCACAAAAACATTTAAAGTCAATAATGCACAATTTTTTTATTTTTTATTTTTTATTTTTGGTGACAAATGGTATCTAATAAAAGTGTGGTATAAGGTCACTACCATGACTAATTTTCTTTCATTAATAGTAGTGTGGTACAGATGTATTGTAATTTTTTTACAGTTATCGTTTTGTTTTTCCCTAGTGCGCATTATGCACAAGAATATTTTGATGTTATTTTTTTCTTCCGCTTTGCACCAGTCAAGGGATGTGAAGAAGTGAAGTATTCCATGTATGATGTAGGCATGGTAAGGATGCTAAGGGTGCTGAAGAAGATGGGTTTCCTTTATTGATCTTGATGAGTTATCTATACGAACTATAAGATGTGTAGAAGATGATGGTTCAATGGAGAGGCATATGGAGATTGGAGATATCAGTCTATATGTAGATGTGTTAGTTGATAATGCATATATATATATATATTTTAACAAGAATAGTGAAAATGAGTATATACATCCCGAGGTCAATGCTAAGGTTGATATGGAAAATCCTATTTTCAAGTTGGGGATATGTTTTAGTAATGCGAAGGAGTTTAGAGAAGCTATTAAGAACCATGCCATAAAAAATGGGAGAAATGTGAGGTTTGTTAAAAATATACCTAATAAGTTGAGAATAGTGTGTTTAGAGGGCTATGATTGGCTCATATATGCCTCTAAAGTGCAAATGGAGCATACTTTACAAGTCAAATTCAACTACATACATGTAATAGAGCACTAAAAGTTCCTGAGATAAGCACTAAATGGCTAGCAAATAAATACTGTGATAGGCTGAGAAACAATCCTACATGGCCAGGTGCTTCAATGAAAAAAAGAATGGAGTCTGAGAATATTTTGTTGTCAAGGACAATGGTTTATAGAGCTAGGGCAATAGCAATGATTGTTATCACGGGAATGAGGAGGAGTAATTTTGGATGCTTAAGAGTTATTGCCAAGCACTTCTTGACGCAAAACCCAGGATCCACATGTATAATCAAGACTGAACAATGTCAAGACCAATTCAAGTTTAGGGGAGTCTACATTTGTTTGGATGCATTAAGGAGGGGCTTTGTAGAAGGATGTAGGTGCTTTGTGGGATTCAATGGTTGCCATTTGTCATAAAGCTATAAAGGGATACTTCTAGCAACGGTGGGTGTAGATGGCAACAATAAAAATGTATCTATTTGCATGGGCAGTTGCTTAACAAGAAACATACAAGACATGTCATTGGTTTATTAGTTTGATTGTAGAAGACTTGGGAATTACGGACCTTGAAAACTCAAAGTACTAGACTTTTTTGTGTGACCAACAAAAGGGATTGGTACAAGCACTAGCACATCTAATGCCCAAAGCAGAACATATTTTGCTAAGGCATCTTTATGAAAACTTTAAACCGCACGAAAGGAGTAGAACTTAAAAAGCTTCTTTGGGCCATCGCAACTAGGGCATAAGATTTTGACTTGGCAATGGCACAATTGAAGGCACTTAATGAGAAAGCTTATGATTGGTTATCCCAGAGGCCTCTAGTGTAATGGAGCAAGTCCTACTTTTGGACAAGTTCAAAATGTGACATTTCCTTGAACTAGTGTGAAAGTTTCAACAAAAGCATCATTGACCCAAGGGACAAGCCTATCATCACAATGCTTAAAACTAAAAGAGTGTAGCTCATGGAGAGAATTCATAAGCAAATGGATGGGAATGACCAAATACACCGTGTGATCGTCCTAATATCCACAAGATTTTATATCTTCAAAAATAGTTTTCGGCATCATGGATTCCAACTTGGAATGGAGAGGATGAATTTGAATTATGGATGCATTTGGAAAGACTTTTGGGGAAAGTCCTTGAGAAAATGTAAAGATACTTGAGTCAAAGGAGTTTTTAAAATGCAAATCGTGTTTGGTAAGTGGTACTTGTGAAAAGTCCATTGTGAAGTATGTTTGAGTAAAATAGTGTTTGGATAAATTAAATTTGCAAAATGCTTTTGTTATTAAAAAAAGGAAAAAATGAGAGTTGGCCGACCAAGGGCTTCGCGCGGCTGCCGGCGAAGGGTAGGCGGTTCGGGCGAGGGGAGGCGGCGCGGTGAAGGGTAGGCTGTCCGACGAGGGGGAGGCAAGGCGCGGGGCGGCGTCCCGCTAGCATCATCGTGCGGAGGACACGGCCGACGAGGGTTGCGGCGACGGGATCTCGCGATCCGGGTCGCGCGACCCTCGCCGAGCCTTTCGTGGCGACCCACCGCGCCGGAGGTCGCCGGCACTCGCATTTGGTCTCCGCGACCTAGATTTGCGTGACCAGACGGCGCATGATCCGGGTTGCCGGCGTCTTCTGCGCGGTGACCCTCTTCGGAGGGTCGTGGGACCCTAGTCGGACTACCCGCCTTCGCCCGACCGCCGCTTTTGCCGGGCGACGCCGCTTAATGCTAGCCGTGTTCTCGAGTAGAGAGAAGGGAAGGATGAAGATGATGAATGTGAGTCGGGTAAAGTCGGAAAAACAAAAAATTAACAAGGACAATTTCGGAAGAAAAACTTACTATCCTCAAGGCTAGCATGCCGAGAATGCCAAGGCAGCCCCCAACTTGCCTTGGGCTTTCAGCCTTGGAAAGGCTTTGCCTTTGGCAAAGGCAAGTGAAAAAAAATTGCCAAACACCCAACATTTGGCCCAAAGGCCTTTGGCCCCTCAAAGATCCTTGGGAAAGCTGCTCCCAAATGGAGCCTAAGTGGGCCATATGGAGACAAGAGAGTTGTTAATATTAGACATAGATCTTGTAGCGTAGAAGATGGGCCATGCGAGATTCCTTGTTGTTATGCTATGGCGGCTCTTATATACATGAGGGAAGAACCTGAAAATGGGTTCACACAGGTTTTAGTAAGGAAACATTCATGCAAATATATAGTCATGTTGTGCATGTTGTAGATTCTAAAGACACGTGGCTTGCTAGAGAGCCATTACTCCCACCGAGATGTGCCCAAGTAAGTTGCGTAAAGAAGAAACAAAGAACATAATCAGTAAATGAAACAACTAATAGAAATTTGAAGACAAGAAAGAAAACAAAAATTGTGCAAATGCCGTGGGAACAAAGTGGAAGAGACAGAATACCACAATTACTTGTGGAAAATGTGGTGGGTTAGCCATAACAGTATATCATTGTAAGAACCCACTAGTAGCATCAATAGCAGCATCATTAGCCCTAGTAGATTTTACAGTTGTCTCATGTTCGCAAGATGTGATAGAAAGTACTCCCTCGGACCCAACATGTTAACTCGCGACCGTTGAATTGCTTGCGTCAATTTTTGGCAAAATTTCAAGCTCAATATTATCTAAGGGAAGAGAGAAGATACATGTAGTTATTTGTGCTTGACTTTGTCATAAAATTGTTCTTACTTATACTTGACTTTATTTTGATTAATGATTTATTTTGTGTTTCAAGCTCAAGTAAAGAGGAGGATGTAAGGACCTCAACTTACAAGTGGTCAAAGATGAGCAACTTTTTTTTGAGATACGCAAGAGCAACAAGACCAATAAACACAAACTCTTCTTGTTTTACCATTGGTTGATATGGATGGATCTATTTGGAAGCATCTTAAAATATTTGTAGCTAAATTTTGTTGAAAAGATTTCTTGTGTTGGGATGTCTCAAGTTTATCTAGTACTATTTACTTTGCTATGGAATGTCCCAGCACTTCATTGTAATATGGTCGTACTGACAACAAATTTAAATGAGCTCATCAATCCAATGAGAAAAAAGGAAAATATAAAACAACAGCATAAAAAAATGACCTGCAAAGAGCAACAAACACAATAGCCAACAACACACCCAATAAAATGCACTGTAGTATAGGCCAAAGAAAAATATAGAACGTCAATGGACTCTGACAAAGCTTGAGCTCTATACACAACAAAATATAGAATATTCGACTTAAATGAAACCAAATACAGCTTGTAGTACCAAGAAGCATCATCATTAATTCATCATTGAACACTTGAGTTAATTGAACTTCAATATTTCCATTACAAAAAGAGATAACAAAATATGAGTTTACAACTTTAAAACGTGCCATATAATGTGCACAACGCTTACAAGAAAGAGAAGAAACAATTCAATTTACAAAACAAACTCCCATTGATCATATGCAGTTATAGTTCTTTGGGTCCTATCTCTCTGGTCAAAGATGGCTATTCTGCTCATGACATAATAGGATGTTGCGCCCTCGAGTCCGCTGGTTGGTTTCCTTGAGGAAGAGAAGCTCTAGGCAGGTGACAAGTTCCAGGCAAATGTTAACTTTCTCCTTTGACCATCACCTAGTCCTTTGGTCCCTCGACCTCAAATTCTTATGTCCATGGCATTTGCAATCCCATTGCCCTTATTGTCGTTTTTTCCCTTTCCCTCTTCTCAGATACTGGTGTGGAGTTTGGCAATTGTAGCTAAATTGGGTAGTAAACAACTTCTCTCACAGTAGCATTGAGATCAATACATCGCCTTGCATCACATAAGCCTAAATTCATAAAAATAGAAAACCTTGATAAGTGATGAGAAGATAGTTGCTTATCATTTACCAATGAATATTAGATCACCTCAAAATATAGGATAGTTGAATTAGGTTCAATTTTTTTTTTTTTATGTGAAGTCACAAATTATTTCATAAAAACTAGAGAAATGAAGGATTTGAGGGATTTGGTTCATTAGTATGATAAGTTTGAACTCAATGTAAAAACTTTCTTTTGATAAAGACGAAATTGAGTTAATAAAGACGAAATTTTGAAAAGCAAGCCATCAAGTAACCATCTCCAAATAGGACAACGCATTATCCACAGAACATCCTCAAAACAGATAGAAACCTGTCAAAGGAAAATTAAATTCGTGCATAAGAGTTAGTCCTTTGGTAGTTTGATTCAAACTTGGATGAATGTGAATCTCCACCCAACCTTCTAGAGATGGAGCATTTCTCACCATATTTAACAAGAAATCAGCCAATACTTGTTGAATTCTTAACTAATCACCACAAAACCGGAGTTTTATGCCTAAAGTACCTGCTGCAATATGATGAGAGGCTTCCAAGAAAGAATTTGGCCTTCTCAAGCTCCAATGAACTAGCAATCTTTGTATTGCTAGCATAAGTCAAATTTACCATAATACAAGGCAGAATATCCCTCCTTACCACGCATTAAAGCATTGAATGCTCTCAAGAACTCCAAAATTCCAACAACAAAAAAGCACACCATCTGTTTAAATAAAGCATCTGCAACAGAGATTGACGAGTAGAATGCGACTAAAATTCAGTCATCTTACCTAGCAGCCGACCATTGCTACCAACGGAGCGCCTCCTAGAGAGACAACCCTCACTGTCGTGGTCACCCAAGCGGTGCACTCGAACGACGAATTTGAAGCTTGTCGACACCGAAAACCTAGAAAGAAGAAATGATGGGAACAATAGACTGATGCTTGCAAGGGGCAGGTGAGAAGCAACGAGAATCGCGCAAGGCGAGGAGCGATGAGAATCGAGTTGCGATGATGACTGGGCAACGATTTGGTTGAGGAGCAGTGGGGACAAGAAAGAAGAAAATGTAAAAAAATCTAAATGAATAACCTAAACTTAATTAATTTAGAATTTCCCCCTTTTTCCAATCACAAATTTCTGACAAAATTGCCCTAATTTTAATCACCGGAAAATGTCCATGCTAGCCAAGGTCCTTATTAGATATTAACTTGATCACTTCGGTCTTTATTTGACACAAAATTCATTTCTAATCCTTTATTTGCAGACAATGGGCCCACTTTAGGTCCTCATTTGACACAAAATTCACTTTCAATCATTATTCGGACAAGTTATAAAAGGAAAAAATAGATCATGTCAGGACATGACATACAAAATTCAAGCAATTGAAGTATGACCCATGGATAATTGATCCTAAAAAAAATTACGGCACATCAAGAACTCAGCAAAAACAACTTTCATGAATGAAGTTTCCTAAGATAAGCTACAAATGAATTTCTAAAAATCAAAGAATACAAAACAACGCATCAGGAACAGTGCAGAGGATCAACAAATTAATGACAATTTGCCCTAGCAATGGATGTCTAAATATTTCGAAAATTTACCACGACATAGATGTAAGAATGGCAATCAAATTTTGTTGGGGACCTGACTTTGGAATCCTCAAGGAAAATCCACACAAAAAAGAAAAAGGTCTGGATCAGTAAATGCAGAAGTGCGCAAATTAGTGGCATTTCGAATTTATCACATGGCAGATTTCAAGGTAAATTTCACAAAAATAGAAAGTTGGTCAAATGACATGCAAATGGGACAAAATTGGTGTCGTTGGAAAGATTAGGACATCCTCTAAGACTTTCCAAAAGACATCCAGCTCAATTAAGGTTAATTTCATGTCCAATTAATGACAATTGCAGAAGTGCGCAAATTAGTGACATGGGAGGCAGAACATGACGCATGAAGATTGGCTTGCTAAACCATCTAAATGATACATGAAAATTACAATATTTCGACATGACGTAGGCTAAGTGCAATGGCCAAAAGTGATTAAGACACTTAACCCTAAATCAATATGCAAAAAGTCTTATAAATTCACGAAATCGATTAGGTGAGACAACTCTATTTATCAAGAACCTTTAGGAATGCCCAACATTGCAGAAAATTCTTGAGATGTTTTCATGAGGCAAATGGCCATCAATTTACATGAATCATACATTGTTTGAAAGTTATCGGAGTCCTCTAAGTATGTCTAGACGGAATCACGTGAAAATTTTGATCAATAAGAAGCTCGAACTACTCGTTTTCCACAAAGAGGCAGATCAGCAAAAATTGAGCAGAACATGACATATAGAGGCCTGAATTTCTACCATATGAAGTGATAAAAATCTGCAAATTTTTATGTAACTTGACATGAATGTGAGGGTCTTAAGTCATGAGGGGCCTCAAGTCCAATTCCTCATAAAAATCCACACAAAAATAGCAAATAGAACATGTTAAAACATTAAAACCTCAGAACACTAAATTCCAGCCTCTGGAATCGACTTTGGATGGAGGATTAACATATTAAACCTAAAAAATCAATAAGCAGCTCGTTCCAAGATAATCGTTTAGACACATCAATCAGGAATCCGGAATTGCAGAATCACTCCAAACCAAGCAATAATCCAAATCTTATTCATCAATCATCAAGCATCATCAACATCATTAAATAGCCATAGACATCATAAGGCGAGCTCTAGCCCCGGATACTTAACGTATTCTCGCTTCATTGAGCTCAAGGAGGATAGAGCTGACCTTTTCAGCGTTTTCGTGCAAAACGAACTCTTGTGAACTATCACCAAGCTACTGCAACACCTAGGAACATCAAGGATTGTTCGAGGGAGGCTGAGATTGCTGGGGATCACCGGAAAACCGATTAGCTGCTGGTGCAAAATTGGGCGCGGATTGAACGCCGAGGAAGATCGGCATTAACGAGGTGTTTTGGTGGCTACTAGGTGATTCTCTGGCCACTTAGACTTTGTGGATTGGTTGAGGACGGCGACTAAATTGATTGAGACACTAGGAGACGGCTGCGGATTGCCGGAATGGTGATTAAGACTCGCTGAATTGGTTACTGGCGTGAAAACCGATATTAAGCTGATCTGGTTTCGTCTCTGGACGAGGTCACCAAAGCTTCGAGCGTCTATGGCAGGAGAGGAGAGGGACTAGCGGAGCTTGTGGACGGTGGCGCTTGGCTAGCGGAGGCTTCGACTAGTAGTTGAGGGCCCAGCGAATGGTGGAGGGCGATGAGGCGGTTGGGCGCGAGAAGAGAGAGAGAGAGAGAGAGAGATTTTGAGACATTTTCTCTCCAATTCAGATCTTTTTTTTTTTTTAATAAATTATGCCCCCTACTTAGGGCTAAAAATGGAGAATTCATATTTTGGCATGCTCGATGTCAAAATTGATTGAATGAGTGAATGCTTGATGACCTTCAGATCAAATGTTGTAAAAGGAACTAAACCTAATAATGACTAGAATAAAATTAATTTTTATTTTTAGCCAATTTTAAATCTAAAATAAAAAAATTCAGAAAACTTAATAGATTTTTGCAATTTTTTTTATGCTAAAGTCAAATTGGGACTAAAAGGAATCTTTTTTGTGTGAAAAGTCAAATTTTAATTCAAGGGTTTGACTTTGGTTCAAAGGATTAACCAAAGTAAATTTGAAAGTCAATCGCTTGACTTTTCAGGTTTTTGGTAAAAATGGTTAGAAATTGCTTGGAAATGATAGGCCAAAGAAAAAGAAATAACAATAGACACTTTTGTTTGAAAACGGATCTTGTCACGATCAAAAACCCTAATATCGAGTTTTCTACCTTTATCGATATGCTTGACTAAAAATCATGTATCAACAATATTTAAAAAGAGAGCTTGATCAAAGTGCCGTAATTTTGCACCCAAGTTCTCATAGAACACCTAAAGGTATTTCACAACTTTAACAAGTTAATGACTTTCTGTGAAATTTTTCCAAACTCAAAAGTTTTAGACATTGTTCTAAGCTTTCTATTGATGTCAAGTTTGTTAAAATCGAAAGTCATGTTCGATAGCTCAAAGGGCCCAATCAATGCGACATTATCTGCTCCATCCTGAATTCATTTCCTAAGAACATCAAAATTGTCTCACAAGTCTAGCAACTTAATGTCCTTGTTTGGTATCATTTGTAACTTGAAATTTTTTCTAAGGACTCAATTATAATTTTTCAAAACTTGTGTCATTGATTGCAATTTCTCAAACTTGTGTCATCGCCACAAATCTTTGAAAGTTTAGCCTTATGGTTTTATTTCTTTAAGATCTCATTAGATGCATACTTGAATGATTGATTTCCTGATTATGCAAGTGACCCATTTCGGTTCACTTTCATTGGTTGACTAATTAAGAACTAAGGTTTTATCGCAGACATCCTAGATTTTCAATCCTCGCTTTCAATTAAATTAATTGGGTCTTTCATCGACGCACCTATAGACCTGTTTTGAAATATCGACTTTAGATAACTGTATCTCATCCATGGTAGTTCATTAAGGAATTTTAATGCAATAGGACTTGAGACAATTATGAATTGATTATTCGATCGCGGTTTGCTTTTAGAGGCCATTACAAAAGTTATCAGCTTAAAATCGATCGTGGACTTTAACAGGTTGGTTTGATTGAGATGTGTGGCTAACCTGTGGGTGACTCCACTTAATTGGAAAATTTAATCGATTGGTTCTAGACCGATTTTTTCTATTGTTTTGGTACTTTTGTATCAATAATTGAATCCTCGAGATTTTCATAATAACCGATACTGCTAATGTGTCGAGTGGATTCATCGCAGTCAAGAAAATCGACCACCCGTCATTTACACTAAATATTTTTGAAAGCCTACCTCGCAGCGCAGGCCACGCTAAAAACACGCTAGGTGAAATTAACCACCAATTTGAATTTGATTTCCGTAAATTAAATTGGTGTTTCAGCGTCACTTGGTCATTCTAGGAACATCGACTTAGTCTCAAAAGATTTTTTTACAAAATCGAGACTTTTTGGAAAAAAAGTCGGCATAGGATTTTTTTGTCCGGTAAAGTCTCTGATTGTTTTTTGTCGCAAAATTGAAACATGTAGGATCAATTGGTGAGGAAAAATACCAATTGGTGAGGTGAGGTGTCAATTGAATTTATTGAGGCCGATTGTGTTGGAATTGAGTAAGTTAACAAGTGTCCAATTGGTGAGGAATTCAAGCAAATCTGCATCTCCTTTTGCCTATAGTTTTTGGACCATTTCAAGCGGCCAGAAGTTGTTCTCGGCTACGAGCTCGGCGCCGCGATTAGCTTAGTGGATGAGGATGGCCAAGTGACCAAGATGGGAAAATAAGGCCATGGTAGGCCCTTGTTCCTTTCTCCTCAAGCTGTTGTCCATAGCTCCTCCAGCCTCCTCTTGCCATTTTCGACCTCCACGTTAGCCTCTAAAGAAGACCGCCGAAGCGCCCAAGAAACTTCTGAGTTACGTGGATGCCACCGCCCGCGATTCGCCATCTCGCCCGTTCGTGCCGCTACGACCACTTCCCTTAGTCGCTTCAGCCTATTCAATGCCACGATATCCCAAATTTTCAACCCTCGCCTTCTACCAATAAATCTACATTTCATTGATCACATTGAGTGCGCTATTCTCGTGTTCGATCACTTTCGGTGATAACTGCATCATTCTTAAAATTATTGCTTAATTTTAATGCTAACGATCGCATCCTCGATCAAGACCTATTGATCAGCTATTCATCTTTAGTTACGACGACGCAGCTTAAAAATCAATTCAAATCGTAGATGGGGACGGATCACGAGAGATGTGGCTAATCGTGGGCGACACCTGAATTAGAAAATTAGTCACGACACTAGATCGATTTTTCTTATTGTTTTGGTACCTCAGATCCGTAATTATATCCTCGAGATTTTCCGCAGCCGAAACGAGCCATTGAGTCGGTGCGGCTTAGTGGGCTGAAGAAAAATCGACCACGGTCATTTACCTAAAAAGTTAAAAACTACACCGACGTTTGTACTTGCGCATTAAAAACGCGCCGAATGAAAATTAACCGCCAATTCGGAATCCGATTTGTAAATTAAATTTTAGTCATGTCACAATAAATTTTGGTGAAGATTCGGTCTCGTGAGATTTTCCGACAACCGACACTTTTTTGGAAAAGTCTTCAGGATTATTTTAGTGCGAGAAAACGCCGAGATGATTGCGATCTAAAATGAGATGCAAAGATGGGTTATTGGATTAGGAAAAATAAATAGTAAAGCGTTGATCATCGATTGAAATTACGTGGCCAATTTAAATGAATCAAGAGAACAAGAAGACTAAGAAGCACCTCAGTAAATTCGTAACCCCCATGTTCAACACTCGACCAATCGGAAGGCTACGAGAGTCACTTTATTACTATCGGAGCCATGTTATACTTCGGCTTGTGATAAATCTTAAAGAGCAAGACGTGGAAATATGAGTTTCGCGGTGCCCCTCCACTCTCTCTCTTATCCTCAAGACTGTGCGTGACCAGCAAAAGCGAGGCAGAACCAGCGAAACTCCAAGTTCATTGAACGTCCAACTTCCTGCAATTCCACCGAAGACTTAACCCCACAATCATTCTCTCTCCCTTCGCCGCTTGCCCCCTCTCGCATGGCCAGATCACCCTGCTCCACCATCTTTTGCCTTCTTGGTCAACTGCAGTGAATTCCTTCAAGCGAAGTCCCCAAGTGTTGACTGAAGTGCTGCGCTTCGTCCAGCTCCACTCGGTTGAGACAACTCATGGCAGAAGCTGCGGTGAACCGTTCACGCCAACGCACTCACCGGCCCACTCAGCAACGCCACCTACTGCCTCTTGCATCCACGTGACCGAAGCTGCTCGTTTTCTTCAGCCCGTTACGGCCAGGCGCCCCTCTCCACATTGAAGACCCTGCAGCTTGTCTCCACGCGGCAGCTCCACCCACTGAACTATTACGCTCAGTTCAGTCAACCAGCGAAGCTGGTGTTGACCGTGAGGCCTCCACTCACGGAAATCCCAAGCAGTTTCTTCGTGCGTCCAGTGAAAACCCCACCGAAGCGAGGCCACGATCTACCGAAGCTCCATCTCCACGCACCCAGTCAACAAGGTGATTTCTCTACTGGGTTTGTTGGCCACCAACGTCCCACCTCCTCATGCACGAATCAGCTCCAGTTGCGTGGCCACCTCTAGCTTCGCCGTTGCTCTTCACGAATCCAGCCCAATTGAAGTCGTGGGCTTCAGCAACCACAGCCACGAATCTGTCTTGTTCGGCCAGCAGTTGCTGGAATTCGGGCCAGCATCTTGCTCATGCAGCCCTTACAAATCAGGTGAGCCCAGCTCAGCCCATCATCAATTAGAATTGAAGCCCAGCAAATTTCGAGCCAAGCTTCAACCCAAGTTGTTTCAGCGCAGGCCCAATTCAGCTTTGTTTCAAGCCCAAGTTCAAGCTCGCCCACGCTTTTTCAGCCGGCCCAAACCCAGCAGTTTCTTCGGACTTCCAGTTCTTGGCCGCCAAAGTTGACGCCCGTAAGCGTCGTGTCGCGCTGTCCGGTCTTCATTTTGCGTGCAAGTGAGTTTTACTCACTAAAGCTTTCTTAAGTTTGCTATACCAAGGTTGGTTAGATTTAATTAAATGCAATTAGGTGGTTAGATTAGTTTAGATCAATTAAATTAGAGACTTAATGATCATGTTAGGTGGTTAGAAATAGATATTAGTAAGTAGACATGCATGTTATTTATGGAACAAGTCTCGGTAATTTTTCCGATTGTCGGTATCCAATTAACATTATGAGCCTAAATTGGATTTTATAATTATTTGTTTAATTTTCGAAATTAATTATTTAATTATTTATTTTTCCAGAAATTCAAGGGATGGCTGGTGACCGAAATTTCGTGTTGATTGTCGATGGGCAATCCGTTTATTTTATTTTGGAAGCTTTTATTTGGTCTTCAGTAATTTATGAGTGAATTTAAGATTTATTCACAAATTGAATCTGGCAGGCAATTGGGGCAAGTAAAGCCTAGTTCGGGCTTGAGAGGATCGGGTGGGACCGTAAAGCCACTAAGCCTTTCGAGAGTACGGCGACCGTAGCCTACTTCCGCTCGAGACGGCGACCGCAGTGCTCACTCACGAGGGCTCTGCAGACTGCAGCCCACTATTTCGAGGCCTGACGGATAATGGGGATCGACAGGCCGATCTGACGATGCCTGACGCTGATGCGATTGTCTGGGTTCGCCATTAACTATACTAATATAGATAACTGCGCTGCGTAGTTCTCCAACTCGTGCCGCGTTGTGCTAAATTTATACAGATTGGCTTAATCGAGCTCTTGCAGGATCAGAGACGCTGCCTCATTTGGGTTATCGAATAACCATTTCCGTGACCCCGTTTATAGTTTATTACAGTGAACTCCGGGCTTAAAGATTGAAGGGGTTACATCCCGTATGACTGACATGTTTGATGTGGACCGAGATCCATCCCTTTGTGAAACCCCCGCCTTAAAGATTGCATACGTGTGAGGCAAGTATGATGTGAACAAGTATTGTAAATATACTATGAGTTGATTGTTACTTGTTGTGGTTATGAATTTCAATATTTAAAAAATATGGCCTACTTTCCTATCCCATTGTTTTATTGTCTGGGATTTATAACCGTTTCCGTATGTGCTTATAAAAAAGAAAGGGTAAGAATATATGGGCCTTGGATATCGCATTCTAAAATCGATCAAGTAGGGATTACGCGCGTCCGAGGATCGGGGCGTGAAATGGCCCGCATAAAGTGTCGCATGAAGCTGTGTGGAGCTCGCTGAGCTATTCCATCGCTGGTTTGCCCTCGCCGGACCCGAAACCAACCTTTGCTGCTCTCCCGAGACCGTGTCTCACAATTTTAGCCATCAAAGCAGCACTAACCAACCCTGGGACAAAAGCAAGATCGCTGGGTATTTCAATTATTGTTAGCCCATTTTGAGGTCGTTCAACCCCAAAAGTTAAGCCCGCTTGGAGAAAAGTGAGCCTCGCTGCAGCCTTGTCGATTTGAATTGACCGGATTGCCGAAAGCAAGTGAGTTTGACTCACTAATTCTCATTTAGTAGGTTAATCACACTTAAGGGTCGATTAGTTTAGGCTAAGATGGATTAGGGTGATTGGGATTACATTAGATTGGTGAATTTATTACTTGTCGATGTACGTTCTGGTGGTTAGTTAGTGCAATTAGTGATTAAACATGTTATAGTATTTATTTAACAAACCTCAAAATTTTTCTGTTCAAGCTTTGCCCAATTACGAGCCTAAGTTGGATTTATTGACATTTATTTAATATTTTTCATAATTAATTAATTAATTAACTATTTATTTTCTAGAAATTAGATTGGATACCTAATACTGGGAATTCTTATGCTTGCTATTGTGGTGTAAATCTATTTATTTATTTGGGCTCTAATTTGTGCTGAATTGATTTAATTGTGATTTTTAGATTTTATTCCTAAATTAATTAATTTTAGTAATTAATTGAAAAATTATCAAGGCCGATCTACCAATGAAAAATCTAATTTTGGACTGTTGAAAGTAGGAAGATCAAAAGTGAAGTTATTGTATTTCGGTAAGGCTGATCGTGGTAATCTAGATTGACGACTATTTTTATCGAAGTGATGATAAAAACGAAATTACTCATGATTATGCAGTATACTAAATTGGCTTGGGGGCCTTAATCTATCAAAGCTTTGGGCAAGCATATACATAAGATACTATATTATCGCTTTGGGTGAGTTATACTATCTATTTTTAGCTTTTGTTGAGCAAAATTCCAATAATACTAACCTTATGCATAAGATTGAATGTACCAATCGTGGGAAGGTCATGGTGATACGTAATCGGATTGTCGATTGATCGATAATCTCGATCCGCTTGAATAATTGTTTGAATTGTATTGTCTAACAGGAAAGAATCGAGGCTAAGGTAAGTTGTCGACCCGTGGTGTGCTTAGGTAAGCTCTTCTAGCCGCATTTTCTTCCTAATCGTTCAGGAGGGTAGAACTCACAAGATGTAGTCTCGCCCATCATGGGATAACATTTCAGGTCCATAAATGGCAACACCCGCATCTCCCCTTCCTCGAGCATTTCGGTATATCGCAGGAAATCACCGAGATAGGTTATCATATTCCGATACACCATCACCCGAAGGTTTGAAATATATACCGGGGTGAAATCCATTTGCCTCGGGGTTGACGTGGGTGAACCCCAAAAGGTGCCCCACAAATACCGGTTGTGGTATCGCCATTACAATGATGGACGGAGGCGGGCCCTATATTGAAAACCGACGTACCTTTGTACATTTTAGAGGTAGCTGCCGGAGTGGGACAACAGATCCCAGTGGGTGGATCGGTGTGATATGAAGGATCCCAAGTCGGGGTGATGATTTTGACTCTCCGGAGTCCTCGCCACAGGGGCTCCACCGGAGCATGGAAGAATGAGAGATCGTTGAGGAAGAAGAGACCCTGGGAGGAGGGTCTGGGAGCATTAAAACCCCAAATCAGACTTTGTTTTCTGAACTCTGTTTTCAAGACCTAGCTGAATAGTTTACTTTGTATATTTGCATTATGGTTTGCAATGTATATAAGTGTGTTGGTTTTTAGGTTCGAGATTTTTAGTCCTACTTTCCTATCCCATTACTTTATTTTTAGATTATTTATAATGCCTCCGCACGCGTACTAAAATGAAATGGGTAGGCGACGCGTCCCGGAACGCGTTATTTAATCGACCAGTGAGGGATGGATTATGACGCCGAGGATCGGCGATATCCCCGTTTTATGCAGATTTGAGTGAAGTTTAGATTGAGTGATAAGGTGCAAGGATATGGATAGTAAGAATCGGTCTTTAAATCTATGCTGGTGCATGTCTAAGTATAGCCGATTGTTAGAATTATTTGTTGTTTAGATCACTCTATTTCTAATTCGACGTGGAACTGGAAACAGGCTTCGGTAGAGAGCCGAGTCATGAGTGATCATGAGCTAAGAACTCCCAGAAAGAGGACCATTGCGGCCAGACCTAGGTAGCACTTGACACTCTCCGGAACCCCTCCGTGTCGGAAGTCCGGACACTCCCGACATGTGTCCACACACACTTTGGACACACTCCGACACGCTCAACCTTTCCGACATGCTCCCACGTTGCTTCCAATACACATCGGGTTATTTTTATAAATTTCCAAAACTTTGGGGACTAAATATAAATATATGAAAAATAATAAAGTTAAACTTCGTACTGGGCCACCACACGTACGATTACGGACTCATTCGGTCTTCGGTCAAACACGCTCGAGCAATGAGCAGAGCACTCTAGTTCTCTTCTTTCGTTGTGAGTGTTGCCGAGTTGCTTTGCCGGGCTGCGCGGCCCTACCCCACCGGTCGCCGGCTTGCCGTAGCCCCCACGCCTCGGCCCCACGCCCGTCGCCATAGTCGCCTTCGATCTCACTTTTGTCTCTCGCACGCATCAAGCCATCATCCCGACGACGAGCCATCGCCCGTCACTCACAAAGCGTTGTCGCGTTGCTCTTCTTCATCTTGCGATTTCATCTTTTTTTCTCATCTCGGGTTAGCATTTTGGATTTCTTTATATTCCGATTTGGGATTTTTCGTGCAAAAACCCTAGAGAGTTAGATCGGGAAAGGGGGATTTCTTTGGAGATCCGAAAGCTGGTGGTAGAATTCTTGAGATGTGGCTTGTGCGGTGATCGTCTTGTTGGGAAAGAGAATTTTTTTGTTGGGCTACTCGAGCTCTTCAAGATTGGAGATTTATGGGTTTTGGGTACTTGTGTTTCGTGCAATTGGAGTTGGAGTGGACTGTCTTGTTCCTATTTTCACCATTTCTCATATGAACTCGGAATTTTTATGATGAGGGTAGTGCATTCCTTGTAGTCTCTGATTCTTGAACTCCGTGGCTTTTGGCCTTAGCTGAAAAGGGATCAGTTTGGGACTACATTGGAGTTTGTTTTTCTGAGTGATCCATTGAGTTAAAAAATGGGATGGTGTGTTGTAATTCCAAGTGATTCTTAATAACCACCTTTAAGTCCACTGCGTGAAGTCACCCGTAAGAGGATTTTATGTTTTGAGTGCTATCTGGTGGGCAGGGAGTCGGTTGGACTATGGAAACATTTCAGCAGAATCAAGAGTAAGGAAATTCTGAAACTTAACAATGATCCAGAGATTAAAATGATTTGCTAGGCATCATAAAAATGATTTTAGAGGGGAAGATTTCTTATTTGCCGCTTTGCACCAAGTAGGATTTACCTTGAAGTGAATGGATTGATTTTTGTCATTTTTATGTATTGAGCTTCATTTTGAATAAGTCATCTATAAAGTAAGTGGTATTGAAATTGAAAACTAAAAGGGCATCGGTTTTGCTATGATTTTTTTTATTTGTATTTTCTTCCACTTTTGTAATGTGCACTCATAATGACTTTGGTCGTGTATGTGATGATCTGGAATTAATGATAAAGTTTGGCTGCTACTGTTTGCTGCTATTTATTGCTGTTCGCTGTATTGTGCTGCTGTTTGCTGCTATTTGCTACTGTTCGCTAAGTTGTATTGTGGGGTTATTGCTGCTGTTTGCTGCTGTTCGCTACTCTATTGTGGGGTTGGGAAAAGGTTGTTCGCGCCATATTGCTATATAGCTGCTGTATTGCTGCCTTTCGCCTGTTATATTATTGTTGTTCATAGCAGTAGCTCACTGCTGTCACTGTTGCTGCTTGCTGTCATTTATTATTATTCGCTGTGGTCCGTCACTATTTTGCTGCTGTCTATCATTAAGCACGCTCTCGCAATAAGTCGTTTAGATCAACCTTCCTAGCTAATTAATCATGAACTTTGAGCAATTAATAATAACTGTTATTATTTATTTATTTTATTGGTTTATTTATTTATTATTATTATTTGCACTAAGTTGCATAAGTTCTGAATATTATAGTAGTATTTTCATACAGCAAACAAACTCACTTGTTAAGTGAAGTTGTAAAATAAAACTATTATGGAGATATGTTACTAAATTTAATTAATCATACTGATGTTGGGGAATTTGTCCAGATGCAACTTTTGGCCAAAAAAGATTTGCAAGAGTTCATATGAGAGTGAAGGGCCATTTTGATAGATAAGTGGAAAATGAATTGGAAAGTGCACAAAAGTAGAAAAAGAAAAGATCTTTTGTAGATAGAAAAATTAGAGGAAGAGGTAAGTACTTAATTAATGAGTATTGCAACTAGAAATGTACCTTTGCCTCTTGCTAGTTATTCACTTAGTGGTGATGGTGGTGACGGAATGGATTTATCATTGAATTCCAAAAAAAAGAAAGGTGGAAGTGGGAGTGGAAAATCACTTGAAAATCACTCAACGAGAATGTCTAGATTGTGATATTACTAGGATGTTTTATTCGGCGGGCTTGCCGTTTAACCTAGCAAGGAATCCTTATTTTCAATCTGTTTTCACTTATGCCGCTAATCATAATATTGCGGGTTATGTACCATTGAAATATAATTTGTTGAGGACCATTTTGTTGCCTATTGATAGGTTGTGTGCACCTATCAAAATCATGTGGAAGGAGAAGGGTGTAAGTATTGTGAGTGATGGATGGAGTGACTCACAAAGAAGACCGTTTATTAATTTCATGGTGGTATTGGCTGGAGAACCGATGTTTATAAAATCGATTGATTGCTCGGGAGAAACAAAGATACGCATTTCATTTTTAACTTGTTGAAATGAGTTATCAATGAAATTGGGCATGAGAATGTGGTCCAAGTAATTACGGATAATACTTCAAATTGTAAGGGCGCGGGACGACTCATTGAGCAAGAATTTTCATCCATTATGTGGACGCCTTGTGTAGCACA